>OX439139.1:184049455-185305315 GCA_949318255.1 Pollenia labialis | reverse complement strand
TCTTTTTTAACACCTCTTTTCGGTTCACCCTTTTTATTTAAAAATTTAATAAATTTGCTTGTATTTTTGCAATCAATATTAATGATATTTTTAATATTTGTGTACCACTTGAAGGGACACCCTTTAAATTCTTTTATAACAAAAAAACTGCTTCTTTATTATTCTTACTTTTTTTCGTAATAATTATGCCACAACACTGTCTTCCTTAATGTACCAAATTCTTCACAAAAATATATTTCACACTCACCGTTTCCCCGCAAAAAACTTCGTTTCGTGAGCCCGTGTTTTGAGACAGCTTCTTTAGGTTTTTTTTGTTGTTGTTGTTTTGCTTTGGTTTTCTTCCTGTAAGCACCTTAATTTAATTTTTTAATTAAAATTTTTTTTCACGAAGAAATTCAGCGCTATTTTTTATTCTTTTTTGTTTATTTTTTTTTTTTTAGCCACTGTTTTCTTTTTAATAGCACAGGTTACAATATATTTTTCCTTTAACTTGTATATTTATTTTTTATTTAAATATTTTCCACTATTTGTTTTACATTAACTTTTCTTGCGCTTTAAACAATACTGTGAAGTTCAAATTGTACATAAAGTTGGGTAAACTTGTGGAATTGAAACACTTGTTAGTGAGTGTGAAGAGTATGGCAATTATGATTATCAGCAGAACGCATGTAAAAAACTCCGTTGTTTTTTCTTATATACCAGTGGTGGTACTTTTTAACAGTGTTGGTACGTTGGGGATTTTTTTATATTAGTGATGGCACTTTTATTAAATTTTAAGGTTATGTTCGATTACTTGTTGGATATGATTATGCAGTAATTTTAATTAATTTTTTGCACTTTTTCTAATAAAAATCACACAATCGCATTAAATATAATTAAAACACTGTACTCACCCAATCTAATCCTTTTGATGACACTTAATGTTTACCTTGGTGATTTTCCCTCTCGAAAATTAACCGTCTTGTGGACCTTTCTTCCTTCTTGGAATGTTTGGCACAATTGGGAACTTTTACCTCTTTATTGGAACTGCTGCTGATGTTGTAGTTGTTGCGGTGGAACAACTATTGACGTCACTTTAAAAAAATTTGCCGCAGTTGTTACGATAGAACAACTGTTGTTGGCCTTCAGTGGACAGGTTTGCCACTGGCTATTCCAATCCTAGCTCCTCTAGGATTTATCGAAGGACCAAATGTTGGGGCTAGAAACTTCCCTAGCCTTTTAATATTAATTTTCAAAAATCGAAATTGAAACGCGGAAGGTTTCTACTTTTAATTAATAAAACAAATTTATTAGGCTTCTTGCCTTGCTGAAGTTAAAAATTATACTTAAAACTAAATTACAAAAAGGTTTGTAGTAAGCCAAACAAACTCAAAGGAAACTACAAACTCAAAGGTAAAGTATATGTGTATGTACATATGTATAACAAAAGACATTAAAATAAAGAGAATTGGAAAATTCCAACGAGTGCTCTACACTCAGAGAAAAAATTACGTTAAATTCAAAATTAAGAAAACAAGTAAAAGTTTAATAAAAATCCAAAATTAAATAATAGAAAAATCTAAACAAAATTCAAACTTTAAATTCAATAAAGCAAATTTTAAATGAAAAATTGATAAAAAACTAAGAACATTCAAAATTAATTAAAATCAGAAATCAAATAAAATTAGATATTTCAACAAAAACTAAATTCCAAGAAAATATAAGAAAATGAACTAAATATAAGAAAATTAGAAAAATAAAATAAAATAAATCTGAAGTCGCTTCAACAGATCCCATATAGAGAATACTAGAGAATACCGAAATATTCTTACTGACGGTGGAGTGTAACAAAGATTCGGCTCAGCCAAACATAGCACTCTTACTTTTTTTTTATAAAATTTCCTTGGAGTTAAGTTATGCAGAGAAAAAGTAAATCATTAATTTAGCAAAGAATGTCCAATTGGAATATTGACTTTGTTCATTCGAATTGTTAACGGTTGGTTAGAGGAAACTAAAATCGTTTTAAAAAAAAATTTTTTTTTTTTTTAGAAATGTTGAAATTAGATAACCTTTTAGTAAACAAAAAAAAAAGGTTTTTATAGGAATAACAAACAAAATAGATTTAGAATAGAATCTTTGGTAAAGCCGAAGAATGTGAAGGGTTGGATTTTAAAACTTAAATACCCATACATCCGATTTTAATGATGTTAATCTGACCTTATCTTTTTACTCCCTCATTCACAAAAATTTGTTTATTTTATTTATTTAAAAAAATTCATATACATAATTAATTATGAATATAAATAGAAATAGAAAAAGGTACTAACAACATAGGTTTTCGACCAACATAAAAATTTAATAAACGTTTACAAAACAATTTTTCTATGAAAATTGTCCTTAATAAACGTTTGTTAAATTTAATAATCATTTATGAATTCGGGGGTTAATGTTTTACAGCAACACAGAAGAAAAAAAATCATATTTTAATACGAAAATTGCATATTTGATTAACAGCCTGGCCCACGATGTCGACAAGAACATTTCTTTCGTATGTTTATACTGAAAACAAAAACAAATTTTACAAAATAAATACATAAATAAATGTAAGCTTTTTATTATTGTTTGCCTTGCAGTAAAACATTTTTGAATTTTCTACGATGATGATTTTTGTAGGGTTATAAAAAAAACAGTTTGAAGGTATCGTTATCGAATTTTTAGTAAAAAACAAGTTCACTGAGTCAATAATAAACAGTTATTGCTAAAAATGTTTTAATTAATGGACAAATCAGTTTTGACTCTACTTTGAGTCAAATATTTTTATTATTGGATATCTTTAAATATTTTATTATTTTATTACTAAATATGTTTTATTAAGTGCTATTTTGCAAAGTGTAATTTTGATAAATATTTTCATTGAATCAAATAAAATGTTTCTAGAATAAAAATTTTATTTTTAACCAACATTGCTGTTAAAAATGTTGTTCAGATCTTTTTTGCTGAGTAATCGAGTTACGACTCATTAGAATACTACCACTTTTTGCGTGGTCATAGTTCATTGTTGCCTAACAAAATTAAAATGGCGACAGTAAACTAAATGCCAAATTCGATACACAAATTCCTTGAATTATTTCTTGCCAAAATAAAGCAAAAATATTTACCAAATAGCTTTGGCAACATTCGAATCTCTTTTGGAAGTAATAAAAGCAAAATAATCAAACAATGAAAAAAACAGCCAATGACAAAATACTTACCTCCTCCGTGTTATTACTAACTGTATTTTTTTATTTTATTTTTTAGTGTTTAAATTTTTTCTCAACCCATTTGCATACGTGAGTTGAATTGACAGTTCAAACAAGGAATTTGCTCACACAATTTTTTCAGATACACTTTTTCTGTAAATTGGCGAGTAAATTCGTTGCGTGACATCTAAAACTATTACAGAACAGTGTTCGAAAATAAACAGAACATTATTTAGCATTCGGCTCGCTCACCCACGAACGATATATATTTTCAAGTGTTTGTGTAGACGAACACAACCCTTAATACCGTTCGTCACTATTTTCAAGAAAGAGCCGAACGTTATACAATGTTCTGTTCTTCGTCAAAAAAAACCGAACAATTGTAGTGGTACTGTAGAGAAACATTATATTTTAATGTTCTATAATGTTTATTTTTTACTCCAAATTTTGATATATTAATTAGGCTTAAGTTCATCAAATTTAATTTTCATTAAATTATTTTTATGAAGAAAGGAATTTCACAACATGAAATTAATTAAAATTTATTGACAATTTTTCATTCTTGACTGACCTGAAGCTCGAACCGAGGCGTTTTTACGGACAGGTTACCCCTAAATGTTTCGATTGCAACCACTCAATCTCTTCAGAGGCGTTTGCCGTTTAACACTCGCAGCCATCGACGACTGCTGGCAGTCAATAGTCAAACATCAGTCTTTAAACCAATTTGTATTTAACCTTTTAGATCGAAATTTGCATTAATTGATTATCTATTTTAATTGATTTTACATGTTCTTCCTTACTTCTGTTTTTTCGTACCTTTTGTCAAGAATTCTTCTTGAAGTCCAAAGTACATTTTTTTTTTACATTGATAAAGAAATGAACAAACAAAAAATTTTAGCAACGACCGCAGCACGAACAGCTTAGCTTGTGTGTTTTTTGTGTATATGTTTTGTTTGCGTAAAAATATTTTGTTCATTTTCGAACGCTGATAAAAATTAATAAGGATTTCGAAAATATTTTTTGTTTTTTTATAAGAAACCCCAATACAAACTTATTTGTTGCTACTATGACTCGTATTTAATGAAGATACGAACGTTCTAAGATTAACTTCCTTAAGAGTTCTTTTATCGATTTTCCCAGATGGTTTTCTTTGTGAGTATTATTTGTCACAATGTAAAAAATGTTAAAAATTACTTTCACTTTCTAATTAAGAGAAATAAGTTCTTTTTTCTTTCATGAAGATGCCTACTTGGGTATTTTGTATTTCAAAGGAATGTTTTAAGAACATAATATCAAGTCTAATTCATGCCAGGCATACAAAGTAGATACTTGTAGAATTAGGGACAGTAAATTTTTTTTCACAAATGCTGTAGGCTTTAATTCTTCTAAGATTCTTTTTCTAATTAAAAATACGTTGTTTTAATTAAAAATGAATAAATTTCATGATATTATGCGTAGCAATGACTATAAAGAGAATTCCCTGGTTTTTTAACTTACCAGTCATTGAAAGATGGTCTTACGGATCTGTAATGGGAATAATAATAAAATGTGATTTAGTTACAATAATGAAATCTGAACGTTTTTATCGTATTTATGTATAATCAAAGTTAATTATAAAATTTTAAAGATATTTCAAAAGATTTTGTTATTCGTGCTAAATTCCCAGTTTTTATTATTGATAAAAACACTTGAAATTTATTGTTGATGGGATAAGCTATTCCTATGCGCATTTCACTGGTTGCTTAGGCCAGATCATCAGGAAACTTCATCCATAAAGATTTTAGAAAAACTAAAGATATTAAACCAAGCAAAAATGTTAAACGTATAAGACTTATAGCAACAGTTCTACTTGTAATAATATCAAAGCTTAAACAAAACAACATCAACAATAAACAGTGCGTTCATCTCGTCTTACATTCCACGCTACTGGGAATTTAGCACGAATAACAAAATCTTTTGAAATTTAAATTTTGTATTTCCAAAAATTGAAATTACTTTTTGATTTTAAAGATATTTCAAAAAAGTTCTCCAACAACAATCACTGCAATTTTGGTAGTTGTCTTGGTCAAAAATAGTTTTATTAACTCCTGGAGTGAGTTCAACACGTTACTGTTTCTTATGTTTCGAAACGACAGTGAAATTGTACACCGCATTTTTCATACACTGAATAAACTATTTGCTAGTACCGAGTGATCTAGCGACATGATATTAGTAGATAAGTTATTACGTAAGTATTCACGCGCCCTTTTGGTGAGATCTTCTTTCCTCGAAAAGATGTGCAACAAAATATTTCATCGTTTCTCGAAAACTATCAAAATAGATAACGTCGTTAATATAGAATTGTCGTAATATGTCGTGTAAGCCGATGTAAAATTGCAGATGTTGAGAACGTGGACAATTAAAAATAATGTATAATGCGACTTTAATGTTTGCTGTTTACAAAAATGTTTTATTTGACAGTTCAAAGCGGAAGCTGTTCTGACAAAACTGTAACAGACACACATTCTCTGTAAATTGGCGAGTAGTTTCCTTACGTGACAGGTCTTATGGCTAATAAATGAATGAATGTTTAAACGTTGGTTTAGTTGAACTATACTTAAACTTATATCGAGTTTAAACTAAACAAAAATATGAAGTGCAAAAAATAATAATGTGGCAGCACTACGATAAATATTGTCAAATTCATATGGTTTTTATTGGTAGTTTAAACGTGCAATTTTATGTGTTTAGAGATGGTTCAAATGTTTACTGAGTTATAGATTTTCTGGCTTAAACACTTTTAAAACCAAAGAGGGTGTTTAACTTGCACGGATTTATTAGGCCTTAATCGACAAAAAAAGTAGCAGACACAGTTTAGTGAGAAAAACAGCTGTTTGTTTTAATTTATGCATTTACGTTTCATTAAATACATTTCAACCGAAAAGTTTCTTGACGTGGGAGTAACATGGGCACTGAATTAAATTTGGGTTGATGATTCGAATTTTAGTTTGATTATTGAAAAGATATATTATTTAATAACTTTCCTCGTGGAGTATTAACTAATTTTATCTCTTCGAGATTTAATTCAGCGTTATACTAGAGGATTTCCTTCTTGGCTTCTAGTTATTTTCCATGCCATAGATTTCGACAGAAAAGTTTCGGCGGAAAATGCAAAACGTTCTTATTTGCGTAATTTTTTCAAACTAACTTATTTATTTTTCTAGTTTGGAATTTCTTTTATTTTAGCTCCATGCATGATTTATAGGCCATTTCATTTCATATCTTTTAGGTTAATGGAAAAGAAAAACTTAACGAACATTTTTTGCCTTTCAATATATTTTCTGGAAAGTTTCTTTTAAGCCCTTTAAGCATATTTCCTTTTAATAAAAAAGAATAAATTATTAGATGATGGCCCACATTTTAAAATATTTTTTTAATTTAAAACCAAAACAATTTTGAAAAATCACAATACACCTTTATGTTATAGAATTTGCCTTAAAAATTAAATTTCCAAAAATACTTTAAAATATTGAAAGATTTTTTTCTTTTTGCTAACAACAGGCTTTTAAGATTTTAATGTAAACACTTTTTTGTACTTTGTAATAGCCTTTTTACACTGATCAACATCTAACATCTACCATCAATTTTCCACAATTTGCGAAGATGTTAACATTTTTCCTTAAGAAATGCATATGGCTAAAAACCAACCTCTTTAAAAGATGTTCCTATCTGATTTTATTCCATTCTACATCTTCCGTCATCACTAAAAAAGTGGCAATAAGTTCTATTATTACTGTGGCATCACTGACAAATAAAATGGGTTTTGAAAGCAGCGTTACCTTGACAAACAGAGTTCTCTTTTATTGCAATGTTTTTTTGTTAGGTATTTTTTATATTTTTATACAAACTGAACTTCAAATACATTTTTGTGCTTTCATATTATATTTTGGCACTTTTGTAGAAAAAAAAATTTTTGTATTTTAAAAACGTTTTTATTCAAAAATGGTGACATTTTTGTTTGATGGTAGATGTTAGATGTTACCAATGTTACCTTTGATGGTAGATGTTAGATGTTGATCACTGTAAAAAGGCTATAAGCCCTAACCTAATAATTTGAGAACTTGCAAAAGACGCATGTACTTTTACCTTGAAGGCGATTTTTAAGAAAAAATAAAACCTTTAAAGTAAAGTTTAAGGTGTAATACAGGATAAGGAGACATGTGTTCAGTGTAGCCCGCACGTGTTCACTTTATAAAGTCAACAGTAAAAAGACGAAATAGTCGCACAATAAAAGAAATAATTAAGTCAAATATTTTTTGTTGAGAAATTTACTGTTGATTGTGCGTAACAAACACCAGCGATGAAGAAAATTTAACTTTTGTTTGATTTTTTATTGACAGTCAAAACTTTGTTTAATAGATTTATGAATACTAAACATTGACATAAATAGCGATTTTCATGTCATATTTCTATTTAGACAGATAGACAAGTAGACTTCAGCTATTGCTGCGTTATTCTAATAATAATGTTCCTAATAATGTGAGTTTAAAGGAAATTGGTAGAAACATTTTAAGGAAATGCAATTTTGGTTATTTTAATAATTTTAATTATTTCCGTAAATAATTATGCTGTTAATATTAACAAGGAAACAATCTGTGTATATTTTTTATAATTATTGTTTATTATTTTCGCTGTTTTGGAATAAATGACTTTATTGGCGACACTTGCATCATCTCCTAAGGAACCGTCACGATTTTATAGCAAGAACAATTTTATCGTAAGCGACAAATTTTATACAAATTTTTAATGAAATGAAATAAAAAACACTCTCTCCTGTAAAATTTGATTTTTGGCGCTTACGTTATGTTTGCGGTCAGGGTTCGATACGTGTAATGAAGAAGTTTTAAATATACATAAGAGCTATTTGCACAGGCTGGCTAAGGATTATCAGTAGCAACAGAGAAAGAATAAAAACATTAAGATATTAAAGTTTATTTGTCTCTTTAAAATAGAAATAAAAATATTTAAACCGGAAACAGCAACAACCACCACTACACAGAAACAAAAACACAATGGAGAAAAGGATAATATGATTTTACTATGGCCAAAATGCCCCGAAGATTTACTTTTCCTGTTGAATGAATTACTACAAATATACGATTATGATTTTATTGATAGATTTAAAGTAAAAGGAGGATGATTCTGAACAACTGACCAAAATAATATTCAAGGATTGTTACACAAACCGAAAGGACATGAATGTTAAAGATAATAAAAAGAAATAGCAACAAATTTGCGACATTTGGGAACAAAAAAGCAAAAGTAATTTAAATATTGGTTTTAAGTAGAGCAAATAACACTGGTCGAATTTTTTTAACTCCTTGAAATAAAAATGACTACGTAAATTTTTAAAATCTTTGTTACTTTATCATAACAATGTAAAATTTTACATTGAAAACAGTTTTTGTCATGAAAATTAAACTATTCAAAACTATTAAGCAGTTTGGTAAAGATTAAATATTCGAATAGTTTGGTTTTTATTGGATCAAATAAAAAAAGATGTGAAATAACTCTACGTACTAATTCTTACTTTATGATGGTTTTCTTTGCAGGCCAGTGTAATCCCTAATCTCATCAAACAGAAGTTTTTCTAAGAGTAATTGTGTTATATTTTGTTTGTGTTTTGCACAAAAGTACCTTATTAGTGTTTTGAGAATGATGCGTAATCTGTTAAAAACACATGACTTTTTTGTTTTTTTTTTCAATTTTACAACAGCTTAAAGGTTTTGATATAAAACAAGTGAGAAAATTATGATCGGCCATAACATTTATATGATACCCTCCACCGTTAAGTCAGACAACATGAAAAGAAATTATAAAATACAAATCAGAATCAGAATATCCTTAGAAACTTAGAATCTCATTTTTCGCGGCTGCTAGAATGTCCCCATAAGAGCTGATATAGGAATATATTTACGCTTAACCTTTTTGCCTGTGTAAACGATATAGAGCCAAAAGTCTTTTTTCGAACAGACATTAATATAAAAATGTTTAAGTCAATTACTAAACCTATTTTGTCAAACAAATCAGTAGTTCTTAATTTTTACAATTTTCACATATTTTTATTTAATTACCAAGGCCCGGACTTTTATGCAAATGCATATTTGTTGTCGTCAGTCTGAGATTGTCATTTGCTAAATATCTTTGCGAATCAAGACATTTGCAGTAAAATGGCATCGATTTGTAAGTGCATATTTTTGCATATTTTTCGTTAAATGCATATTTTTAGAAGTATTTTTGTTGCATATTTTGAAAAATTGCTTTATTTTTCCATGCACCATGTTGCAGAAGAGTTGAGATTCAACTTCGATGATAATTATTTGATTTCTTATGGGAAAAATATTTTGTAAAGGAGTTTATGTCTTCCTCCACTGCCTATAAAAACCAAGTGGGAAACGTGGTTAAAAGCAATTATGTTTTATGCTGAACAATTTTACCAATTCAAAGATGTGGTGGAAGGATTCAACAATGTTACCACATATAAAAAAAGCTCCGTTAATGTTTGTGTACTTTTGTAAAATTAAGAAAATCTCATTCATTGAGAAAGCAAATTAAGTTAATTGATATTGGTAAAAATAAGGTGTTTGCTGTGGAGGGTAACTTTTGTAAACAAATTCGTATCAAGTTTGATAAAGTAACAAAAGGAGGACAATAAAACAAACTGTTGGCATGTTTAATTTGAATTTTTACGAAAACATTGATAATAAATTATATATTAATATTAATGAAATTTGTGTTCTTGAATCATTTTATATTTGGAAGTGTCTATCTAAAGAGTGACTTAATTTACATGATTGTTTTACTTTTGGGTTTTCTTTATATCTTGTGTTTTACTTTATTTTAACTTCTACTTTTGTAGTTATTGTGCCTTTCTTACGTTTATGACACTGCATTTTTTAAGTTTTTCATGTTAATTTAGCTTTTTCTTGTTATTTTTAAGTTTTTTTTAATCACTAAAAAATGTGTTAAAAAAATGTAACTGCAAATTTTTTAAATTTTTAGCGCATATTTTTCTATTTTAAGTGCATTTTTTATGCGCATAAAACGCGATTTTAACTGCATAAAAGTCCGGGCCCTATTAATTACATATGAAGTTTATGAAAGATAAAAATACGAATTTAACAATAATTTCTTTACTTATCTCTTTTTTCTTTAAAAAAACAACAAATAAACACAATGAGATACAATTTTAGTGGGGAATGTAAGAAGAGATAAACTCACTGTTTATTGTTGATGTTTTTGTTTAAACTTTGATATTTTTACAAGTTGAACTGTTGCTTATAATTCTTATACGCTTAACGGTTTTATTTGGTTTAATATCCTTAGTTTTTCTAAAATCTTTTTGGATGAAGTTTCTTAATGATCTGGCCTAAGCATACAGTGAAATGCGCATAAGAATAGCTTATCCCATTAACAATAAATTTCGATAATAAAAATTGGGAATTAAGCACGAATAACAAAATCATTTAAATTTCATAAATTTTTAAAAGTGTATGTTTGAAAATATTTTAGGAATAATTTTTTCTGAGTTATTTTACCTTTGCCCCCCTGCAAGTGAACTCCCGAATTCAAGGTTTCGGTACGATAGGATCTATACAAAACAAGCTATGTTGTTAAAATTGGGCTCAAATCTCTATCTGATGAGAGTTGTATGGGTTTAAAAATTCTAATTTAAAGCTGATATGACCTGTTATTTTACCTTGAGCTGATACAAATATTCTACCGGAATAAGGAGTTTGACTTGATAGCGCACATATGGTCATTTCCACAGAAAATTCTACTTATTTTAACGTAACGCAGCAAACAATTAAAAGCCCAGTTAGCCGGGAGAAACAGTAACCTTACCGTAAAAACGTGAGACCAATCTACATATTTCTTACAGATTGAGACGTAACATCTTACTGCTAACTATAATCGTTCTAATTGCTTTACATACAACAAAATGAATCAGCTGATTTGCAACGTTATTGTTACTCCCACGCAATGTATCGCACCATACTGTAAGCACGTTGGTGCACTTATAAAGCATTTAAAAACGTGTCATATGTTTTTCCAAAACATAAACAAAAACCAAAAGTAAACATAAATACGCACAGTGATGGGAATCAAAAATGTTTAAATTGGGACCGCTGTGCAGAAAAAGTACCAAGTGATTTAAATGGTATTAAAACAGTATTCTGTGTATGAAAAAAACTTTAATAATTTAATATTTATGTATGTTATAGATTTACAATACACAAAGTTGTATTGTAGTATATACATATATTTTTAGCAAACATATATTGTAAATGTACATACACCAAAAAAGGTTTTAATACCATTTAAAGCCTGTTATTTGTTTCACACTTCCATTGTTTGTGTTTATGCATTTGTTTATTTTGTACATCTAAACATATGTATATTCGTTTATATGAAACTATGTTGTAGTATTAATAGTTTTGTCGAAAATCCATAGATATACTGAAAAAAGTACCAAAAAAAAAACAGCGAAAATACCCGTATTGCTTTTCATATACCAAAAAGCGAACAGCTGATTGATACAGTACAGATGCGGTACAGCATCGTTCACCTAACTGACCCTTTAGTATTGTTGCTCGAAAATGTCTTATATGAATTACAGTATTTTTCGTTTAGCTGCACATTCAAGTTTGCACGAGAATTCATTAAGGTACGTAAAACATTCTGGTACGCAGTAAGTGAATTCACTTACCTGTAAACATTTTTTTCTTATTACAAAAATAGATTTAGGAATGCAATCATTATTTTCAACAATTTTTTTTTTTTAATATAGTTTTAAATATAATATTAATATATTTTTATGTATAAAACAATTCATTTAAAAACAGGTTAGAGTGAATTATTTGGCTGTGCCGAATCATTGATACACTCCACCGACAGTTCGAATATTTCAGGAGTGCGCTCTATATAATATCTAGATATTAATTTAAAAAATAAAACGGGCGTCAGCATTAACATTGGTCGCGGCTTAGACCTTTATTAAATTATTGGCCGGCAGTCAGAAAGTTTTATGCTCTTTATAGCAATTTTAAATAACTTGAATAAAATATCATAATTTGTAACAGGTTAAACTAAACTAAAATGATTTACAGGAGGGGACTTTGTATTGGACCCATTTTAAATTATAAACAAATCATCCAAAAATTCTGTAGAGTGATTGATTACTGGTGATAAAAGGCATGAATTAGAGAAATTAGTGAAAAAACAGTGAAATTAGTTTTCGAGTTTACAGTGAATTTCAGAGGATTTCTGAGTATGGGATCTAAGGTAAATTATGTACCGTATATCACAAAATTGCATGATATATTTACTGGCCATATGAAGGTTAGTTGAAACAAATTTTACCGCAATATCTATATCTGCTGCAGTTTTAGGCGCATTTAATTAATTTCCCAGAGAAGGCTTTATATGGAGCCTATGGTAAATTATGGACCGATCTTTACGAAATTTAACAATATAACAATATAACAACAGTCGTATAGAACGTGCAAAATACGTGTGCAAAATCTTATATTATTCTACCTTTTATGTTAGCTTTTCTTACAAATTTATCATCTTTTTAGGGGGGTGGTTCCACATTTTGATTCACAGATCTGATCCGACTGAACCGATTTTTCTGGATTTCAATCCCAAACTGCTTACACAGACAAAATTATCAGTAATTTTTTATCAATTAAAAAAATTGTTTAAAAAGTATTTCAATTGAATTAACATTGTTAACAAAAATAATTTTTTTTTGTTGAAAGAAAGTAAAAATATAATTTTTTATGTAATTAACATTTTTTGGCGTTTTCTTTTCTAAACAAAAGTGTTCCGTAAGTGTTGCATGGGATCTGGAAGCATTTTGAAATGTTAACCTAATTTTTAAGTAGTGTTGAATATTTTACATTTACAAAAGAACACCAGTTTCGGCATTAAACAATAAAGTACAATTATCGTTAAAAATTTGGAGCCTTTTATACCGCTAATTTCTAACTAAAAAAAAAATAACGAGAGACGTACTAAAAAAATAATTAATTTTTGCTGATATAATAACAAAACCAGCTGTTAATCTAGTGCCACACTCATGCCTGTTTAATTAAAATGAGTGTTGAACATGCAGCATTTTTTTCTTCTTACGGAGAACATCTTCAGAAAAGAACACGTTGCACTTTTTAAAACAGAACACAATTTTCAGAAAAGAACATAAAGAAATGTAAAAGGCAGAATAAATGCAGAATATTACTCAGAAAAGATAACGCCATTAGTTGTTTAGAAATACATTTTTTATTTAAATAGTATTTAATTAACAAATAATCTTAATTGATTTTTTTTTTCGTTTAAAATAATATTATTAAAACTTGTAGAAACCTACCCAGTAAAAACTTCGCTTACTTTTTCAAAATGAATAGCTTCTGTAACTCATTATTTAGTAGCTTTCTTCTATAATTGCATCTATAACAACTTCTATAACTACTTTTTTCTGGATGTATTTAAGTAAAAAAATAATGACTTACATTTGAATGCGTTCATTCATCCCTTGTAAAATTTTATGTTTTTCTGGTTACTCAACACATTATTTTGTAGGCGAAGTTTTTACTGGGCAATTAAATCAATTAACGCATTGTTTGAAACGGCAAAGTTTTTTGATCATTTTTTTAATTAAAAAAAAATAACAATTTTATATTTTTAAAATTTCAAGTAATCTGTATAATCATTTTGGTAATAGGTGCAAAATCAGCAAATTGTTTGCTTGATTTTTTCTGAATAGGATAATTACAAGCAACATAGCGTCATGTTGTTCTTTTCATTTGAGTTTTTCAAAAGACGGATATTTTGTGTAGATTGGCAAAAAATGCAGTTAAGTGAAATGCAGCTAAACGAAAAATACTCTAATTACTTTTTTGAACTAGCTCTACATTAAGTAAAAAAATTGGAAACATTTAAACAACATGGGCCTAAAATACAAGCTTATTTGCAGGCTGGTATTACGTTACAAAAAGGAGCCTTTTCGGTGGAAATGCTTATATCAAGCGAGCTAGGAAAGATTCGGCACGGCAGAATTACAACTAAAATTGATTAACTAAACTTTAATTAATAAACTGTAAAATACTGTTTGATCCAGCAAACGGTATGCAAAATTAAAGAAATGTTTATCAAAAATTTCGGTTAATTGTGGGGCGTCAAATATTTGTTTAGTGTGACCAGAGATTTAACAATAAAAAAAACGAACATAAATTTTAATTGAATAACAAAAAAAAAAACAAGTTAGAGTGCTATATTCGGCTGTGCCGAATCTTTGATACCCTCCACCGACAGCTCAGTGGGCTTAATATGGGGCCTATAGTAAATTATGAACCGAGCATCACGAAATTTATTAGTGTGCGTAGTGAAGTATTTAATTTTATTTTGATAGCATTATTTATTACGGCTTTAGGCGTACTAAACTGTTTTCCGAGAGTAGGGTTTAGATGGGGCCTAGGGTAAAATTATGGACCGATCTTCACGAAAATTCACAGGGTAATTTCTAGTACTATAAAACTGTAACGTACCAAATTTTGTTATGACAGCATTATTAATTACGGTATTAGGCATACTAAACTGTTTTTCGTTTTTCGTTAGTAGGGTTTTTATGGGGCCTAAGGTAAATTATGGACCGATCTTCACGAAATTTCACAGTGTTATTTCTAGTCCTAAAAAACTGTGACGTAGCAAATTTTGTTATGATCGAATAAATTTTTACGGTTTTAGGCATACTAAACTGTTTTCCGGTAGTAGTGTTTTTTGGGGCCTAGGGTAAATTATGGACGGATCTTCACGAAATTTTGCAGCGTGATTTCCAGTCGAATAAAACAAATTTTTGCAAAATCTTATCTCATTCCGTGCCTTGTCCCACCATTTGTGTTATTTTTTGTAACAAAATTATAGCTCTGGTCCTACTGCACCGATTTTGCTGAATTTCAATCTTAAACTGCTTAGGAGAACTACAAGAAATTTGGCACCAAGTTTGTTTATTTCTTTTGAGTTGTTCGAAAGTGAGCGTGTTTTCAACAGACGGACATACAGATGGACATGGCTAAATCGACTTAGAATCACTTAAGGACCCAGAATATATATACTTTATGGGGTCTGAGATGAATAATAAAAAAGTTTCCCACGGAATGACAAACTTAATATACCCTCTTCACTACTAATTGTGGTGGAGGGTATAAAAATAATAATAAACTTACTGATTTTATTTGAACTGAAACAAGTGCCAGTTTTTTGTTTCTTGCTCTGCCATAAAAAAGATGGTTAGCAAATAAAATACTCCGCACCTTAAAGAAATTTCTAAGTTATTTATACATATTATTTGTTTTCTAAAGCACTTAACATTTTACCCTAAATTTATGTACTTTTAGAATTTTTCCTAATTAATATTTTATCAGGAAAATTTATTTTATTTATTTCATTTTGTTTTGTAATAAATATTCTACTTTTTCCCACACATTATTTATTTTCAATTGTATTTCCTTCATTTTAATTTTAAGCAAATAATTTTTTTTTATTTAAAATACTTATTTTCCAGTTAAAAAATGTTTATTTACTTTATTTTGGTTGTTTGTTTCTAATAAAACTGTTGTTGTTTTTCTTTGCACGTCATTATTTAGACGTTTTAAATTATCCGGTAATATTTAAACATTCTGGTCAATAACTCGTTATAATTTCGGATGTATTTTATTTTTTATTTAAAAAATTCATCCTTTTTTTTTTTGTTTGGCTTAAGAGACGCCTTGGAATAATATAAACATGTGAACAAATGTTTTGAATGTTAAGTGAATTTAAATTTAAAATATAAACAAATTTTTGTGTTGTTTTCAACAAATGTTTATATCCGATTTGTTATCTTAACAAAGTTTTTTTCAACAATTAAATTTCATTTATTTATTTCTGCATGTTTTATTTTTTTTAGTTTCGCCCTCAGTAATTAAATTTTTCATGTAAAATATTTAAAAGGCGGATTAATTTATAAAATTGAATTGAAAATAATTTATTTTTAAGCGCTCGTTGCTCAAGAATTTTTGCAACTGCTGCGCTGGGAGTTTCCCGATAAACTGAGTTTTTCTGTTTGAATGTTTGAGGTTCAATTAGAAAAGTTTTTGAAGTGTGTTAAAATGTGTTGTGTATGTTAAAGAGTCTGTGGCAGGAAATATGTTCAACAGTTGTATTGAAATAACAGAAATATGCAACAGTAAAGGAAATGTAAAAGCAACAGCTTTCTGTTTTTCCTTAAATTACAGGAATTGAGGAAATCAAAATAAAGAGAAAATTAAAAATGTGATCTAAACTTGAAGTTTTAGTAAAAATGTATAAGAACAGACTTGAGAAGTTTAGAAGCCAGTGGTTTATGGAGTATTTCAGCTTTTTGCAAACAAAATGTGTTAGCATTGAATCTTAAAGAGTCTGTGTAAGAGCTTCCATTTATTTGCCCCTAAACAATTTGTGATTTTCTAGGGAATCCGAAAACAAAAGTGTTTATTTATTGTTTTAAATACATGTCATAAAAAGCATTGTTCTCGATACCAAATATTATTATTATGTTAGAGTTAACTGTCTAAATGCCACTAGAAAATTACTAGAACAAGAAGTACTACTGCTAACGGGGTTGCTTAGAGTTTTTATATAAAAATACTAGTGCATATGAGCACCAGTACTTGATGTAGTACAAGGGCACCACTTGTAGATAAAATTTTTTGTAACAAAACTAAAATTCCAGTACATATTTCTATTTTGATACTGCTTCTCAATTTTGAATTCAAATCATTTATTTATGGCACTTTTATTATAAAAAAATTTCAAAATGCAAAATGCTTATCCAAAAAGCACCCAATGTGGTCCTAGTGTACTAGTACACGTCTAAAACCAATAGTACTAGTGATGTTCCAAGCACACTCAATGCTAATTTGGTATAGAAAAGTTTACAATTGAGAACTAGTACTGTTTTTTTTTTTGTACCAGTTTGCTACTAATTAGGTACAAGTTCAATCTCCTGCAGTGTTTTTTTTTTTTATTTTATACTACAAATCCAATTACAAAACATTATTTTCCAACTTGCTTTACCGAGCAATATCAACGTAGGCCTTCAGCTCGATGCATCACGATGTAGTGAAAAAGACAGGAGCCTCTGGCGTGAATCGATCTCGCAAACCTCACTCTGATAGCCTAGATAACTATCAACTAGCCATAAGCACCATCGATACTGATTTATACCAAATTTTACCAAAGCCGACCCCTCGTGGGAGCCCTATTGGTGTTACATCCGGCGGGGCGTAATCAGGTGCTGTTAATACCTGGGATTCGGAAAAAATCTAAAATTTACATATCTCAAGAGTTTTTTACGATCTCTTGCGGCCGCGGCTAACCAGCAACCTATGTGGTACCACTGTAGTCAGTAGCTCCTGGTGGCACGGCACAAGACTCACTATTGGTTGAGTCCTCTGTTAGCGTGCTTCTTGCGGATCATGCTTTCTAAATTTCAGGAAGATTATCTTTGAGGAATTTACGCTGTTCTGTTGAAAAGATACTTGTGCATAATACTCCTTGATTACGATCTCAAGTTGCTACCTGGGTGTGCTGGCTGCTCTCAAACTCAGGGGCGATTGGTGTACGAATTTTTGGTCACCCAGTCCCTAAGATCCACCAATTTGATTCGAAAACAATTTTATTTCAATTCTCTCCGTCGGTTCGTTCAGTATTCAGAATAAAATAAAAATTGCTTTCGAATCGAGTATTCGATCACGAATGCTATAATTAGCCTCTAGGGTAGGTCAAAAAACGCAAATATTAATTTTTCGAATTCGGATATTTCCTAAACTATAAGAGATAAACTATGCATGTCTCTAGCTGTTTTATAGAAATCGCCTGGACCATTTCATTGATAGAATTTTAAAATCTGGCTAAATTAAGAACTCGAGATCGTTTTTGATTTTTGTAATAGCCGAGATGCCTTCCTTACTTTGGGAACCTATGGTGGCCGTCTTGATAGGTCTATACTTTGAAATGAAAAGCTTTGAGGCTTAAACGTTTAGAAAATCGGAAATTAATTAAATTGTTTTTCTAAATTTCCACCGTGCAACATTGCGACGTTTGCAACGAATTTTCCTAAAAATCGTTAGTCCGAATAAAAAATGTTATTTCCTAAGTTTCACATTTGATAATTTATATTTTATCGATAAATGTTATCGTTAGTGTTAAACACATTTTTCTTGAAAAAAAAGTTGAAAAAATAATGTTAAATAAACATTCCTCTGTTAACATTAACATCATTGAATCGCTTACATATTTAGTTGCCACATGCGCTCAAGCAATTCTCTCTCCTTACTGTTTCTTTGTTTTGATCTCACCAAACGTAAACAAAAAATCCCTAAAACACGTGTAGACTTTTATTTATAAGATTTTTATGGTGGTTGGGCTTCTTGTTGTTTTTATTTAATTTTTTATTTATTTTTGCTCCTTAACAATTTTAGTGTCTAATAAGCAAAGCAGTTGTTACGTTTGTTTGAAGTTATTCTACATGATTTTTACATGAAACTAGTGGTTACGTGTAGGACGTTAAATACATATTAAACAGGTATGAAAATTGCTTTAGAATTTTTAAAAAACTTTGGTTTTAAGAAATTATAGGAATTGAATAAATTTTTTATTTGAGATATTCTTCAAAATTTATTTGATATGTCTATATGAATCAGTAGACTTCAACCATATTTTTGGAAAGTTCCAAACAAAACCTCTAAGCCAGGATTATATGCATATTTAAAAAAAAATGGTTTCAGCATTTTAGAAACGAATGGTAATATGGACATGCGTTTTGTATGAAATATCTGCCAATTTGTCGATCACAATTAAAAACCTTCCATGATTTTGTTTTAAGTTCTTGGTGTTTTAATAAATAAAACTGATGAATTTTCCCTATCGCATGAAGATATGCTAGAATAAATCAAGAGTTTTCCATTAATTTTTGGCAACATATTTTTGTAAAGTATTATTTGCAGCCTCTTAAGAACTACTTGGAACAGAGTCAAGTTTTAATTGGCGTATATTTATATCAAGCTTTTGGACTAATCAAAGATGATTTATAAGTCGCGACGTTAAAGAGCCTTTGCAACTTATAATTTTATCGATCTCTTCAGAGAGGTTTGCCGCTTAACACTCGCAGACATCGACGACTGCTGGCATTCAATCTACCAAGTGTAAAATACAATTTGGTTTAAAGATTCGTGTTTGTCAAAGTTAGAAACTTCTAGCAAAGCGATGATGTTTTAGCTGGCATGGTCTTACGGCCGAGGCAACGCAATGAGCGGCAAAGTGGAGAGCAGCAGAACAGCGAGTGGCTTATTACTGATCGTAATTTTTGAGTGGTTAGTTTTTAAAATGCCATTGTCAAAATAGTTTTGTTTTGTTTAATGTTATTACGCGCAAAACGTACTTATATTTTTAAGAATTTATTGGGTAAAAAAATAAAGATTTGGTGTTCACTAAAGCAGGGCGCCATTGCGGCGAATTAAACCATTTATATACAAATCTACGCAAATTTCCGGAAAGATTTCGGCAATACTGCCGTATGTCTGTGAAATTCTTTGATTTGCTGTTGCAAAAAGTTAATCTACTCAATCTGTCTTGCCATAATAGCGGTCGGCTTTGTACAGATGAAATTGTAAGTTCCACATTAACTTTTGCCATGATTATTTTTTGCCGCTCGGAAAACAACTAAAAATTAGAGCAAGTTTTATTCCTGAGCGGCGCCCCTTAGCCGTTCAGAAAAGGCGGCCGAAGTTTTATATTTTGTGCCAGCAAGTATGTACGCACTTGGTTTAATATTAAGCGTAAGTAAATATGACAAACGTTTGAAAACAACTGGAAAACGTAGCTTACTACATAAGTGAAAGGGAATAGATGAATTAAAAGCGGTAGACAAGCGAGTATACTCTTCAATTCGTTTTGTTCGCTCATTTAACGAAAAATGTATTTAAGTTCGGTCGAACAGCAAATGTTGCTGCGATAAAAATCGCACAATATAAACGCAAAAGTAATTTTAAAAAAGAAATAACAAAAGCTGGTGCGACAAAAATCGTATATGTTATTTATTTATTTATTTATTTGTCTATGGAAGATAATCCTTACAGACATTTTAAATTTAATATTCTTAATTAAGTGTACATTAACATAAAATACAATACAAAATATATAAAATGTTTATTAAAAAATAATTATGAATTTAATGAAATAATAATTTTGTTATTAATTACATTTTAACTTCAAGAAAAATCAATACAATTATGGAATTTATTAAATTCATTGCACATTCTAATAAGAGAATCAGCATTAGCATAATTAGCTCAAAAACTATTAATTTATCCTTATTAAAACGCACGCCAGTAATCAAAATTTTAATTTTTCCAATTTTTGGTAAAAATTGACGTGTAATATTAATATCTACCCGCAGTAAAAATATCGTGATATATTTTTAACCTTTTGGTAATGAAACGGTTGATTAAGAAATTCATTTTCATATGCCTTTAATGTATAATTAAAAATTGTGTTGCTTCTACTGGAAATTTTCAAGTTTTGAGTTATTAACCCTCTTGTTGATGAAGTGCGATTAATTAAATTATTGACCGACAATCAGAAACATTTATGCTTTTATTTCAAGTCATATAGGGATTGTAAGAAAAGATAAGCTCCCTAGAGATGCGAGTGTAGAAATTGTGGTTTGAGTGACATATTACAACCCAGTGCTTGATACGTCGAAACTAGTTCTCCTATCAGATCTTTGTAGTTACTTGCTATGTTGTCGCAACAAATCTGTGCGTGACAGAAACAAATTAGTGGCGGCATGAAATAACCCCCCAAAATATAAGCCCCAAAAAAAATAATGAAATAACCTCCTAAAGTGTGGGGCCGTATTTCATATGCAATAAACCCCCTATTTTAAAAATCAAATAAACTCCCAACGAAATGAAATAACACCCCAAACAGAAATTAAATAATGCCCTAATTTTTGGGGGCTTTTGTTAATAAAGGCGTTGTTCGTTATATCATTGAAGAAGAAGTTCTTGCGCCAAAAAACTTTTCGTAATTAATTTAAAAATGAATTAATCCCCAAAAAATATATTGGGGCTTTGTTTCCTAATGATTTCTTGGGAAATTATTTTTTATAAAATAATCCCCCAATTAAGAAAATGAAATAACAACCAAACAAAAAGAAAAAAACCCCCAAAAATCATTGTTGTTGTGCTTTGTACAAACTTTTGGCTCCACGAAAAGCCCCCCAATGAAATAACGCCCAGGAAATAACCCCCAATGAAATAAATCCCAAAAAATAGGAAATAACACCCAAAAACAGTGAATGAAATAACATCGAAAAATAAATGAAATAAACCCCAAAGCGAAAACGAAACAACCCCCAATATTTGGGAGTTATTTCATATGAAATAATACCCACTGATGAAAATAAAATAAACCCCAATGAAATAAACCCTATCAGCAACAAAAATGAAATTATGCCCAAAATTCATAAAAGAGTCAGTTTCAGCAAGGATAACCCCCAAAAACCAACAGCTTTAAAAATGAAATAACCCCTAATAAAAAATGAAATAACACCCAAATTAAATTAATTTAAAATTTGTTGGGTGTTATTTCATTGGAGATTATTTCATAATTTGAAACCCCCAAATGAGGAATGAAATAATTCCCAAAAAAAATGTAAAAGGGCCCAAAAAAATGTATGAAAAAAATTTGGGGAATATTTCATTTCTCGTTTGGGTGTTATTTCATTTGGGGGGCTTTTCGTGGAGCCCAAACTTTTGGGGGGTTTTTTTATGCCGCCCAAATTAGTTTGTGTTTTGCAGTTAGGGTATATTAGACCGGGTCGACCTCCATACAAAAAAAAAAGTTGTGCCAGTCACCCCCTAGAATGAAAGATAAATATGTCAATGAAGTTTCTAAAATAGAAAAAAAAATTTTTTTGCCAGGCCCTTAAATACAGCACTTTTGGGTTTTCATATGTAGCGCATCCATATCATATCACATATCGTTAAGCATGGCTTGATATTGGCTTAATTTTTTCCTTTGGTGACTTTTCAATACGACTTCAAATTCTGGGCGCCACTTATGCCATCTCGGATCCTTCCCCAAAATGACAAATAATTTTTACGTGCCAAGAAAGCCCTTCTAAAACTTAGTATGTGTAACTTTTTACATGCTCACTTTTATGACACGCCTCCAAATTAAGCCCCTTTTTTTCTTTTTCACATACATATTACATTAAAACAGGTAGAAGCATATACATACCAAACAAATTTTCATCAGTCACGCCCTAGAGTAAAAGGTAAATTAATTAAGTTTGAAAAACTTTTAAAAAAATTGTTTTTGCCACGCCCTAAATTACAGCGCCAGAGCCACTGTCACTCCATGAACAACGATATGCGATATGACGATATCGATACGCTTATATGATTCAAAGAAACTTAAAAAAAGAATTACAAGTTTTAAAGGAAGTTGTAAGAAAATTGAAAGTGTCTAGAGATTATATACTGTTTTGACTATAAAGGCAAACATCCGTAGAAAGGAAAATTGTTTTCTCATTGAAATATTCTTGATGAAAATTGGAAATAGGCTTCCAATCGATTCTGTAAATTCTTATAATGAACAAAAATATTATTTTAAAAGAAATAATTTGGTTTAATTTGTTTAAATAATTTAACTTTTTTGATTTTATATTAATATAATCTTCAGATATATGCGGTTTTGGGGTTTGTAAGTTTTTATTCCTAAGCCCTCCTTATGTGGCATATCGGAAGTTTTTATTAATCCAAATGTTATTGCACATTGAAAAAAGATTTGGCTATAACTTTCTCAAAAATCCTATAAAATAATTGAAATGTTGCCCATGTGTACCTTTAAACATTAAGCTCTTAAGGTGCTTTAAAGTACTTGTTCCTTTTTGGCACAGAATTAAAAAAATTTAATGCATTTATAAACTTATTTAATTGATCTCAGGAAATATTATTTGTTTAAATAAATTAAATTAAAAAATATTTAGCATCGATTTCTATTGAGCGGGAATTCTCGGGAATTTTCAAAATTAATCCCGCGTTCCCGAGAAATGCAAAAGTCCGGGAAAAGAAAACTCTAGTATGTATGTATATTGAAGTGTAAGAATTTATATGTGTCAAAAGCAGAATTTGTGTAGAAATTAAAGTAGCAAAAAAGTTAACTTGAAAATACTTCAAGTTTTGAAAATAACAACAAAAAAGTTTATTTATGTAACTTTGTTTTTAAGAAAATGTTGTGCTACTGGAGTATTTACAAACAAACTCGAAACTATTCTTGCCAACCATGAATATTTAAGTTAACCTACATACATATTTAGTCGTTCACAGAAGCTAATAAAATTAACGTTCTCATACACCAGCCATAAAACTTACAATAACATCCTGTTCACTCCCAAAGTGTCGAGAAAAATGGAGTTCAAATTTATGCAAATGCCACAAGTAGTCGTGTAAAACATTTCAACCACATTGTAGATACTTTTGTCAATCTAATAACGAGCATTAAGTTCAACCTGGGAGCTTCAAGGTTATTAAAAGCTAAATTATGTAGGTGTAGGATATACAAGTTCGAGTTCACAAACTACGAGTTTGTACGTGTTTATAATTTGTAAATAAAAAACAAAATTTTTTTTAAAAGAACTTGTTACACGCAATGTATACGTTTCTACAAGTTTGTTATGATTATTATTTTCTGAGGAGATGGATTTGTTTTTGGAAAAAGAAGTACTTAAACTTTTAGTCAACTAATTGTGGGCTTTATGAATTTTTTTGGCCTTATTAAAATATTATGTATATAATTAACATAATTATGAACGAAATTGTAAGAAAGTAGTTTCATATCGCTTGTAACACATCAAGATATGACCCTAAGTCCACATCGAGCTCTAGTGAAATTCTAAGATAATCAAGCCATGTTATTTTGTTATTTCTTGGCCTGAAAAGGGTTTGAATATGGAAATGAATTTTGCCTAATTACTTCTACACAAATGTTAAGTTTGATGTTAATAATAAGGCAAATTATTTAAAGATTATGATGGACGTCGGCATAAATGTCCGTTCGGAATAGGAGTAACTTAAACAATATTGTTATTTTCCAAGTCGGAAACAGTTGCTAAAAAGTTCGGATATATCAATTTAACTTTAAAGAAAATAATCCCCAGTTTCATTTGCAATGTGTTTTCTTCATTGGGTCGTAATAAAAAAAACACTTTTTCAATAACCATTTTATTCCCACTGGTACCCCTAGAAATCAGAAGTAATAATTTGCCATTTAAGTGCCAACGTTCAATTGTCACAATTGACTTAGCAGCCAGAGCTCTATATACAATTCAGAAGTACAACATGCTCAGACGCGTCCGCAAGTTTCTCGGAAGACTTAAGTACAAGTAAAAAATATCCTTAAAATGAAACAAGTATTGGATGACCCGGTAGGCTATTTTGTAGTAAACTAGGTTATCAGTGAGAGGCTTGCCGGTCCCCCCCCGAGTCCCGCACTGTTGCACACTGGGTACTTTGAGCTACTTTTTTTGGACAAAATTAATTTCAGACAAAGTTTAGGACCGATATGACCGATTTGGAATTTAAAACTGCTTTGCATGGTTTTTTCTTTCTTTGTGAAATTAATCACAGAGACGTTATTCAAGCGCAAGATTAAGGAAAAAATATAAAATATTGTATTATAAATTAGTAAATAGTATGAATTCGGTAAAAAACAGTATAATGGAAATTTCAAAGTTGCCTGTCGAGCTCAGTACCAAATTAATGAAATTCAAAATAATTGCAGAGATCATTTCTTAAGCCCATAGTACACGGAATGTAAAAAGCCACATGCGCATGTGGTTCTGACGTACTTTTGACCACACTACAAAGCCACAATAGCAAGTTCGTATTGCGTGATGTCGACAAAATTACGTCAGAACTAGGGTGATCGATCGAATAGTATTCGACCGGTTTTAACCGGTTATTTTAGTTTTGCCCAAGTCGAATATTTTAAAATGTCCATTTTTCGAATATCGAATAAACCGGTTACTTTATTAATGTGTAATTTATATACGTTTTCCTTACTTTTGTTATAAATATACCCGTAATTTAATTATTTTTCTAATTGAATATTTGCAAACTTTAACTTTTTATAAAAAATGTCAAAACAAAATGAAACGAAAGTCAAAAAAACAATATGAGCTTGTATAAGCGTGTGTTCTTGTAACAAAAACCATAAACAATTTAAAGTACTACAAAAAAAAAGTTCAGCTTTAAAAGTAATTAGCAATTTGGCAGTATTATAAATACAATATATATCTTTATAAACATGCCATCTCTGGTAATTTTTCGAACTGACTTAAATGAAAATTTTACTTAAATGGCCCTAAAATGATAAGTTGCAAAGGTTCTTTAACGTCACGACTTATTAATCACTTTTAATTAGACTACAAGCTTGACATAAATATACCCCAAGTAAAACTTGACCCTGTTCCAAGTAGTTTTTAAGAGACTGCAAATAATACTTTACGAAAATATGCTGCCAATAATGAATGAAAAACTCTTAAGTAGTTCTAGCATATCTTCATGCTTAAAACAAGAACATATTGGCGGAATCAACGATATGGGAAAATTCATCAGTTTTATTTATTAAAACACCAAAAACATAAAATAAAATTGAAGAAATCAAAAATGTCCTGGAAGGGTTTAAATTGTGTGATCCACGAATTGACAGATATTTCACATAAAAAGCATGTTCGTATTACTATTGTTTCTTTAATGCTGAAACAAAAAAAAATTTAAATATATAATCCTGGATAAGAGGTTTTGTTTGCAACTTTTAAAAAATATGGCTGAAGTTAACTGATTCATATTGACATGCTTAACCATCACCAAATTAAAACTCATTTAAAAAATAATTAATATAATTTTTGAAAACCAAAGTTTTTCAAAATTTCTACAGCTATGTTCACACCTATTAAATATTTTTCCTTAAGAATTGTTTGCTTTTGCAAAACGTTTGGCTAGAGCAAACATTATTTAACGGTTTCTTAACTACATTATACATAAATGCAATTATCATCTTAGATATACATAAAGTTTAGCAAATAACTAGAAATTGTTTAAAATAATGCTTAAGTTTAATCAATTTACTGGTCACGGTTTTTTTTTGATTTTATCGTAAAATATTTGTGGTTTGAACATACCTTAAGTCATATCTATGTATTGAGGCCCTTTGCTCCTTATGGGATCGACGGAAACATATATGTATTTTGTTGGTTCCTTACCTTGAATTGTTGTGTTTTTATTCTAATTAACTTTTTATTACAAAAACTAATTTGATTTTTGTATTTTTATGTATTCGAATTAAAACCGGTTAACCGGTTATTTTGAAAATGCTCAACCGAAAACCGGTTTTTTTAAAATAGCAACTATTCGAAATATTCGAAACCCGGTTATTGAAAAATGTAATATTTGAAATGTTTAGGGTTGCCACCATATGGAAAAAAGTAAAAACTGAAAATCTCAAAATTCGGCACGATGAAAATACAGAGAAAATTTTAAGAAAAAAAAGCGGCGACTCCTAGGCAGTTATGGGGCATTTTCTATATGAGGAATATAATTAAGAATAATTTTGTTGCTGAATTTTGTTTTTTTTTTTTAGTTTATTCAACAAACTTAACTGATTTTGAGTTACGCGAATATATGTACATTGTGAAATCTTTTCCATTTTCGGAATAACGGTGTCTCTTGAAAAAAAGAGCCAACCTAAAAAATCGGTATGCACCACTGGATTCAGCGTACGCGAATCAGATTAACGCTCCAGGTGCCCCACTTGATAGAAAAAAGTGCAATTCTAGAACAGTTTTATTAATAATGTCTTCGAGTTGATTTTCTTTGCGCAAGCCTTGCCTTTATAACGAAGGGATACTTTCGGGGGCCAAGCAGTGGCTGCGGCTTATACACCGCGGAAAGTTAGAGTACTGAAAATCGTAATAAATGGCTACTTGTCAGCCCAAGGGAGTGCTTACACTAGGTGCGATTGCTATTTTACAGAAACTGCTGGGTTTATTACAACAGTGAATGTTATATAGCTCCGGCTCCTACACACAGAAAACAAATATTGACCAAGAAATATAATTTATTATTGCAACTATTAAAAATGTATAGTTCTAACTGATTTTTAATTCTCTTGATTATTAAAACGTTATTCTAACTGAAATATGATTCCTTCATTTCTTTTATTAGTTATGATAACTTATTTAATTTAGTTCCAAAAATTAGTACAAATGGTTAGAATCACAACCGAATTTAATACAGGGCAATACTGACTATTGGCCTTTGCAATTAATAATTTGCTTTCGTCAATAAATTTAAAATTTTTTTAAACCAAAAGTTCGCGCAATGTATGTAAAACGGATTTTCGAAATTCCTGGCCTTGAAATTTTTGAATTTCTATTTTCATCTTTACATGATCTAGAAACTAAATCCGCTATCATATTAGAGTTTCTGCAAAATTTCATTTATATATATTCCAAAGCACCGTGTAAAATGCATCTTATTTGCAAAAATCTAAATTATTTACATACAAAGAAAAAATTTGATACCCATATTAATCTATTTAAAACGAAGGGTTGCCAACCCATTGCATTTTTGTCAAAACAGCACGAATTTCCAAAAAAGCGGAAACACGTATTTAATTAAATCGAGTAAAGATTAAAATATGTTAATTTGGCATTTTTATTACAAACAACCCCGAACAAAAAATTCAAAAACCGTTTTTTTTACAGAAAATCCTTAAAAAAGGACATGGATGATCGTCCTTGGACAAATTGTATACACAGTTGGACGCGCCTTAAAAAAACCCTTTCTTACGATACCCAATTTGTATATGTTCGTAAGGAAACAGATTCTCAAATTAGCAAAACATGCAAAAATAGACCCTTTTTCAAAATGGTCCAGCTCACGAGAGGTCAAACCTGGAGCCGAAATATTTAAAATGGTATCTTAAAAAAGTCCAAGGTTCATTTTTAGGAGGGTACATCGAGCACTTTTTTTGGTGAGTCGCTCTAATGTATATGAGTCTTTACTCGGTAAAAATTAGCGCTTTATGGGCAGCAATTAACTGCCTGAAATGTTTAACTCATATCTCAGCCATTTGTTTTTTTGCAACGTATTTTTGGAATCTTCAGAAAATCTATTTCAGCATGGAAATTAAAACTCGGTTATTTAATTTTATTAAAAAAAAATGTATGTTCTTTGTAGTGTACAACTATTTGTTTTCTGCTTTTGCCTGGAATAGGCCTGTTTTCATTTAATGAATCAGAAGTAAAAGCAACCGTTTAATTTTGGGTTAGTCTTAAATTGAAAAATGTCAAATAAAATGCAGGAACAACTTGACGTTTAGGTGTGGTTCACATTCAACATCGGCCCTTAAAATGTAACCAGCTTTTATATAATGATCAAGTCCCCATCATATTTGGGGTATTCGTAAAGCCCATTTCAACGGGCACACTGACATACGGACGTCGTTAAATCAATTTACCTTTTCATAAGGACCCAGCATATATGTACATTAGGGGTAAAACTTATTCCCATAGTGGAATAGTCCATTGAAAACTATTAAAAAAAATTATGCTAATTTTTCGCGGATTTCAAAAAGGTCACTTACAAAACGCAGTAAAGTTGGAAATTTTTTTTTTATTTTATTTGAACTTATACATTTAGCAAAAAAATATGCACATTTAATTTTAAATTCATGTTATAATTAAGAAACTTTTTTCATTTATTAATTTATCAAACGACCTAAACAAATTGTTTTCGTAAATAACAAAATATTTGCTATCGCGTAGTGCTAGGGCCATCATTTGGTTATACCCCTAATGTATATACTTCATAGGGTATAACATCAATATTTTACCTTCGGTGAAGGGTACAAAAGAAAAGGAAATTTAATAAGTTCAGTGCATTTATTCATTCGATGACTAAGAAGAATAAATAAATATGTAATCTGTTGGGCGGTACTGTGTCTCTACAGTTTCGGTGGTTAAAACCTTTTCTAGCTTAAGAGCATATTTAAATAACTCAAAGATGCTTTGACTTATTAAGTAGAGACTAAAACGACCAAACACAAACTCATCGGTTGATCGCCATGTCTCCACTGATACAAATTGTTGATATGGGCGTGGATTCAATTCCACTTGTCGGATTAGTAAGTCAAATTGGATATACACGCAGAGCAAAAAAAAAATGTTTAAATATGGTCACCTCCAATAACACTATTTATAAAGAAATTTTTCAACATATTATGTTTAATTTAACCATATTATTCTCTCCGCTACACTTCGTGGATTGTTTGATATCTCTAGCGTTGAATAGGTGCGCATTTTCGTTAGAACTTCTGGTGGTTCTCGGTGGGGGCTTTTTAGGGGAACTCCATGGTATCGCAATGGATCATTGGGTCAAAGTGTGTCAGACGATTACTGTCACGTGGTAATTTTATCTATTTTGTTAACTAAAACAAGAAATATGTTCAAAAAACGTACTAATTTTAAGCTTTTGATGTCTTTTTATTGAAAAAGTCCACACAGCAACGAAAACTTTTTGATTTTGATTTCAGTTGCCATCCATAATCGATTTTTGGCAACTGGCTACTTCAATAAACTTCGGTTGCAATACATAATTGACCCATAATTTTTGTTTGGAACAATTTTTTTGTAAGGTTTTAATTGTTTCTAAAAGCACCCATATCCTTCATTACATACTCTTTAGCAAAATTTTTAGTTCAATTGTGAAAGTTTTTAATGACTTTCTTTTGAATCTCTGTTGAATTTTTTTAAACTTAGAACCCCTAAGGCTGCTATTCCTTCTTCCTAGGTACACATATTTCCACTCTAAGCACTTTAAACTTTATAACACAAAATTACAAAAAGCCTTCATTTTATTGTTCGTCCTACCAAATCCAACTTGGCATAACTTAGCATAAAATTCAACTTCACGTCATGTGGGGTTTTTGTTGTAGACAAGAAAAATACAAAAATTAAAAAAAGTAGAAAATGCAAAAAAAAAATTCTTCAAATTAAATATCTACTCAAAGGTAAGATGATTATGGCAGTGGATCATTAATATTTTTATGCCACCGTAAATGCAAGAAACAGTAAGAAAAAATATGAAAGGGAGAAAAAAACGTTTTATATAAATCACTTAAAAGAAGACAGTAAAAATATGTAACTAATAAAGGAAATTTATGAAAATTGTTTTTGGCAGTGTTGCCAGGAGTAGCGAAAAATCCTGGCAAGCAAGTATGTTCATCTCTTTTATTATGTTCGAAATTGGATTCTTAAACGCGTTTAAGCAAATCGAACGTGATTAAGCTCTAATCACATCAGATGGGATTAATCACTTCACATTGACATGATTACAACTAGGGTGTTAAACTAATCGGGTTTTATTTTTGTTCGATTATACGATTAATCGATAAATGGCATTTTTAACTTAACCGATCGAACGAATAAAATTTTAAAAATAATCGATTAACCGATTAATACTTGAGTAAATAAATATTCTTTTGTAAATAAAACTTGTCAATGTAGCTCCAAATTGTTGCACCACTTTCGTTCACTTAGATCTTAAACGAGTCAATATATCTGTGGATTTTTTGGAAACTTTCCACGGACATTTCATTCTCTGCAAATAATTTCCCCTAGATAATCGATCGAAGTATCTTGTTTAAAATATTTATTTATTGGACCACTTTTAGCGCTCATTGATTTTGTTGGAGGAGCATCTTCTTCAAGTACTATGTTACAGTCACCTGTTACATTTAGCATTATTAGATTTATCCTTCGCAAAATATTTTTGAACCAAACTAATTCTAAAGAGAGAAACACATAAACTATTTTGTTAAGAAATACGTGCGTGTCCTAAAAATCGAAATAAAGTGGATTTAAAATCGAGCAAATTTTGAAAACGACCCAGTAATGAAAGTTCATAAAAATATTCCAGTTTATTTAAGTATCGTTATAGTTTCTATTATTTTTGCAAGAACAGCACTTAAAACCACGAAAAACTACGGTCATTTTGTAATAAATTGAATTTAAATTATCGTTCGATTTTATTTTCAACCTCTTTTCGATTTCTAGAACATATCCGATAAGTTTACCTTTGTCGTTGTTTTTTTTTTTGTGAAATGAATTATTAAATTGTGTTGAAAAAAATTAACAAAAAAAAGCTAAATAACTCACTAAACATGACTGTTTTTTAAATTCCAACAGACCATACATTTGGTTTGTTTATTCGACTTTTAACTTAAAAAAAAATTATACATTTTACTGAAATTCTTTATATAACTATCATTCGATTAATCGGTATAAGATATTCGATTATTCCGTTAATTGAAATGATCAATCTTAGATTATTCGAACAATTAATTGTTCAATTAACCGAACAAGAATTAATCGACTGAACACCCTAATTACACAAAATACTTCAATAATCACATAAAATCCTCGGAACATACCTCAAACTGAGTATAATGTAGGATTGGCCAACATGAATTTATACAACCGACCACGATTTATTCTTAATGCTTTTATTTTTTCTTTAAATAATTTATAAATTTTTACAATTTCATCAATAGTATTGTTACGTTGCTGCCTTTCAATAACGTGTTGGTTTATTTCCTTTATAATAAACCGTTTCGAGTTCGTTAATTGCAATTCAAATAAAACTCAATTAAGAACTTAGTCACCTTAACGACCGTAATTTACAGCTTTTATTCACAACTCACTATTGTGATCAACACACTTCAAGCTTTATAATTTTCTCCGCGTGATGCGTATCAACTTGGGAAAGTATGAACTTAGAATAATCTTATGTAGGGATGCCAATCCCGAAATCCCGAATACTGAAATTCCGGGATTATTCTAAAAATGTAAGTCCCGAATTCCGGGATTTTTACATATAAAGTCCTAGATTTTGGGGTTTGGAAAAATGTGCTAATTTTTTTTTTATCAAATGCAAATATATTTTCAAATAAACGTAAGTCGCCCTGTTTAAAATAATCTAAAAATTTTATTTTTAATATTTTAATTCGGCTCAAGTCCATCAAATTTAATTTTCAAGAAGAATTCTTGACAAAAGTACAGAAGAAACGGAAGTAAAGAAAAACATGTAAAATCAATTAAAATGGATAATCATTCAAACAAAGCAAATTTCGATCTACCAAAGGTTAAAATACAATTTGGTTTAAGGATGGATGTTTGACTATTAACGTCAGCAGTCGTCGATGGCGGCGAGTGAAAGACGGCAAATCCATCTGAGGAGATCGGATGGTTGCGATCGAAACATGTCATGGTGACCTGTCGGCCAGGGTTCGGTTGTAAAATTCCTTTCTTCATAAAAATAATTTAATACAAATTAAATTTGAAGGACTTTAGCCGAATTAGAATATTAAAAGTTTGGATTAAAAACCATAAATAGTTCAACAAAATAACCACAATACTAAAAAATTGTATATTAATGTGCTGTTTTCATAACACAAGCACTCAGTTTTTTGAGTGTTTTCCATATAAATTTTACTACACGTTCAGTCACTTGTGTTGTGAAAACAGCACATAAATCATACTGGCAGTGAATCTAAATTTTAACTGGTTACAAAAAGAAGTCGCAAGAGAATTAATGTTAAATGCAATGCATTTTGTACCACAGAAAACAAATTCAGAAGATAAAGTTCGGTGTGGTCTTTCTTTAAGTAAATGATAATTGAACTGCGCACGCAAAATGAAGTTGTGCAAAAGCTGCTAGAAACTTTAGGAGGTTCTACCAAAATTACATTTAAAATAAAAACAAAGTTCTAACATTTGTTTTTGCTATTGAAATTTAAAGTGACGTGACCCCAAATGACTGCCTGAATTGAACCAAAATTCTTGTTTCTTAAATAATTTCAGATTAACCTCGTTAGCCTAAATGTTTCACCGTTTATTTATTTGAATTAGAATAAAATATTATTTAAATTAAATTTATTAGGTAAACCACGCAGGTATTTACTTTAGAAAAACAAATTTTGTGAAAGCATAGGTAGGGAGTATTAAGCAAACAAAAAAATTCTGTCAACACTGGTCGGGAGTATTAGAGTTTTTTTTTAACAATTTCGTATCTTTTTTTTATTTTAGCTTAAATTGTTCCATAGTCAACTTTTCAAGGAGCTTGAAGAGTAAAAATAGACAAAGTAAAATCAAATTAGCTTTTTTTCTTATAACTAAAATTTAGATATTTTAATGAGTATTTAATTTCGTTTTTGAAAACTTTTATACGTTTGTAGTTAATGTTAATGAATAATTTTATATAACGAGTCTTTATTTTAAATAATATTGATTAAAATTACAAAATGTTTCTGCGTATATTAAAGCCTGGTAAGAAAGTAGAAAAATGTTTGAACTGAAACAAAAAAAACTTAATAAATAAATAAACAATACGGTTATAGATTCGAAGTGTTATCCTGTTTAAAAATCTTTGTTTTGTCTTTATATCACTTTTTTTTTTAAACTTAGACGTTTTACATGTTGACTTCTTTGTTTCCAAATCAGTTTTTTAGCTTCGCGGAAGGTAAAAAGGTAAATATAAGTTTGTCATTCCGTTTGTAACTTCACCAACATTAATCTTGGACCCTATAAAGCATATATATTCCGGGTACTTCTGAAAAGCGAAGTTAATTTAACGATGTCCGTCTGTCTGTTGAAATAGGTTTTTTGAAGACCCAGATATGACTTGGGACTTGGTTTGTTTAAATTTATGTCACATATGCTCAGTTAAATTTTGCTGTTCAACTTTACCCTCAATTTTTCCCATACATCCCTTTTTGCTTTTTTTTTATATCTGAACAGCAAGAGCCAAACCTATAAAGTATATATATTCTGCACATATAGTAGCACAAAATGGCAAAACTGGCAAAAATAAACATGTTGTTTTTTAAGAAACATTGATTTTATTAAGTTTTGATTGTACATTACAATAGCATGTTTCTTCAAATTGTCAAAAGTAAATAATCTCCTGTTATCGCATAAAACAGTTCAGTAAATGGAAAACACTCTTTCAGCGTCGCAAGATGTAACTGGAGAATATTTGAACACTAAAAGTTCAGATGGAGCAAGGTTTTCAATAAATTCATCCGACTCACTTTCATTAAAATATGAGTAGTCCACTGGCAAACACCGCTTATTTAAAACAAACAAAATTCTGAGAAAATCGATTAAAACAGTTTTTTTTTTTTAATTTAAATGCCAAGCCATATAGAGAGTTTTGCAGAAGTATTAAATAATTTACCAGAAATTGCGCGTAGCTAACGGAGTTTTGGACGAGAATTTTAACTGAACGTTCTTTGCAAGTCGACTCCTCACATATGGGAATATCTCTAATGTCGAATGCGACATTCGTACGCCTTAAAAATGAAAAAAAAATTTTGACAAAAGGCGAAACTTATAGCTCTTGATTAGCATTATCATTTGTGCTAAGGTTGACTTTGCGCAATTGTTCGTTTTCAAGATAATTAAAAAAAAAACAAAGCATTTGCTTGGGACAAAAAAAAACAAGTCGCCTTAAAGGCAAACAGTTCAAACACTGATTTCAGCGAAACCTGATGAAATATTCGAATTCGACTAATTTTAAAATGTTATGCATTGATTCATCTTAATAATGCTTTTTATTTGATTCAAAAATATTGTGTAGTTTATTTTTAATTTAATTTTAATCACTGTTGCATGCGATATTTTGTTCCATCATACTTTTATGTTTTTGTTTTCACTTTTTATGTGATACTCCTGCGTTAGATGAATTTTCATTATTTTACATACATTCAAGATTTTAAATTTTTCGAACAAAAATTATAAACTTAAAAAAATATCTTCAATAAAAAAAATACAAAAAAACTAACTTATCTGAAAATAGTATTGCTAGTCTCAAATAAAGTTTATTTTAATGGAATAAGCTGTCCTTGCTGCTTGTAGTTGTTGGCCATCGCAAATAAAGGTTTTTTAGAAAACATTTTTTTTTTTTTGAATTTATGCATTTTACACTTACGATGTCGCACGCTACAAATTTAAAATAAGTACCAAGAAAAAAGCATTGATTGTATTCAAGCAAAATTTTTTTTTATTAAATTTGTAACAAAAATATCAGGTTGTTACTTATATTTAATGCGCATTGTACAAATACCCTCGACGCACTGATAAAAAATGCTCTTTTTCAATGTCGTACGCTACATCGAAATATACTGTAAAGCAAAGAAAAAAATTGCCGTACATTTTTCTTATATTGTTTGAATATAAACGCATAATGTTTCTCATAAAGATCATTTAACAAAACAAAACGTGCAATAGAAATGTTCAAAACAGAACTTTTGCACTTGTTCGACTTTGCATTTGAATAGTTCAAAGTGTGTTATGAATAAATGTAAAATTTGTTTACATTATTGAAAGTTGATAGATTCCCTGTAAAAATATGTTAAAACAACAAACTTTAATAGACCTTAAATTTTTTTTGGCTGCGGTTGACATTTCTGTGGAAATACCCGTATACTATTTCTTATTTTAATTAATCTCGTAATCCGGTATTACAATCTAAAACTTTTCAACAAAATCTTTTTACTCAAATCTTATATACATATTTTCCTTAGCACTGTCAAGCTTTCACTTATAGAAAGACGTTTTGTTTGTAATTTCAAGAGACTTGAGCAGATGCATTGAAAGTGCTTTTTTACGTCTTATTTTTGCAATATATATTTTGAATAGAGTCTGGCTCATATTCGCTAATCTTATTAAAAAATGTCATCTAGTTTGCAAAAAAATGTATTTTTGGCAAGCTGGACCAAAAATGGCTTTTTAACGAAACAATTGAAGAAATGGCAAAAATTGCATATGACATAAGAACCCTGGTTATAACGCACCGTAAACACAAACAATGCAATGCAAAAAAACTCTGTTGTTTCTGGATTTTTTTAGCATTGCCACCACCTGTAGTAAAGTCTTCTTCAGTTAACCTAAATGAATTGTTTGCAAACACATTTTACAACTCTTTAAATTGATTGTCACTTCCTTTAAAATATGTTAAAATGTCTCGTAGTCTTTTTTTTTAATTTAAAAGTAAAATTACAAATTAAAAAAATATAAAAAATGATGATGATGTTTGAAAAATCAGTTAATTTTTATTTATTTGCATATAAACTTATAATTTAAAAATATTTTTTATTGCAAGGATACATTTTGAAATACAACCGTGGTTTTCCTTTTTAATTTAATCAAATTCAATTTCTAACTCCGGTAGGATGATTATACGCCCTACGTTTCCACTATGTCTGCTCAAACCAAAAGCAAAGATAAGCCAAACAATTTTGAAAATTTGCATTCTGTTTTTGTATTATTTTCCAGTCAGTTGCAAAATATTACTTGATGAACACTTTAATTGAACTAAAAATCTTTGCGATTGCGTTTAATATTTATAGAAAAATTACGCTTAAAATTGTTTAAGACGTAAACAAAATCTCATGTAGACTTGAATAAAATATTTGTTCTGGAATTGAATGTAGTGCTAAATGCGTATGAGTTAAACAAATATTAATTTTTTGTACAAGTGTTTTTATTGAAATCTTTAGGAAAAGTCAATCAAATAGGCAGAGTAAAAAAAATCAAGGTTGTTTTATTATAATAGTTTGTCAAGAGTCAATAGCTTGAAGTTTTTTTATAAACAAATTCGTAAAAAAGCGTTGCCACATATAGAAAAGGGAACAAGTATTGGCAGAAATTTTTAACGCCACAAAAAAAAGGGCCTCAAAAATAAGAGGTTTTAAAGCTAAATGCCATATTCGTGTTCAGCAGCCCCACTTTAGTTAAAGTTGAAAATTGATTTTAAAACTTTAAAGAATATTTTGAGTAATTATTTTATTAATTTTTTTTTAACTTTTATGTGCTAGTGTGCATAAGAGTTCTTCCCCCACCCCTAGAATTATTTTATGTAATGTAGAAAAACGTTGTGTAAAATATTAGGATAATGGAAAAACAATCAGTGTTATGAATTTATTTTCCCAAACATATTCAGCCCAATTATGAATAAAAATTCCCCGGGAGTTTTCTCCCTTCTCCCATTTTTCTATGTAAATTTAATTGTAAAAATGGGAAAAGGGAAAAACTCCCGGGTAATTTTTATTCATAATTGGGATGATTATAAATTGACTTGTTTTTCGGCGAAGATCCGATGATTGTTAGAACGTTTATTGTAACTAGAAATGTTGCATATTGTGTGTATTTATTCTAATTTTTGAACAAATGTTTACTATTAATAACAACAGTGTTTGAAAATCCATTTTATTCCAGATTTCTATACCAAACATTTCTTAATGTTTTACAGACTATCAAATTATCATCGAAACCAAACGCATTCGTATTGAGATATTAAAATTTGTAAAAAATTCAAAGAAAACACTTTACCCGCATTCATTAAATGTTTCATATAAACAAGAAAAAAGGTAAAATTCGTTTAAGAAATCGCCACAGTAGTCGCTAACGTTTTTAAATATCGCCAAAAAAAATCGCTATGTCGCCAAACCCAAAATTTCATCGCCAAAGAGCTTTTGAAATCGCCACGTTTGGCTAGAAATCGGCACATCTAAGCCCTGCATTTCACTACAAATTTCTCCATATAGTTTTCATATTTTCTATCTGTCGTAACGGGTTTTCAAATATTTATGAATAACCATGGCAACTTCATTACAGGTGATCTTGAAATCCCTGCTATTAACTTTTTTTTAGCTTTATAATTGTTTGATGTCAAAATTTTGTTTATTATCTCTGTTCATGTTTTCTTTCTAGCTTTGACATTGTACAATAATTTTACAAAAACAAATTGCTTGTTTTATTTGCCTTGCAAATAAATTTAACTTAAAAAAATATTGAGTCTTGGCAAACTATTTTGAATAAAACAACCTTGATTTTTTTTTGAAATACAGCGTATTTGATTGGCTTCTTATTAAGATTTTAATAAAAAACACTTGTACAAAGAACCAAATATTTGTTTAACTCATACGCATTTAGCATTTAATTCATCGAATTCCAAAACAAATATATTATTGAATTTAACTCTACGCGAGATTTTGTTCAATTCTAAAATCTAAAAGCGGAATTTTTCTATAAATTTTAAACTCAATGGAAAAGATTTATAAGTTCAATTTGAATGTTCATCAAGTAATTTTTTGCAACTGACTAGGAATGGAAAAATATATCGATATATCGAAATATCGATATTTAAAAAAAAATGATCGATATATGTATATCGCCGATATTTAAAATACCGATATATCAATGTATCGATATTGAAATACGACTATCGAATTCGATATTTTCTAAAGTCAGTCTTCATTAAAAACTCAAAAATTTAGCAGTTTTTCAAACAATTCGTATTTTTAAGAATTGACATCACTGGATGCATCATATGTTTTTTTAAACAAATATGAAGATCTAAAATGATTGGCATTTATAAGAAGCAGTGTCGGATACAAGAAGCAGATTGCCAGGAGATCACATAAAACAGAGAGTGTTCCTGATGTCCATATCTGAAGACTACTGGTTTGACTAAAACATTCCTAGTTAAAGTTGGTACTTTTGGGGTGCAATTCAAATTTTAAGGTTAATTGGTACTTCCATGCCTGATTTACTTCCATTTAAATTTTTCGTTTAATAATTTTTTTGTTAAATTATCTATTATTTATTTATTTTTATTAAACACACAAACTATTAGCTCGATCTAGTTCTCAATTTAACCCTCCGTCTTACACATGTTTTTATTTTCACATTCGTAACGCAGACTCATGACAGACCCAACAAACATTTGAATAAATAAAACCAATTTTTTTTAACTAAATGTTGTATTATACACATTTATAATTTAAATAAATATTTTCATATATTTTAATACTGAAAAGACTAATTCATACAATCGGAGCAATTTGGATTTAGAAAAAGTCATTCTACAATCCACCAGGTTATGAGAATAGTGAACTTCATACCACATAACAAATATAAAAAATTGATGGTGGTATTTTTGGATATCGAAAAAGCATTTGACTCTATTTGGCACAATGGCTTAATTTAAAAACTCGTTAAGCTTGGATATCCAATTTATTTGCAAAAATTAATAAAAAGCTTTTCAAATCAAAGATATTTTGTTGGGAATGTTGATAACGCATTTTCAACTAAACGTCAAATTCTAGCGGGTGTACCACAGGGCTCTGTGTTGTCACCAACATTATACTCAATATACATAAACACAAAAAAAATTATTGCCGAATTATTTTCAAACAAACGATTGTTTGAAATTTTTTTTAATTTCTACAAATTTTTTTACTGATTCAATTAATATTTTTGTTTGATTTTTATTTAACCAACAAAAATGTTGACAACTTTTCAATAATATAATATACGCTCTATTGGTTTCAATTTTTCATAATTTTGTATGAAATATTTAACGCTCTTTAATGTTGTCGTTTTTTGCATTTTTTATTTGATCGTAAGCAACACTTCTTTATGTGAAATATACAACAACAACACAAAACACATACAGTTTATTTTTGGACACTTTAAAAAAGTACAACAAGAAGAGAGATGATAAAATAGCGCGACGAGGTTATTAGTAAAAAAACAAAAAAATAACAGGTAAAAAAAAGGTTTCATTCATTTTTAAACAACAGAAACAACAACAACATTATAAGAAACAAAATAAATTTTTGGTTGGTTTCAAAGTTAGAAAAATAGAACGAAAAACAAAATCCCGTATTCAATTTTTGAAAACTGTTTACTTAAATACATCAAATACAAAAATAAAATGATGACGAAAAACATATCGAGACGGTCTGCTGCCGTTGTTTGTTACATTTCTTCTTCTTTAGCCAAGGAAAGGATACAGCAACAGTGAGTGATGAAGAAAAAAATTGTGTGTATAAACAAGACTTCGTTCAAAAATAATTCTAACAAAACATGTGTCTCAAAGCCAGCCGCCGCTCTGCTTCTGCCTTCATCTTCTCCTTCAGTGATAGCTTGGGTGCGCGTCATTGCTTGTGCAAAAAATTTTTGTTTGATTCAGCAAAATTATTTGTTTGAAATTTATATGAATTTCAGTAAACTTTTTGTTTGATTCTGTAAATTATTTGTTTGAAAAAATCAGTGTTTTTTTTTAGTAAACAAAATGCAAATAAATTGTTTGAATATGCGAATTTGTTTGTAGGACCGATTTCAGACAAAAAATGTTTTGATACTACAAATTTTTTGTTTGAATTCGAAAAATAATTTTTTCTGTGAATATCTGACTTTAAATTGTTAAATAATTACACATCAGCTTTATACGCAGATGACACTACCTAAATAACACTAAGGAAAGTTTCAAATGCAATCGTAAAATGAATGGAAAAAGGTCTTATACACGCAAAGAATTATTTTATAAAATGGTAAATAACGATCAACGAAGCAAAAACGCAAGCAATATTAATTCCTTCAAACAAATCGCCAAAGAGGATACCTAGTATCTCTCAATTCAAGGAGCACACATTCCATTTGAAAACTCTGTTAAGTATTTAGGAGTAACATTGATAAAAAAAATTACTTTCAAACAAAACATTGAACAAGCCTATTTTTTATTATATTTTTTTCTTGTCTTTTCACTATATTTTAAAAAAAGACTTGGGGAATTTAAAATGAAGCAATACTCAATTAAACAACGTGCCCAAATTGTTGAGCTTTATTTTTCAAACCAACGATCCATTGTTTTGACGAATTATTTCGCGTACAAGTGATTATAATTGAACTCGGCGTTCACCTGATTTAACCGCCCCAGACTGTTTTCTTTGGGGTTATTTGAAAGGAAAAGTCTACATTAATAAGCCTAGAACCATCAAGCAATTTAAAAGCAATATACGCGACGAAATAAACAACATAACACCTGAAGTTTTGCGAAAGGATATGGAAAATGTATAACAGAGCACAAATTTGGCCAGCAGAAAATGGCCACCACTTGCGAGATATTATTTTTCATAACTAAACTAAAAATATTCCCCATTTATATACTGTATTAAAACAAACAAAAAATTAATAATTATTTTTTAAATAAAAAGTTATAACGAATTCAAACCCCTTCGTTAATTTTGGGTCACCCTGTAGTAATACCTCAAACCTTGCGTATTATAATTATTTTAATGTGAAATGATGATAGTTAAATAAATAATAAAAAAAAAAGTTATGATGCTTCTAACTATTAAATAAATGACGGATATACATATGTATTTTTATTGTTGATTATAAGGATGGCTTAGACCGATTAAACAAGCTCGAAATTTCTATAAATTCGCTAATTCGTCTTCAATAAACAGCATATTGTTCTGCTTGTAATTCCTCACGGGAATTCCATAAAAAGGATTTTAAAAAAAACATGCCGAATCCAGTCGCAACAAACAAAAAAAAAATATTTTTGGACTAAAAATTTTTATTTGGGGATTTCTTATTAAAATTTTGTTTAATATTTTCTACAAAAAAATTTAAAATTTGGTCAGAAAAAAAATAAATATTAAGGTTTTGTTTTTAATTTGGGGACTTTTGGGGATATTTCTTAAATTTTTTGGGGACAAGAAAAATAGAACCTGTCAGCCCTGGGTAAACATAACCTATCTGCCCGTCTAGTCCATCTAGTCCATCCATTCATATATTGCAGTAAATGTCAAAATTATGTTATCTTTAATGTAGACAGCAACTTTTTTTTACATATTTTTTGCCGGCAATTTATGTTGCAAAAATTGTAAGTTCATTTTTGTTGACAATTATTGCTAACATAAAACGTCAAATTTGGTTAACAATTGAAAAAAGAAGCAAAAAAGAAAAAAAATAGAAGCAAATTGTGTGCGAAAGAAATTAGGTTTGTGAAATTGTAGCGAATTATTATTGTAGTAAAATAATTAAATGAATAATAAAATAAAATTGCAGAAATTATTTTTATTAATTTAATTTTTTTCTTAATCGATCTTTTTTATTTACATTTATATTAATTTGTTTAAGCTTGAGTTCTTTTTTATATAAAAACATAAATTTTATTTTAACAAAAAAAAAAAAAAAAATACATGATTAATTACATGTCAAATCGACTAACAAAAGTTGTAAACCAAAAATTTAATTCAATATAAAAACCAAAATATTGTGAACTTAACACTAACAAAACTAAAAACTATTGTAAATAAAACAAAACACAAAAAATTTAATTTAAATCTAAAGTTAAAAAACTAAAAGAAAATACGAACAGTGTTTTTATTTCATTTAAACTCACAGTGAACCGTGTTAAATTTGAGGTAACAATAATTTTAAGTTCAGCCCTCAACTGAGATATTAAGCGTTGAGGTTGCCCCATATTAACTATATATTTTATTAAATATTGCTTTGCTTCACACACTACTGTTTGGCGAAAGTAATAATTTTCTCGTGCAAATATGTACAAAATAAATTTTAATATTGCTTTGCTTCATTGCCGTTAGAAAAAAAAGTAGTGAACGCAGGAGCGAAATAAAAAGTCAACAAATCTATATACAGCAGTAAGTACCCGAATGCAGCACAAACAGCTACTTTTCAGAAAAGAATTTGGAAAATTGTTACTTTCAATAAAACACTATAAACTTATGAGTTAATTTATGTACGTTCAAAAAATGTACAATTTTCTGCAAAATATATTCCGTAAGCAGTGGTGAAAATACAAAAAGTTGCACCGGTTACATTTTCCGAAAACTTTATGTAAACTATCATTGTCGTTTTTCCCCATTACGACGAAATTCTATCGGTTACATTTTCAGAAAACTTCATGTAAACTTTCATTGTCGTTTTCCCCATTACGACTATGCGCCAAACCATTAGCGACCTGACGACCTGTTGCTAATTCCTAATTTTTACGTCCTACACCATTTTTCAATAATAAACTTTTATTATTTTAGCCAAGTTAAAGCTACATTTTCGCTAATTTAATCCTTTTTAAGGCATTATTTCTTTAATCATCCTTTAATCAAATTATAGCTGGCACGAGCGCAGCATTACAACAATTAATTTGTCTAGTCAGTGATTCCTTTTTTATCTTATTTTTATTTTTTTAGCTGTTGTCTTATTAAACAATTATTTAATCATGATCAAATTTCAGACTGCAGGTTGTTGCAAACTTAATTTATGGTGATGTTTAGTCTACCAAAAGGAAAAAAATCTATATTTTCTTAAGTCAAAATTTATGTGGGATATTAATTATTTCGCCATTAAATATACAGACACTTGACGTGGCAATAAGAAGAAATCAGATAGATAATGCCAAAAATTAGTGTGATCATTTGTTATGTGAAAGTTGTGTAGGAGAACTCGGATAAATAGCTGTTATACCTTGTTTTCGAATAATAATTAAAAAAAATGTTTCGTTTAACAATAATTCTTATATATGTACATACCAGAGAATGACAAGAAGTACCCATAAGAAAAATATACAGAGATATTTACTAGGGTATTCATTTAATCGGGCTTTTTCTTTAATCGGTTAATCGAGGTTTTGGTTTAATCGGTTAATTTTGTTACTGATCCGTTAACCGGTAATTAAGGTTTTTTTCTAAATTAAGAAATTTCAATAAATCAAAATTAAAAATTTTTTATTATTTGGAGTTTATTAGTAAAAAAAAAAAAACAATCACATAACAATTCATGAACTAAAACGAGCAAACAAAAAAATAATTAATAACAATGTAATACATATTTGTTAATTAATACATATTATGTTTTTATTAAAATAAACTTTTAAAAAAATAAATTGGTTTAAATTTTTAGGACTTAAGCGATTCTTTTCTTTAGTTTTGATAAACTTGGCTTGGAAAAAATAATTTCACTTATCGAAGATGTTGGAAGAATTGAAAGCAACCCAAAATCAAGATTATCTAATTGTTCGACAGTCTTTGGTTTCGACTTGAATGAGCCATTTTTCACTAGGAATTTTAATAGTATAAAAATATTGGAATATTTTTTCTACAAAACTTTAAACCAAACCATATATATTATTAATACGATTTCCGTATGACGTGCTAAATTCCCAGTTTTTCATATTTGATAAATACACTGAAATTTATTGTTGAGGGAAAGCTAGCTTCTATGCGCTTGATAATATACATACTTGCATGTGCCCGTGCAAAAAACTGAATTGGCAAATTGGTTTTTTTTTGTTGTTTTCTTAAGCTGAAGGTCCACATTTGTTCAATTTTCGTGACGATTTTGATGAATCTAGTTAAAACTTTTGACGATTTTTAAGGGAAAAACGTCTAACAATTCTGACCACGTCATAAGTAAAAGGTTAATTGCGATTTTGAAAAATTTTTGGAATCAAAAAGAGCTATCATAACTTTTAAATTAGAAAAACAAATACGAATTACATGCCCAGATTTTATAGCTCAATTAATACGTCAACTTAGCAAACGATTGTTAAACAGTTGTTATGGTAAAACAAATATGAACTTTTTTTTGTGTAGAAAACAGTTCAAAAACTAATATTTCAGTGAATAAGTTTTTTTTGTTTGCAATGTAAGTTCTTGGTTTTGACATTTAGCAACGCGGAAATTAAAATAGGTTTTTTGTTGTATAAATCTCTTAAAAACGAAAATTCGAAATGACGTTAACCCTCCGTTTCCACATGCAAGTAATTACTTGCAAGTAGTGTATGCGTATTATTCGCGAAAAATCGAGGAAACAGCCGATTGGCTGAAGGTATTAAAATTGTGTGAATTTAAGTGAAAAAGAGTGAGTGTATTGAGTTTTTCGAATTTGCACTTGCATGTGAGCTTAGTTTGGAAGGATTGATGTTACATATCTTACTTTTTTGGTTAATTACGACTTCAACATTGTCTTCTGGCTCCTTGTGCATCAAGTTGCTACCAAGAATCCGTTCAGCCTATTTGTATTTTGTTCGTAAATTGTTAACTTAAATAGCGACCTTACGTCACGGTGGCACCAGAGGACTGATTGCTAGAAAACCGGTGAACTTGTGAAAATTCACTATAGACTATCGAAAGATAAAGTAAAAACGAGCAGCTACTGAAAAAGACACTGCCTCGGATATTAAAAGTTAAAGTCAACGTAAAATGTAAAATTTTGTTGACTTTTCTTTGAAAGTTAGTTTTATTAAACGAATAATTCAGGTGTGTGATGGATAACGATTTCAAAACAATAGTATCGTTTTCAGTATCTTTAAAAATTGATTTCTAATACATTTTCCTCTGTTCTCCTCTGCATATATTCTATTAAATTATTTAATATATTCATATGTATGTTAATTGAACAAAAACTTAGGCTTAAACTTAAGAAAAAAAATTTTATTATTTATTATTTACTGTTAAAAAAAATATTAAAATATAAATAAATATGGATTCAATATTGAATCCATAAAAACCTGTTTTATATTAAAATCAAAAGCGTATCTTGTTAAATAGTTAAGTATGTTAATTTTTTTTATTTTCATTTTTAAAATATGTTATAAAAAGAAGACAATTCCCGTATTCTTTTAATTAAAATTATTTAGTTAAATAGTACATCAAGTTGTCAAAGTAGAATGATGGCGAAAACCATATCGGGCGATTTTGCTGATGTTTCTGTTAACAAAGGTGAATATAAAATAAGTGATACATGTGTGTTACAGGGGTAAGTGTTTTGAATTATTCTTAAATAAATGCATATGTTGTCTCTGAAGCTTCTTTTTGATTCTACATGAAATCCACGCTGTTTCAACTTGAAATAACTTTCATTCGTCGTGATTCAAATTGTTATTTCAATATAAATGACATTTTGCTCTAAAATTACTGCAATGTTAAATTAACATGAATTATAGTTACTTTAAAAGAAAAAAATTTTGTTCGCAAGTTATTGCAAATATCAGGTTGAATTAACATAAAAAACGTAGGAAGCAAAATCACCACCGAACAATTTTAAATCAACCTTGTTTTCTACGTTTTTAAGTTGATTTTTTCTGTGTGTGTGAATTCTTGAGTAATTCCAAGTCGATTTATCCGTCTGTTGAAATGAGCGTCATTTTCAAACGACTCAAAAGAAAAGAACAACATTGGTGCCAAATTGTATCTAGTTTTGCTAAGCAATTTAGGATTGAAATCCAGCAAAATCGGTTCTGTAGGATAAGAGCTATGAATAAAAATATTGAACTACCACCCTAAGGGCTTTGAAGAAAAATTTAATAACAGAAATCGAACAATAACAAATTTAAAAACCAACATGTTTTTATTGTAATGCCGATTTATTGAATTGAAACGTAGGGTGATTAGGTTACAGTGCTTTACAAATTGTAATGATCTAAACCTCGGCAAGCGTTGGGTGCCAATTTAAATAAAATGGGTTTTATTTTTGACAGGAAAAATAAAACTCCTCAAACGTGTTGCATTTTATGACGGTCAAATTAAACTCCCATTTTTAAAGAGCTTCATCCGACCTTTTATTTTTACGTTGGAAAATAACTGTTTTAGGTGGATTTCGTTTTTTATTGACAAATTAACTGTCTAAAATAACTTTTTTTATATCACTAATAACCGTTTCGGTCCCTGATTTATTTTCATTTTTAGTCTACTTGAAAAAAACAGCATTTCCTTTTAATTTCCTTAAAGCACCCATGATTGACAGACACATATTTTTTAACCATGAAAATGAAGGAGTGTTTGAGGAATACCCTACAAAATGTTGTCGTAAGCGACAAAAAATTTTAAATCGCCTTTTTAGTTGATAATTATGACGCAAATTAACAAAATACACACACAGAAAAAAATCAAGTTAAAAATGTAAAAAACAAGGTTGATTTAAAATTTTTCGGTGTTGATTTTGCTTCATACGTTTTTCATGTTAATTCAACCCGATTTTTGCAATAACTTGCGAACAAAATTTTTTCTTTTCAAATAACTATAATTCATGTTAATTTAACATTGCAGTAAAGTTAGAGCAAAATGTCATTTATATTGAAATAACAATCCGCATCACGTTGAACGAAAGTTAGTTCAAGTTGAAACAACGTGAATTTCATGTAGAATCAAATTGGTTTGAGTGTGTTATAACAGTGTGAAGAAACTTTAGAGACAACATATGCATTTATTTAATAATAATTCAATACACTTACCCCTGTAACACACACTTCACTTATTTTGTATTCTCCTTTGTCAACAGAATGATCAGCAGAATCGCCCGATATGGTTTTCGTCATCATTCTACTTTGAAAACTTGATGTACTATTTAACAAAATAATTTGATTTAAAAGATTACGGGAATTGTCTTCTTTTTATAACATATTTTAAGAATGAAAATAAAAAAATTAACATAATTTAAAAATTTAATTTCATAAATAAAATATTCTTTAAAAAGTGTTAGTAAATTAGAAAAAAATCAAAATGTTAAATGAAAATCTTAAAAATAATAGCAGTAAATAAAAGAAATATATAAAGAAGATCTTTTTCTGCACATCAACATTTAGATATGTCGAAGATATTCATGATTGTAGTCACCATATTACGATTGTTATTAAATCATATTATGACCAAATATGTTCGTAATATTTCATCATAATATTTTTCCCTTAATCATATTGTTATCCTGTTAATCATAAAACGTTAAGAAGTTATAATATAACTGTCATGGCAATCATAATAAGTTTAGAAGTAATCATATTACTGTCATGGTAATCATAATAAGATAAGAAGTAATCATATTACTGTCATCGCAATCATAATAAGTTTAGAAGTAATCATATTATTGTCATGGCAATCATAATTAGTTTAGAAGTAATTATATTATTGTCATGGCAATCATAATAAGTTAAGAAGTAATCATATTATTGTCATGACAATCATAATAAGTTTAGAAGTAATCATATTATTGTCATGGCAATCATAATAAGTTTAGAAGTAATCATATTATGATGCAAAGTGATATGAACTGTTATACATAAATTTTTTACATCATAATATGATACAACTTTAAACATAATATTTTTATTGGAAAAAAATACTTATGATAAAATAAAAAACATAATATAGTTACTGTAATCTTTTTGTCGTAGGTCGCAATTATTTATAAATTATTTTATGGAGTTTTCATTATTTTTCTCTTAAAATAACACAAAACTTACCAGTAATGGTTAATATTTTGCACCAATATTTCACAAATCTTTCCACCACTTTAAGATTATTAAAATTTTTTAGCAAAGATATTTAATTTTGTGACACTACAACCCTTTTTTAATGTTTTTTCTTTATTTTTTTTTAATTTCTTGTTTATTTAAATGGTTATTTTGTTATTTCTTTTTTAATATTTTTCTTTATTTTTTTTTAATTTCTTGTTTATTTTAATGGTTATTTTTTTATTATTTAGCCACTCACTTACAAATAATTCGATATGTTTATGTAAAACACGACACAACTGATACAAAATTATTTTACAAATGGCGATACCAAAATATTATTAGAGTAACGATATTTTGATTGCATCTTAAACTTATTATGATAAATGTATATAAAGTTATCATGTTATGGCTATTAAATATCATGTTATGGTTGTGAGTAATATAATATGTTTTGAAAGTTATCATAATTTAGTTGCTAGAAAAATAATTATTTTTCGGTCAACAATACTCAAATTTATAATTGCGATAAACATTAATATGTTTACAGTAACTATAATATTGCTGATATTTAATAAAAATAACAATTATTTGTGTACAACAACAATATATTGTTACAATAAACACAGTGTGGTTGCCGTAACCATGCCCAACCATATTTTTTCTCTGCGTGTATGTGCATTAAGGTGGGCCGCAAAAAAGTTGTGCCGGTCACGCCCTAGAATGAAAGATTTGTCAATGAAGTTTGTAAAACTGGAAACATTTTGTTTGCCACGCCCCCAAATACAACCGTTTGTGGTTTTTATATATAGCGCTTTCATTTAAAATATGAATTTCCAGTGGAGTACAAGTGCATTTGCACAATTTTTCAAAACACAGCTGGGTATACCGTCCGGTCCACTACTAAATGTCGATTTAACGCTTCTTAGAGCTGTTAAAATCTGTGATGTGCTGATCGGAAAATTTGTATTGGTTGGCTTTCAGCAATAGGATAGGGATATTAGGTATTATTATATTGAGCATCCGATTAAGTCTTCAAGATCCAAATCGCAAAAAACTTTAAAAAATTCGAATTTTTTTACCTTTTTCCCCCTGTTTAGGTCCATAAAAATATACCTACGATCCCAGTAAACAACTTTCTAGAACACTTGAACTTCCTAGGAATGATTCTTAACACCGTTCAGGTAGCCGCAAAAGTGGAAAATCTCCCGATAATTCTTTGACAAAAGAGGAAACGGACTTATATAAATTTTTTGATTTTGTTATATTCTTCGGCATGACGAAATGAATGAAGTCGGCGTGGCTTAATTAATATTTATTTTGTATATCTAAAGAACGTAATTTATATAACTTTTTGTTCTTATCTCACCATGGTGAAGGGTATATAAGATTCGGCATAGCCGAATATAGCTCTCTTACTTGTTTTAATTAAATTCACTAATTTAAAAATAAGCTTATATCACTAAAAGTTGTATAAATACCTGGATGTCTTACACGAATAAATTAAACAGGTTTGAAACTGGGAATTATTTCCTTTCATAGGTTACTTTATTATATTCAACATTTTTTATTTTTTCGAATTTATTCAATGAGCTTAATTTCAATTATGTATTTTATAAAGCTTTTTTGTAATAGTCCTATTCCTTTAATTTTTAGGAATGACATTATACACTACCAGACTATTATGTATATTGTATCTTGTTTTTACATTTTACCTTAGTTAGCCTTTGGATAGCAATGAAGTGTATTGTATGTACAGAAAATGCATTAAATTCTGCTGGTGTCTAATAATTGTAAATTTTTCTGTACGATCCAATACACTTCATTCCTAAAAATTAAAGGAATAGGACTATTACAAAAAAGCTTTATAAAAAACATAACTGAAATTTAGCTCACAGAATAAATTCGAAAAAATAAAAAATGTTGAATATATTAAACAGGTTTGTATAAATTTTAAAATTTGTATAAAAAGAAATTTACACATGTAAAAATTAGTTCAATGTTCGTCCTTCCAAATCACTTAAAGTGCGCGGTGCCATTAAACAACATGCTTCTGTCTGATTTAACACTGTGTGCAGTCACACGGAGCCTTACAAACGCTTTATTTAGGATATTGTATATTTTATGTTTCAGCATTGAAAAGAAAAGTTTATTATTTTTTGTATTTGTATACAAAACACAAGGAGGTTTCTATTTATTTGGTTTAAAAACATTTTGAATAATTTGTTTGTGTCTACGTTTTTGTAAGGAAACATCTTCCCACCACATTCATACACTTGTGTAATTCATTTGAATTTAATTTATGAATGTTAATTTTTTTATTTTTGTATACCTTACACCATGGTAGAATAAGTACAACGTATAGTCATTAGGAATTTTGTTCTCAATTTCATGGTAAATAATGACAACTCTCCCTAATGAACATACCTGGTACTTATTATGCTATGCCCTACACCACCATTAATGAAAAGGGTATTATGCGTTTATGCCAATGTTTGTTTCACATAGAAATATAATTTTAAGGCCCATATTTTGGTGTATTGATCTACTTAGTATTGGTTGGTTGGTTAACGTGGTAGCACGCACAGGTCCCGGCGCGCAACAAGTAGAGCCGACGGTGGCTCCGTTTTGACACCACACAACTCGTCAAGAAATCGGAACCCCACGATCAAAACTTGACCCAGGGGCAATGCTGAGGTGGCTAGAGCCAGCCCGTTGCGTTGAGATATTTCAGCAGGCTGTTGAGTCCCACCCGCGATATCTCCGAGAGTCCTTGTAGAAGGTAATTCCCGAACAGTCCATGTCGTATAGAGTTAAACGCCGGGCAATCACATAGAAGATGAAATACAGTCTCCTCAGTTCCAGGTTCCCTGCAGCTGCGGCAGCACTTAGTATTACTTTCTACAACGATTAAATGGTATTCGTATGAACAGATACCTGGCTGGTTGACTGTCTACCCATGAAAACCTTGTGCTCAAAGTACAACTTAATTATTTTGCTAAGTTCGTTTTAATTAAGAACTCTGCCTGCTGAAAATGAGGGCAAGGAATCCACAATTTCACATGGACGTCATACAACCATGATACCGAAATAGAGTAATTCTGTCCATTGATTTAGATTAAATTTTATTCTATTAAAATTAAGATTAAATTCAACTTTTATAGAAATCGGTCTATATTTGAGCACATTTCCTATAAAAACTGCACACATAAATGGTTTTTATGCCTCATATTCGTTATAAAAGTTAATATTGATGGACGACGAGACGAGCCTTTGCTACGATAACTTTTATAAGCGCTTCTTTTTCAAGGAAAAAGTTTATATTGGTTGGTCCAGAATTAAACTTATAAACTACAAATAAACTACACCATGAAAATTTCGTTTGTAAATATTGTGTTAAAGGGGTATCATATGGTCGGACTTAATCGACTTTGCTTTCTTTATAATCAAATTATGTGTTTTCATAAAATATACTTTGGTAAGTTTTGAAATTCACCAATGTATGTATATTGAAATATTTATTAAAAGGAATTATTTATTTAAATCAAATTTTGTTTTTTTTTCAGAAAAAGAAAAATTGTTAAACTTCAAATTTGTTTGTTGTTCTAATTTGTCATTACTACCTCTTAAATATATAATTTTTTATTTAGTTTTTAGCCAGACCTTCAATTTGCATTTCACCAATATCTTTTTTTATGTAGTTTCTTATTTTTTGTTGACACATCATGATACTTTTTGTTGTTTCCGGTGATAAATGCTGCTGTTGTCGGTATTAATAGCGATAGCTGTAGTTGTATTATGTTGACGCATACCTCACCTGTGTATTGTAATAAGTCAAAGTCAAAGATAGTGAAAAAGAACCTTAAACTCAGGAGTATAATAAATTTTAATACATATCTGATGTTTTATGTCACAAAAACCAAGAAAACAACAAAGAAATAATATATTTTAATGTTCTTTACATTCCGAATGTTTTCAACATACAAACAGAATTTTAATCGTGCAAATATGCGTACAATCGTGGAAAAATTTGAGCCAACCGGGTTTGTAGGATGTGAAAACACCAAGGCTTTATCGTACAGCTCGTACTGCAGAAAATATTGCTGCTGTTCGCGACAGTGTGGCTGAAGAGCCGTCCACTTCAACTCGGCGTCGTGCCCAATAATTGCAATTCTCACGCTCGTCGTTGATGAACATTATGCATAAAGACTGTCATTTACACGCTTACAAGGTCCAGTTGACTTAAGAACTAAAGCTTATTGACCATTCCTAACATCGGCACTGGTCAGAGTGGTGCCAAGAAATGGCAGCAGTTGATGATAAATTTTCTAAAAAAAATCATATTCAGTGATGAGGCACATTTTCACTTCAGTGGATTCGTCAATAAGCAGAATTGTATCATATGGGCGAATGATAATCCAAGAGTGATTATGGAAAAACCAATGCAACCACAAAGAGTGAATGTTTGGAGCGGTTTATGGTCTGGCGGCATCATCGGTCCGTTTTTTTTTCCAAAATGAGGCCAGCGAGGCAGTTACTGTGAACGCTGTTCGCTATCGTAAGATGATAATGAACTTCTTATGGCCCGAATTGGAAGATATGGACATGGAAAATATGTGGTTTCGACAGGACGGTGCCACTTGCCACACAGATAACGAAACAATGGCTCTTTCGCGCAACAAATTCAATGGCCGTGTTATCACACGTGGTGGCAATTTCAATTGGTCGCCAAGATCATGTAATTTCACACCGTTGGGCTTCTTTCTTTGGGGTTATTTGAAAGAAAAGGTGTACGTCGATAAGCCAGCAAAAGTTCAATAGCTAAAGGATGGGATAGTTCGGCACATTAACGTCATAGAACCTCAATTATGCGGGTGAAGATGTGCCGCCGAGGTCGCGGCAGCCATTTTACAGATATTTTGCTTTATACATAATTGAACCATACAAATATTAACATAATAAAAAGAAACGACAATAATTTCCTAAATAACACTACGTGACTGTTTTTAGACCAAATGAATTTGACAGCTAATCTTTATGCAATCTGAATCTGAAGTCAGAAATGTCAAAAGTAGAACAGTTTTTGAGATATTCCAAAGTAGCCGTTATTTGTGTTTTTAAAAATGATGATGTAACTGAAATGCAAATATCTTCAAAAATTTTTAGCGGACTATGTATGTCTTTCTTTTTCGTTAAAGGTTAAAAAAATTTCTAAAATAACCATTGGTCGTTTATGAAGATGAGTCAAAAAAATGGCAGAGTTATAGTGGACAAAATTTCAAACTTCATTATCAATTTGATGATATTTTTCTTTTTTGCTCTTTTCAAGTTAATTTTTTTAAACCGAACAATAATTTTTTTAACAATTTCATACTATTGACAAATTGAAATTTAATGTTGATGGGATAAGCTATTCCTTTGAGCATTTCACTGGTTGCTTAGGCCAGATCGTCAGGAAATTTTATCCAAAGCTTTAAGCAAAGCTTAAAACATTATACAGATAAAACTGTTAAGCGAATAAGAATTGTAAACCTCAGTTTTACCTGCAACAATATCAAAGCATAAACAAAAACAACAACAATAAACAGTGAGTTTATCTTTTCTAAAATCTTTGGATGAAGTTTCCTGACGATCTGGATCAGATTCATTTGGTCACGACTTTGTTGAAATTTTGTCACGTAGTGTAATTTGTGTTTTATTCAAAATCAACATCGGCCCTTAAAAATGATAACAATGATAACTGATCTGTAGTGGCATTCAGGTGCAAAGTTGATAATTTTAAATTTAGTCATCGGATTGTCATAATAATTTTAATTACATTTAGTAGTTTGGCAGTTTATTTTAAAATTTTTTGTAACCAAAACAAACGGGAAATCAAGGCGAATTCATACAAGGCAAAATGTATTAACAAAGTGGCCTAAGTACTACAACAATGAAACAATAGAAAAAACAACAGGCATTTTGTTGCTAGAATTGAGACGGCAAATGTCAAAATGCCTTTATAGAAAATGTAAATAAACAAAAAAAAATGACGCCAAACGTCACACACGAAGAAAATCACTGCAAACAGCTGCGCTTGTGAGGTCACTTTATTAGTACATTCTGCATGCAAGGTGGTCTTATATTGAAAACGTTTACAACACTGTAAAATATTTTTACGTTGTGTCAAAAATAATACAACACTGTATTAAACAATTTTAACAAATCTTTAATTTTCTTTTTAATTTTAAATAGTTTGTTTTGAAATGTAATAACATTATAAAATTAAGCAAATATTCCCCAGAACCGCATGAACGGTATATCATTTTGGCACAAGGTTAGTAATCGGCTGTTGCTTACGTAGCAAGATAAGGTCACCTGGTGTAAATCCGCCTTGCGGGAAATGTTTTTCATTAAAATTTCAAAAATCGAGTGGTCGATTAAATGCAAAATGTCATTTGATATCAAAATGGAAATGGCATAAGATGAGTTCTGGTTGTTCCATCATAACGTAATGAAGTTTCAACCTGATATAAATTTAACATTCGGAATATCTCTAATTTATCAGTTGAGGAGGACACTTTGATAACGGTTACCCAAATATTATCTAGATATTCATTGCAAATGACATCCTTTTAAAACATTTTTATTCAAAATATCTCTTTAAATGCGATGAATTGTGCAACATTCTCAAATCTCTAATTGACAAATAATGTTTGTTACAAAAAAAATATCACTTTTATCTCATATGATTTCTCAATAACATTTTGTTACACAGAAATACCCAGTGACTAATATTCCGAGTACTCAGAATTGTAAGTGGAATTGTAACACAGAGTATGCTTTCACTTACTTCATATTGTACAATGTACATGAAACAGTACTACAGGCAGAGAGGAAGTAAGCTAATCGTGGTATAGAATTGAGTGTAACACACTTTCTCTGAAATACGTATGCTATACTTTGTGTGTACGGGGTACTCGGAAGTGTATATACGTTTTTCGTTTACTTTCTCGTACACTTTGTGGGTTGATGGTAAGCAATGAAAAAGCGGCCATGTTCTATATAAAAGTAAACGAAAAACGTATATACACTTCCGAGTACCCCGTACACACAAAGTATAGCATACGTATTTCAGTACGTATAACACACGTGCATCACTGGGTACTTAAGTCCTCCTTTAAATTTTGCTTCAAAATTAAAATTTTATTTTATTTCTTTATATTTTTTTTTTTTTTTTGCTAAAACAAATTAAAGTCATGACATTAAATTTATATAAATATATTTAGCAAATTTTACAAGGGAAATATATTTGTGGGATGGTAACTGAAGGTGGAATATTAAAGAAAATATAGAAAAGGAAAGCAATGAATGTCAATTAAGAAGAATTTCCATTTAAAATCATTTACTTACATAATGTCCGGTATTTTTCGTATGCAATTTAATATTTCTTCAGGTTTTTCAGAACATTGACATATTTTATGAATTGTAGTGAACAATGGGAATCTGAAACAAAAAATGAATATTTCACGCTTATTTTGTAAAACACTTTACGGCTCTTTAGGTTTATTAACATTTTTGAAAATTTTAATCAATATATTTATAAAAAATATGTTTTATTAATATGGGGGTAAACATTTTATATAAATAATTTCTTAACGCAAGGAGAAGAGATTTACAAAATTAACTCCTAAATCCCCAGCCATAATATACATGAGCTAGCTTAAGCCATTTTTAATAAAATAATGCATTAAAAAAATTTTTAAATATTCCTTAATGAACGTGTGATAAATTTTTCACTTTGCTTAAGTATATCGTCAGCTCATTATTGTTTTGACCAAGGACCGGAAAACGTTTTTTTTTATGTTTTTCAAAAAATATTTATCATTGGTATTCGAAAAATATTTTAAACTGTACAAACCAAGGTATATTTACACAAGGTAAACTCGTTGGCCCATATGTTTGTCAGCTGTTTACCTAAGTTGGAACACCAATGTCAAATTCCGTGTATATGAGCCAAAATTTGTACATGTGTGCGTTAAATTTATATGAAGACAATTTTGACAATTCCGTTCCACTAGGTTATTTTTATAGAGCAGCATGTCTACACTCCCAAATGAGTCTACCTTGTGTAAATATACCTTGGTACAAACAACAAAAAATGATAAAAATATTTTGTTTGATATTGTTTCTTAAAGTTCAAAAAAAATAAAGTTCTCATGAAAAAGTTTTCAAGAAAATTATTTTTTTTTGTACAAAAAATTACGAACCGAAAATTTAATTTTTTTCATCCGTACAAAATAAAATTGTTTTCATCACTTTAAAAAATAAAAGCAAACACAAAAAATAAGATATTTATTTTTTCAGTAAAATTTTGTACATGAAAAGAAAAAAAAGAACCGAAAACTTAAAATTTAATTTTTTTATTTGACAATTTTAAAACTCTTGCGTACAAAATTATAGTAAAAATTTATAAAGCTAATTAGTAATAAGTGGTTATACAATTATAATGATTATCCTAGAATTAAATAGTAATAGTAGTAGATGTTGCCATGTCATTTATGGTCACACCAATCGATTTAGAATTATACTTTATTCCAAAACCATCTGTCCACGGTTGCAGAAGATTCTGAAACGCTTGATTGTCAAAAACGCGGAATTACATTTACATTTCTGTTACCGCTTTAACCACTGACTCAACAAATTCACTTCTGTTCATGTTTAGGGAAACTTGTTGAAGTTTTAGTTTCTTTTTTTGTTGTGGCGAATTTGAAGATTCACCTTCTTCCATAACAATATGCCCACTGTGTAATGAGGAATAATGACGCTTGACATTTCCCATATGAGCCTTAAGTTCTTTATTACACAACAAGCACTGTTTTCACCCAGGTCTAAGTAACACTTTATATTGTAACGTTTTTCACGACCCATTTATGCACACAGTATAACGTATTATTAAAAAAAACTTTTTTGCAATTACAATTTGAAGGACAATTTCATATTAAAAATTTAATGAAAATTCACAATTTTAACTTCAAAATTGAGTTTTTATTGTTACTTTCTAAAAAGAAAAAAAAAAAATATTTTCCTCAAAAACGTTTTTTTTAAGAACTTTATTATTTTCAACTTTGAAGAACAAATCAAACAAAATAATTTTTATTGTTATTTTTTTTGAACAGTTGAAAACATTTTTTGAACATCAAGATAAATATTTTTCAAAAAAAAAAAAATAAAAAAAACGATTTTGAATTTTTATTTTTTTGTTTCTTTTCATGTACAAAATACATATTGTACTTTAAAAAAAAATATCTTTAGAAAAAAAATTTTTTTTGTACGTATGAGTTTTGAATTTTATAAATGAAAAACTTAAATTTTAAGTTTTCGGTTCTTAATTTCTGATGCCTGGTTTTGACCTACTGAAACCAAAACCTAATTAACGAATTTTTTTATAGAGTCTGTGATATTAAGCATTTCTTTTGCTCCATTTCAACTATTTGAAAGCTTTTTAAGTATTGTTTTGCTCTACACGCTTTGGCGTATGCTGCAAATTGCCTCATACAAAAACGTACAAAATAAATTTCATTCTTGCTGCGTTTCATTGCCGTAAGAAAAAAGTTGTAAAAGAAAAAGCAAAATAAAATGTTATCAACTCAACACAAAACAGTAAGAGGGTGTTTACACGGTGTCTTTCCAGTCATGTCTGTTTTTGACATTCTCTTTTGAACATGCTACCAAAAATATTTTGTCTTTTCACGATGTCTTTCCAAACATGTCTGTTTTCATGTATAATAGTCTAATACGCATATACATACAAATTAAAAACATGAAAATTCATATTAACAAACATGAAAACTCATTTCGTGTTTGTTTGGCAACCCCTCTTTCTTCTCTACCCCGATGGCCTACAAACAAAACAGACGTGTTTGTCAAACATGTCTGAATAGACACCGTGTTAACTCCCTCTTTGTTAGACATGTCTGAAAAGACACCGTGTGAACTCCCTCTTAGTATACCTATGCAGCACAAAAAGCTACTTTTTAGAAATAAATTTAGAAAAGTGGCGTATGCGGCACAAAACAATAATTTTCACTTTCAATAAAATGCTATTAACTTTTAAGTTCGTTAATAAACGTTTACAAATTTTGGATTTTTTTTTCAAAACATATACCAGAAGCAGTAGTGAAAATACAAAAAAAATCCATCGGAAATATGATTTGCACAACCAGCTCATGTACATTATAGCTCAGCCTTAAGACTCGAGTCTTCAAACAGATCTTAAAGGAATAGTCAATTAAGAAAGCTGCTTTTTACAAATCATTGCCAAAATTTCAAAAACACTCACTTTTCTTCCAAGCCTTTTTGTTTTAACATCACCGAAACAGCATTTGCTGCTACTGGTCCCATTAGTTTCTCACCACTCAGGAGCTCTGATTCAAGTTCCTCTAGCGGACGTTCGCTTTTAACAAAAGTTTCGGCCATACGACGATTAAGACTACCGCTACAGACCGTGATTAAGTCTGCCAGACCACAACTTTCGAAGAACGTTGATAATTTGCTTCCCGGATAAAAGACATCAATGAATCGAATCATTTCCAAAAAACCGAAGCGGATGCATGCAGATTTAGTATTGGCATTACAATCAAAACCATCCAATAGACCAGCACCAAAAGATAAAATGTGCTAAAAATTTCATCAAATAAATGAGGAGATTTTATATTTAAAGCCATAACGGAACCTTAAGAAATCCACAAACTTCTACACAATCGGCATCATCTACTACAGTCACTCGGAAATTCGGAGATTGAAAAAGGTCTCTAAACAATTTTGAGTTCTTAACATCGCGACAGCCCAAAGTGGCCTCACAAAAGTTATCCAAAGTTATTTCACTGGCCAAATTTGCTCCCAGTAAAACAGCGCAAGGAATCTAAGAAGAATTTTATATATACATAGGCAAATTTGGAATAGCCGTCATTCAAATGTTTAACATACCTTTAAATGCTTTGTTACCATATGAGAAACCAACTGTAACCCGCCTCCTTCAGCCGCAGAAAATCCCTTTGTCACCAATATAGCCACAGCATCAGGTTTGATTTTACCCAATAGGGTCTTACACATTTCAGGTATGAGAGCATGCGGTACTATCAGAATAATTATGTCAGCATATCTAGCAGTTTCTACCAAATCGGTGACAGCCACCTGAAATATTTAGCCTTAATTGATTTTATAATAACTGTTTCAGTATTAAAATCTTACAACATTTTCTGGCAGCTGAAGTTTTGGTGCATACTTGTTATTGATATGCAAGGAATTAATCAAATCACTTAATAGTTTTCCCTGATACAGTTCCTCATACACAAACATATTGACACGGTCTTCAACATCGCCTAATCTCGCAGCATTTTCAGCTACTATTTTAGCGATAGCAGAAGCCCTATAAAAATATATATAAAGGTAATTTATAAGTATTTTATGTCTATTTCAATAATATACAAAAATTTACCAATTCCCAGAACCAATAACACAAATACTTATTTTATCCATATTTTAAAATACAAATTATTAGGAATTTTTACAAAATTTCAAAACACAGGGTTGGTTAAACTGCCACTCTAATTTACATATGTATTTTAAAAAACTTTTTCTATTTTTACTTCCTGGGAATTATTTCAATTATTTTTTGTGGTGATTTATTTAAATTCTAGATTTGTGGTCAAATGCTTTAAAATGAATTTAAACTTTTCAATTGACTTTTAACTTTTGTTTTATATGAGCCATAGCGAATTCGCCTTAATATGAGCTTTTTTTTAGAATTTTACTTTTTAATGGTACCGCAATACAACGGTATACATTAGGGTGGTCAGTCGATTAATTCTTGTTCAATTAATCGAACAATTTTAGACAATTATTCGAATAATTTAAGATTGCTAATTTTGATTAATTATACCGATTAATCGAATGATAACAAATTTGTAAGACGAATAAGCCAACAAAAAAAAAAAAATAGTAATTTTTAGTGAGTAATTTAACTTATATTTTTGTTACATTTTTTCAACACAATTTTTATAAACACAAAAGTTCATGAGTTTCTTTTTTAAGAATGAGTTTGGTTTAAAAATATTGTACGAAGGATAAATCCAATAATACTAAATGTAACCAGTGTCCAAAAATGTATTTACGTAAACGTTCTTCAAAAACTTCACTTATTTACCACTTACACATTGACTATAACTGCCCAATAAAAAATGGAGTTTCCAACGAAGCAGGTTTGTTAGGAAGAAATATAAGCGTTTCGCTGACCATTGCGCTGACGGAAGACATGAATTTTATATGGCGAGTTCCCACTTTGAAGCAATACATTTTTGATACACAAAGCGCATTATTCAGCGCATATAAAAATAGTTGGATGTAACGATCAGCTTTACACACTGAATGTTTTGATACAGTTATTTTTTAGTATTCTCCCTTACAAACCTGCTTCGTAGTAAGGGAATGCCGTAGCACTTGAAATGTTATTTTTTTTTTATAAAAGTTGTTGAGAGTTCTTTCACTTACGTTACTGCATTCAGTTAGTGCTTCGCAAAACGATAAAATTTTTTATTGGGAGAGTACTTGAAGAAGATGCTCCACCAACAAAATCAAAGGGGGCTACAAGTGGTCCAATGAATATTTATTTAGAGTTGTCAGATATAATTATATTTTTAAGAACCGGTTTTCTAAATAAATCGGATTTTTGTTTTTTTTAACTAAAAACCGGTTTCGAATAATTGGTTTTTCGGTTTTTTTTAATACTTGTTAGGCATATTACCACATAAAATGTAAGTAGAGTAAACTGATCTCAAGAAAATTATTTGTTCTAATGATGTAAAGTACAGGTATTATAAAATTGAATACATTCTTTTCAATTGTCACAAGGACGAATACCCATAAGCTATCTTTTTATGTTGGTAATTAGATTAAAGTTTATTATCAAAGTAATTTTGTGGGAATACAAAAAAATTTTAATTTAAAAGATTTTGTTTATTGTACTTAAATCCCAATTTTTATTCTTGATAAAAACACTTAAATTTATTGTTGAAGGGATAAGCGCATTTCACTGGTTGCTTAGGCTAGATCGTCACGAATCTTCATCCAAAGATTTTTGAAAAACTCAAGATTTTAAACAAATAAAACTGTTAAGCGAATAAGAATTATACGCAACAGCTTTACTTTTAACAATATCAAAGCTTAAACAAAAACAACAATAAACAGTAAGTTTATTAAAGTTTTCTCAAAAATATTTTATTGCAACATTAAAAAAGGATTTGGGAGCATTCGATTTCTCAACTAAGTTTTTGTAGAGGACAATACTGAAAACCCCGTTCACTAATCGTTGAGATTGGGTTAGTTGTCAGTAATTGTCTAAGTTGGAAGATATTTTAGAAAATGTATCTCTGTAGGCAAAATTCTCTTTTAAGTCACTGCAATTAATTGTTTTTGACCTTTTAGCTGGGTTTTGAATATTTTTAAGAAAGCTTTAAGCGGTTCTTCTATTACGGTTTACAACTGAACTTAAGTTTAGTTAAAATTTTGCAGTTTTTTCTTATGGTATACACCTCTTTTTTAGTGCGGTTTACAAAAATATCAAAAATTTACAACTCATCACTAGCAGTTGTTTTAATTTCCACTTAACTGAATTGGGTTGAATACCCGAAACCAAAGTCAAAGTCAGAACTGTCATCTTACTCATACTGTTGGCAATTATAAAAAAAGTCTGTGTTGCAGAGTTATTCTGCTAGTTTGGTACTGTGATGAATATGTTATGTACCTATGGTGCCAGCAATTAAAATACTAACGAAAGTGATAACTTAAAAATGTCATTGAATGCAAGATAATTAAAAACTTTAATATAAGAAAAATTCGATTATTCGAAAGCAAAAAACCGATGCTCAATTTTAATCGTGTGGTAATACAACACTAATGTTTGCTTAGGGCCAGCAACGTGGACCGGGTCAGCTAGTTCTTAATAAAAATAATTGTCCTAATTTGAAAATTAACCTAACCTCTATTCATTTTACACACACGCATCTGCACACATACCATCAAGGTGAGCTCACACAAATACACCCATTCACTTTGCCACACATATCTAAACTTAAACTAATTTCTATAATTTTATCCCAACTCATATTATTAACCCAAACGTTCATATAATTTCTCATTTATATTTCTTTTTTGAATAATCCATTAATATAAAAGTTTTACTCGTTTAATCGAATAAGTTAAAAATGCCAAATATCGATTAATCGTTTAATCGAACAAAAACAAAACCCGATTAATTGAACACCTACGTATACGTATGTGACCTTCTCCGAGAAAAGGGACCTAGTGTGTCAAAAAACGGGTTTGGGCTTAAAGAATGGATTATGGTACCTAAAAGGGTGGTCAATAAGATGAAATGAGTTTTTCTCAAAAATTAATTTTCACACACTACGTCCCTTTTCTCGGAGAAGGTAACATATACAATTATTTAAGTTATTTATATTTACGTCTTAAATGTATATGAATAAGTCAATTTTACATACGTGTACACCCTGCAAGCATTTGGAAAATTAAAGTGATTCCCGACGATTGAAAAAAGATAATATAAATTTGGCAAACCCAAAATACACACATTTCCATTGTGATTCCGTTTTGTGAGCATCAATTGGAAGTTTATAGTTTTTCATGAAAACAATTTTGGTCAGAACAAGCATTAAATTTTTTTTTTTGTTGTATTAAGTAAATTTTAAAGAAAGAGAAGAATAGAACCTGGAAATTTATTTCTCATGATAACATTTTATTATATAAATTTTTATATTAAGGTCCAATTAGACGTGACATACCCATAACAAAACTGTATTACCAAAACGACATAAACGTACCATACAAACCAATTAAATTTTGGTTTCTGCGGTCATCGTTACGGCTGTGGCTTTATGGTTATGTCACGTGTAATTGGACCTTTACACATACGAATTAATATGAACACTTATATAATAGAAAGAGAAGAATGTTTATAATATTTTTAAATTATAAGCAATGTGTAAAGTAAAGGCCTTTTCATCGCATAATTTAAGTAGTGATATGAGGATACAAGTATTGAAAGAAATACATGCCAGACATTTTTTGTTTCTTTCAAAACCTTTCAATACATTAAAAAAAATTTCGCCTCTACTCCTAGTATTTGAAAATTACCTTGTGCAGCCTGCGAGAATTTGTGATATTTTCTTGTTTGTCAAATGGTCAAATGTCACAAATTTATCGGTCCTTTTTGCAGCTTTGTAAAGTTTAATAACTACCCAGCAAAAACTCCCATTGCAAAGTAATGAGTTAAAAAGCTAATATAACGACTCTTCACTAATTATACATTAGCATTTTAACTCATTATTTTAACACGGCGATGTCATTGGAGGCAAGTTCTTACCAACCTCGCTTACAAATAGGGAGTTGAATAAGTCATTACCACCCTCGCTTACAAATAGGGAGTTAAATAAGTCATTACCACATTCGGTTACAAATAGGGACTTAAATAACATATTACTTCGATGTCACCAAAATCTCTATAGTGAAAGAATTTTTGGATGAATACTTCAAAAAAGTAAAAATTTTTTCACCAACAAAATTTTTTTTTTTTATTTCCTTTTTTTTTTCTTTTTAATTATTTTTTTTTCTTTTCAACTTTTTTTCTATCTCATTTTTTTCTGTCTCTGGCGGGAATCGATCCCGCAACCTCGACGCTGCTAGACTAGCTCACTACCAGCTGGTCTACCGGGACAATGTAATTTTTGAATAAAAATAATATGTTTTTTGTCCTTACTATGTACATATTAAAGAAAACTAAAAACATACATATTTATTGATTGCAAGTTTTTGTTTCATTACTATGATGACATTTTTATTGTCATAATGAAAATTTAAATTTATGATGTGATGCTTTTTCGAAATATTTTTATACTCTTAATTATTGAGATTGAGATTATTATTGAATGTTAAAAATAATTTTTTTTAAATTATTAAAATATGTTGCTTTTATAAAAAAAATTTTATTTCATTTATAACGTAAAAATGAAAATATATATACAAATTGTAAGAACAAATAACTAAAATCAATTAGTATTTGATTTGAAAAAAATTAAGCCTTAGATGCATTTTATTTTGAGTTAATTATAAATTTCGGTAATCAACTTATACACAAGTACTTATGTATCAGATTATATGTCAGCCATTACTTAACTACTTCTATGTAATGCAGATGGTATGAAATAGTCATTGAAAAGTAAGTTGTTCAGTAATCGCAAGTCATTACCAAGTTTTTGCTGGGTAACTTTTATCTCTACATGTGATGAATCAAATGAAATATTTTTTTTCTACTTTTTTATTCATAATAAAAAAAATTTTTATATTTTTTGTTACATAATCATGTTTTATTGTTTTTTTGCAACCGTTGTTTTCAGACAAACTTTTTTTTTGGAAATTTTCAGTTAAAAAAAAATATGGCAGCACTGTGTACGCATATAAAGAATTTTTTTTGCAAAGAATTATTGTTGCAATATTATCCAAGTAATAAACATACAAAATCTTTCGTGCAAACTCTCATTAAAAAAACAAATAATTTGTGTATTTTTTGTTCCCACTCTCATTGCTGCGGTTATTTTTAATTCACTCGTTAATTTTTGAGAGTATTTCTCATACCTGTATTCTCACTTTTATAAAGCATTTGTTTTTGCTTCCACACACAAACACTTTTCTTCAGGATGAATTTGTTTAAAATGTTTCTCATGATTTAAATATTGGTTCAAATGGATTCGTGCAGGACTCTTCTGTAAAGGAATTAGAAAACTCAGATTTTACCTATTATTTATTAGCGTTAAATACAAAAAGGCGTAACTACCAAAAATGTATGATTAATTATTATGAATGCCATTAAGCTCCATTTCTTGACAACATTTTACACTTCTGCGATCAAAAACCACGTTTTTATAAACAAAAAACAAAGATACGTAACAATGAGTAATTTTTTTTTATCTATACAAAACGACGTAATTACACCTTTTTGTTTCTAACAAAATATAATGAAATGGTTTTCTTTGAAAACTTTTTGAAGAATTCCATGGACGACTTATCAATGCATATTTTTCTGACATGTTTGTAGTTTTTCTTTTACAACGTTTTTTGATTCTCCTGCAAAATTATATTTTTGTTTGTTACGCCTTTTTGCATTTTATCTACCGATATGTAAGTGTTTATGTAGTATAAATAGTTAAGGTAAAAACAAACAAAAAAAAACAGCCTATTGGAAGTGTCTTCTTAGAGTCGTATGGAAGGGGATTTTTATAGCTAAAAAACGATGCTTCATTGGTAGACCAGCGCTTTTCCGACGAAAAATAAGAATTATAATAATAATTTGATGGTATGTTTGGTGATTATATGAATGGCACATCGACTCTTTTTAACGTTCAGCGATAGCAAATGCTTGCTGGGTACTCTTCTTCGATTACTGTTTAGCGTAGAAAAACTTTTATTAAAATCCGCGTTTCTTATGATGAACGAACCTTTTTCCATAAATTATTTACAACATTTAAATAAACATTTAAAATTATTTATAGCAAATATTGGCGAATATAAATTGCGTTCTTTAATTTTTTGTAGGAAGTGAGAAAAATATGTGTTTTGTTTAGTGATTAAAAGAAACGTGTCTCCATTCTTTGTAAGAATGTTTAATTTTAAAAACAAAGAAAATGCTAAGAGGCAATTGGGAGCACATTTAAATTTCAACTTACTTTTCTTCTTCGCGTACACAGAAAAAAATTACAATATTTATTAAGTAATTAATTAAGGAAAATTATAAAAATTGATTTCAATGAAAAAATTTGTGATATAAATTTTAAAATTAATTACATTTACACCAGAAAAGAAATATTTTTTTTTAATTTATAAAATGTTCTGCAGTATAGTTGCAGGAATAAGCAAACGTTTAATTCAGTTGATTAAATTTTTAATTAGAACTGATTTTATTTTTGATTAATGGTGTTGAAAAAAATTTTAAATTTTTTCCTTATCTTAATGTTTTTTTGTTTAACATAATTCGAGAACCACTTGTCCGATTTTGCTAAAACAAACTGAAAAAAATTTAGAATTACAATTTCTTTAATCCGTTCATATATCGTTTTTCTTTATAATCAACAGTTTTGCCGGTTAAAATAAATTTGTGGAGAAAAAAAAATATTTTTTTGCATAAAATTTTTTTTTCCATCGTGTACTTTTAGGCAAAAAAATATTTTTTTTTCTCCACAAATTTATTTTTACCGGCAAAACTGTTGATTATAAAGAAAAATGTTATATGAACGGATTAAAGAAATTGTAATTCTAAATTTTTTTCAGTTTGTTTTAACAAAATCGGACAAGTGGTTCTCGAGTTATGTTAAACAAAAAAACATCATGATAAGGATAAAATTTAAAATGTCATAAAAAAAACTGACACATACGAACGCCAAACCCTTTAAAGGTTTTACTATACTGACCTAGTACCATCACCCTGACTTGGAATTTCTCACCCCCCAGATTGGCTGTTGTACTGTGTAGTTAGAAGCATCGTTTACTTGATTCTATAATTGAGTTCTTAGTGAAGTCTTTTCTGGAATTCATACTTGAGTCGATTGTCAAGCTTAAACTAGTAAGATTATCGAGTCTGTAGTCCAGTTATAGTCCAGTTAATAGTCTAGTATTCACTTGTGACTATTGTTGAGTAACGATTTAAGGCTAGATAAGGATAGTTTAATGGGCGCCGACATATGGATGGCTCACTTGGGTCCTTATTGCGGTCCCTTTGATACCCTGAGCCAGTTACCAGAGTTCGCCAGTTTCCACCAAATTATTTCCACGATATCACTGCAGCCTTGGACCATTTCCACACCCTGCAACACGAAGAGATCAACCTCAGTCCTACATTAGATGTTTCACCCAAGCACGGCCATTCAGGTGTCCCGAAATGCCTCATCCTTTTAGCCCCGAGCCCATCTGTACGACTCACGTTTAATTTACAGCAAGCCATCGAAATGTCGATCAGTCCGTCGAGTAGAAAGCCTATTTTGCTCAGGCCGCCGGCAGTTTGGTTCCCCAAGCACTAACTGAGCCCTGGCACCCATATCAGTGTTACCATGAAATGTTACGCAATCTCATTAAGAGACATACGGCATTTCCATACGGTAGCCATAGCCAAAATGATAGTCTAACTGTCCGTATCGGATATCCCTTGATATACGGTAAAACCTCAGCCAGTCACTTCTTTACTTGTGGCAAAACTCACATCTATTGTCAAGCGTTTATTTAAATCGAAACTCGAGTTTATAGTCTCGTTTAATGAATTAATCGAAATACTGTTCACACTTTGTTGTTGTTTTAAACCATTGGTTGACAATTTTTCAGTACTTTTTCACTCTCTCTTATGCAGTCTCTTTTATAGTATTTTCTTTAAACTATCAAGCCAGAAGTCAAATCTTTGGTAAAGACTCAATACTCGAGTAAACGTATAGTCAAGCCGACTATGCAGTCGACTAAATAGTCAATTCTCACATATTCTGAAGAGGATGTTTAACACGCTGTTTTCTACTGGGTGCATTATTAAAATTTAAGAAAGTTCAAGAGTCTCCTCGTTTTTTTGAGCACTGTTTTCACTAGTTCATAATCAACTAATAGATATAATACAGCGAATGAAAATCTGCATAATTTATAACTTTAAGTCTGATGAGATGCAAAGTTGATTGTATTAAAAACAAAATATTTTGCTTCTACTTGTAAGAAAAGTATCTGTTCATTTATTATAATCTTCCGTTTAATTTCAAATCTTTTTCATTCTAAGGGTTTGCTTTTTATTTGCTCGAGTCTAGTGCTGACATGTGTTAATAAAAAATTGTTTACGTTAACACGTCTTAACACTTTAAAATTCATAGAAAGTTCATTGCTTCTTATTTTCAGATACAAAAAAAAGAAAAAATCAAATTATATGAAAAGCCAAATTTTGTTTCGTTTCAAAAAATTTTTCAACCATATCAGGGTGTAGGTATTTACGCTTTTACCTTGTTTTTTTGGAACATTTTGTTGAAATGCGTGTTTTTTTTGTTGTTGTGCAATTGTGTTACTTATTCTTGCTTTTTTAAATTCTATGTAAATTAGGATGTCCCAAGCAAAAGCATATTTTTATTAAGATGTTTAAGGCAATTATCTTAAAATAAGTCAGCCGTTGTACAGGCATCATGTCTTTATTGTTTACCCTTGAACTTGTTATTCACAGACATAAAACATATTCTCTTAAAGATGTTGCTTAAGCTTTATCTTAAAGTGTTGGTAATCCTGATTACACTGTGCAATAAAATTCCGGTCATCGCCGCCAGCCTCAACACTTGCAACGCGAAATGAAAGTAGACTACTAGTAAAGCTAATCTGCCGAAAAGTTATGAAAAGTTAGCTAGTGCTCCCGTAATATGGGCCCCTAAAGTTTTTGAATTATTCGAAAAAGTTTTTGGTATAAGTCAAAAATAATATACTAAATGTACTTTTGAGCTAAAAAATAATTTCAAATGTCTTCAGTAGAATATTATGGTGATTCTTTTCTTATAATTCATTAACCCTCCAACTGTCATTTTAAGGGGCCATTTTTGTCCTTTTACTCTTACAGAGAAGTATACTAAAACGGCACTTTAAAGGTTAAAAATATTTTCTGCATTAAATTTCACTAGAGGTCTTCTAAGGCCAAACAACCGTGCAATGTATGTAAAACGGGTTTTTCGAAATTCCGGGCTTTGATTTTTTTTTGATTTTTCGAAAACACGTTTTACTTACATTGCACAATTGTTTGGTCTTTGAAGACCCCTGGTAAAATTTAATTCAGAAAATATTCTTGGAACATTTTTACCCTCTAACGTGCCGTGTTGGCAGTGATGTTAACTTTTATTTTATCATTACCGTACGGACCTCTAAAAATTACCGTTTTTGAGAAGAAATTACCGTATGCAAAGTTTTTTAATCAAAACAATAATGTGCTGTTCCAAATGACAGGCATGCAATTGATTGTAAAAATCTAATATGAAAAGCACTCAGTAGTTTTTAATAAAATTTTCATTCAACTCAAAATATTTTTATTTAATTCGCTAAGTGGACATATGTATGTAATAAACTAAACACACACTTATTTCTAGTACACACTACAATAATTTTTTAATTTTTACAGTCACAAGAAAAATCAATCCATCCGCACTTAAACCAAGGCAAAGCGGTGTTAATAGTACAGTAAGTAGGTTTTTCATAAATCAAGTACAGAATGCTTGATTCAAATACGGATTATGAAAGTGTCAAGCACTTACCTTTAGCCACACTTAATCCCTGATTTTTACTTAAAATAATTCGAATCCTATTTAATTTATAACATTGCGGCTATTTTATGTGTTTAAGAATTGTTGATCTTTAAACAAAAAAAGTTTAATATAAAATTAATAATATGCAAGAGTAATTTAATTTTTCTTATTTTGCAGTTATCGGTGTTACGAAAACTTTTGCAGAAATACAATGTTCTTAATTTTTTGTTATAGCATTTATCTATTTTTAAATTGAAAATCACCTCACAAAAGTTAAAATGTTTTTTAAATTACCGTATTTTAAATAAAATTACCTTGCTACCTTTTTCGGCTCAAAATTACCGTAAAAAAGGGTAATTACCGTACGGTTAACATCACTGCGTGTTGGTGTAATAGTTAAAAAGGACCAAAATTACCCCTTAAAATGAGTGTTGGAGGGTTAATATATTCTATGAAAAGAATCGCAATACCATTCTACTGAAGACATCTGTAACAGTGATTAAGGTCAGAAGTACATTTAGTATATTTTTTTGACTTGTACTAAACGGCTTTTCAAGAAATTCAAAAATTTAATGCCCGAAATTTCGAGAATTTGTTTTAGATGCATTGCATGAACTTTTGGTCTTAGAAGACACGTAGTAAAATTTGATGCAGAAAATATTCGTAGATCATTTTAACCCTTAAAAGTGGCGTTTTAGTATACTTTTGTGTAAGAGTTGGAAAAAAAGACAAAAATTACCCCTTAAAATGAGAGTTAGAGGGCTAACAAATTATAAGAAAAGAATCGGCATACGATTCTACTGAAGACATTTGAAATTATTTTTTAGCTCAAAAGTATATTTAGTATATTTTTTTTGACTTATACCAAACGCCTTTTCAAAAAATTCAAAAACTTTAGGGGCCCTTATTTAGGAGCCCGAGCTAACTTTTCAAAACCCTTTGGCAGATTTGCTCTACTTGTAGTCTACTTTAATTTCGCGTTGCAAGTGTTGAGGCTGTTTTTTTTTTGTTACACAGTGTTATACAATTTAAAACAATTTTCAAAAAATTAATAAAAAAAAGTCTTATAAGAACAATTTTTTATTAAAAATAAAAATTATCAAAAACTTAATATCCACTTTATGAAGAACAAATAATGAAGATACTTACTTGGTAATACTTAGAGTAATGTGTCTATTGTTTACCGGAAGAACTTATTAATTCGCTTTAGCTTTTAGAAAGTATTTCCTCTTAACTCAATCTTATGTGGGAAATTTCAACGTAATCAAGATTTTTTCCAAATTATTTTTGTGCTCTGTTCTGTATAATATACCGATTAAATAAATAAAAACAAAATTCCAGACATAAAATTAAATTTCTTCTCACAATTAATAACCCAATGAAAAACTCCGAAGACCTTCTAACTTCAGGCCTGCTTAAAACTGTTTTTGATTCAATTGCCATTATTTTCTAACTGCTAAGGAATGCCTCATAGAAGGCCTCGGCTCTTTCGTATAAAAGATAAGATACACATTCTACATTCCCTTCCTAAAGACGGAAGAAGAGAAGGAGTGACATTTTTTGCAAAAGCAAAATATTTTTTTTTTATCCAGGTACCATTCTAATGTAGCTGCGAAAGAATCGAGAGCGAAAAAATATGAGTATGCAATGGAACCAGTAGACCTTGTTCATGAAAAGAAGGAGTGCAGAGGCCTTCCAGAAGGCCTTCATACTCCTTATTTTCCCCGCTGGAATCCTTTAAACAAATACAAAGTAAAGAAAAAAATTCCTTGTAAGTTAAATAAAAGACTGTGACTGAGACAGATTGTAATTTTGTTTTTGTTTTTAAACAAAGAAAATTTTTCATTTTTAGATACGGAACATAAGAATTAATGATAATAATAGAATAGGATGATATTTTGCCTAAATATTTACATTTTGTAAGAAGAAATATTGAAATTTAGTTATTTTCTTATTAAAAATTTTAATTATTCCAAATATGAACAAGTTTGAAATTATATTCCATTACAATTGTTAACGGAGAAGGCCGAAATATTGGATAAAATAAATTGTTTTAGTAAAGAGTTATTCTATTTTTTCATTTTTTATTTTATTATTACCTTTAGACGAAATCGTTAAATAGTCACACATCACAACACAGGTCGACGAAAGTGAAGGTATGAACGGTTTTTTAGAGCATCAAACATCATAACAAAAGAATTGCGCTTTAAGGTCTCACAACAACTTTTAAGAGATAATCGTATCGACTAAATGTCATATAAATATTGTTGTTTTTAGGTGAACAAAAAAAATCAGGGATGGAAAATTTAAATTTTGGTTTCATATTTGCATTTTTGTTTTTATACATTCCACCACCGCAAGTGGTTTGTCATCCCGTTTGAAACTTTTTTATTATTCGTCTCAGAGTCCATAAAGTATTAATATTTTGGAGTAATTTTCAGTTGTGTAAGCTATGTCCGTCTGTCTATCCGTCTGTTAAAAACACACTCACTTTCGAAAAACTCAAAAGAAAAGAACGATGTTTTTGTCAAATTCCTTCTAGGTATCCGAAGCAGTTTGGGATTGAATACAGCAATATTGGTTCAGTAGAATAGGATTTAGGAATCCAAATGTGGAACCATCACCCACAAATATTGATAATTTTGTTACAAAAACTAACCTGAGTGGTGGTATAATGCATGGATTCATATAAGATTTTGCACAAATTCATTCCAACTCCAACAAAGAACGATCTATAATTTTCCATGGCCCCATATGAAGCCTGCTCTCGGAAAACCGTTTAATACGCCTCAAACCGCAACAAATAATGCTATTACAATAAAATTTGGTACTTCACAGTTTTATGGGACTAGAAATCACACTGTCAAACTTCTTGTAGATCGGTCATTATTTTGCCATAGGGCCATATAAGCAATACTACTTTTGTTGTGTAACTTGGACTTTTCTAGTTTCACTTGACTTGAAATCACAATACTAAATTTCGTGAAGATTGAGTCGTAATATATCATAGGGCGTTAAGCGTAAAGTAAAACAAAATAATATTGTTGTAAAGTTTATCCGACTACAGTTTAAAACAAGTAAGAAAGTAAAATCGGTCATCCCGGTCATCTGCAAGGTGTAATACAGGAAAGAAAGTCAATCATATAAATGAGCTAAATAGGAGCGGCAAGCCTCTCTTTTATGTCAAATCTTTTCATTTTTACACAGATTATTCGAAATAAACCTTTAGAACGCGAATCTACACGGAAAAAACGTTTGCCAAAATTTGTTCAATTAAAAAATGAATTGATGTACATTAATTTTTTCAATTAATTTATTGTTTGCTGCAATTAATTTTTTTAATAAAAACACATAAATTTAAATATTTGTGCATATGTTGTGTTTTTTTAATTTATGCAATTAATTTTTTAATTCACTAAATTTGAGTGTTTTTTTAATTTATGCAATTAATTTTTTTAAATTCACTAACTTTGAGTGGCATCACTCGAAAATACAAGTCCGTTTTTTTAAATTTTTTTAAAAACTCTTGCCGCTCTTGTTTAGGTCGCTCAGTAACTTTTTCTTTCTAATTTCTTTTTTGGTTTTTTTCAAGCACGAATTCGGGCTAGATTCAACTTAATAATTCTTGAATCGAGCGCATTTTGAGATTAATCCAATGTTAAGGCCCAACCTTAATATGCATAGCCTTGCTTAAAATGTATTTAAAAAAGACAAGAATAAAGTCAACAAGCATTTGATTTCGTACGGAATGTGCGATCATTTTTGCATATTGCTTAAGCAAATAACAGTTTCATCAACATCAACAAAAAGTTTTCACGTTTCCACTTTATTTTTAGGGTGGCGTAATGCATATTTCAATCATATCTCTATAGCATATGGAATTAGGAACGCGTCGCATTAAAGATAACTGTTATAATTTAGTAGTCCAGCTAAGATGTAGCAAACAAAGTTCTATTGGAAGTCTTAATTTGGTTTAACAACAGCTCCCATACAAAGACTTATCCAGATTTGCTATTAATTGGGATATAAAGTGAAAATTAGACACGAAAAACTTTATGTCATGTCAAAAATTTGGGGTGGAAGACCTGTAATTGGTGATAAGGAGTCCTCTTTTCAAAAATGAATTTAGCACGAATAAATTTCGTAAGTATGTTGGTATAAGTTGATTTATACAAAGCGCACATTAACGACTTAGAGGCTTTGTGTCTCGAGGGTAAGTTTGTATATCCCAACTTTATTTTTGTAAATTTAAAAGTTTTTTAACATTTCGTATTGTAAGATGAAACAAAAGAACTTTTATTTGATTATTATATTGGCTTAAATTTATAAAGTTTAAATAAGTCATTTATTAAAAATTCTTTTCGATATTTAAATACAAGTTAACTGAAATGTTTGTAACCTAATTTTTAGAATTTTGTCGTAAATTTCAGTCAAGTATATTCAAATAATTATTATCTCTTTTAAATACAATAAAGCTCTTAAACCTTTTACTACTAATCACTTAAATTTCCTTAATTTATACAAATTTGAAACACAAACTAAAATTATTAATACGTGTGTATCAATATGTCTATTGCCTTAAATATATACTGTATCGGAAAAAATAATAGGGACACATACAAAATTTAAAAATTTCTAAAATTTTAATTTACGGACTTTCAAATCACGTACTTTTAAAATGTCACGTGTGTTTTTTTGCCATTCTGAAAGTCATACGGTTTTTGTGTTTCTCAGTTTGCTTTCGGCAATTAAAAATAACACTGAAACTTACAAAAACGGAACAACAATATATCATACGTGTGATTTTAAAAAGGCACATGTGATTTGAAATCACGTGATTTGGGTAAAAGTGATTTTTCAGAACATGCCTGATAGTTTTTCATAAAGTAACAGTCCAGCTGTAGTCGAAAAATGTATGTAATTTGAAAAAATGTCTGGAAAAAATGAATGGGAAATTTTAGTTTTGCTACTTTTTGCTATCAAATCCAAATATTCATTGAATTTACTGGACTTGCACAGGTTTTATGGTTATTTGTCGATTAGAACGTCCTAATTGTATTATTTATTTTTTTAAATTTCCCAGAGGTTTAATTTGAAAGAATTTTACATTAAGTTTAATCAAAAAAATGTCAACGAAAAATGTTAAACGACATGTTATTTGAAAAGAAGATATCGTCCCTATTTTTTGTCCGATGCTCTACATGTGTATTAAGGAATTAGTCTCTGTATGTGAGATAGAGATTTTCTCTGAAGATTATTATCAGTAATTTATACAACATCTGTGACATTCAATATAAAACATACAAATTTCTATATTAGAATTAACAAAAGTGCACGTATGTTTGTTGTTGTATCTATAATATACTCTTGTACAAATACACATGTACTTAATATCCATGAACTGATACATATTGTATTTCATGTTGGTGCACATGTCGTTTACATTCACTTTATTTAATATTTAGATGATACATAAACAAAATATATGTAGATCAACAAAATTGTTAGTGAAATCTCTACCAATTTTCTTCAATTCAAGAAAAATTATGCAAATTAACTAACGTGCTGACAGAGGCTTATTTAAATACATTTTTAGTTAATTTAAGAAAGCTTTCTCTCTGAATGAAGAAGAATAAAAAATATTTATTAATAAAATTAAAGAGGCATAAATAAATTTTCTACATTTGTTTTAAATCAGTGTTCGAAAATAAACATTGAATACTGTTCTTTGGCGGTAGAAATATGGAAAATACAAACGCTAATAGTGTTTGGGTAGAAAAACATCTTAAAAAAACGTTTCTATGTTTTTTGTTAATCGTACACAATAAAAAAAAACTGTACAAATCCTACTCAACATAAAGATGAGAACATTTCATTGCGTTCGATTTTTCGTAAAAAACCGCAAACTCCGTTGTGTTCGGTTCAGCACATAAATGTTCTTTCGTTTTAGTTGTGCTCAGCGCCCTAATGGCTGGTATACACAACAAACTATTTTACATAAACAAAACATGTACATATGTATGTATACAATTCACACAAAGGCTGGCTATTCATGCTTTGGTCGTGCCAATTGCCAAGCAACAACAACAACAATTCTAGTAAGACGGGTTGCTTAAATTTTCTGTTTGCTCATTTTTTCATCAATGTTGTTGGCGTCTGGCTGGTATAAACAATTATTTTGTTTGCCCGTGTGGGCAGCGGCTGTCGTTCCTTCGAACGCCATCTGGCATCCCATCATTAACGCCACCTGCAGAACGAATTCGCTGTTTTTACTTTCTACATAAAACTTCTACCAGCCAGGCGCCGGCCAGAAAATAAATATTAAAAGAAATAAATTAAACATAAAATAATTTAAAAGTGAAAGCCAATAAAATCAGTGACAACTAAATAGAAAGGCTTTCTATTGCTAACAACAGAGTAACAAGTCAAAGTTCCATTGAGCCACGAAAAATAAGGGTTGGTTTTTGTATATCACCAAAGTGGGTGAGTGTGTGTGTGTAAAAGCCCTGCAAATAATAGGACCAGTCCAAACACGCGTGTAAAGAGTAGTCCACAAAGGACCAGGACTAGTCCATAAGTAACCCAAACGTATGGAAAAAACCTGGTCTATTTAACATTACGATGTCCTAGGAGAGGATCATATAACCCACCTTTGGACCAGTAAAGAGTAGTTTTAAAACTACTCCATGGTATATAACCCACCTTTGGACCACTAAGGAGTAGTTTTAAAACTACTCCATGGTATACTCAAGAGGATTAGTTTTGAAGTCGTTTAAACACGAAAGCACGTCGTTAAAAAACGAAGACATGTCGTCTCACTACAAACACTTTTTAACAATGACATGGTCCATGCTTGCATTACATCGGACCAGTCCATGGAGTAGTCCATTTTATCAAAATGGGTCAGGTGGTCCAATTTTATTTGCTGGGAGAGACACGACCTGCCGCAACAAGTTATTGCTTGAGATCCCCGGACAACGCTCGATTGTGCCACAGTCTACCCAGTGCATTCATCCAGAACCAGGTAACCCCCATTGACACCCAAACAAATGTAAAAAAATAAGCTAAAGAACATTTAAATATAATAAAGGTATGTCTACAGAATCACTACAAATATTCTGTTTTATAAAGGAAAGCGAAACACTACATAATGTTTGTCACTTTCGTAAAAAAAAGTTTTCGTTAAAAATTTCTAAAATAAATTTTATGTTAAACCAAAGCAGTTTTGTAAAATGTTAAAATAGAAACTTATACAAATACAAACCAATTTTAAGTTGTCTAGTAACTAAAATTTTGTTAAATAAATACCACTGTCACCAGTGCTGCCATTTTAGCCATTCAGTGGCTACATTTAGTGATTTTTCACCCTGTTAAGCCATTAGCAATTTTTTTTTTGCCATTTTCCAACTTGTTAGCCATACAACAAAATTTTTTTTAGAAATTTCAGAACATCGTTAAAAGTAATTCGAGAAATAAGTTACATTTAGCAACCGTTAATTCGATTTTATCAATTAGGTAAATATTTTTACCATAACAATAAAATATTTATACAAACACCACGCGTTTGTGCTAATGTTTGTAACAACTTAAAAAATTGGTCCTTAGTCCACCTTTACTTATACCGACTGACTCATAATCAGATTTGAGCCGAATTTACAATAATTATCCGGCTGGCTGGCATGCTGGCTGTCCACGTACACCTTGTGCGTAAAGTACAGGAAACAATTTAGGAGATTATTTGATAAAATTTGGCACATAGGTTGTTCTAATGCGGTGTAGGGTATCAAATAGTCGGGGTTGACAGACTATATTTTCTTACTTGTTTTTTCTTGTAGATGTGGACTCAAAAGGTGTTGGGTAAATGTTGTCGTGATTATGATTTACCTTCAAATTATTTAAAACTAATAGGCACAAGTGATTCCTATGACATGAACAATAACGACATCGAATTTATCAATGATTTAATTTTTTAGATATCTATTAACCCTCTAAGGCTTAAGTCCGCCTCTAGGCGGGTTAGAAAAAAACCGTCATAAAATTTTTAATTTTGACAATACATATATCCTTAACAAATAGTTCTAGGTGTAAATCAAAGCTTATTTTATCAAAAAGTTTTCTTTCAGTGGCAACACTCTCACGAGTTTGACAAAAAGTACACTGTCATCTTGAATTTGAACGACAATGTTAATTTTTTATTCTTTGTGGAGAAAGTTAATATTGTGCATCGAAAAAATAATATTTCAAAGCTTTAGATCGGGCCGAAAAAATTACTGGTGAGTATCTAAACGTTCAATTGAAATATTTATTAAGTTTTAATTTTAAAAAATATAATCGCTGCTGAATATGGATGTTTTTGCTGAACCCGTCTGGAGGCGGGCTTGGGCATTAACAAAAAAAATGCCGGAATGTGCATTAATATTGTAAATAGAAAAAATAATACTTCAAAGCTTTAAATCGGGCTGAAAAAATCACTGATGCATATCTTAACGTTCAATTGAAATAAATATTAAGTTTTTATTAATCAGAAAATAATCGCCATTGAGTATGGATGTTTTCGTTGAACCCGTCTGGAGGTGGACTGGGGAATTACACAGAAAATTCTGGGATGTATATCAAAAACGTATCTTAAATTATTACGATAATTCCCAACTCCGCCACAAGGCGGACTTTACAGATTGACCCTTTACAGGCCAACGAGTACTCAAAAGAAAAAACTGAAGTCAGATTCATGTTTCTCACCCTAAAATTAGCTTAATTTGATTTTTTCAAGGCAAACAAAAAATGTGGCATTAGAGGGTTAAAATATTTAACAAATTAATCTTAACTTACAATTCCATCGTTGTGAATATAAAGCATATCTATTTACTGGATTTTTATTTGGCACACACTCTTAATTGAGAAGGATCCGACAACGTTTTCCCATCACCTCATTTTCTACAGAGCTTTACCATCCAGCTACTATTACACAAGAATTGTTTGCATAATTACTCTCCCAGAGATAACGGAAAAACACAAATTTATCTTTAGCATACTTAGCCCACACTTAATCCCGCAAGTACATTTATAAGTAACACCAGGGACTCCTGGTCACCCTATCATTCCTCTACATATATTCGCAATTTATCTATACCCATAAACACTCACTAATCTTTTTCCAACCATCCAATACAATCACTTTTTCAAGAGCAAACATACTAATGTGTACAGAGAAAAAATTCTCGTGAATATTTTTTTGAATTAAATCATTAATCAAAAATTAAATCAGCTACAACTCAAAATTTATTCAAGTGAATGAAATATATACTTATATCAACAACATTCCTACAAAATATATTGTTAATATAAAAAAATATTTAATTGATTCTATTAATTTTTTACTGGTGCAAATTAAATTAACTTTTTAATTTGTATCACAAATTAAAAAAATTAATTGAAATTCATTTTTATTTGTTTATGCGTACATTGTAAACTAAACAATTTTAGTTGAATTAAATAAACATTTTGCTGCTCGACTTTTACTCAAATCTACAAAAGTGTATGCCATTTCACCCACTATTTTTTGTTCAGTGTAGACATGTTTTAGAAGCATAATTGTGCAGCTTCTGTCGCAGTTACTTGTCTGTGTTAAAGAGTCACATATGAGTACATTAATGAATATAATTTTGTTAAGTTCTAAACAACATTTCCATTCGAGTTTAAGATGGGCCTATAGAGAATGTATTACCTCAATATCAATATTGATTTTAATGCAACATGTTCGTGAGTGTGTGTCTCTGGATTAAAAGTTATTAAATAATAACGCATACTAAAAGGAATTTTGTGAATGTTTTGATTAATACAAGAATTATGATTATATTAAATAGGAATTGTAACGAGTATAATAAGATTGCTGGAATGAAATGGATATTTGATATTAACGAAAACAAAATGATAAAATAATATTTAGAGATTTATATTAAAGATTAAAAGGCTAACGAAAATTTAATAATGATAACATTGAAGATGAAAGAAGATTTTCCAAGCAAACGCACGAAAGTGTTTAGCAACTTAAAAATCCTTTTTCCTCAATGCACATAGTACCAGCACAAATTTTAAAAACTCTAGCCCCTCTCTATAGAGGGATTATACGAATTGTTTTGCCCTGGCCTGCCCTTTTGAACAAGATATTAACCAAAACATTTTTATACCGGAAATATTGTGGAATTTTTCATGGCCGGATACCCAAGGGGCTGATTTCTAAATAATAATACTAATAATTATTGTGTGTAGGTTTATGTAATCTCTATTAACGTTCTACTAAGTTTTTGATCAATCTCAACTTTAAACGGAAAAATTTAAGAACAAATTGCATTATTATTATTTTTCCAAAATAACTTTTAAAGAATAGATTTCTGTTTATTGACGTAAACTCTAATTTGCTCAAAAAAGAACAAAATAATCTGCCATGTTCTGGAATTCAAAGCCGAATAAAAATTAAATAGAAGACATTTTCAGTTCAATTATTTTAAAAATTACCGTATTTTTTTTATTTTTTTTAGAGTAATTCTAACAATTTTGGAGGGAAAACATTTTGTCATTACGTTCTTACAGGAACAATCTGTACAGTGATGTAAACGCTGGATTAATGCATAACACGCTTATAACGGGTTACCCCTTATTCTGTTTCAGAACAAAAGCAAAATTCAACACACACAATGTTATGATTTTCACGAAACTTTTTTTTTCTTTAAAATGTAATTTAAATAACCGCCTCTAGATCGGCTGTAGTAGTCGATCCTTCAGAGGTATTGTGCGACCACTTTTTCACACTGTTCGATAAGTATCTCGGCGATTACCTAACAAATGTTGTTTTCAAATGCTCCAACATTAGGGAATTAACTGCGTAGACATTGTCTTTGACGTAGCCCCACAAAAAAAAAAACGAAAAATTGAGCGTTCTGGAAACTTCCCATGCAATAAAACCAAAATCAGTCGTGTGTGTGGCTCGTGACCCCGAGAAATGAGCTTTATATGGTTGGAGAGGCAAATCCAAATGAAAAATACGTCAGACTAAGCGGTAAAATGACCCAACAGCTGAAAACGCCGCGGAAGCGACAAATTCGAATTATTCGCCACACTTTCACTAGCAGAAGTGATATTTTCGACAATGTGCCCATTAGTGGGACCAGAAATTTTTTTTTTTTTTGGATTTTCATGGCTGCTCAAGCGTAATATAAGAGCTTATAGGGTAATGTATTTTTGAGATTTTTTTCAGAGGTCGCTCAAGTCGAATTTTTGCCAAAAATGGGGTCTGCCGGCCTTTTTTTAAGTTTTCTTCAGAAAATTATCAAAAACCAAGATTTTTTTCATTTTTAAGGAAATAATTTAAAAGCAAAATGTCCACCATAAACTTTTTGCAATGCATTTGCTCATTTATGCACCCTAAATTAAAATTTTTCGTAATTTTTCCATACATTTTGTAAAAAATGCTTTATAACTTTTAAAATTTTTATGAAAATGAAATAAAACAGCAATGCAGCTTAAAGGATCCACTTATTCTAAATAATTTAGTATCAAATATTTTTGCATTTGCTTTTGCAGGTCCTGAGTTAAACCGGTTTTTAGCTTTGTAACCAGTTTATGTTATTATTACTTATACCCAACAAACAAATTAAAATCAAACCTTTTGTTTTTCTTTTTTTTAAAAATCATTTATTGTTGTTCTTACGATGTAGTATATACCCTTATCAAACACGAAGATTTGAGCATTTTATTAAAGGCCAGCTTAAAGACATGCAACCAAGAGAAGATTTCAAATAATTGCTTCATCTGCTTCTTGTTTTTTGTGGTGATAGATCCAAGCCCTTTCCAATAGTAAAAGCTTCAAAAGCTATAAATCAGTCCTGCTGGATGAAGAAAATTATATTTCTTTTGAACTTATGCACTTTTCAAAATCGCTGCAATCTTGCAAGGACAGTTCAAAATTTTGATTTTGATTTTAATTTGTTTGTTGGGTATGAGTAATAATAACATAAACTGGGTACAAAGCTGAAAACCGGTTTAACTCATTTGTTTCAATTTGTTTCTTAATTATTAAGAATAAATGGATCTTTCAAACTGCTTTGCTGTTTTATTTCATTTTCATAACAATTTAAAAAGTTATAAAGCGTTATTAAAAAAATTTAAGGAAAAATTACGAAAAATTTTATTGTAGGGTGCATCAATTCGCAAATGCATTGCAAAAACTTAAAGTCTTTGTACATTAAAATAAAGCTTGGACATTTTTCTTTTTAGTTATTTCCTAAAAAGTAAAGAAAATTGTAGTTATTAACAAAGTTATGTAGAAAACTTAAAAAAGACCGGCAAACCCGTTTTTTGGAAAAATTCGACTCCAGCAACCTCTAAACCTCTTCTAAAAAATCTGAAAAAAAATCTCAAAAAATACTTTACCCTAAATGCAAATAATTAGATTGGTCTGGTCAAATTTACAGATCACTTTTTTTACAATGTATTGGGGGCTACTCCGCTTATTTTGTGTAAAAAAAATACTTATGTGTAGACATTATCCATATTAGTTTTCTTTTCGTTATTGTTCCGAAACTGCAGTTCTTAAATTTGCCCACCTATATTTGCAAACAGTCACACTGTGCATTAAATGGATTACCCTGTTATTAATTTAAACAATTTAAAACCTAAATATTGGTCCATATGACAGATTTCGAAGTAAGTTTTATTGATACCAATATCTTATATTCCGTATATGCCTGGACTAGGTTAGGTACCATTGGCAGTTACAATCAAGCTCATAGCTCACATGTGTACAGTAATTAATTCCCGTTGTGTTATCATATGTTACTGTCTCCCAGAGGCCTTATATTAACTGGCTGACACGATGAAGGAGTGGATCTCCGCCAAATTAGTGTCAGAGAGACTGGTATTTTCTTTAAGGATTCCAACAGTATGAGTCTAGGCTCCCCGAATGCCGGGCAAAAATAAAATGTTCCATTGATTCCTCTTCTACCTCGTTATCGCTACTTCTACAAAGGTCATTGTGGGAATTGACTAGCTTTGCTTTCTATCTTTTATGTGCCAGATTTGTTAGTTTCCCCAGAGGTAGTTTTATGGAACCATAGTTTCATCGAACATTTGACAAGATGCAATTTGTGTACGATTAGTTGCTTTTTCTTCGAGAGAAGAAAAGCTATTTTACATTTTAAGTCATAATGATTCAAGGTGGTCCCTGCGCCAACGAGCCAGCAATGCAGTTTCCATGTACGTCCTTGGATCCAGGGACCCCGTAAATAGTAACCATTGAGTGTCTCTTGGATGTTTTTGAACAAATCTCGATGTGATAAACACACTGGATATCCCTGCTAGACATCCTCGTTGCTGTGTAGATGTGTGTAATTTATTATTGGCTAAAACAAAAAAAAATTGTTTTATAGTTTATTCATTTTAACATAACTGTTCTTATTAATCCATAGTATAACAAGTAAGAAAGTATAGTCGGTCAAGCACGACCATATGATACCCAACACCACGGTATTAAAAAACAAATTTTCGAAAGTGTACGGCTATATGAATAGGGATCTATCTATGTTTTGAATTTCATTTAAATCGGTCTTATAATTTCTGAGAGGCAGAAATTTTCCCCTATCTCCCTTCGTGGTCCTACGATTCGGCCCATTTTCAATATGCTTAGCCCTTGTGCCAATGAGAACCTATGTACCAACTTTAATTAAATTATCTGCAAAATTGTGACCTGTACTTTGCGCACAAGATAACATGGACAGCCAGCCTGCCAGCAAACCGGAAGGACATCGTTAGATCAACTGAGAAAGTGTTTCTAAGGCGATCGGTATACTTTAAGGGGGTCTAGGAGCAATATTTTAAGGCGTTACACACATTAGCACTAATGCATAATACCCTCTCCACTATTGTGGTGTGGGTAGAATACTTATACCTTGTACTTATTCTACCATGTTATTAATCAAAGTTGATAATTATCTTAAAATAGTACAAAACTTGACCAATTAAGAAAGTTGTGTAGAAAATGCACTAATTTTACATAAAAAGTTTTCTATGCTTTCCTCAAAACTTGTTTTTATGTACCAATAGTTATAGTCGCAGTCATTTTTTTTTTTTTTTTTGCCAAGTCGTTTCTGTACTCAACTTTCCCTTTTTATTTAATTTTTATTAACTTTCTGTTCGTCTTCTTAATATCTCTAAGTTTGTTGGCTACTGATGGTTCATGTTGTCTGTTCAACACGTCCTTCTCCTGCTTTATTGTACATATTATTTCAAGCGCTTCAAGCTAACGGAAAGTAAAGAGAGAAAAAAATAAAGGCAAATATGTTTCTGTTTATTTTCTTACTCAACACAGATTTTTAGTTCTTTAAACAGATATTCTTCATGCAAGTGGTATTTAATACATTTTAAAGAGAACATAATAAAGAAGAAAAAAAACTAACAGAAAAGCTAAAATTTGTTTGTAGCACAGATTGAATTTCGAATTTCGATAAATTATTTTATGAGAAAAAAAAACAATCATATGGCCGTTTTCTCAATACACGATTATCTTTTTTCCCAACGAAAAACTGCACATTAATGAAATTAGGTTTTCTCAATGTCTTGTTTGCTTCTATTCTCTCGCAAAGCTAACCATCACTCATCTGTCAATTAATTATTTTCCTTTGATTCGCCGTACAGATAAATACAATCAGCTGACTCCCAACTTTTACACGTATTTTGAGAGGTGCTGCCAACTGAAAACAATGTTTTTTGTCGGTATATTGAGAAACCCAAAATCGTTAACGGACAGTTTATCGGTCTAATAAATTTATGTTGACATTAAGTAACGGACAGTTTGTCGATACATTGAGAAAATGGCCATTAGTCTTATTAATGTAAAATTACGTACACAAAAAAAAAACTTTGATAATTAAAATATTCTGAAAATCAATGCAAGAGCCGGAACAAAGCAGGTTTTTAAAAACAAAAAAAAAATTGTTAACATAAATTTTAGCTAAAGCTAATCAAAACAAATTTCTGACTTATCAAACAACGCAGCTTATTTAATTAAATTGATGAATAGTTTCCAATTTAAGATTTAATATATTTTCGTTAAAGGTATTCAAATAAACATTTTACTAACACTTAATGAATCTTATTTAAAATATGTAAAAATTTGCCAAGTTTTTCTACTAAAATAAATTTTTTCTTAATCCAAATTTTGATATTTTAATCGGGCTTAAGTTCATTGAGCTTAATTTTCATTAAAATTATTTTTATAAAGAAAGGAATTTCACAACATAAAATTAAGAAAAATTTATTGATAATTTTTCATTCTTGCTACGCTGGGAATTGAACCCAGGAGGGGTCTGCCGTCATTGACGATGGCTGACAGTAAAAAGTCAAACATCAACGGCTAAGGCACAAGCTATATGTTTACATTTGTCCTTCAAGTTCTGAAAAAGGTCATTAAGAAAAGAAAGACAAAAAAACATGAAAAACAGAAAAATGTACTTTGGACTTCAAGAAGAGAAGTACGTAAAAACAGAAGTAAGGAAGAACATGTAAATTATCAATTAAAAACAAATTTCGATCTACCAAAGTTAAAATGCTATTTGGTTTAATGATTAATGTTTGACTAAAAAGATTGTGTGGTTACAATCGCAACGTCAGGGCAACCTGTCCGTAAAAACGTGGGTTTAATTCCCAGTACAGTCAAGAATGAAAAATAACAATAAATTTTAATGCATTTCAGGTTGAGAAATTTCTTTCTTTATAAAAATAATTTAGTGAAAATTAAATTCAATGAACTTTAGCCCGATTAAAATATCAAAATTTGGATTAAACCCAATAAACAGTTGATTAAATTAACCACAATACTAATAGTAACATTTTTTTACTCAATTACCTTTTTAATTACCCATCGCGAAAAATTATTTTTCAAAGTTTTGAAAAAAGTTCTGAAATTTGTTTTTTTTTTTTTTATTTCGTATTTAATTTTTTCTTTCATTTCATATTTAAGTAAAAGTCACTGAATGCTCCAAAACAACTAGTGGTTACTAGTTTTACTCAGTTTACCCCTTTCTAATAAAAAAAAATAAATCAAATTGGCTCACGTGTGTCTGTATAACAAACTTCCTGCAACATTAGAAAATAAACTAAAAAAAAGTTTGAACAAACATATCCACTAGGGTGGGTCAAAAAAATATTTTTTCTCTTATCGACTTTTAATAAAGTAAATATGTTGTATTTTTGTCTGAATTAGATCCCTGTAAAATATTATTAATTTCTTTTTAGTGCAAGAGCCCGCGCTTAGACCTTCAATTTTGTTAAATTTTTAATATAGCAATAGTAGCATTGTATTGCAGAAAATCATATTACTGTATTTTAACGACTTTTAGGTTCGTGAAAATAGTGTCAGAAGCATTCATGACTCTTTGCGCTAAAAAAGTCAAGCGATGGTTTAATATAGACGAAACTTGAATCAAGACGAGAGATACCCGGATTTGTCAGTAAACAAGATTTTGTGACCAAAAAGGATTTTATCGTATTATGTTGTATAAGAACCAAATTTTTATTTTTTTTAAGTTTAATTCATAATATTTTTAGTTTTAATTAATAATAATTGATAGTAAATAAAATATTAAAATTTAAAAAATGTACTCAAAAATGGCTCAAGATGAGACTTTTTTGAACTTTTTTTTTGCAATTTTTATTTGTTTTAACGTAATACAAAAAAATATGCTATTAGAATATGATTCGAGAACTTTTATTTTTTCTCATACATCAGTGGCCCACCCTAATATCCACTCTTGTGCAATATACAGTAGCAGTAGAGTTTTTTATAAATATCTGAATACATGTCAAACAAAAGAAGATAATTTTTATTTTCAAGAGTGTTGAACAAAACATCTGTTTTTTCTACATATCGCTTGTTTGCTGCAACCTCGTCATAACTCAAAAAATTAAATTTTGCGGTTGGTGATGCAGAATTCTTCGCTATGCTTTTCTCAATTGTTTGTACAAAATTCATCTTTATATCTTTTCTACTTTCCCAATTTGAGGAGAATGTAACGTTATGTTTTCTAAGTGGTGCGAGCAAATCAAAAACCTTAAGCACGTTTATATCGAAATGTATTTTTTTTAAATTATGATGACATTGCGGCAAATGAGCGATATATCAAACCTAATATAAAATGGGGCTTCCAACGAAGCAGGTTTGTAGGGGAGAAACGGTAAAGTTTCGCTTTTGACAGTGTGATTTATATTCCTATAAATCTGTGACGTACTAAATATTATTATGAAAGCAATATTTATTAAGGTTTTAGGCGAACTAAAATTTTTTCAGGGAGCAGGCCTTATATGTGGCCTGTGGTAAGTTATGGACCAATCTTCACCAAAATTAACAGTATGACTTCGAGCCATATAAAAAGAATTTGCTCAGACTTTGCTAGATTTCAATAAATTTGAGACCAAGTTTGTTATTTTCTGTTGAGTTTTTCGAAAGTGAGCGTGGTTTCAATAGACGGACAGACAGACGGACATGGCTTGATTACTTAACTCAAGGAGCCATAATATATATAAACTTTATGGGGTCTGAGATGAATATTAAAAAAGTTTTTACACGAAATAACAAACGTATTAAATTTACGATTTTTACAAAACGAATGAAAAGATTAGTGTACTCCATCATGGCGTATGATTAATATGTATTGAATATGTTAAGTAGAGGCTTTATTACAACGATCAACAACCATATCCTCTACAGCTTATATTACAGAAGAAAGTTAAGCAAACTTTAGTACATACTTATATTTATTTAAGCAATTAAAACGTATTTCTCTAGTGGTTTGAATACCTAACACGTTTAAGCATTTTTAAGGCTCTTTGAATTGTTTCATATTCTTAAATTTACATGTAGCAAATGGTAATTTTTTATTCATACATACAAATTTATAAGATAAACTTAATTAAAAAGAAATCAAAAAAACCAGATTAGTTTAAAAACTTAACCACATCTACATCGTTATCTAAAGCACTTTAATAAAATAAATGTAAAAAAAGAAATTTAAGTGGAAAACCATTAAAATTCCCCTACGAAATTTTTTTAAATGATTCATTTTTGCAAAACAAATTTTTTCCCCAACACATCCAAAAGTGACGATATTTATGTCAAAATTAAATTTTCATCAATGTTTTATTTTTAAGTGAAATGAAAGTGTTATATGTGGCACTTGAGAGTTTTTAAAGTGCTTATTTCTTCATACACAGCAAGTATATTTATGTATGTGTGTGCATGTACGTATGTATTTTTTAAAAGAGTATTTTAACCCTAAAAATAAACACATGCACACACATGAAAACAAACACACACAGAGTGACGTGTTTGTAGGATCGTAAGTTAAAAATTTTAAAGCTGGCATACCAACATAACAGAAAAAAAGGATAACCCCGTTTCAAATTAGTAAAATAAAACGCTTTACGAGTATGCAAGTATTAAAGTGTGAATGTGTATAAATGGATTTTATATAAGTGTGCATGTGTGCATTGATAAAACCAACCATCATTTACTACATGCATAAGAAGAGTTTGTGTGCGTCTACAAACTAATAAATCCTTTATAGGGTTTTTGACTTTAACTTTATTCCATTTTACGAGTCTACAAAAACAAGTATCTTAAAGTCTAAGAACACGAAATTATCTAAACATCTTGCTGCATGTTCGTTATTTTAAGTTTTAAAGTGTAAACAAACCTGTGACAATGACTGAAACATTTGCGAATTACTTAAATGTTCTTGTCCTTTTGTTTTGAAAAACCTTAACAATGTTTTAGTTTTATGTATTTAAGGAGTTAAAACGAGATTGACAACATGAAGACGAGCAGCTTACATGTTTTGGGCCGTAAATCTAGTTTTGCTACTTGTTTTCCCATACATTTTTGATGTTCGAAAACATCATACAAAAATTAGTTTTGCCTCAAAACATGTCAAAAATCGTGAATACAACTTTGGGTTATCCATTAATGGTGATTGAAAATTTCGAAAAAGTGACATATTTACTAAAATATCAAGACTTATGAAATAGGTTTATGTAACTCTCCAGCTGATTTATTTAGTTGCAGCGTAAAAATAATAAAATAACATAATAAAAAGGTAGTAAATTATGTGATTTTATACACATACATATATGTATATACATATGTGTATTAAATAACAAACAAGGAAATTTAATGTTAAAGAAAAATGTTTTTTTTTCAACAGATTTTTTTTTTTTTTTGGCTTTCTGTTTGTTCACAACATAAATGTCAAAATTAAAATACCATCAACTATTCAAACTCATTTAAGTTAAATTAAAAATTGGTTTTTAAAGATCTTAAACAGTATTCATTGGAATTTATACTGAGTCCCCGTTTTTATTAAAAATATTAAATGTTTTAAGCGAAAATTTTCATAAATAAGCAACAATGGTCACAGTGAATTACTTCGTGCCTTAACAAATAAAAAAACTATCTTGCGTTATGGAAAGTTTGCAACACTATTTTATTAGTTTTTATTAATTAACAAAAAAAAATGAAACTTCTGCCAACATTAATAGAGGTTTAACCTTTTCTTTACACAGTTGTCACTTTCAACTTAAATATAAACTCATTTAAAATATTTCAGCATTTTACTTTTTTAAGCTTAAGGCACAATACAAACAAGTCTGCTTACACCAATTTTTTTTTTTTTAACAGCAAAATATTTTTTTTAGCACCAGCATGCGAGATTTAAGTTTAATCCTTTTAAGCCATATAACGTTGTAAAGTAATTTTAAGCCCGCAGGACTCTAAAGTGTTAAATGCGATTGCCACACAAAACAAATAAATATACACGCAAAGAAAAAACATGGTTGTGGTAAACATATTCTAAGATCAACATATTGTGATGAGATTCATGATTGTAGTCACCATATTACGATTACTATTGCATCATACTATGACCAAATATATTCGTTATATTACATCATAATATTTTTCTCTTAAGCATATTCTTATCGTGTTAATAATAATAAGTTAAGAAATAATCTTATTCTTATCATATTAATCACAACAAATTTAGAAGTAATCATATTATGATACAGTAGTGCACTTCCAACAATTAAAAAAAATTCATTTTTTTACATCGATTTTTTATTCTGTGGCACTTTAAAATTTCTTAGTTTTTTTTTAATTTCTTAAAACTTGTTTTTTTTTTAATTGTTGAACCAATTAAAACAAACTACACAACTGATGCAAAATTATTTTACAAATGGCGATAACAAAATATTTCTAGAGTAAAGATATTTTTACTATTAAATTTAATGAAATGATTCTGAGTAACATAATATGTTTTCAAAGTTATCATTATTTAGGTTTTAAGAAAAATGATTATTTTTCGGTCAACAATACTCAAATTTATAATTGCGATAAACATTGAAATGTTTACAGTAACTTTAATATTGCTGATATTTAATAAAAATAACAACTTTTTGTGTACGACAACAATATATTGTTACAATTAGCATAGTGTAGTTGCCGTAACCATGCCCAACTATATTCTTTCTCTGCGTGTATATAACAAAAGTTGCATGAACCTTTTTATTGTTTAACAAAGAATTTTTTGTTTAAAAAAAGCATCATTAAAATTCGTCTGTTTAAGTAAAATGTTAGTAGAAATAACAAAAAGAAAGAAATAATCAAAACAAAAACTACAACAAAGAAGAAAACATTAGCATACATTTTTTTTTAGTCTAGCGTTTAAAATTCTATCGAAACGAAATTAACATTTCTTATTGAAAAAAATTAAAAGGATTTTTGTATGTTTCAAAATTTCCATACCACCATATAATTCGATTAAAATGTAAGCCAGACTAAATTCAATATAAACAAACAACTTTTTGTTTTATTAAAGTTAATTTCATATACATCATCCAAAAAAGTATTAAATATTAGAACTTAGTGATACAGTTAATTTAATTAATCTTGAAGTTTTATTTTAAAGTTTAATGTAAACAGAACAAAGCTTAATAAACATTTCTAAATTACAATAATTTTTTTTACACTTAAACTTTATTATAAGTTTCCGTGAGAGTACGTAAACGAATACAGTGTAGATCAGATGTTCCGCTTTTCTTACCAAGCTTATCTATAAATACTCAAAAAGAAAAACACTCTGGATAATTTAAATTTGTTATACTTAATTTAATAACGAGTCGTATTTGAAAATTTAAGTGCACTCACAATATTCTGTAAGTAAAATTAACTGAAATTGTAATATAAAATAAATGAAAATTCAAGTAAAAACCGGTCTACTTATTTTTCATTTATTTAAAACGAAAAGTTCACTAAATTTTTATTGTCAAAAATTCAACACCATGTTCCGTAAAAACAAATGAATTTTCAGTTATTTTATATAAATTTACTATCAAAAAAATTAACTGAATATTCCGTAAAAACATATTCAGTTATTTTATTAAATTCAGTAATTTTCGTTTACTCCACAGAAGAGCCAAATTTCTAAAAAAAAAAAACACCAGACAAACACCTGTCCGCTTGTTTTTCTAATGTGAGCGAGAAAGAATATTATTATTCACTTTATGAAAGACTCGTTAGATAATCTCTACATACATCATAAACTATTCCCTTTACGATTAATATAAGCGTCTTTCGCTGCGTTATGGAAGAATCTCTCATACGAATTAGCAGGTGTAACAGTTACTCCCGTGCGAGGAATCGTCTACAATTAAAAACTGAGCTCGTCGACGATCAAAAACACTCTGTGAGATTCCCAGTAGACTCCTAGACGATTGAAAATGCTAGCTGGGAAAATTAAAAAAAAAATGCATACAAACATACATAAAACACAAATAATGGATAAAATATCAGCGCTGATTCTCGCATCCACTATTCACAATCAACCTTGTTTCTGAAAAAGTTTTCGCAATGATTTTAAGTGCGACTCGTACAAAAAGTAAGTCAAAAATAAACTTGAATTTTGCACAGTTCATATTTGACCATAGTGGGAGCTGTAATCAGATATGAACCAAATATTAATTACACTAATCCCGATTAACTTCCTTATAACTGTTGGTATTGACATACAAATTGGCGACTATAACTTTTACGAAAGCTTCTTTTATCATTACAAAATATTGTGCTGGTGGGCCTAAAATAACCACAGGTCCCATGTAGATTCCATTTAAAAATAACTTAAAGGCAACACATCCAATTTAGAGGAAGATGTCGATTTAGTATCTGGCACAAAGAACTTTTACATGAATCTAAGCCTTATGGGTCAGAAATTAGGTACACTTTTGAAAATTTGTCTTTGTATAATCTAGTATAGGGTACCATATGGTCGGGCTGGACCGGCCATACTTTCTTACTTGTCCAATTTGGATTTTTTAACTTTCATAGATATAATTTCAAAGATATTCAAAGATATCCTTATCCTTATAAAAATTGCACGCTTTAATTTTAAACATAATTTTGTTCGTTCGGATTTTGTAAAGTGCTCGCGCACCTTATACAAAAATATACTGCATACTCAACAATTTTGAGCGTTATTCGAACGTGAACGTGAATCTAAGGAGCTTAAAGCACAAGGGCCATTTATTCTGAAATTAATTTTACATATAAAATTAATAGAGAAATTCAAAGCACAAGAGATGAATGTGAGATTCTCATCCGGTAGCAAGATATGGCGACCAATTCTAGCACTTATTAAAATACCTGTTTCTTTTGGGGCATAAGGGGTATATGAGCACTTAAACTCATTTTGCTCTAAGCAAATATTAAAATTATTTTTTCACATGGACTGAGTGCGAGCATTTAGAGAAGCTGTGAGCTAAAAATTGGCGACTTTTTGCAGCACTTGTTGTCAAAACATCTGTGTCACCCCATTGCATTTTATTTATTGTATGTGACTTATTTTATTTTCGGTCACCCTAAAAATGCTATGGTTACACTTTGAGAAGGGTGACCCTTCGAACTTCCTTTATAAAAATTATCTCTTAAATGAGCAAGAAAACTTTGCCAAATCTTGAAAAGTTATCCGTTACCAATAAAATTCGAGAAATTTAAAAACCTCCAGTATCTTATTGACTATATACCAACAATTTACCAAGAAGGGCTCGAACCACTTCCTTACGAAAGAATGGACAAAATGGAGAAAAAACGGCCATAAAGCTTTGTTTTGAATTTGTGTTATTTGTTTTGTACATTTTATAGTTTTAAGTTGTGAATATTATTGAATCAGTATTTTTATTTATTAGTCTGTTTAAATGTAGCGGAAATGTAGTGACAGCTCTGGTACATCGATAGATAAGAGGTCAGTTAGTTACAGGGTTGTCAGATTTTTTCAGCTCCATCGCCAAACCAGATGTCAAAAATCGCCAAACGTAAATTTGGTTCAGTTTTCCTAAAATTTTTTTTTTGTTTTTAATTAAATTTTGCATAAAAAAGCCTATATAATATTTCAGTCAAAAATCGCCAAAGACTAAGAAAAAATACAAAAATGTCGCCGAAAGTGAATTTTGTTTAGCATCTGTTTTTTTTTTATTTTTTTTAGTACCATAAAGTAGAATTCATTTTTTCAGTAAAAAAAAAAACTAAAATTAAGTCTAAAAGATCCATCGTACATACTATTAGAAATATAAGTGACTGAATATAAAATTCACTTAAGGTAGAAGTACATAACACGCGAAAGTGCGCGCGCACTCTGTAGACATCTGTCAGAAAAGTTAAACTAGTGTTTTTTTATAGAACAAGTTACATGCAAAATATTTTGACCCGTTTGCGCCAGAAAGTTTGATAACTTTGAACTTTTTAACGCGTTGTGTATTTTTGACAAGTAATCAGCTGAGAAAAAAATAGAATAATTTAACGAATTTGTGAATCATGAAGGAACAACTTATTAAGAGGTTTAAAACATACAATATGTGTATATAAATAGAGCAGATTCAATTAAATAAAAAAAATCTTGATATATTTTCGAATCGGTTTTTATGAGAAAATAAAAAACAGCTGGCAGGAATGGCTTTAATAACGCGAGTTATGAAACTTGCCATTTTTCATGCGCTAAAGTTTTTAAACGCGCCGCACACGTCGACGATTTAACGCGTGTTTTTCTTCTTCTACCTTTAAAATGATAACAAAACAAAAATCATGTGAAAAAAGTTGCCAGATTATTTTTTAACTTACTGTCTATTTTCATAACGCGAGTAAAAGTGACTTATTTAACTAACACGTAAAACAAGATTTTAAAAAAAATAACAAAAAATGACAAACTGTAAAAAAATTGCTGAAATAGTAAAATAAATGGTAAAAATAGCCAAGTTAATCGCCAGTTATATCAAAAGTTGCCAGTCGCCAAATGGAAAATCTCACTGGCAGCCCTAGTCAGTTGACAAACTTGGGTGAGTTAAGATCTACTTACCATAGTGGTGCCACGTCTGAAGTTGAACTTTAATGACTCAGTCAAGCCAATAAAAAATATTAGTGAGAGAGGTGAAGCTCACAATAATATTGTGGACTGCGGTGGTTAGCTACACGGAGTGTGGTAGTATTGTCGCGAACGGCGTTCCTCAAGACAATATTAGTTACTCCCGTCAATCGACCTCTGAGGGCAGTCGTACTATCGGGAGTGGTGAACCGCACGATAATAGCATTGGCTACCATCAGAGCAGACGTTCGAGAGTACGGGATATGCGACAAGACATGCCCATCACTACTAATCCGACAAGAAATAGAGCAAGCCGAAATAAAGGAATTTTATAACGTTGTAAACAAAGAGTGTTCCTACTGAGAGTGAGTTCCTGCATGCCGCTGAGTCTATCCCAGCAACCGGCGGGAAAGGTTTTTGTTTTACATATGAGTAAAGTGAGCGAAGCTTTCATTCGTTATCGGTGAAAAGGCCATGAGTGTTGTTCATATAAATTTTCTGTGCAAATATTTTTTCTTAAGATTTGATTCGATTCTTTTTTTTTATTTTTTTAAATCAGCCAAAAACTGCTTGGTAATTTCAAATAAAAGATTCACTTTTTTGATAATAGTTCAAAAATTGTGTTGCCCTAAGACGTTGCTTACTGGGATATATTAAATTACTCTGGGATTGTTTGTTTTTTAATATCTATAACCTTTTTAACCTGTTTAAAAAAAATCACTTCAATATTTATTTGTCTTTTTATTTCTCTTTCAACCAAATGTTTATTTTCTCAACAAAGTTTAAAAAGTTTTGCCAAATAAATTTCAATATTTACACTAAAATCATCTTGAATAGAAGTGTATGAACTTAGAGAAAAGTTTCCAGTTAATATTTTGTTGAACCGAATTCTTGAAAAAATTGCGTCTTTGCTGTTACTTATCGCAGGATATATTTGGGATTTAGGTAAAAATAAAAATTTACGAAACCTGTGGTGTATGTCAGTAAAATTTCTTGAGTGTTGAAATAATATTTATTTACAATTTATTTTTTGTTTTATTTGAATTTATACTTATGCATGACATGCTTATTTATTTTATCTTGTTTAACGCTTCCCTACTCCAATTACACAAAACTGCTTTGAAAAGTAAATATGGGATCTGTAGAAATATTTGAGGAGGAAGAGGAACTTAAGTAGCTTTTAATATTTTTTCAGATAAATTTAAACATAAGTACAGATACACGAGTTTTCGCAACAACAATAAAATACTACAAAATATAAAACTTTTTGCTCATATTTCATTTGTCACGTTATCAATATTTAATTTAATTTTAATATTTCAAAAATCCTGTGATACACAATCCGGTCATACACAACACAAGTTCAGTGCTCACGTCTGGCACTGAGTAAACAAAGCTAAATAATTATTAAATGACACATACTGTGCAAGTTAACTGTGCAGTATTTTTGAGATTGCCTGCTGGGCAGAAGTAGGATCTGCGTCAGGACCATGATAGGCAGGATGGCGGTGAGGATGGGATCTGAGTTGGACACAGTTCTGCATATTCCATGCCACTGTCTCTTTCTGCAGAACAGAAGACTTAGATGGCTAGATAGTAGATTCTTGCACGAATTGAGATATGTCTCGGCCTGTGGGCTCGAGAATCTGACGGGATTCGTTATGGGAATGAGCTGGCTGCGCAGCAGGATACTAGGGACTGGGTACAGTGGGACAGTTTTCTGTTTAGCACGGTTGTTCTTGCTTGTTTTGCCCGATTTCTCCTATTCTTTTCTTATTAAATTTCTATTACTAACTAAGGCGTCTAAATGTTCCATATTGATCTCTGCAGGAGGGTGTGAAGTTGATTTCGCACCAGTCTTTCTACTTAGCCAAACCTAACTGTGCCATTTAATTTAAAAAAAAAACACTACAAAACATTTGTCTCTTTTTTATTGCTTTATTCATAATTATTATTTCATAAGTCTATTGCTGCTTTCAAAGCGCCATTATTTAGGCAATTCTTTGCATCATTCTAGGAACCCTATCCAGAATATTTTATTCACGCACATTTTTTGCTTTCATCTCTAAAAACACCGCGACTTGACTGAATGTTTTTAGCATACACAACAAAAAGTTCTCTAAACAGTGTTTCAAACTTGAGCAAATATTAAAATCGTTTTGATTTTTACTCAGTTAACTGCATAAAAAGCAAAAACAACGTCATACACTACACAAATGCATTGTACAGTGCCAGACTGGAGTACTGCACTTGTGTAGTGTATGGCCGGCATTCGATTGTATTTGCAACGGGTATTAAAATCCTGTAGTCAAGTTGGAAATTTTGATGACCAATTTTATCCTTTTTGATAATTTCCAAGTACATTTATTTTTTATAATTTTTTTTTTCTTTTCTATTTTTTCTTGACCTTTCGTACAACTTGAAAGACAAATATAAACATACATAGAGCTCGTCGCAGTGGCGAAAAGGGTAAAACTTAAAAGAATTCTGATAATGAGAATCTGGATGTTCTTGAAACTTGTAAATTCGACCTGAGTTCAAGCCCCAATTCAGTCAAGAAAAATTATAAATAAATTTAATAATTCATTTCATGTTGTAAAATTTCTTCCTTCATTAAAATAATTTAATGAAAATTAAATTTGATGAAATCAAACATGGACTAAAAACCATAAGCAGTTCGATTTTTATTTTCGTAAATTGTTGTTCATTCATTACGCATTAAAAAGCACAAACAACAAGCCGTGTGTAATTTGTATGCTTTTGGGACTGCCACCTTAATTATATTTATTTTGAGGGAATCATTTTGACTACTTTTGTTGCGGAGAACTGATTCACTTTAAATACAACGGGATATGTTTACATTAAGTGGCCTCTGGCCTTCAGAAAGAGTGCTATCGTTCAAACAGCCGTACACTGTGGGAAATTTGTAGTGGACAAGATTATATAATTGCCGACCTACTAAGTGCATTTCTTTATGTTAAGCATAAAAGTTCCTTAAATATTTTTACCAAATTGTATTTATCGAGGACGGAGGTCCCAGGGCACAGGGTTATACTGGGGAATATTGAGGAGAAACCTTGGCACTACCTTACGGGTTCCACTTCATTTGGGATGCGTTGGAGTGACTCTGCTCTTCTGATAAAAGGATCGACAGATGGGCCGCGAACTCTGGATGCAGGAATACAATTCCGAATGCTTAAAAAAGAGGGCGTAGAACACCTTCTCTGTCAGTTTCCTGCACTGACGAGAAGGCGACTGGCCAAAATGGGATCGGCCACCTTTGACGGATTGTACAATATCTCTAGCGTTGAAGTGAGGATCATTTCAAACTTTGTTAGAAGTTCGAGGTGTTTCTGCGGTGGGGGCTCTGTTTGGTTGAATTCCATGTTATCACAAGGAAGCATTAGGTCTTAGTGTGTCAGGTGAGTACTGTCTGTCATTTCTACGTTACCAAACCGAAGTCTCCTCTTATGAACTCTTTCATGTTTTCGACAATTTGGCGTATGTAACGGAACGAAAAATAAAACCTTAAAAAAATCATAATAAAAATTGAGTTTGTTTACGTTAAATTTTGTTTAAAACTTAATGTAATATTTAATCAATCCTCCAAAGCTTTCAAAACTCTTTAATGCTACACACAATTTGTATCCTTTTTATTTTTTTTTATTGCTGAAGGTTTTTTACCAAAAGGAAGATAAGTAGGATATGTCATAAGTAAATATAACAAAACATTTTTTGGTTTCTCTTTACTCAACTGAGTGGATATTTTTGCTCTATTTAATATTTATTTAATCAAAAAAACATTTAAACAGAAAATTATAAGAAAAGGGAACAAATTTGGAATTTACTGAGAAAACTGAATATCGATTTTCATACAAAAATAACATTTTAAATATGCGTGTGTCATGAACGTTTTTTTTTTTTTGTATCGATATTTAGTTTTCTCAGTAAATTGTGAATAAAATCAAAAGTTCTGCACTGGTTACAATGAAACAAAACTCATTTCATTCGAAATTATGTAAAGCTAAATATTTTTAGACCAAAACTGTGATTTTTGTCGCGTTTTTATTTTTAATGAATTTTTAAAGCACAAAAAAAATATTTTTTTTTTTCAAAATTTTCCTATTTTTTTCAAAAACTCAACGAGATCTCTGAAACTACAGGTCATATCTAATGTAAGCACGGCTTAAAGATAATATTGTGGCCGAGTTTCGCTTTGTTTTAAACTGAATATGGCCAACCGTTTTCATGTTATTTCAATATATGTAGTGAAAGTGCCTTAATTTTAGACATAACGGTATATCTCGAAAACTAGAGCCGATATTAAAAAAATCAAATTAGAGAGAATGTGCAATCGAATTCCCGACCGCAAACTTACTGTTCCGCAGTGTAATTATTTTTTAATAACTTAATAATGAAATAAAAATTCTTTCTGAATTATATTTTTTTCTTTTACATTTCGGTGTTGAAGTCAAAGGAATTTTTAAGGAAAGTATGTAAAAAAACGATTTTCTTATATTCGATGAAGTTTATTAAAGATTGTGTGTGCTTGTTAAATAAGGACTTAATTAAGGAAATAAAAACTCCAAATCACTTAATGGAATACATACTTTAATAAACAATATAATTAATTTTTAATCCAAATTTTGATATTTTAATTAGGCTAAAGTCCATCAAATTTAATTTTCATTACATTATTTTTATGAAGAAGGAATTTTACAACATGAAAATTAATTAAAATTTATTGATTATTTTTTATTCTTAACTGCTGCTGGGCTCGAACCCAGGCTTTTACGGGCAGGTTACCCTTACATGTTTCGATTGCAACCACTCAATCTCTTCAGAGGGGTTTGCCGTTTAACACTCGCAATATAATTAATTTCTAATTTTTCAATAGAAAATGGCATAGAATTGTCTACTTATGGTCCATAATTCCCTTAATTTGTGCCATAAGAACTCTTCATTTCTAAAATAAATTTTTTAAATGTAATGAAAAAAATCTTATTCGATTTGAGTTATTTCCACTTGACCGTTAAAATGTACATTTGAGTTTGTTATAGGTTAATCAATTATTAAAAAACAATATTTCCACAAGTTAAATAAAATTTAAAAATATTAATTAATTAAATAAAAATTAAGGAAATCACTAGAAATTAATTTTTTTTAAATATTTACAAAACTATTCTAAAGAATATCTAAATACTCTATTTAAATGTTTATTTACCAAAGAATTCCTAATAAATAATCCTTAACCCCATAAAGTATATATATTCTGGGTCCTTGAGTGATTCTAAGTCGATTTAGCCATGTCCATCTGTCTGTCCGTCTGTTGAAAACACGCTCACTTTCGAACAACTCAAAAGAAATGAACAACCTTGGCGCCAAATTGCTTGTAGTAATCCTAAGGAGTTTGGGATTGAAATTCATCAAAATCGGTGCAGTAGGACCAAAGCTATGAATCAAAATGTGGAATCACCACCTAAAAAAAATGATAATTTTGATACAAAAAATAACATAACAAGGCACGGAATGAGATAAGAATTTGCAAACATTTGTTTTATTCGACACTCCTCCAGGAAAACAGTTTAGTACGCCTAAAACCGATAAAAAATAGTGCTATCATAACAAAATTGGGTACGTTACACTTTTATAGTACTAGTAATTACACTGTGAATTTACGTGAAGATCGGTCAAAAATTTACCCTAGAAAGAATGAGAAATAAAATTGCTTTCGAATCTAAAAAGTATTCGATCACGATTGCCATAATTTGCCCCCAGGTTAAATTTATTTCCGTTTCAAAATATTTTTTGTTTTATCTATTTTTCTTTCCTTTACATTTCATTTAATTTATTATTAAATTGTTATTATTTAAAAAAATTTAATAATTAAATCCATTTTTTATTAATTCTAATTTCAAATATATTTTGTTATCACTGTTTATATTTTTAATTTCAAAATTTTATTTCTAATATTTTTTAAAATTTTAGGTTGATTTTCTTTTATACTTTTCTTTTTATTCGGTTCCGCACAAAATTCAACTTTTTAAAAATATTATTGTTAGTAGAACAATTTCTTTTCTATTTAAATGTCCTTTTAAATTTTTTTTTATTTTACATGGGTCCCAAAATAAATTTTTCTTTTATTTTCATTGGTGCTCAAGCATAATTTAAAAGCTTATGGAGTAAAGAATTTTTGAGATTTTTTTAGGATTTTTCGGAAGAGGTTTGGCGGTCGGCCAAGTCGAGTTTTTACCAAAAATCGGGTTTGCAGGTCTTGTTTTGAGTTTTCTTTATAACTTTGTCAAACACCACGATTTTCTTCACTTTTATGGAAATCATACAAAAATGAGCTCAGGATCTTTTAATTTTTACTTTCAATACTTGAATCCCCCATATTTTTTACTTACCTGTATTTCCATGCAACAAGACATACATCTTATAATTATAGTATGGAACTAGAAGAAGTTGTGGTAATACATACAATTTAATTCATTCAATTTAATTTAAAAATAATTATGAAAAGATTTAAAAAATTAAAAAAAAAACAAAAATAGCCAAATTTAACAATAATTCAACAATAATACAAACTAATTATAAATTATCAAAAATACTTATAACGGGTCCGCCTAATAACTTTTTTTTTTGAAAATGCTTTAAAAAAACTACTGAATATTTTCTCAAACTTCTTTTTTTTTGAAAGTACAATCCTTCCGGTTAATAATGGAAAATAATTTCATTCAAATGACTGCCTCGGCTGGCAGTAGCCTACACGATCGGTCCAATTTTTAAGTACATTATCGATTGTGTGCAGCTGTATTTCACCAATGGCTTCACGAATATTTTCCTTTAAAACGTCAGTTTCTCTGGCTTGTCGGCGTAAAACTTATCTTTGGCGGCACCCCACAAATAATAGTCCAACGGTGTTAAATCGCAGTCCCGAGGTGGCGAAACGACATCAGCTCTGCGACTGATAATGCGATATTTAAAAACATGGCACGAAACATCGAGTGTAGCTTCGGCTGTGTTGCACGTAGTGCCGTCCTGTTGAAATCAAATGTTGCCAATATCCTCCTCTTTAATTTTTGTGAACAAAAATTCGTTCAACATGGCCCGATAACGATCGCCATTGACTGAAAGGGCCACTCCTTGCTCATTTTCGAACAAAAATGGGCCAATTATGCCTCTAGACCAAAACCCGAACCAAACAGTGACTCATTTTGGGTGCAACGGCTTTTCAATGTATGCGTGCGGGTTTTCTGTGCCTCAAAATGCGACAATTTTGCTTGTTTACATATCCGCCAAGATCAAAATGAGCTTCATCTAAAAAGATGATTTTTTGGCAAAATCGGCATCTTCTGTAAGTAGATCGCAGGCCCACTTAGCGAAGTGAAAACGCATATTTCCCAGCGTTATTCAAGCGTATACACAACCATAGTCGTTTAGCGGAAGGATAAAACTAATTATCTGTCAAATGAGACATGAGCTAAGTGTTACCATTCACGAAATAAGCACTAGTTGAAAAAAACATTAGATGGCGGACCCGTTATGTTCCTAATTGGACACAATTTTAAAGAGATTTTTTTTTTTATAACAAAGTGAATTTTAAAATAAACGCATGTATTATTGTCGTTTAGGCTCCATTCCGAAAGGTTTATTTTTATAGGGCCTAGGTGAAGTTACGGACTGGTTTTCTCTTTTTTTGATAGAAAACGCCGTTAAGTTGTCTAATTAATAAGCCAATGTGATAAATATTGAAAAAATGTTCGCTATTCTATTTTAGTTTATAATTCTACGCCTTAAAAAAGCAGCCGATATTATATTTTTGGTCCATTGCTTCTGCACATGGAAAGTAAAAACAATTTTTTTGATTTAAAGAAAACTAAGTAATTAAGGCGCCGACTACTAAAAAGACTACTATGGAAATTCTTATTAATCTTATATAATTTTACTACGGAACAGTCATTTTGCTGTCCGGGATTTGATTGCAAATTTTTACTTATTTTAGGTCGCTGATTTCAAATCGTATCTCAATTTATCAATATCTTCTTTTCGAGATATACCGTTCTGTCCAAAATTAAGGCACTTTCACCACATATATTTCAATTACTTGAAAAAGGTTGGCCATATTCAGTTAACAAACAAATCCGAAACTCGACAACAGTATTATCTTGATGTACTACAGGTGGTGTCAATGCTACAAAAATCCAGAAACAACAGAGATTTTTTTCATCGCATTGTTAGTGTTTATGGTGTGAAATAAACACCATTTCTAACAAAACATTGTAAACCAAAACCAATTTTGGTGCAAAATGTCAAACTCTGCCTCCACCTTGAAGTAAATTCGCCTTGGGTTAACTTATTTATTAAAACGGATTCATTACTCCAATTATAGGACTAATATTTATATATATTTAGGACAGTGTAAATTTTAAGGTTAAATTAGTAAGAGTAAAATATTCCTAAGCCCCTCACCATGATGCGATAAGAGCAGAAAATTATGCACTCAAAATAAAAATCCATCCCTGCGGGAAATTTGTGTCAATTGGTGCAACAGACTGGTCCTGGGTTTGTGAAAATAGAGCAAGTACAAAAAGAAAGGACTCATGACTCATTGGTTCTTGAATTTAATTCTAGGACTTGTTTTATTGAAATAATACTACATTTTAGTAACTGACACTAAGCACGTTCATTGAGAATAGATCTGTGAGTGGTCAAAAGCTGTCAATTGGCCCCCTCTAATAACAACCCCATGTAAAATTGATAGGTCTTATTCATATAAAGTGTTAGAACTAGAACTGGTCTCTACCACCAAAGACCTATCACGGGACTACTTTGGTGTCAGTTCGCTTCCCTCTAGGGGTGAGTACGGATTTTCTTGAATCAAGTACAGAAAGATTGATTCAAGTACGGATTTTCAATCGCAAAATACTTAAATTATCCATATTCAATCCCGATTTCTTACTTGAAATAATCCGAAAATAAGATTGATTTAAGTAAAACTAAAATTGACTCAATTTCAAAATGCGCTTGATTCATTATACAGTTGATTTTATCCCGAATTCGAGATTGAAAAAAGCAAAAAAGAAATTAGGGAGAAAAAGTTATTATGATTGATTAATTTACTCGTATTACACCTTACAGAATGATAAGACACCAACATCATGCCAAAAATATAACCAAAAATATAAACTAAATGGGAAGCAAGAGCTGAAATTTACTTTTTAACCCTTCGTGGTACACACGAGTCTGGGCAGACATTTTTTCAATGTGTATGCGTAAGCCGGAGGGTTAAACACAACGAAAAGTTTTATCTTTTTTTTACTTAATTTAAGAATTTTATAATTATTTCAAGAAATTCCGGGATTGATTTTCGAAAGTAATCCCATTTAGGATTGTTTTGCGTATGTTTTAGTGTTATTGTTCTTGAATTTTTGAGTTGAATTAAAGTAATCATAAAAGCCCAGCTATACATACCCTAGAGGGAAGCGAACTGACACTAAATTAGTCCCGTGATAGGTCTTTGGTGGTAGAGACCGGTTCTAGTTCTAACACTTTATATGAATAAGACCTATCACTTTTACATGGGGTTGTCATTGGAGGGGGTCAATTGACACCATTTGACCAGTCACAGATCTATTCTCAATGAACGTGCTAAGTGCCAGTTACTAAAATGTAGTAATATTTCAATACAATGTAGTATTATTTCAATGAAACAAGTCCTAGAATTAAATTTAAGATCTAAATTTTAGAAATTATTAAAACATGTGTCACAGCACCAGTTAAAACTATACTGTAATTCAATACTTTTTCTACCTTTTTGTTCTTTATAAACCAGTTAAGGGATTGGTTCTTCTTTCACTGGTCATGAGTCTTTTCTTTTTGTACTTGTTCTATTTTCACAAATCCCAGGACCAGTCTGTTGGACCAATTGACACCAATTTCCCGCAGGGTAATTATATGTTTAACAAACTTGGACAGTTTTGCTTTTACCGTACTTTAGACATAAGTCAATTTATTTTGTGCCACGCCAACTTATCCTTCTGTCACTTCTGCTCACATTTTGGCGGAAGTTATCTTCTGATAACCAAGATGGAAACTTTAGCTCTTTCCGTTTTCAAGATGTACAGAAATCTATGTCTGAGCATGGAAAGTGTGACGCCCATTTCACCAATCCTCCCCACATTGTGTCGAATGTTGAGTAGTGATAACCAAGATGCTGGCACCTTATTTGGCCATTTTGGCTCTTGATGCTCTTTAGATATAAAAAAAAACCAACAAGGGATTTATGGGTAATATTAGAGGCAGTCTTTGTTGTGTGCTAATATCGCAGCAATTTTAGATACTAGTTAATTTAAAGGGTGGTTCAACAATAATGCACAATGTTAGTTGTGCGTCACACCTTAACGTAAACTTCTTTGCCCAGCTAATTTTGTCGTTTCTTTGTTACAGTGTTTCACGAATTCAGACATGGAGAGGTACGCAGTTGAACAGCGCGTTAATGATTGGTTGAATAGGCAGAAATTAATGGTGGCCAAGGCGAATTAACTACAGGTGGTGTCGAAACGGCATCTGATTTTGACATTTCGAGCTTATTTGTTTTGATTTGTTAGTGTTTTGCTAAGAATGGTTGACATTTCGAGCCGTAAACACTAACAATGCAATGCAAAAAACACTATGTTGTTTCTTTTGCTGTTGAATTGTTGTAGTTCCGACACCACCCGTAGTTAAATTCGCCTTGATGGTGACTAAACAAAGAAAATCAACTTCAGCGAAGAGATGCCACTTACCATACAGCCAACAAAAGAATGGCTCTTTGGCGTGATAAATTCAATGGCTGTGTTATATCACGTCATGAAGATGTTAATTAGCCGCCACAATCATGTGATTTGAGACCGTTGGACTTATTTCTTGAGGGATATTTAAAAAGCCAAGAACAATCCAAAAGCTAAAGAATGAGAGAATTTGGCACAGGAACGACATTGAACCTCAATTATGTCTTAGAGTTGTTGAAAATATAGACCATCGGATAGAGATATGACACCGTAGCCGTGGCGAGAATTTGGCCGAAATTTTGGTTTATTCATAGAGCGTTCTATCATTTAGGTAAGTCTCGGAAAATTTTTAGTTTTATTAACAATTAAAATCATGCGTTTTGGCGCATCCACGTACTTTTAGTCTTCCACGTACTCTGGTGCCTTGCAGGTTCCACTGGAAGGCTTTTCTACGGATTTCGGTTAAATTTTTTCCGTAGAGTGTGCCCAATTCATTGTCACCTCCTCCTTTTTATCTTTAGATGTATCGGTGTTTGTTTACATTTATTCCATAGTTCTTCGTTCGATGTGGTAACCATATCTTTTTGAGTTACTTGTCGACAAGCTGTTGAAGCTTACTTTTGAGTGCTTCCGCCATTTACAAAGTTTTGCAACCGTACTACGAAACCAATTTTGCGTTTCATAAATTATGTGTGCAAAATTCTCAATATTCATTGGTTTGAGTTTTACATTGGAGGTTTTTTTAAGTTGAGAAAAGGCACCTTAAGCTTTAGATAACCTGCTTATAATGTTTTGGCGTCATGCAGATTCGAATGTATCAGACTTCTTTTTCGTACCTCGTTCTAAGAAAAGGTGCTGTAAAATTGTTCTTAAACAAAATTCTTTGATTTCTTTGTTCATTTTATAACTTAATAATTTAACCAACTTTTATCACGAATTAACTTTATTTCTCCTTAAATATTGAATGGCTTAATTAATTTATTGTTCATAAGTTTTTAGAAATTTTAATTATTTGTTGTTTATCTGATGGCATTTCAGAACTAAAAACACTTATCAAGTGTAAGTCTCGATTTCCAGAACACCCCTGTAAGATTGAATCAAAGTGCACTTGATTCAAGAATTATAAAGTTGATTGTCAGTATATTAATTAAATATTCGATCTTAAGGTCTTAGTTTTTTGTTTTATATAAAAAAAAAAAACTTTTTTTTATAAATTTATTAAAACCAATATTCGGCACTTCTTTGATTGCCTTCTTCAGGGTTTTTAGTTTTACTTAAGTTAAACTCATTTTGGGATTACTTCAAGTACAAATTCTTGATTGTATATGGATAATTTAAGTATATTGCGATTGAAAATCCGTACTAAAATAAATCTTTCTGTACTTGATTCAAGAAAATCCGCACTCACCGTACTATTAATACCGCTTCGGATTGATCTCAGTACTGATGGATTGATTTTTCTTTTGAAAGTATGAGAATAAGTCAAATTCTAAACTTTTTTTTATTAATTTTTTATTAATCTATTATTATTTATTTATTTTTTAATAATAAAAAAATTTTCGACTAAGCAACATTTATTAATCGATTTTTTCGTTATTCGAAAATCGCCATTTAAAATTATTCGAACAAGATTTTATTTTTGTTTGATCTCTGAACTCAAGTATATTAACGTGGGCGGGTTTGACCGACTATACTTTCGTACTTGTTTTTTGTTACGTTATTCAAAAATAAAGCAAAAACAACTAAATTCTTACATTTTAACTTTTTGTTTACAAATCTTATATTGCGGGAGATAATAAACAGGGAGAGTTTATTAGAAGTTAAAAAATAATTAAATATGCTCAAAAATGTGCAAAAAAACTTTTTGTTTTTATTCTATTAACTAAATTTTTCAGGTATCTGATGAAAATTTATTTTGAAAACAAACCGATTGAAACCAGAAAATTTACTGTCTTTACTTCTTTGTCGAACGGAAATTTTTCGTTTCAAATCGAGGGATACGCTGTTATTTTCAATATCTTTAAACATACATTTCTTATGCATTTTTCTTTTATTAAGAAATTAATTTAATAAAAGTTCGAAATTTGGAACACTTTTGAAAAAAAGATCGTTATGTATTCGATCGTTAGTTAGCTGCTAAGGCCCGTTTTTACAAATAACCGATAGCTAAAGTTAGGATTTTATTGGCAGTATAAAAAGTTCATCTCCGGATGAACTTCCTTTCAAATCATCGCTCATTTAAGACTTAGGAATAGTTGTAAAAGCTATCGGTAAGTTGTGAAATGGGCCTAGTGAGGGGTTGCGTATGAAATTAAAATTACTTTTCTGAATGTGAAAAATTACAATTTTTGAATTGTTCATCATAAGGAATTTAAATTTTTATAATTTTTCATCAGTGAAGAGAGCGTGCACAACGCTCATTAATATTGTTCAAGTTTTTTGACAATTCGCATGCCTAAAGCAAAAACAGATTGTGTTTTGTGTGCACATTTTGTTATTTTAAAATATCTTTGTCTTTACTAGCCATCGTTTGTGTGTGGTTTTTGTCTCGTTGAAAACGGGAATTTGTCTATGTTTGTGTCGATAACATTTTTCGGTTTAAAGTTGAATAAACAAAACAGTAGACATAAAATAGAAAGCTAATTAGACACGTTTCAAGTATAAAATTTAAAAGAAAGTGAAAAGTAAATTGCAAATTTTATGCCAAGTACTGAATTTGTTTTAAAAAGATCTGTAAAACTATTGTCTCTTAACTTTTTTTTTAGTATGAACAGTTTCGTTTTCTATTAAAATTTTATATTTTTCAAGACATCCTAATGTTTAAATGATACATCTCATGACCAAGTATTTTATGAGTGCAAAGTATAAAAATGCATGAAGACAACAACAATTTCATCGTTTTTTACGTCTGTTTGCCATCCTTTAGCATGAAATATTATCATGTCTGGGTATACATTTTTGTTTAATGTTTGTGCTTCTCCTTATAAATTGTCTCAAACATATATTTTTTGGGCAGATGCAAATTTGGGTTAAACAACTGAGTTTCTATTTCATTTGTTTACTTTTAATTCAAGGCTAAATTCGTTAATGATTGAGTTGAAATATGTCTGTGCTGCAAAGTTGCTTTTTTGTTACGAAAGTAACATTTATTCATCAGTTATCTTGTACTGATAAGTTATTTACTATTTGTTTGTAATTTTATTAGTTTAAGTTGTTATTGTATTAGTAATGCATACTTCTAGGGTAAAAATCAATACACAGTTGTTATTTTAAAATTGTTGTGCATAATTGTACTTCAACCCCACTGTAAATAATAGAATTTACGTTGTAGATAATGTAACACCTTAAAGTATGCCTTAGTTTATGATGCATTATAACTCAATTTTATTCAGCCATGTAGTTAATGCACAATGTTAATAACTAAAGTTGCATAAGTGTAATTAAGAAAAATAGACGTTAGGGTTCGTACGTTCTAGAGCCATCTAGACGTTAGAGATCGAACGTTCTATGGTTATTAATTTATAAGTTATCTCGTATTGATAAGTTATTTAGTATTTGTTTTGTTATTAATTAAGTTACAATTGTTTTTAATAAAGTTCTTTAATTTGGTCTTGTAGCGCGTAGGATGCTCCAAGATGGGTCAAATATTTTTTCGTTTTCTTAATAATTTCAATATTCTAAGCCGTTTTGAGTTACGCGAATAAATGCTGCGCAACCTCCTACATTGTCGAAACAAATCTTTATCTTTAAAACAAGAGATAATCTAAAAAACGGTTAGCACCAGGTGCCCTGCTTCTCTGTTTATTAAAAATAGCACAGTGTACTTACTGCCGCTCAAAATTACAATATTTAAATTCCATTTAAAGATTATTTTTTAAAAGTGGCGAAAGAAAAAAAATTATATCTTACAAAAGAAAAAAAAAACACCTCCTTCGGTTTGAGGTATAAAATATAAAAAGTCAGCCAAATAAAAAAATTGGGTTTTGACTTTTTTAAAATTTTGCAGATATTACATTTTTCAAAAATATTTTAATATATTGCTTGTAGCCCCAAGTATTCTCATTTAAATAACCTAAAAATCCACTTCGTATACAAAGTAGTTTTAGAGTTATTGAAGAAATAAGCTCAACAGATTCGGCGAAATTTGGCATAAAATAAAATTTTTTATGTTTTTTCGTTTATATACATACATTCCTTGAGAAGGTTTACCAAATTTCATTAGAATCGAAAGGGGTTGGGTCCCACTCTTAATCGATTTGACATGGAATTACCAAGGTGTCGAATACATTTGGAAAAAAAACCGTCACGTGGAAATATGCTCTTAAAAACACTTTTTGTGCGCATAAAATATGCTGTAAAAACTTGAAAATATGTCCTGAAAATTGTTAAGAATATGCACGAAAAAATTCAAAAATTGCTTATTTGAAAACAAAATAATCAACAATTTACAGTTCCATTAATTAAAAACAATCCTAAAATTTTAATCAATAAAACCCAAATTCCGTGGTAGTTAAAGGCGAATTTTTGAGATTTTATCCCATTAGGAAACGATGAGCAGTGAGTCACAAAAACAGAGTAACGTAAAAATGTTAAAATTCATAAAAGAGTTTTTTGTGCCGAATATTATCTAGATATTAAGATTCATATGAGATATTTGTCCTAAAGGGATTTTAGGGACGGTCCCTTTATTGTTTATTACTATAACCATTTAAAGGAAGTTAAAGCTTTTTATGGATGGTAGTATTGGACAAATGTGAACTGATTCGAAAAAAGGTTAAATTCAATTTGGTTTAACGATTAATGTTTGACTATTGACTGCCAGCAGTTGTCGATCGCTGCGAGTGTTAAACGGCATAACCCTCGATATCGAGTGGTTGCGATTGAAACATGTAGGGGTAACCTGTCCGTAAAAAACGCCTGGATTCGAGCCTCAGGTCAGTCAAGAATGAAAAATTATTAATAAATTTTAATTAATTTCATGTTGTAAAAAATAATTTATTGAAAATTAAATTTGATGAACTTAAGCCTGATTAAATATTAAAATTTGGATTAAAACCGATAGAACAGTTAAGCAAAATAACCACAATACAAATTTTTCGAAAATAATTTAATTTGCAGTAAAATATTTTTGGGTCAAATTTAATCTGAATACCAACATTCGATTAATCCAAAAATTTTAGACGACTAGTTGTTCAAATAATTTAAATAATTTCAATTAAAGGATTAATCAAAGAATTTATACAGATTAATCGAATAATAATAATATATAGTATTTCTGTTTAATGTATAATTTTTTTAAAGTTTTAAGTCAAATAAACAAACCAAATGTATGTGTCCGTTGGAATTAAAAACAAACAGTCATGTTTAGTGACTAATTTGGCTTTTATTTTTGTAAGATTTTTTCAACACAATTTAACAATTCATTTCCTAAAAGAAAAACCGACAAAGATATGTAAACTCAAAGATTTATATTAAAATTTATCGGATGTGTTCTAGAAATCAAAATGAACTGAAATTGAAATCGAACGATAATTTAAATTCAATTATTTCGTGATTTTAAGTGTTGATCTTGCAAAAGGAATAGATACTTAAAGAATGAAGTAGATTAAATGGAAAATAGTTCATGCGTGTCTCTCTTAAGTATGTGTTTGGTTTAAAAACATTGTACAAAGCATAAATCTAATAATGCTAAATGTAACAGGTGTCCAAAAATGCATCATCGTAAATGTTTTTCAACAACTTCACAACAAGTGGTCCATTCAATAAATATTTTAAACTTTGATCGATTCATTAGAGGAAATGATTTGCAGAAGCATAGCAGAGGATGGAATTGCCGTGAAAAGTTTCAAAAATCCAAAGTTATATTGACTCTTTTAAATCTAAGTGCCCCAAAGTTAAGAAACAATTTGCAGCTACATTGACTAGTTCTTTTTAGAAAATAATGTTTATTTACTAAAATTCTAATTTAATTTAGTTAGTAATTTATAAAATTTCTGGATTTAGAACTATACGATTAATCGATTAATTTTAAAATTTTATTCGTTTAATCGAAAAAGCTTAAAATTCCAAATATCGATTAATCGTTTAATCGAAAAAAAATTAAAACCGGATTAATTGAACACCCTAGTCTTAAGCGGCCCATACACCTGCAGTATTATTGTATATGATATCCGCCATATTATTTCCATTTTGTCCTATATTATGCAATAAGTCGCACAAAAATTTCATTTATTCAATAAAAAGGTAAACATAACCTATAGAAATAACATAAACAGCATTGTATAATGTTGCCAACACATTATACGTTGTGCAATAAAAATTAAAAGTATTTTGATTGTTGCTTTGGCGATATAATTGTACAATACGTAAAACTGAACAATTTTATTGTTAGTGTATGAGCCGCTTTACTACAATTTCATAATCGTTTTAAAATAATTAATTATCACTTATACGCAGCGTATTTCAAAATTTGTATGTCAAATTTAAACATGAGTACGTATGAGCAACTTTGAATTACCTCTTACTCATACGCATTTTTAAAGCAAAAGTAAGATTTAAAATGGGAATTTTTAACATAAATGAAAAAATAAACTTAAATAAAAAACAATAAATAAATATTAAAAATGCTATCTGGACTTAACAATTTCTTTGCAAATATAAAATCTTTCAACTACGTTAATTTTTCTGCTATTTTCAAGGAGTACGCAATCAGATACTTAATATGATCCCCAAGGATTTAAGCAGAAATAAAGAAGAAAGGGACTAGAAAAGTATTCTTTGCTGATCAACTTCAAAACGTCTACATTAAAAAATTTCAATACAGTATCATAAATCTATATTAAAAAGATGTAGAAGAGAATGTACATAAATATTAAAAAAAATTATCATAAATTTCGTTTTCAAACTTATTTTTTATATGTCTAACACAATTTATATTTTTAGACAAACTCAATTTATGAGCACATCTATAAATAGAATGAAATGAAAAATATGTGAGTATTTGTTTCTATTCAAGTAATAATAAATTTTAACGCGCACAGGTGTCAATGTGAAATAGAAGTTTGCTACAGAATTTATGTCAAATTATAAATTTAAAAAAATATACTATTTTTCGAGGTTCATATTAAATTAATTGAATAGTTTGTCTGCGTTCACACTATGAAAGTTTTCTTTCAGAAAACCTGAGTTTTTGGTTAGAGGGGAAAGAATAATAGCCTGTTCTCCACCCCTCTCACCTTTTAAGTCAGACTTTTTGAAAAAAAACTTTCATAGTGTATGCCCAGACTGTGAAAACCATGATACTATTTTTGAAAAAAATACTTATATGTGACCTTCTCCGGGAAAAGGGACCAAGTGTGTGAAAATGAAGTTTTGAGAAAAACTCATTTCATCTTCTTTTACACCCTTTTAGGTACCAGAATCTACTCTTTAGTCCAAACCCGTTTTTTGATACACTAAGTCCCTTTTCTCGGAGAAGGTCACATTTAGTATTAACAAAAAATCTAAAAAAAATTTACAATTCTTTTTATTGAACTTGCCAAAAAAAAAAATTCCTTAGTAATTAAATATGAGTAGGAGTTACTTAAATCTTCAGTGCCAAATAAAAAGTATATTTTTCTTGTGTCAGGTATTTATGCGGAAATTCTGCTTGATTTATACTTCCCTGGAGACACAAATACACCATGCATAATATGTGTAAAAAAGTATTTTGTTTTCGGTGTCATGACAAGAAATTTTGCTTTTGTTAGAAAAAATGTATGGCAAATAACGTCTACTTTGTTGAGGGGATAAGTAACTTTTAAAAGAAATTTATAGTCTTTTGTCTGTCATCTTTATGTTATTTTATTTTATTTCTGCCTAGCAGATCAAGTTTTTAATGCTTTTTGCATGAAAAACATGCATTCGCATATGTTTTCCATATTTTTCTTAAAATGAATGCTTTGCATAAATTTCCTTATTAAGTTGGTTGGCATCCGTTTTTAACATAAGAATTGCTTTTGAGTCAATGTGTTGCAATTACAAAAATTTTAACAAGATCTGAAAGAAATAGAAGAAGAATAGAAAAACTTAAGCCGATGGTTCTTCTAAAATAACCCGTTACAGAACAGTTTTGGATATTTTGTTTTTGATAGTGATTTAAAATGCCAAAAGAAACTAAAACAAGACTTTAATGCTGGTATGTGAGAGACAACCCAGGAATTTTAAGAGTTGATTGCTGCTTACTAGTTAAGAATAAAATTTCAATTGGAAAACTTAAAAAAGTTTTTAATCGTAATATTGGCCGTTAAACGTTGACCAAGTTAAAAAAAAACAACATATCTGTTCCAAAATGGAAAAGTAGCTTATACCGAATATTGTAGTTTCCAAAAACCCTTAGTTGTGTTAAAGTTTTTTTCGAAGAGTTTTTTTTTTCTTTTGCGGCCTATTTCTCATAAGGTGACTATCGTAAAAAAAACTCACGATTAAAGAAATTTGGTTTTCTCAATGTCTCATTTGCTTCTATTTTGCCGCAAAGCTAACCTGCGCTCTGCAGCCAATTATTTATTTGCCGTACAGATAGTTTTAATCAGCTGACTTTTAACTTTTGCATGTGTCTTGAGAGGTGCTGCCAATTGAAAATAATGTCTTTGTCGGAACGTTGAGACAATCAAAATCGTTAAAAGTAAGTTTATAAGTTTAATAATTGATACATTGAGAACATAGACATTTTGCTATCAAAACATAATGTATTATAACAATTAGTGGTGTTTTATTGAATTGTTCATGGTTTAATAGAAACTGTTTTTAAGTTAATCAAATTTAATTTTTATTAATTAATATTAATTAAGGAAGGAATTTTGCACCATAAAATGAATTAGAAATTTATTGGTAATTTTTCATCTTTGACTGAACTCAGGTCGAATCTACATGTTTCGAGAACAAACTCATTCTTATCCTTCGTTAAAAAGTCGTATTTATAAACTTAAAAAAAAACGCCAAACATTTTTATGAAATTTCTTATGTTCCCTTCCAGAATTCTCATCTTTAATAACTAAAATCTTAAATTTAAAATTCATCCACTGTAACCTGGTTTTGTTTTAAAGGCTTAAATTTTTGGTTGTATTTTTACTGGCCTAAATGCAAAAAAGAAATCAAAATTATAAAATTTTGATTTGCTTCTTTTTTGGTCAATGCTATGACTTTTATGGTCGAAGAAAATATATATAATTTTTTCAAAGTTTTTTCTCGAATTTTTGCAATTAAATGTCAAGTTAAACCAGTAAAAATGGATGGGCATTAAATGTAACATGGTATAACATCGATACACAACGCTGACAAAATATTTTACAATTTTACTGAACAAATAAAAAATAAGAGTTTTATTTTCGTATTTGCAAAACAAAAGGAAAAAATATCGGACAGTAAAAATTTATTTAATTATTTGTGATGTTTTTGTTACTTGATTATGAAAAAATTTAAGTTCCAAAAGGGCCATATTAAAAGCTCAAGTGCATGCAGAAAAAATGCTTTTTTTAATGAAGGGTGTCCAAAATTGAGAACTATTTTAATTAAAAAAATAAGTTTTTGTTTTTGGGATATTAAAAATATTCTTATTTCAGTAGGTTCCGGTAAAAAATTAATAATTTTGTCGGTCAAGGGACCCCATGGCACGGTAGGCTGCCAATTTTGTTTTCCAAAATTTTCTAACACGTTTTTTCAATAAACTGTCAATTCCCACAAAAAATAGTTTAGCCGTGTCAAATCGCCCGATATTGGTGGCGAATTCTCTTCTCCCCTACGAGAAATAATGCTATTTTTTAGCTAAGATTTATGGTTTCCTAATTACATTTTAAGAACCGTAAGAGATGAGTTATCAATACAGAACCTTTAAAAAAATGGGTGACTCTATGGGTACTCTAAAATAGCCTTTCATACATTTAAGAGAAACTCACGGAAGATGTTGAAAATGAGGACCATGCGTCACAATTTCTGAAAAAAAAACTTTTTTTCTTTTAAAGCCTTTTTTTCTACAAAAGTGGCAAAATTTTCAAAGAAAACCCCAAAATGTATTTAGAATTTTTTTTTTTGTTTAATATAAAAAATTTACACAGAAGAGAACTGCAAACAAGGGAAAAATTAATAAATGGCAACGCTGCGTTCAAAACAAAGGTAATTTTGCCAGTGATGCCACGAAAAAATATAATTTATTGCCACTTTCTTAGTCTTGGTTCAGACTATGCAAGTCTGAGTTTATAGGTAAAAGGGAAGAGAGCATAATATTCGTCTATCTCCTCTTACCAATAAACTCAGACTTTCTGAAAGAAAACTTTCATAGTGTGAACCGAGACTAAGTGATAACACTTAAATAATCGAAAGGTGTACAATGGAATAAAATGAGATAGGAAAGTCTTGCAAAGATATTGATTTTAGCCTTATAGGCTTTTTACACCGATCAACATCTAACATCTACCATCAAAGATGTAGAAAATTTAAAACACTCGTTTTCATTGCTCACATTTAACATCTACCATCAAACTAAAATATCTCGATTTTTGAAAAAAAAATGTTTTTAAAATAAAAAATGTTTATTTTTTTCTACAAAAGAGTCAAAATTTAAAAAGAAAACACAAACAATGTATTTGAAGTTCAATCTGTTTAAAAATATAAAAAAATACTTAGCAGAAAACATTGCAATAAAAGAGAAAACTTGACAAATGGAAACGCTGCCTTCAAAACCAATTTTTTTTGTCAGTGATGCCACAATAATAATATAACTTATTGCCACTTTCTAGTGATGACACCACTAAAATAATCGAAAGATGTTGAATGGAATAAAATGAGATAGAAACATGTTGGTTTTTAGCTGTATGTATTTCTTATGGAAAGATGTCAACATCTTCGTAAATTATGGCAAATTGATGGTAGATATTAGATGTTGATCAGTGTAAAAAGGCTATTAAGTATGGAAGTTGTTGACATCTTCGCAAATTAATGGTAGAAGTTGACAAGTGTGAAAAGACTACATATAACGCATTAGTCGGGTTTTATCGATTTAATAAACACAACGTAAATTATTGTCGCTACAATAACGAAAAAAACTGCATAAAGCAACAGCTGACTTCAAACGACAGCGAATATCGTTAACAATTTTACTGCATAGCATATTCGATAAAATTTCGTTATATTTTTTAATGGTGCGATTATCGTTATAAAAGTTAGTGAATCACACTACTGATCGATAAACTAAAATGAAATTTTTAAACATATATTTCTTCGTAGAATATTTTTTGCAATATTTTTAATCACTTCAACGAGTGAATCAACGAAAAGCTCAAACTAAACTAAAAATGTTTAACTTTGCAGTTCCTTAACATTTTCTTTATATTAAAACATACTTCGTTATTATTATTATTTAGAGTTGTCAATTATTCGAATATTTCCAAAAACCGATTTTCGAATATTTCGTTTTGGAACTAAGAACCGGGTTCGAATAATCGGGTTTTCGGTTTTTTAAAATTATTTTTTTAATAAAAAGTTTAACAAAACAAGCAATTTTTAAGTACATATGTATTAACTAAAACGTCTCTAGAGGCAAGCGAACTGACAACAAAGTAGTCCCGTGATAGATCTTTGGTGGTAGAGACCGGTTCTAGTTCTAACACGTTATATGAAGCAGACCTATCAATTTTACTTGGTTATGTGACCAGTCACATAACTTATCTCAATGAACGTACTTAGTGTCAGTTACTACAATGCAGTATTAGTTCAATACAATGTAGTAGTTTTTCAATAACACAAGTCCTAGAAAAATATAGTTAAGAACCAAATTTTAAAAAGAACAACAAATGTGTCACAGCACTGCTGAAGGCTGCACTGTAATTCATTACTTTTTCTACATTTTTGTTTTTCATAAACCAGTTAAGGGATTGGTTCTTCTTTCACTGGTCATGATGCCATTCTTTTTGTACTTGTTCTATTTTAAAGAGGACAGTACTGAAAACACGTTTCTTAATCGTTGAGATTGGGTCAATTGTCAGAAGTGCCATGTAAAGCAGATCTAATTTGGAAGATCTTTTAGAAAATGTATCTCTGTAGTCGGAATCCTCTTTAAAGTCACTGTTATAAACTGTTTTTTAACTTTTAGCTGGGTTTTGAATTTTTTAAGGTAGCGTTAATCGATTCTTCTATTACGGTTTACAACTCAACTCTAGTTCAGTTGAAATGTTGCATATTTTGCATTATGGTATTCAACTCTTTTTAAGTGCGGTTTACAAAAACATCAAACAGAAATTACAACCAGAGTCCATTCTTTAATACTTTTAAAACCATTTTTTTTTTGTGTTTTTTTTTCGTATAAAAATAAAAAAAAATGTGATTAAAAAATTTTATTTATCGTTTCGACTGATAATTTTTCGCAGGGCTGTGTTTTTTTACGTGCAATTGTTTTTGACATTTCTACTATTTTTTACACAAACAAATGCTTCTGTTCTTGACATCTTTATAATTTTTTTCAAGAAGAAGAAGAAGAAGGATTATTGTAGTTGCACGCAGACCTACTAATAGGGCCATGATCCATCTAGATTTTTTTATTTGAAAAAAAAATATTTTTTTTGCTTTTCTTTTCGAAAAATATCATTTTTGATGTTTATCGCAAAGGTTGAAAATTATTTTCAACCTTTTTCATTAGTTGAAAAATTTAAAAATAATAAATAAAAATAATGTAAGAAAAAATTATAAAAAGAAAAACAGTAGGATAAAAGAATATTTATGCGTACATTTATGTCCGTTTTCACAACTTACCGACAGCTTAAGGTAGGATTTTATAGGGCGTGCAAAAATGTTTTAACAACTTAACTTTAACCTTAAGTGAGCGATAAGTTAAGGTAAGGTTCGTTCATCCTGCGTTTTTTATTAATTAGTTCAAGAACATTTTCGATAAAGCCACCATTCAAACTAGAAGAACTATATTTAAATCAATATAGACTTGTGGGAGCAACGGTGCCATAGATACACATATTCAAGAGGATTCAGCTAGAAAACCGGTTGTACCGATTTTCTTCAAACAAAGCTAAGAACAGTCCTGATCGCAACCTTTCAACTTAACTGAGTTGGGTTGTACACAAGAAACCAAAGCCAAAGTCAGAACTGTCGCTTAACGCATACTTCTACCAATTATTAAAAAGTCTGTGTTGTAGAATTCTTCTGCAAGTTCAATAGCTTGGTGCTGTGATGAATATGTTATGTATGGTGACAACAATTTATATACTGTTGTGAATTCTGAAAGGGGTTACTAAAATGTCGTGGAATGCAAGATAATTAAAAAATAATTAATTGAAATAGTCGATTATTCGAGACCAAAAAACTAATTTAAACAACCGGTTTTAAAAAACCGGAAAAAAAGAAATAACCCGATTTTTCGGATACTTCGGAAATCCGTTTTGACAACTCTAATAGTTGTTATAATAATATATCTGTGGCATTTTGACAAAACATCTTAAGTCAATTTTAAAAAGTTGAAAAAACTGCTGTTTATTATACGAATGTTCCTTCAAAAACCATTTTCGTTTAAGATTTTAAAATTTTGTATTATAAACAAAATTTTTCTTTAATTTCGGTTTTTTTAATTATTTGATAAAAATGATTTTTTCGTCGAGTTATTTTTAAATCTGTTTTTGCTATGTTATCTCGACTTAAGATGTTTTGTCAAAATGCCACAGATATGTACACTATAAAAAAATACAAATTCCCAAATTAAGTAATTGCAGAAACAACTAAATCAAAAACTTTTCATAATTGCTCCTTAATTGGCTAAAGTTCTAGTTTGTTTTTTTTTTAATAATAAAATAATTTTAAGTATTTCATAAGGATTGTTTTACTAATCACACAATTAAGTTGGACTAAAGCCCATAATAGAAAACTAACTTAATTTACTTTGTATTACGTGAATAATAAAAATGAATATGAAGATGAAATTTCTTTATAATTTTAATGGCATTTGCAGTTTAATGAAAACCAGTCCCAGACTGTGTTTTTCTTCTGACTCTACCATTCCAAATTTAATTATATCATTATCTCTAGCACATCAAGGTCATCTTTATCTTTTGCCCTCGAAAGGCCAGAAACATTAATAAGTTTTATTAAATAAAATGTCTGTGAACAAGTATGAATGAATATTGTGCATGTCACTGTGTCTGTGGCTGTGTAAGTTAGTGTGTATCTGTTTGTTTAACCCAAATCAATGAAAATAAAATTGAACAAAAGACACAATGACCTGAAAGCACAAATTAAAAGGTTAACTTGATTAGTAGAATTCTTTGTTATTTCTTGTTGTCTTAAATAAAACGGTTAAAATTCTTGAAACATTAAATTGAAATTGAGTTGTTTAACTGGAAATTAATAGAGATAACAATTTAGATATTTTAGTGTGTAGCTAGTTAAAGGCAGACATTAATTGTTTTAAGGAGAACATTTTTTTACTTAAATTTCAAATTGCGTGATTTTTGTTTTAACAATTTTTGAGTGTTTGTTGTGAAATACTGGTACAAAAAAACTTGCTTAAAGTAATTCATATCGTTAATCGCGTCTGTTCCTTAACCAGGGCTGTAATAAAGCAAAGAGCTCTCTACTGAGGTTCAATCAGAATGGAAGTCTCGGTTATGACTGGGCACTTGCCAGTAGGGACTTATGCGTGTTTCACTTTCTATGTCAATGTCCCGAAATTCAGGATATTAGGAATATAATATACAGCTTTAACTAAGGTGTTGCTTCTTTTCGTTAAGTAACTGATCTGTGGGATGGACATTGGCGCTGGCTATTACAAAGGTACCACTAAAGCATCCAAGCGAGCTGGTTCTCTAAGCAATCACCTAATCACGCTTTAAGAAAATGATTTTTATAAGCAAAAAAAACTAATCTGGAGCATTTCCGATAGTGTTATTATTCCAGTGAAAGCGCTCTGCTTCGAGCGTAACAAATGACAGTCGTATGGCGTAAATCCCGAATTATAGTGTAGATGAGGCAAAATTTTCCAACCATTTTTTCGGCAATAGTTTTAATATGTCGAAGAGAGTTGTCATGATGGGATATTGCGGTTTGCTCGGTACATTTCACCTATTCAGTTCTGCACTGATTACAGATGCTTATTACAAATGTAAAAAATATTTACATGGAAACCTACCCTACGACGATACTCCCCCGGGTAGCAAGCTATGCGTTTACCAAACGTCTCTGACTTTGAGACCCACCAGCACACACCAGTAAATTTAGCTTATAATCCAGCAGAATTATACCCTCGCCCCTTGTTTAGGAGCTGGAGCTATCTAACCACTGCTGCTTCAGCACCTAGAGAAGAAACGTCCTCACAATTCAAACATTCTTAAGTTAAAGCGTTGATTTTTAAGTATTTTATCGTCCACCGATTTTGTTTTAAATAAATTTTCAGGATAAAGGGGTTTAAAAAGTGTTATTTTGCTTGCAAACACACGCACATACATTTATAAATAGTGGCTGAGATTTCTGTTATTCTCCCAAAATGTGTTTTTTCTCGCAAACACACATGTACAGACATGTATTAACGACGGTTCTGCTCTATGCTGTTCTCCAAAAATGTTTTTTTTTAATTTTGCACTTGCAAACACGCATGTTTAAATGTATTAGGACAGGGTTACCGTAAGGCATTTTGAAAAATAAAGTTGCGCAAAAACGTCGTTTAAGAAAATTAAAGAGGGAAACTTTTTTTAATGACTTTTAACGAAGATCTGTGTTTCTACTGTTTACTTTGATAACATTTCATGAAAATCTTATAAATTAAATTCGGGGATATGCATAATATAATTTTTCCCAAATTTTTGGAATTAAAGTTTAAAAGCGTTAAAATGTATCTTGCAGACATCTCTTAAAATGTGTACGATTTTATTGTACAACGCATAGGTTCTCTCGAAAGTAAATGTCAAGTGGTCGAATTTTGGGCCACCGGGCGATCCTACTAAATCATGGGCTGCCTTCCCGTGAGTTTGGGTTCAAACTACAGGTTCCACGTGATCCCCAAACAAATTCTCCCGTGAGCAAAGCACTCCCTGTGAAAGAACATCGTTCTATGAAACACACATTTCATGGGGCAGTCAACTTATTCTACATAATTGGATCTCGACTCTTGTTCCGCCCAAATACAAGTCGCACCACTTCCACCAGTGCAATCCACTCTACTCAACACCGGTAGCTAAACGCAACCACTCTTCACCACCGGTAACTCAACTTTTCGCCACTTCAGTATTCATATTCAAAAAGATTCGTCATCACTGCGTTCGCTACGCAACTACAACATTTTTAGCCCACAACAACCGCTCTCCAAACAAGAGCCTTACAACTTAGCTCTCCCTCCCTGCGAAAGAATCACTCTTAAGTTAAGTCCCAAATGTTCAACTATCATCAGCACCCATTTTGACTGTCATATATGTTTGTCTCACAGAATTTATCTTAAGTTCAAACACAACTCTTCTGAAGCCTCTTGGCTCTCTTGGCTTTCATGGTGCCAGATAGGTCATTCGCGATCTCAAAAAACCTCCTGAATTCTAAGGTATTGACTGCACCTGCTTATGCCTCAGAGGATGCAACATCAAAAGGTAAAATATCCATAAGATGATACCTACACCCTCGGGGGAAGATAAAAATCTTCTGGTCCCACCAAATACAAAGCATTACCTTGGCCTCATAAATGTTTGTCTTTGTAGTTTATTCGGCAGGCTAGCCAGGCTTTACATATGCTTCGAGTTTTATGAATATATCTAGAGCCAGTAGTGATTCGTAGCGAAAATTGTCTTTTTGTATCGTTTTCCGTCACCATTTCAGACTTGTAAAATCGAAATGATTTTCGGCTTTTACTTTTGTGGTTGCCAATTTCCTTCTACAGCTTACAAACATTTAAGATTACTGCCCAAGTGGCTATTAATGATTTTTCAAGTTCTTCTAGCGTTTGACAACAATCACCATAACCTAAACTAATCGTCACACTTAACAAATATTTAATCAATCTATAGGTTAAAAATCCTTACAGACATAAGTGCTAAAATAAGAGTATAATAAATTAAGAATTAATTTATTAGTTAATTTAAATAAACAATAATTTTTCTTTTTATAGATTGTGAAGATCTATCAGAAAGGTCAATTAGATGATATAAACTATTAAATTTTAACCAAATTTGACGAAAGGAGTCGTTGTTAGCATTAACAGAACGATAATACCTTAAGCTTAACAGCTGAAAGTTTCGTGTATGACTAACAAGAAATCTGAATCGCCATCAACGCGTATTAGCATTGTTCTTCGCATTGTTCTTCGGCTTTTTAACGTTGGTGACTTAATAAATTAACGCCCCACAAGTAACCACTATTTTTTTATTAAAGAATTGTTTGATTTGCTATAAGATTTGTTTGATCAAACAGCGTCTAACAATTTATTTGATACATAATACGACGATTTGAACGATGAATGTTAAAGGTTGATCAATTTAGTCGTGACCACTTTTTTCCGATTTTTTCGTCATATGCTAAGTGTGAACATACTTTTAAGCCTCTAACCCATCATTTTCAAACTTTTTTGATTGACCTGGCAGTGTTTGACTTTCATGTCACAGGCTGTACGTTGAAATTAAATACTAACACTCTCTCTCTCAGTGACTAAGTGAGACTGACTAAACTTGATATCCTTAACGAGTTGTCAAAGTTGTTCCTATTTTTAATTGAGAATACTTGAAAAATTGTCTTAAATCTTTTTAAAATTTTCAAATTTTCTCTTCTAGAATTTTTAGCTTTTTACATATTCACCTTTTTTTTAATTTAAGCCAAAAGTATTTTTAGAATTCATTGGATTTTAACTGGCCTAAATGCTAAAGAAAAAAAGAATGATAAAATTTTAATTGGCGTTTTTGGTAAAATTAAATTAAAAATAGCAAAATTATCCAATTTTTTCAGTGTTTCTCTGGGTATATTTGCAATTAAATCGCAAAATTGTGCAGTCAGGCAGAATGTCAAGTAAAAACAGCAGAGTGAACGGTCATTAAGTGCAACAAGGCAAAACATTAATACACAGCGACATGGTCAACTTTAGTACGCAACAAAAAACTTTACAACTTAACGAAATAAAATACAAACAATTAAGAGTGCTATAATCGGCTATGCCGAATCAATATAGAACAATCGAGTTCCAGACAAATGGACATCGTAAAATCAACTTTTCTACGCACAAGGAACCAGGCTAAATATATTTAGAGGGTACATTTTTTAGAAATTACAAACGAAATGACAAACCTTGTATACCCTCTCCACCTGTGGTGTAGGGTAAAATAACGGTTTTGTATTCATTCTTGCTTTAACTTGTTAACGAGATATTCGAAAAATAAAACGAAAATAAATAAAAAAAATATCAAACAATAACCTGGCAATATTTTTGTAATTATTTGTGTTGTACATATTTGTAACTTGATGAAGGAAAAATCAAAGTTCAGAAAGTGTCATATAAAAAGGTCAAATGCAGACAGAAAATGTACTTTCTGTTTAAATAGTTACGAATATTCAAATAAATGTTATTATTGGAATTTTGCAAAATATTTTTCATTTTAAAAGGCGTTTATTGCAGCCTTTTATTTAATTTAAAAAAATGAAATTTATAGTAATTGCAATATCTATAGTATTTTTTAGTTTTAATTGAAACTCCAAAATTATTTTGAAACTAAAAACCAATTAGACTGATATATTCGGCTATGCCGAATTTATATACCCTTCACCATAATGCCATAAGAACAGAAAGTTATCATCATCATTATCAGCATCATATAATTTCCGTTTACCCCCCAAAGTGTTGGGCCTTATTTCATATGCAATTAAACCCCAATTTCGAAAATGAAATAAGCCCCTAACGAAATTAAATTTTTTTTTTTTTTAATTCCCTAAGCTAATCCCCGCGAAGCTCTATGCTTGTCTGCAGGAAAGAAACCAGAGTCTCTGGCGGGAATCGAACCCGCAACCCCGGGGCTGATAGACTACCTCACTACTAGCTAGCCTACCGGGGCACTCAAATAAAGCTATTGAAAATACTATTTAGTTGTAAGTACTTGCTGTTTTATATTACAATTTTTATATTAATCTTAGTAGGCTTTGAATGTGTATAATTATTTTCAATCGTAGCAACCAAGACGAAATCATTTTTCAGGTGGCGTTGAAGGCACAGCTGTGCTACTTTTTTCTTAATAAGAGAGAGAGAAATGTCAAATGATCTTTGTGTTTTTGACATATCGATCAGCGAAAGCAACAAAAAAATACTACCAAAACAGAAATGAAATTATATCATAATTATTGCGGGCTTATTTCATATGATCTGATTCAATTAAAATTATTTAAAAAAAAAAAAAAGGATTTAAAAGCTTTTGAAGGAAGTGTCTAGAGACTTTATAATGTTCTTTCAACTATAAAGGTTAACCTACGTAGAAAGGGATCGTGTTTTCTCATTTACAGCACTCTTCTTGGTAATATAAAAGAATAGACTGCCAAACGATTCTTTAAAAGATTATTTTATGCTAAAATCCAATTTTGACAGAAATATATTGAATCATTATGAATCGCTTATAAATCTTGTAACTAAGTCAATGCTGTTGGCTTTACACATTAAGATTTTTTTATTTGTTATTTTTTGACTAACGTTTAATGCATTAATAAACTTATTTTATAGCTCTTATGAATTTTTTTTTGGGTTTTTTGTTCAAATAAATAAACATAAATTTTATTTTGCAAAGTTTAATATGAAGCGGGATTTTCCGGGAAATTTAAAAATAAATTCCGTTTTCCCGGGAAATGGAAAAGTCCGAGAAAACTATTGTTCCATCGGACAATAGAAGTTTTTCAATCAATTATTTGCGTATGATTAATATTATTTCACCCATTACAATTTATATAAATCATACGCATTTTATTTATTTATTTCGTTTTCTTTTTTGTTTTTACCGTAAATTAATGAAATGTTCACACACATTATTTTATATGAAAATTTATTTAATATTATTTAGTACTATTTAGTACTCACATTTGTTGTTAAATTTTAATATAAATAAATATTGTATTTGCCTTCTTGGGCAATTTTAAATATATATTTGTTTTCTGGCAATTTATTGAAAATGTTTGTTCATTTATTTGCAACTTTTAATATTGTTTCAATATTATTTTAAAAAGTTTAAATCATAGTCCACTGTGTATTGATTTATGTTTAAATTGGTTTAATTTGTTTAGAAAACAAATATTAATATTTGTTTTACATGCAATTATAAATTAGTTTTCTGAAACAATACACAGTTTTTTTATCAAAATAATATAATAAAAATGTTTATTAACTTTAGAAATAACATGTAAATAAATAAAGCAAGAGGCACTTGCCAACCTGGAGTGCCAGCGAACCCTGGCCAAAGTGCGTCTCAGGAAGTAGTAGATCGCGAATACTGGATTCTCTGAAACACTGGCTCCAAACACAGCACGTTTGGGTGCTTAGATAGCAGCCCTATCACCAAACTATTGAACGAAGGCTAGCAACCTACGTTTCTGAACTTAATTGCTAACGAATCGCTAATTTAGGCGCCCTATACTCCAGTGGGAGTTAAAGAAACATATATATATAAGAGGCACTTACCACCAACTTCACCAAGTTCAGGTAAAACCAAGGCGAATTCGTACAAATGACATTTTCGTGTCATCTGTTTATTGTTTATATTTTTTGTGTGTATACTGAATGTCAAACTTTGTTTACATTTTGTGAAAATATTAATTCAAACTTTAAATTTAGTAAAAATGTAAATATTTAAAAAAGAAACTTGTTTAGGTTTTGTAAAATAAAAGAAAGTGAATCTAAAAGATAAACAGAAGGAATTAAAAATGCGTAAGGAATAAGTGGAGCCACAATTTATTTGCAATGGAGGAAAACGATTTACTTTCTAAAGCTTTTGTACAAAAAAAAGGATAGCTAGCATAACTCTATCTCATGATGCGGTCACCTTTATGAATTCGCCTTGCTTAAAACTAACTATTACTTTAACTTCCGGTTAACAATATGTTTTGACAGCTATAACTGAACTTGGTGAAATTAAGGGTTTGCGGTTTTATAATAATTATTTTTTGATCATATCATACCATATTTAAAAAAGTATTTTTGTTTTTTTTTATTAACTTAATAAAACAAAACATTTTTAATTCAAGAATGGAAATTTTAACTTGCAATATGCCAAAAAAAAAATTACTCTTTTATTTTAAAGCTATAAATGCCGATGGATTTTTAATGCTTCGGGGGTAGAGTCAGTTATATTAAATGCTACTTAGAGTGCCCCTCACTTGTCCTAAAACGGAAATTATGACAAAGTAGCAGAACAAACGTTTCTGCTGAAGTACCATTTTCAGCAATTAAAAAGGTTTTTTTATTCCTTAAAATTACTCAACAATTAAAGGAAAATTAATAACCTAAAATTCAAAATGCTACTGGAAACCTTTGAAATCAATTTCGTTATGTTAAATTTCGCTTGTTTAGGTTTTTTGAAGATGTATGTTCGAAATGCATTTCGGCCTAATCAAAAGAAGTTCGACTTAAGGTAAAACCGAAAATTTCCTTGTATTTTTTTTAAGGCTTGTCTGCAGGTATGGGTTAAAAGTTAATTTTTTTTAAGTTTTGGAGCATTCATTGCTGATGAAAAGATAATAAATTAAAGTTTTTTTTCTTTCCTTTTTTTATTTGCAAGTTAAGCTTATAGATAAATTTAAAGTTTTACAGCATTCGTGGTGAATTTTCGTTAGTGTACACTAGGGTGGCCGTTATTTTTTTTTTGTATTTTCACTTGGCAAACCTTGGTTCCAAATTAGAAAAAAATAATATATAAAAAATTTTAGATCGTTTAAATAGTTATTGGGCGTGCCTTGAGCCCACAAAGTTTGCTAAAAATGCTATTTTTCTTACTATGTGTCGCTTTAATTGTTAATAACTTCAGTAATATTTATTTTAGAGAAAAACCTTATTCACAAATATTCTAGGGCTATATCTTATGAACAATGTTGCTGTATTAGTTTTCTTTAACATTAATATTTAATCCCGAAAAAGCCAAATTAAAAAATAACACAGACATTTTCACATATCTACGCATTCTTTGCCTGGTGATTACAATACGTGACAAATTTTCAACAAAGTCGTGACGAAATAAATCTGACAGCTAATCTTTATGTAAAACTTTCCCCTGAATCCGAATATGAAGTCAGAATTGTCAAAAGTAGAACCGTTTTTGAGATATTCCAAAATAACCGTTATTTGTGTTTTTAAAAAAGATGATGTGACTGAAATGCAATTATCTTCACAAATTTTTAACGGACTATGTATTTCTTTCTATTTATTGAGAGGTTATAAATTTCTGAAATAACCATTATTATTGAATCATATTAAGACCAAATATAATTGCAATATGACATCATACTATAGTTCCCTTAATCATATTCTTATCATGTTAAGCATAATAAGTTAAGAGGTAATCACATGATTATCATGTTGATCATAATAAACTAAGTTATCATATTATGATACAGCACCTTTCATAACTTTCATAACAATAACAAATAAATTAAAATTTTTTTTTGCATCGATTTATTATTTTGTGGCACTTTACAAATATTCTTAATGTAACTGCAATAGCGGAGTTCAATATTATGCTCGAAAAAGATCAAATGCAAAATATCAAAATACCTTTATAAAATCTAACGAAATCTCTGTTTGGTTTTTTGTTGAATTTAACAAAAAAAGACATGATATTTTGGCGGCCCTATGCTCCCCAGAGGAGTAAAAGGAACATGTATACATATACTATTGCAAGACTAATACCGAACTCCGCTAATATACTTATTTCTTTAATTTCTTTAAACTTATATTTTTTTAATGGGAATTATTCTTTAAATTGTTTAATCGCTCACAAACAAATAATTCGATGGCATGTTTAAAGCAAACGAACAAATTTTACAAATGGCGCTAACATAATATTATTAGAGTAAAGATATTTTGTTTGCTGCTTAAGCATACTATGACTACACGTATAGAATCTCATCATGTTATGGTTGTAAGAATTTTCATATGTTTTCAAAGTAATCATTATTTAGTTGTTAGGAAAATAATTACTTTTCGGTCAACAAACTCAAATCTATAATTGCGATTAACATTGAAATGTTTACAGTAACTATAATATTGTTGATATTAAATAAAAGTAACAATTTTTTGTGAACGACAAAAATTTATTGTTACAATAAACATAGTGTTGTTGCCGTAACCATGCCCAACCATATTTTTCTCTGCGTGTAGATATCTAAATCTTTATAAATTTTTTTTATCTTTTAGAGTTTTTTAGGGCCTATTCTGGACCTACCAGCACATAATTTTGACTTCGAAGCTTTCGTCATATTTTAAAGCATTAATGCCCGTAATTTCTTCAAAAAGAAATCTGGCTGTGCATAGAAATCTATGGTGTAAAAGCTGCCATATTTTAAAGGAAAACTGAAGGTAAAAACAGTTAGGCAAAATAAACGTTGAAATAGGTAATGATAACTGTTAGGTACGATTACGACCTGCTTTCTTTTTGCAGAAATTACGGAGATTAAAGCTATTTTCGGGATTGTTTTATAGAACGATTCCAACAAAATTCGTTAAAATGCTTAAGGTTGCAATAAAATATGTTTGAGACAAATATGATTTAATTACCAATACAAGAAGATTATGAGCACAAAAAAAGAAACTTGAATGGAGGATTTTGGACACAATAAACCGACAATTAAAACGTATGGGCCAAATTTAATTAAATAATCTTTAAATTTCCAACTGTACTTTGCGCTCAAGTCTCATAATGGAGTGCCAGCCGGCCGGATCAACGGACGTCTTTAGATCGCCTGAGAAATTAATTCTGAGTCATTCGGTAAACCTAAAAGCCCTGGGCCAAATTTCTAAAGTTGCTCATAGAAAACGTAAGCAATGGCTATCGTGAACGCTAAAGTGACCATTAAGTTTACTCCATTATTACAACTGTCTGATAAAAAGAAAAATTTTATTTATATAAAAAAATTTAATAACAAAAGATTACATAAAACTCTTGAAGTTGCCATATTTTCAGCATTAAATATGGCAGCTTTAAATTCTTAAAGTTCTCTTGTAAAGTTACCAAGAGGATAAACCTGCTGTTAACGTATCAGTCATCTTTTAGGCCAATGTTAACTTGCAATAACCTGTTAAGTCAAACAATAAATATTAGCTAATTTGTTAAAAGGCCCGTTATTTCTTATTAATTTAATTATGTTATTTTTTTATTTCTTCCTTATTAGCTACTTTAAATTGAATCTTTTTGTTCACGCAAATCAAAATTAATTTGTATTTAGAATTTTGCTCAATTAAAAAAATGTGCAAAACCTTTAAATAAATCTTGGTTAACCTAAATGTATTTATTAAATAAGATTATGTAAATACCATAAACATTTTGTCAAATTTAGTTAAAACAGTGATAGAATACCGGAATTTAAACAACATATAAAATAAGCAATATCTTAGATCCGCTGCACAGTGGTTCCAATGAATTCCGACTAACTTATTTTTAAATTATTTTATTGTGATTATTTGCGCCATTTTTTCCCCTCAAATCTACTTCCGTTGAAAATTCAGGTAAAATTGTATTTTCTAAATGATTGCGCATTTAAAAAAGAAGAGATGTGTGAGGCGGATTAAATTTTGGGCAAAAAACAAATGAAAATGTCATTGGAAATCAATTTATTTATACTCCAACACACACACAATTGCGTATTTTGTTGAAATATTTATTTAAATATAAATGATAATTGACAGTTTATTTTTCAAAAGGCATCATTTTAAACGTATTTAATTTGAAAATAAATAAAAGGAGTTTTCCAAAATCAAATACAAAACTATGTAAGTTACAATACAGTTTTTAAATTGAAGCTGTTTGTGACCTAATTTACATTAAATTATTTGGTGTAATTGGCTTCAATTGAATAAAAAATAGTTGTTCATTTTAATCACTGTTTTATCGGATGCATAAGGGTTAGCTGCAGGGCTGCCAGATGTGACGATTTTTTGTTCCGAAATAAGCAAAGTGCCGATTTTCTAAAAAGTGGCGATTTTTTCAGTCTCCAATGTCTGAATAGAACATTACATTTCCTGACAATTTCGTTTTTTAATCTTGGAAAGATTTGCAGCCGTACCTTAACAAAAGCGGAAGGCGGAACGTTTTCTTTCGCTTAGCTTTTACGCTGATATGCATCAACGTTGTGTCACGAACAGTAGTGATAGCTGTTTGTTTAATAAAACCCACAAATTGTAAATAAAAATCGAGATAAAAACGCTGGATTGATCAAAAAGTAGCTAAATTGTCATTATTTATTAACAATAGCGGAAAACTTCACTATTAAACGAGCTGTCAAAATCGGTTTTTCCAATTGCAAACGCGTGCCGCTTTTGTTAAGGTACGGCTGTAATATGCAAGTCTTAAGAAAATCTTTGATTATTTTCAGAATACAAAACCAACAATGTAATACTTTGTTTATCTTTCATCAAACCATCATTGAGCGAGTATATCACGAGTTGTAAGTGAATATCTACATGAGTCTCATACGATTCTTATACCGTGTTCAGGTATGCAAATGCCATTATTGAGCTCAATTATCCATACAAAATTGCAATTTAGTTATAACTCAATTAATACGAAATTGTTATAAATATTGAGTAAAATTTAAATGCAACATTGTCACCAGTGTGTTTAGTGAGTAAAACCCAACTCACTAAACAAAGTGTTTTGAAATTTTTGACAACAACAAAAACAAAGGGCCATCCATTAGGTCTGCGCAAAAACCAGATTTTTATATTGTTTGTCTTCAAAGATGTAAAAAGTTGCTTACATTTTTCTTAAGTTAATTGCCAATTGCTAATTGAGTTAGTTAAATTGTGTATGTGTGAACTGAAAGATAATTCTGTCAATCAACCGAATATTGACTTAATAAAAAAAGGTATATCTGAACAAGGTCCCAGTAAAATCTTCGCCTACAAAATAATGTGTTAAGTAATCAGAAAAACTAAAAAGCACTACTTACAATTCTACTGAAAGAACCAATGAATTTTACAAGGGATGTCCCAAAATGAACGCAATAAAAAGTAAGTCATTATTTTTTTACCTACAATACATCCAGAAATAATTAGTTATAGAAGTTGTTATAGAAGCATGCAAAGAAAAAAGCAACTCAATAATGGGTGAGAGAAGCTATTCATTTTGAAAAAGTAATCGAAGTTTTTACTGGGGTATTAACATGAAAGTCTCGTATTAACATAAAAGTCTCGTTAGATTATCTTCCCACGTCCTTAACGATTCTCCCAACTATTGAAGAAGCTTCTTTCGCTAGGGCAGAATCTCACTCGTGTTACAGCTTTTCCCGTGTGAGGAATCTTCCACGATTAAAACATGCGGTCATTGACAATCAAAGACGTTTTTCATGAGATTCCCAGTAGCTCTTACACGATTGAAAATACTAACTGGGTATGAAGGAATTGTGTTTTTGTTTGAATGTTTTTTTTTTATAAAAATCGAACAAAAATTGTTTAGTAAAACCGATTTTTTTTTGAAGATTTTTCGAAACGATAAAGACAATTTTTTTATTTTTCCCCAGGAATCTGACGATTTCGTCACAAATTAATGTGGCAGCCCTGGTTAGAGGTCAAACGATCTGTTATACTGGTTTAACTTTTCGACATTTTTGTTCAGTATACTCTGGCTTAAAAATTTTTTTATTTCAATATGAAACAATATAATTTTAATGTTGCCCGTTTTTTTATATTTTCAATATGAAAACAATAAAGTTGTAATATTTTTCGGCATTGAATTAAAATCTAATTCTTAAAGAATAATATTGTTGTCTTTTTAAAATAATATGGAGAAGTTACTGATATAAAATTTTTTATTTTAGAAAAAAAAATTTAAACAATATTAAAACAATTAAAAAATAAGGCTAGTTAGTTTTTACCTAATATTGAAGCGTTATACCATTCGAAATGCGCACACTATCAGGTTAAAAACATTTTGATTTGATGCAAGTATTTATTCAGATTTTGGAGCCATTCGGATATGATACTTCGATTACAGGGGATGTCGCAGAAAATGTTCTATGAGGACTGCTATCATTTACCCATCTTCTTAATGCAGATGGTTTTGCCTCATCTCTAATTCCAAAAAATTAAGAAAACAAAAAATTTGTTCACTTTAAAATTTTTTACAAATATTGAAGGGTAATACGAACTAGTTTTTTTCTCCATGCCTCCCTTATATCCTCTCTGTCTAAATATTGCAGGCTATGAAAAGTAGACTAGGTAACTAAACTACATTCACAATTTTATTATTACAGTAACGGACTGTAGTTTATTTAAGAAATATTCCGTTCAGTCATTTTTAAATAAATAAACATTTAAAATTCCAAGCTAATTTATTTTTAACTGATTCTAACAGTTATTAAAAAAACTAAGTGCATATTAATACGGATTTTCAGTTGCAGTTAATATTGTCCGTTGATTGAGTTAAATTCTTCTTTATGTTAAAGTAAATAAAAATGTAATTTAAAGCAACGAAAAGTTCGTTTAATTTTTACTGTCAAAAATTCAACCGCGAATTCCGTAAAAGCAAATAAATATGCAGTTATTTTATAAAATTTTACTGTCAAAAATTCAACACCATATTCAGTAAAAACAATTAAATATTCAGTTATTTTATATAATTTTACTACCAAAAATTAATTTTTACTTATCTATAAAAAATGAATTGCTTGTTTTGTGTAAGCAATACCCATTTTCTATTTGTTAAAATAATTTAGTTAAATACATCAAATTTTAAAAGTAAAATAATTGCGAAGCCATATCGTTCATGCTGCTGGTGTATTATAATTGAGAGTTCTTCTGTAAACAACGTGGTCAGTACAACAAAAGTAAAACAAACGTGTGTAACTGGGCAAGTAAATAAAAATATTCTCCCTCTCTCGCTTATAAGAAAAACAAGCGGCCAGGTGTCAGTCTGGTATTTTTTAGAAATTCGGCTCTTTTGTGGAGTAAACGAAAATTTAATAAAATAACTGAATATTTAATTGTTTTTACTGAATATGGGGTCAATTTGACAGTCAAAAATTGACAGTAAAATTTAAATAAACAACTGAATATTTAATTGTTATTACTGAATATGATGTTGAATTTTGGACAGTAAAATTTTACAAAATAACTGAATATTTATTTGATTTTACGGAATATGGTGTTGAATTTTTGACAGTAAAAATTAAATGAACTTTTTGTTAAAAATAAATGAAAAATCATTGAATTTTCATTTATTTTATATTACAATTTCAGTTAATTTTACGTACAGAATATTGTGAGTGTAGTATATTAACACTTGATTACATTGGTTCACAAATTTTGAACTTTTTGCCAAAACCTCAAAAATGAGATGTTTTCTAAGAAAAATCGGGGCTGCTGAACACAAATATGCCATTAATTTATTTTTCTCAAGAAGCGTTTTCGAGATATACGCGAAAAACAGTTTTTTGCATTTTACAAGGATGTTTCCAAAAATCTTGAGAAATCAGTTTTTTAATTACGCAAAAAATTCACTGAGTTCCATGCCTTAAGATTGGAAAAAAATGATTTGTTCTCAACTCAAAATATTATGTAGTTAAATTCAAACGAAAATTCTTTTTAAAACAACTTAAAGTTCATTCAAAAAACGGATCATTTACATTTCATTTCAATCAAATGATTTTTACATTAATTTTTAAATTTTTTATATATTAAACTGCATATTCCTTAAAATTTAATAGGTAGTTTGTTTTTTAAATAACAAACATAAATGTTAAAAAAATAAAATTATTCGTAAAATAACTATATTTTTATTAAATTTTAACAGTACGGAAAACGAATTTAATAACCTACAATCAGTTGTAACGACGTGATTCTTCAGTGGATGCTGGGGTATGCTCTCGGTACCAGGGTTCACACTTTCTCCACAAGAAAAAACACAGGTCTTCGTGAAACGTTATAAACCGTACTTTATTTAATATAACAATTACTCTTACAAAATTACTAATACAATCACTTATCAGCAGTGCGACCGAAGTGTGCAAGAGAACTGGGTGGCAGTATGAGAACGAGTATAACCAGTGTGGCCATATCCAAAAATATTTTACAGCTAAATCGGCTTTAAAATTATGCTAAAATAAATCCTAATTTGCCAAAAAATAATGCTAAAATTAAAATTTTTTTTTTTTATTTTAGTTAATTTATCTTAAACATAATTTATTTTACATAAGTTTTCCTTATAAACTCACATCATATCAATAGAAAAAACTGATTAAAACAATATTAACAATATTAACAAAAGTCTTAAAAAAAAAGACAAATACATTTCACAGTTTTCAAACAAAAGGTACCATACCATAACAAAAAATAAAAGAAACTTGACCCATCAATGGCTATAACATATTTAGTATTTCAATTAAATTTATATACACCCAGTGAAAAAACAAGCTTAAATATGGTCACCTCCAACCATACTATTTTTAAAGAAAATTTTTAACAAATTATGTTTAATATAACCATATTATTGTCAGCGGTAACCATATAATGGTTAAATTAGGCCTCCACCAAGAGGCCCCAGCCATATTATTGTTACCTCCAAATATGTTATGATCAATAATAACTAAAATTTGTTAAACACTTGCAATAATAGCATGGTTGGTTGTCAACCATAGTATGTTGCTCTTAAAAAAGAGGAAAATATTATTGTAAAATTAAAAACAAATTATTATCATATTTAACCATAACATTATTAGAGACAACCATAATATGGTTGTGGGTTCTTGGTCGCTAATAATGATATGGTTATATTAACCATAATATGTTCAAAGATTTCTTTAAAAATAGTTTGGCTGGAGGTGACCATATTGAAACATGTTTTTTCTCTACGTGTACTTAAAACATGTTTAATAAAAAATTTCATTTTATAAATTAAATATATCATCAAACCAATATTCTTCTTCGGCTTCTGTAGTTTTGTAATGGAGAATACTAAAAAATAACTGTATCAAAACATTCAGTGTGTAATGCTGATCGTGACATCTAACAATTTTTATATGCGCTGAATAATGCGCTTTGTGTATCAAAAATGTATTGCTTCAAAGTGGGAACTCGCCAAAAAAAATTCATGTCTTCCGTCAGTGCAATGGTAAGCGAAACGTTTATGTTTCTCCCTTACAAACCTGCTTCGTTGGAAGCTCCAGTTTTTTATTGGGATATTTTTATATCCATATACATTCATCCAGAAATCAATTGTTGAGTTCTTATTTAACAATTCATATGAATTTAGTTTCTGCCACAGATGTTCCAAAGTTCTAATTTCCTCTACAGTGCAATCAATCATTTCTTCTTTAAAATGTTCGCTTAGTTTGCATTTATTAGTTTTTAAACTGTTTTCTACACAAAAAAAGTTAGTATCTGTTAACTTATGAAAATTTTTGGTAATCGCTGTCAAGTGACATATTAGTAGCGGTATAAAATTCCAGCATGTAATTCGTATTTGTTTTTCTATTTCAAAAGTTATTTTATTTCCAAAAATTTTTAAAATCGTAATTGAGAAAAAAAATCAGCTTAACGTGAATTTAATGATCAAATTTTAAAACAGTTTGATATGAAAGATATTTTAAAAGCTTGTACAGTTGCTATAGCAAAAGAATAGGGAAATGTATGTGCATTCAACAAAAGAGTGTGGTAGATTTTCAAAAAAATATTACTGAAATATTCTTAAATTCAATAAAAAAAAATGCTAAATATGTAGTAGATAAATGCTAAAAAAAATGCTAACTGCTAAATGAAAAATTTGCAGCTAAATTAGACAAAACAATTCTAAATCTACCTGCAAAAATGCCAAAATGGTCACTCTGGGTATAACCCAAGAAACTCACACGACCCCAGTGACCTACGCTATGACGGAGTATCACCCAGGCAATCAGATACGGAGGTCTCTTAGACCACTTTAAGGCATTGCTAAGAGAACGATTACAACCCCGAATCTCTTTGCTAACTTTGTGAACTCTAACTCTAATTCAAGAAGTATCAATCTCAAGAAATTACATTTCGCCGCAGTTTCCTTCTCGGCCACAGATGCCGTTATCTTTTTTTTTAAATTTGAATTAATAACGTTAACAAAAGGTCATGAACAAAATAATACGAACAATAAAATTATAATAATAAAATAATAACTACATTTCATGTCTGAAATATTTTGGCCAACTTTCTTCGGACACTTTTTTAATAATGTTGACAGACCTAAAACAACCTAAGAGTTATCAAGTGACTATTTACATATTTTAATGCAAAATGTTATTTATAAATTTCAAAAGTTATTAAAACATCAAAAGCGGGACAGTGGCTGACTCATAAGAAGATAACTTTTCTAAAAGCGATGGCATGAGTATATTGTGGAATGTTAACCGTCTTGTTTTTTATTTGTGATGCTTTGTCATCGCATTCGTATTAAGTGATGCTTTGCAATATTGCATTTATGAAGTTATTGTTTTTTTTAGTTTTTTTCTCCGGTATCTTGAATTAGACCGATAAGTGAAAGCTAACTACCTAAAACCGGAATAAGGTACATTAATAAAAAACAATTTTTTATGAAAATTCAAATACGGATGTTTTAACTAAATATGCCATTATTTCTTTACACTTATAAAACTATTACAGTCAGTAACTGATTGTCGGTTATCAAATTCGTTTTCCGTACTGTTAAAATTGAATAAAAATAGAGTTATTTTACGAATAATTTTATTTTTCAACATTTGTGTTTGTTATTCAAAAAACAAACTACCAAAAAATAATGTTTTTCCGTATTTATTTTGTTATGTAGTTTGATTTTTTTCGGTTAAAATATATTTTTTTAAAGTAAAACCTATTCAATTTTACGGAATATGCTGTTTAATAAACCAAAAAATTAAAAATGAATGTAAAAATCATTTGTTTTAAATGAAATGTAAGTGATCCGTTTTTTAAATGAATTTTAAGTTGTTTCAAATGAATTTTCGTTTGAATTTAACTACATAATTTTTTGAGTGTACTTTTGGTACGACGAAAATAATTTTACGTTTACTACGTTTGGAACAAAATATTATTTAAGATAGTGGTATCTTCCATTGTCAAAAAACAAACTTGCATTTTAAGCAAGTGAAAACATTGGACAATCTCTTCCAATCATTCGATATTTTTTTGTTTCGTCTTCATCTTCCTAAGCCGATTAGTGAGTCAATGATTTCAAATTAACTGATTCACTGGCTGTTTTCACAGGCTTCGTTTTGTCATTAGAAGTTAAAAAAAATTTACACATTTGGCTTCTTGGATAGTAGCAGAAGATTAATTCAAAATTTATAGATTCCAAAAAACTCGCACGTCTGAAACATTTTTACTCCTACGGTGAAGGGTACCGAAAATCCGACACAGCCGATTTTAGCAATTTTATCTGATTTTATGTTTTATTTTCCAGTGCACTTGTAGTTTTCAAAAGAACATGAAATGAACTTTAACTTTCCAATGCAAAGTGTTCTGATTGGTTAAATGAAATTATTTTATTTTGCAACAAAAAGGATGTCAATTATTTTTAATAAAATATTTTTGTTTCTTGTCATATCCATTAAATATGATTTTTAACTGCTGCTCTGGTTTAAGTGAAAATCTCAAAAAGATTTAACAGTTCTTTTTTTTAAACTTCATGTCAGACATTTTTGACATTTTTTCATATTATTTAATTTTGATTGTTTTGATTGTTTGTGAGAGCTCTGCATGAGATTTGACTTATTTTTATGCAATAATAATAAAATATCACATTACAAATTGCTAAAAAGAAATATTAAACTTTATACAATAAAACTGAAATAAAAAAAGATATTAAAATGGCTAAAAACAGTCATTTCAATGTCAAGTTTTTGAAACGAATCGTATGTTTGTTATTTTTACCATACAGTTTTTCGTGGGACTCCTCATAAAAATAACTTGTTCACAAAATTTATGTTGATTTTTTTTTATGTAGCTCTGAATTTAAGTTATTTTTACATTAAATGAAAAACCGTCAATTGAACTTAGGGTTTTATTTTGAGTTTGAAACATAGAAATCAATGCTGCCACAACCAATACAATTTTTGAAAAAAGTTACCAAATGTTAAAAATATAACCAAACTTAAAATGGCTTTTATTAATTGAGAATTCTTTTACATATTAAAAAAATAACGAGATGTTTAATTAAAAGTTTTTATTTATTTAAGACTACTTTTTTATTTAAGAGTTAAGCCCGTAAAATTTCCATATTATAAGTTCATAAACAACAAGTTAGAGTGCTATATTCGGCTGTGCCGAATCTTTGATACTCTCCACCGACAGCTCAGTGGGCTTTATATGGGGCCTATAGTAAATTATGAACCGAGCATCACGAAATTTATTACTGTGAGTAGTGAAGTATTTAATTTTATTTTGATAGCATTATTTATTACGGCTTTAGGCGTACTAAACTGTTTTCCGAGAGTAGGGTTTAGATGGGGCCTAGGGTAAATTATAAATTATAAAATTCACAGTGTAATTTCTAGTACTATAAAACTGTAATGAACCAAATTTTGTTATGATTGTATTATAAATTACGGTTTTAGGCGTACTAAACTGTTTTTCGTTAGTAGGGTTTTTGTGGGGCCTAAGGTAAATTATGGACCGATCTTCACGAAATTTCACAGTGCTATTTCTAGTCCTAAAAAACTGTGACGTACCAAATTTTGTTATGATAGCATTATTTTTATCAGTTTTTGGCGTACTAAACTGTTTTCCGGGATTAGTGTTTATATGGGGAATAGGGTAAGTTATGGACAGATGGACAGACAGACGGACATGGCTAAATCGACTTAGAATCACTCAACGACCCAGAATATATATACTTTATGGGGTCGGAGATGAATAATGAAAAAGTTTCACACAGAATGACAAACTTAATATACCCTCTTTACAACTAATTGTTGTGGAAATGGACAATTGTTTTTCGCTTTTTAGCTGTTATTGGCAGGACTGTCGAATGTGGCGATTTCTTAATCCTTTTGTCGATGGAAAGTCACGTTTGGCGATATGGCGATATTTTATGTAAATATTTTCTAATTTACATATGTATATGCAATGCCTGTATACTTTGCTGCAGCTCCATAGTCATGATTTACGTAACATTAATTATGTATTTATCCCATTTGTGATCAGCAGCAAACCATGCAAAGCTGGTGTGTATTTTATATTAGCGCTCAATTTATAAAACATTCATTGAATGCAGTTCGCAACAATTTCAAAAATAAACACCCTTTCCAACAGAAAATTTAGTCTCTAGTGCAAATTACGTAGTAACTACATGTGTGTGGAAAACCACAAACGAGTGAAGCTTACGTAAGATCTGAAATATTTTGTTATTAAAAATATTTTTTAATTAAAAAATATGTTTTTAGTACTTATTTGATATTCTCTAGCGTACCTCAACAATTTTTTTGTTTATCGTGTAAAAATGATTCCTTTTGTGTGGTTTTTCATACAAGGGTTATTTAAAGGTTAAAAACATTAAATAAATATACATAAATACCGACAGGTTATAACTTACAGCCATTTCTTCAAGAAAATTCCATAAATTTTAAAATTGTATTGATAAATCAATTATAATTATAACATTATAATGCGGCAGAAGTGCTAAGTAAATACTTAAATACAATTATTTTATTTTTTTTACGACTCCTTTCTAAATATTCCAATAGGCGACAAAACTTACCACAACGCTAAATAAATGAATTTGCTATATTATTATTTATTTTTTATTTTATTTTAAACAATTGTTATTTTTGTTTTTTTTTTATCGTTTTAGTATTTATTTTATTTTAACACTGTTAAATCAAAACACCGCTAATTACGAATTATCGGGAGTCCACTGTATAAGAAAACAAAAATAGCAGCACTTAGTTCTTTTCTGCAACGATCCAGTTTACATTGCAATTTAGTAAAAAGATTCTAAAAAATAAAATATATTAAGAACAATTTTGGTTATCTGACAAAACATTGGTTACAAATATTTATGTGCATAAGAAAAATATATCAAATTAATAAACGTTGTACGATAAAACATTGCATAAAAAAAAGAGTTCTATTGGCCATTCATACTGCTATTAAACGATGTAGAGTTTACATTATCTTTGACGATAATTTCAATAAAGCCAATTAACTTTATTCAGCAGACTTTTGAGAAACTCGGCATTTTTCAATTGAATTTGCGACAAGTTTGCCAGACGACCAGGAATACATTTTGTCGTCTATTAAAGTACAAAATTCCCCAAGCCGTAGTTTGACGTTCATGTTGAGTTTTGCGATTTAACTATAAATTTTCCTTAAATTATAACGTGCATTTTGATCTTCTCTTGTGTAGTCTTTTTGAATAAATATATTTTTATTTTTCAATTCGTTTTAGCAGCTAAAACATTTACAGCTTGCAGATGCGTTTATAGTGAGAACAAATAAGTATCTTTAGTTGGGAGAGCGCGAAGAGTAACCACATTTGCATCTACAATGTAGATTCTGCATTCAAATGGGTGTTGCATAAATCAATTAATTCTATTTTAACAGCAGATGTATTAGCACTGGCAAAGCCCTTGACAACAATATTTGCGGAACGCGAAATACGGTCAATATGCTCAATACGAGAGGAAAGCATTTTTTCGTTATTGTAATAATAAAGTGAGTGTACTTGATTCAAGAAAATCCGTACCATCCGAAGCGGTATCGATTTAAGTACAAATGGATTGATTTTTCTTTTCAGTGTATTTATGTAAATAAGTACGTAGAAGAGTCAGTATACAAGCTTGCTAAGTACTCAGCAAGAGTAATGATTGAGTGACCAGAAGTGAAAGAGAGGAAATTTAAAGAAAATTTTGGGAGTAAAAAGACGTCCTTTTTACTGAGTAGCATACCGAATGGTTATTTTACTCAGTAGGCTTAATGGTCAGTATACTAAAAAGTCAGTATACTAAATAGTGAGTATACTAAAGGTATGATCACACTCAACAAATATTTTACAAAAAAACCTAAAAAAGCGTGACCACTACATCGTTCTACCCTTTACTTTCTTTTTAACAATTTTTGTTGACTTGCTAAACTATATTTTGGAAGTAAATTGAAGAAGAACGTTTATTTATCTGATAAATGCTGTTTAATCCAACAAACGTTAGTTTTTGTAGTTTAATGAGTTGTCAATACAGTGATCAGTAAGCCAGGGTTTTTTAATAAATGATACAATATTCGTGAAGAGGACAACACAAAATAATATTAATAATATTAGGAGATGCTGGTTTGTCAGCATAAGCCAATGACTTAACAAAGGACCTAAATAGTTAACAAGAGAAATTAGATCGTAACAACGAGGTAGCCAGTGAACAGGACCACTTCTGGAAATTGATTTTGCAAAAAAATCGATTGTTACTCCGTCTTGTTGGATCCAAATTTCGTTTATGTAAAGATGATCTATTTTTGGAAATAAAATTCCCATTTTAAAACTTGGGCAATAAAACGAGGCCACCGTAAGCTAATTATGGTTGAAAAAAAAACACAAAAAACTGGATCAAAGTTAGAAAAATTGTATTAAAATGATCACTTCCAGTAACGTTTCTTTTAAAATGATGTACATCCCTCTCCAAAAGATTGAAAATATTATTACTTAGTTTATTTAGGCTTATTTCGAATTTTAAAACAATTAAAATAATTGGGGCTTAATTAGAAAAATTTATGCTCAAAGTGATCACTTTTGGGTTTGAAGAGCAGCGCTACAGGTGTAAAGAAATCTGCTTAACTTTAAACCTTAACGAGATCCCATTCTGAAACTTTCACAGTATGTAAGTCTGGCTTCACACTATGAAAGTTTTCTTTCAGAAAGCCTGAGTTTATGGGTGAGAGAGGAGAAAAGAAAAGCATGTTCTCTTCCCCTCTCACCAATAAACTCAGACTTTCTGAAAGAAAACTTTCATAGTGTGATCCCAGACTTATAAGGGAAATGAGGGTAAATAGGGTTATATTGGAAAAAAATAAGAAAAAAAATTTACGGAAGTTAGAAAAATTTAATTTAAATTTGCAGATGAAAAAAAATTGTTAAAATTTTTTTATTTGTGAAAAGGTCAAACAATTTCCTATAATAATCATTTATACGATTTTGTTTGTTTTATTTGTTTCTAACGTATGCGGAATGAAAAATGCACTGTTTTTCAACCGTTAGTGCAAAAATGAAACAAAATATAACGGGTGGGCCGATGTTGAATGTGAACCACACTAAGCGTCAAGTTTTTTCTGCATTTCATTTGACATTTCTCAATATAAGATTAACTTAATTTTATCCATGTAAAGATACACAATCGAGCAACGCGTTAAAGTTATTCGGGCTTAATATGAAAATGGGCGTTCAAATCAAAATGCATATCGTGCACTTCGTGATTTTTTCGGTCAATTTAATCGTCCAAATATGCGTACAATCGGAAAAATCGTGCAAAAATCTGAGCGAACCGGGGCTGTAGGAGATGTGAAAACACCACATCTCGTACTGCAGAAAATATTGCTGCTGTTTGCGATAATGTGGCTGAAGAGCCGTCCACCTCAAATCGTCGTCGTCGTGCCCAATAATTGCACCTCTAACGCTCGGCGTTGATAAACATTAGGGTGGGTCGAAAAAGAAGTTGTGCGCGTCACCACCTATAATGAAAGATATGTCAATTAAGTTTCTAAAACAGGAATTTTTTTTTGCCACGCCTCAAAATACAGCACTTTTGTAGCGCTGCCATTTAAAGTCCGATCTTATCATATCACATATCGTTGTTCATGGCTTGATAGCGTCTTCAGTTTTGCCTTTGGTGACTTTTCAATCCGACTCCAAACTCTGAGCGCCACTAATTCCATCTCGGATCCTTCCCCCAAATGGAAATTTTTTTAAACGTGCCAAGAAAGTCCTTGTAAAACTTAGTATTTCTAGCTTTTATTATACTCAATTTTATGCGAACTAAAGCCTCTTGACCATTCCAAACGTCGTCAATGGACAGAATGGTGGCAAGAAATAGGGGAAGAAGAAGAAAATCATCTTCAATGATAAGGCACATTTTCGGTCATCGGGCCGGTGAGGCAGTAGCTGTGAATGGCTCTTTTCCGCGACAAATTCAATGGCCGTGCTATCTCACGTGGTGGCGATGTCAATTGGCCGCCAAGATCATGTGATTTGACACCGTTGGACTTTTTTCTTTGGGGTTAAAGGAAAGAAAAGGTGTGCGTCGATAAACCAGCAACAATTCAATAGTTAAAGAATGAGATAATTCGGCACATTAACGGCATAAAACCTCAATTATGTCTTAGCGTCATCGAATTTGCACTATCGGATAGAGATATGCCGCCGAGGTCGCGGCGGCCGTTTGGCCGATATTTGTTACATACATAATTGAACCATACCAGTATTATCATAATAAAAGAAATTTTAATATTTTAATCAGGCTCAGCAGTCGTCGATGGCTGCGAGTGTAAGACGGCAAATCCATCTGAGGAGATCAAGTGGTTGTGATCGAAACATGTCATGGTAACCAGCCGCCTGGGTTCGAATCTCAGGTCAGTCAAGAATGAATGATTATCAATAACAATTTTAATTAATTTTCATGTTGTAAAATTCCTTTCATCATAAAAATAATTTAATGAAAATTAAATTTGATGAACTTAAGCCTGATTAAAATATTAAAAATTTGGATTAAAAACCATAAATAGTTCAACAAAATAACCACAATTCTAATTATTATTTCCTAAATAATTCGTGTTTTATTCAAAATTAACATCGGCCCTAAAAATTTAACCACTCTTTAACCACTACTAGAGGTAAACTTATGAAAGATATAAAAGAATTGTGACAAAATATTTTAATTTGTGTTGTGCGCTTCACGACTAAACATTCATATTCTAGTCAATAAAAATGTTAATACATAACTTTTAACCTTAAACAGATTGTGTATCGCTTTAAGCTACACAAAATATACATTTTAATGTAACCAACAAAGATTGACCTTTTTTTTATAAAGTTTGCAAAGATTTTGGTTAACTAAAATCTCTCTACACGTGTATTTGTGTTTTTAAGTTATAAAAAATAGAAGAAAAAAGATTTGTAATACTTTTTACTGCTTTTTGTAGGACGGACATCTGATTTTGAGTTTAAAGTTTTTTTTTATGACATACTGGGCATTAAATTTTTTCAACTCCACACGCTTTTCCAAACGCTTTTTATTTATAATTTTTTTTTTTTTTTTAAAAATTATGAGGTTATGGGTTTTTATTTTAAAGCATTTAAAATAAAATTCAGCAACATTTTTATTTCTTTATAAAAAAAGGAAACATACAAAAATATTTTATTCGGCTGTGGCGAATTTTTTTTACCACCCATCGAGAATGTTAATTTTACGGAAGCGGACTTTATATGGGATCGATATCAAATCATAAACCAATTTTTATAAAAACAAATGTGGCTCGTATTTTTCGTGAAAGTGTTTTTCAAGTGTGGCTTCGTATGTAGCCTGTGGTAAATTATGTACTGTTGATCATAAAAGTTGACAGTAACTGAGCTACCTAAATAAGAGCGGCAAGTGTCTGTTTTATGTCAAAACTTTTCATTTTCACACAGTTTATACGAAACAATCCTTTAGAGCGAGAATTTAACACCACCCGGCTGGTAAATCTTATTTGATAAATCGCTTGGTCGTTTTATTTTATTGAAAATGTATTGACAATAGAATTATCATGTTTAGAAAAAACGCTTGCCGCTCTTGTTTAGGTAGCTCAGTTAGATTTCTAGCCTGGTAAAACTTAAGGGAACCAAACTTTAGTACAACATTATTCTTTGTTATATGGGCTTGTGATACCTAACAAAATTAATTTATATGTCTTATTAATAAATAGTGTCCACGGTAACACCGACCCCAAGCTGCGGTGTATTTTAAAGAGCGAATCCGAGCTGGAGTCGAAACCGATCTTTTTATACCCACACCACAATAATTGTGGATGTGTTATTTATTATGCGTTTGTAACACCTTAAAAAAATTGTCACATTTAAAGGCATATTAAAGTATAGCGATCGACTCGAATCATCCGTCCAGGTGCCTGCAAATGGTAACCTTGTGCACAAAGTTCAGGTTGCAGTTTTGGATATTATTTTTCAAGGACCAAGCCTTTACCAATTGGTAATCATCGGTCCATCATTTCACACAGCTCCCAAACAAGCTTTATTCCGCAATAGAGCCTTTGTGGCTATTAATCATTTTATTATGTTGGTATTTATATTCAATTTGATTCAAACTTATTTGATTGTAATCTAAATCATTTTACCAATTTCTTTTTGAAGTCGGTTTATATTTGGCCATTGCTCCCATACAAATACTTCTGATCTTTTAAAACGCCGGCAAAGTCCATTCTTAGATTCTCGTTATCTTTACTACCGGCATTGACATCGATACCGAAATCCATTTTGGTTTCCAGCAAACATATTTTTCATTAGCACAAGTTTTGAACATATAAATTTTGCAAAGATAATAAAATTTTAACAATATTTTAGAGAAAAATACAAAATAGCTTACTACCGAAAGAACATACATATAGTTGAATACGGAAATTCGTTTCGATTGTCGACCATGTTCTTAATCACAGTCACCACGTGGTATAATTAGGAGTCCCTCCAATAGCCAGCCCAGGCCCGAAGTCTTAGAGGCTCCTGGTTCCCGTGGTCGTAGATAAGACGTGATTCCAGAAATAGAGATTTGCAAATACGAACCCTGACCTCGAGAGCTAAAGTATACCCAAATGTATCTTAGATAACTACACCAAACAAAATGTCATAAAGTAAGTAGCAAAGCTTTTGCACCCCCGATATTCAAAAGGCTTAGTGATTCTTTTATTTTGAAGCTTAGAAAAAAAAGGTAATCTTTACGCCGTGTAATTGACAAATTATAAAAAAAAGCTGCAGAAAACACCCATTAACTGTGGTAGTTCAAAAAAGACTTAAATAGGCCTCACAGTGCTCGTTACTAACGGCTGGTTATAAGCAATATTATTTCCACTCCAAAAAAGCTGCTTTTAAATAGCAACACCACACAAAAGCATCTGCTGGCACGCCAAACACTACATTACGTTTAAAGCAATTTTGAGTCTCAGACAGGCTTGCCGTTTTGGCTACATTTTCATACCACGAGGGTGCAACGAATAAGCTACGGTCACACTTACTTATTAAAAATTTGACCAAATAAGCGTAACCCCTACTTTTGTTAATAGTTATTGAGATTTAAAATGTTCTTAATGTTACAAAATAAACTAATTATACTACCAGACATATTATAAACTAAATAAATATTGAAATTGACGGAAACGATTATTTAGTTTGATTGTTGGTCTCGTTTTTTCGTCAAATATTTGATAAGTGTAACCGTAGCTTTAGAGACGCACACGGACTACATTCGGCGCATACGAGGGACCCTACAATAATAACGGGAAGCATCCGTTAAGTATTAACAGTTCAAAGAAGTCTCGCGAATAAACCCTGAATTCTTTCTTGTGTTTTCACTGTAGTCAACTTAAGAAACCAACGCAAAATCGTTCACTTTGCCGTGAAGAATCTTTGTACAGGTTAATCGTAAAGGCGAGCATGTTTGTCCGATGTGATCAATTAAAACGCCTGCACATGTAAATCTTTTTTGGTCTCCTCTAGCAGAATTCATTGTCAAAATCTCTTTATTTTGGAAAAATTTCGAAGTTGTTGTACATTGCAATTAGTAAACAAAATGATAAAAATAGATAATTTACAAACCCACTCTAAATTGGTATATTTCTAACTGGCAGACATGTCGCGACCTTAGGACAACAAGGTTCCATTTGCACTTAAACTAAATGTAAGATAGAACTTGGAATTACTCGAGAAGGACCTAAAATATTTATATGGGCTTGACAAACTTAATAACCCTAGCACGCTACTCGTAAAGGTGGAGGGGGTAAAAAATAGTTTGTTTAATAACACTATGCTAGTTGAAAAAACAGACACGCGGGGCACATGGCGTTTTAACATAATTCGGGGACGCTGAATCCAGTGGTGGCCGCGGTTTTTTCAGATTGGCTCTGGTTTTCGAGATATACCGTTATTTCGAAAATGGAGGAGGTTGCACAACATATATTCGCGTAACTCTAAAACGGTTTAGTTTATTGAAATTACTAAAAAAACCGAAATTCCGCAATAAAATTTCATTTCAGAAAAGTAAAACTCTTTTTCTAATATAAGTAGTCGTTATCGAAACATAATTTTTTTTTTTTAAAAAATTAATTTTTTTATCAAAATTTCGAAATTTTGTTTTTTAAAAATTCATACAAAATTAAAAAATGCAGCTGGGCTTCTAATTTTTTGCAGACTTATAACAAACGAAGCGACAAACAAAACAAGCCACAAATGATTAAAATCTGTTTGAAACTTTTGATTTTATTCACAAAAGTCGACAAATTTTAATTAATTTAAGAATTTCATAAAACGCAATAATTGTATGGGAGCCCCCTAAGGGATGGTGATAAAGTTAAAGTATAATTTGAGAAAATGTGAAGAACAAATAAAGTTGCAAACAGATTTTAATCTTTTATGGCTTGTTTTGTTTGTAGCTTCGTTTTTTATAAGTCTGCAAAAAATTAGAAGCCCAGCTGCATTTTTTAATTTTGTATGAATTTTTAAAAAACAAAAATTTCGAAATTTTGATAAAAAAATTAATTTTTTTTTTTAAAAAAAATTATGTTTCAATAACGACTACTCATATTAGCAAAAGAGCTTTACTTTTCTAAAATGAAATTTTATTGTGGAATTTCGGTTTTTTTAGTAATTTCAATAAACTAAACCGTTTTAGAGTTACGCGAATATATGTTGTGCAACCTCCTCCATTTTCGAAATAACGGTATATCTCGAAAACCAGAGCCAATCTGAAAAAACCGCGGCCACCACTGGATTCAGCGTCCCCTAATTATGTTAAACCGCCATGTGCCCGGCTTGTCACGAAAAAAAAGTGTCAACTTCATGCACAGTGTAATTATGAAGGTACGCTTATATTAAATATTTTAATGGAAACAACCCTTTTTAATGGGAAAAGAAAAAAACTTAAGAAGAAGAAGAACATAAGAAAAAACGTTTAAGATAAGCAACGACAACAATTGTTGGAAGTTATGCAAAACCTTTTTTTTTAATTTTACGGCTGCAATTTGCAGATGAAATCTGTCCGAAAACAGCAAAATTTATACAACATTAAACTGTATATTTATTAAGATGGGAACACAAAAGGCAGGTTTTCTTACGTAATTTGCGCAATTAATACGAAAAATAAAAATTTAAATCAAAATAAAAATTTAAAAACAAAAGAAATATAAATATGGCACTTTAATGGGCAATTTTCAGTTAAGTATTAACATGATGTTAACAATTGCATATTGTTTAGTGTTAAATCCAGCTAAAATCCGCAATCCTTTTTCCATCGGCCATCTGAAAGACTGAAGAAAAATATCGTAAAGTAAAAAATAATAAAGAGAAATATTTTTTAAAATTGTTTTAACTTTATTTACATAAATTTGCAATTAACAAAAAAAATACGTGCTTTTGTTATTTTTTGGGTCTTTATTAATATTGAATATTGTTTTCAGCTCGAGTGAGTTTTTTTTTATAAAGCCTTTGCCTGGAGTTCCCTCGTATTCCTCTTAATGATGCTGCAAGCTTCTTTTTTTTGCCGAGTTGGCCTGTTTTGTAATATTTCTTCATTATAATTTTGTAAATGTAAACCCAACAACTCATTGCTATAAAAAAGTAATGAGATTTCATTTGTCAAGATTTTCAAATTGTTTGACAGACTTAAAAAAAAAACTCAACATGAAAAGGATGGGTAAGGAAATTGTTTTGTTATTTATTTGCGAATTATATTTGAGGCAAGTAAAAAGTAGGAACATTCAAATATTATTTTTTTTTTTAAAAATTTATAAAAGATAAATAAAAGCCGTTTCAAAATTCAAGCAATATTCTTTTTTACCCTCACAGCTTTGCCTTTCCCTTTTTTAGAAATGTTATTACAACAATTTTCGTTAAGATATTTTAATAAGTTTATAATATTTAATAACTGATAAGCAAAGCCTTTTCTTGGGGTATGCTTTTGTAGAATTTTAATGAACTACAAAAAATTGTGCTGGTGTCACGCGAGGTGGCCAAAGTATCGTTTGTGAGAGCGGCTGTTTATTGTTTTGTTGTATCGTCTATTGGTGATGTATTGTCCCTTTATGTAGGTGTTTGTGGGGTTGCGCAATTGGAATTTGCAGTTCCAGTTGCTGTTTGTAGTGTTGCTGTGTTGCTGGTTGCTGGCGGCGTATGCTGCTGTCTGCTGTGGGCCACCAGTCCCGGTACCGTTTGGGGTCCAACTGGTAGTAGTTTAGGCTACGAAGCTGACCGGAGTCTTTATCTGGTACCACGGGAACCAGGGCGCCCTTGGAATTTTGATTCCAACCTGGTTATGGTGAGGCCCCTTTCGGGGGAGTAACGTGGTGGTTGTGGTTTAATACCCATATCGCGGGTAGAGCAAGTTATTGCTCGGTGTGGAGTTGCATTGCAACCGGTTGCCATTTGACCAGAAAATGGTAGGAGTGTTAGATAGGCTCCGCCCTTTACCGAGGGGGATGAAGTGCTCAAATGCATGGATTCGAAGTCGGAACCCTTGTTCTGGTGCCACGGCTTTGTGGCGAAGGAGGAAGGGGGCGCTGGTCAACGCATTATTTTGACCCAGTGTTAAGAGCACCGTGAGGAAGGGTCTTAGGACGATGATCACGTTAAACCGGACAAATCTGTCCCTGATGGAGTGTATTACTGCCGTTCTTTGGTGCGGGGTTCGTGACACAAGTGGCGCACGGCAATGTGCTGTCGGATACTTTCCGTGAACCAACCCTAGGGATTTATACTGATGGTTCGAGGAAAGGTGAGAGGGTTGGCGGAGGTTTCTTCATAGAGGAACTGGATGTGAAGGTTTCCTTTCGTCTGCCGGATGGATATAGTGTCCTGCAGGCGGAAATCTCGCTATAAGGTGGGCGGCAAACTGGCTGAGGTATCATCATACGTATATTTACTGACAGCAAGGCTGCCCTTGCTTCCCTAGCGGGTATCTACACGACATCTTGGTTAACTGTTGAATGTCGAATATCTTTGGATGAGATTGCGAAGCATTCCAGGGTAACGCCAATATGGATACCGGGGCACACAGGGTGCCCGGGCAATCAGGTTGCTGATGTGCTGGCCAAACAAGGAGGTCGCATGGATGATACATTCATTGACCAATTCATTGGCCTTCCAATAACTCACTGTAAATCACTTATAGGGCGCGAGTCTTATAGAGTTGCGCAGATGCGGTGGACCTGTGAGGTATCCTTTGGCCTGGATATGATGGACGGAGAACTAGCTCTCCACTTGGGTTCAGCAGGGACCAGATTAGGACGCTGATATCGGTTGTGTCTGGACACTGGCCAGTGGGGACTCATGCTGGGAGAATGGGTCTGGAATTTAACGACTACTGCAGAAGTTGTCAAAACGAGGAGGAAGAGGAGACTGTGCTTCACTTTCTCTGTCATTGTCCTGGATTGCGGAGCATTAGGGAAGAATACCTGGGGGAACCGGTGTTTGCCTGCTTGGAGGATCTATCTGGGACAGAACTAAAATCGCTCCCTCTCTTCACTAGGAAGACGAAGTGGTTGGACTTTGCAGTAACGCCATCTGAGTTACTGCTCTAAGGGATGGGCATTGTCACCAGGTATCACAAAGGGACCAATAAAGGACCCAAGTGAGCTGTCTTTTGATGGATGCCCATGGAACCTTACCTAACCTAACCTAACCTAACCTAACCTAACCTAACCTAACCTAACCTACACAAACAAAAAAATGGGATACAATTTTCCGATTCCTCTTTAAGAATATGAATGCATCAATGATTTTTTCAATGTTTTCATATGATTGAATCTCATATATCAATGCTTTTTCAATCGCTCAGTGATAAATCAGTTTGAAATCATAAAAAGTGATCTGAGAAACTCATGTTAGTGATTTTTGCAAAAAATTGCCAATGAAATTCTAGCTGGGTTGAGACAGATAAAAAAATTGTATAACATTCAAAATATATAATTTTTAAAACCGAAACCCGAAAAGAAACCAGCCGGATTTAATCATTTTAAACCCGAAAACGCGGTTTCACATTTTTGCGGTTTTTTTAATTTAATTAAAAACAGATAGAAATTTTAATTTTTTATAATTGTTTTCAATATAAATATGCGGATGAAATGTTCTTGTAGACATTGTGGGCAAGGAAGTTCAAGTTTGAGTTTTATGTTTATTTGTGGTATTTTCCTCATATCTCAGTCATTTATGCATCGATTTGCCTGAATTTCAATGGAAACCCGAGTATGTGTGATATAAATATTAAACAACGTAATGATGGTGGCGAACCTTTCTGGGGTCTTAGGAAAGCCCATTTCAATATATTCACCGTCAGACGCATAGATGGATGGGAGAAGGGCCCAGAATATATTTAATTTATAAGTTTTAATATCAATATTCTAGAAAATACTAACGGAATTGCTTATAAATAAACCTGTGGTGAGGGTAAAATAATGAAATCTTAAAAATCGGGTGTTTTTAAATCCCGCGGAGTGCGCATGAATGTAAAAGAAAATGCTGGACAATCCCATAAAAAGCGGCACTACAGGCAACCAGGCAACAGGAAATTTATGTGTGTATACTAAGTTTTTCATGATTTCTTGCCTTTTAAAACCGTACTAGACCAAATATTAATGCAGTAGCATTGTTTCTTACACTCAAAAAAAAACAATCCATTCGTACTCAAAATAATCCGAAGCGGTATTAATAGTAGGGTGAGTGCGGATTTTCTTGAATCAATACAGAAATATTGATTTAAGTACAGACTTTCAATCGCAAAATACTTATATTATCCATATCCAATAACGAACTTGTACTTGAAATAATCCCAAAATTAGATTGATTTAATTAAATCTAACAATCAACTTTAAAATTCTTGAATCAAGCGCATTTTGATTCAATCTTACAGGGGTGTGCTGGTAATCGAAAACGTTAAACGGAAGAATTTTAAAAGTCGTTTTTTAATAAGATTTCTGTGAATTTTATGACAAATATTATAGAAATATTACTCTTTTCAACAGAAATTCATGGCAAAAATTATAAAAATTAGATTAAAAGTGTATTAAAAACAACTTCCAAATTCTTGCGTTTTACGTTTTCGATTTCCAGCGCACCCCTGTAAGATTGAATCAAAATGCGCTTGATTCAAGAATTATAAAGTTGATTTTATCCCAAATTAGAAAGAAAAAATTATGATAATTGCTTTACTTACTCGTATTACACCTTACAGAATGATAAAACAGCATCATCATACCCGTTATGGTTTTTACTTTAGAAAGCTTATGTACATATTTAACCAAAAGTATAAACTAAATGAGAGGCAATAGTTCACATTTACTTTTTAACCCTTCGTGGTACACAAGAGTCTGGGCGGACCTTTTTTCAATTTGTATAGAAAATGAAAACCTTCGTAAGCCGGAGGGTTAAACACAACGAAAAGTTTAATCTTCTTTCTACTTGATTTAAGAATTTAATACTTATTTCAAGAAATTTCGGGATTGATTTTCGAAAGTAATCCCATTTATAATTGTTTTAAGTACGTTTTAGTGTTATTCGTACTTGAATTTTGGAGTACGACTCGTACCTAAAGTAATCATATAAACTTGATTTATCCCGTCTTTTTCTTTCTGTGTAAAGTTTTAATGGGATATATATGGGACGAATTGGTAAACAATGAACCGATGCTCACAAAATTCAGCGGGATAGTTTCTGATCTTATGAAACTGAGACGGACCAATTTTTATAATAGCTCGTTACAGTTTTAGACATACTAATCACCTTTTTTCGAGTGTACCGATGTTCAAGAAGTCTTTTTGCATAATTTATAATCGTAAAATCGAATTTGTACAAAATCTTATATCAGTCCGTTCATTTCGCCACCATTTATGTTAGTTTTTGTACCAAAATTATTAATTTTTTAGTGTGGTGGTTTCACATTAATCGATTGAACCGATTTTGTTGGATTTCAGTCCCAAACTGCTAGAAGAAATTTGATATCAACATTGTTCTTATCTCTTGAGTTTTTTGAAAGTGAGCGTGTTTTCAACATGCGGACATGGCTCAATCGATTAAGAATTCAGTGGTCTTCGATTAATATTAAGAATGTTTTAAATGGAACGGCAAACTAAGTGGTGGTTATATGAAAAAAGAGTGCAAGATTTAAAAAAATCGTCATAAAAAGTCTCTAAGAGACCCATTTTATTATTTTTAAAACATAATTTCTTTAAATTTTCAATGCAAAATGATTTTGTTTGACTTAAATTAATTGAATAATGAAATTAACAAATCTTCACTTTTCCGATGTAACTTTGAAAAATGTTTCTGCAAACGATTACAGAATTTCCATTTAATTCTGCAAATGATATTCGATTTATTCAATATTTTCTTAGCTGACTGACTTGCTAATTAGGTGAACCCACTCTTTGTATTGCTCAAAATTCTTATGCTGGCTGCGAAGATGAGATACGAGGTGCATTATATAAATTTGGTAAGAATTGCAATAGAATTATGCTACAGCAAAAAGGCATTATGAAATAATGTATTTTTTTTATAAAGACAAACAACAGACGGGGATTTTATGGAGCTTACTTTTGTTGTCCCACCAATGTTCCAGCACGTTTCAGCTAGTTTTGCGTCAAAACAAATATTTGCTACTTGTTTCAATTAGGTTTTTACCCCCCCCCCCCCCCCCTTCTTAGGTTGGAATTAGGGCCTTTCTAAATGAGGCCACCTATATGTATGTATTGGTGTGTTGGTATATTATAAAACTAACAAGCAAATCACATGATCAAAAAAAAATTTAGTTTTTCGACAAAAAATTTGTTTGTTAGGAACATATGAAAATAACAAATTGATTTCGAAAATTCGAATGTAAAAACCTCAACAAAATAATGGTAACGCTTTGACAAGTTTTGCGCAAAACATGTTGTTTTGCTCATACGCAGATAAAATTATTTTTCCAATGCAATCAAAAAATTTGTAGAATCAACATTTTTTTTTGTGAAAAGTCGGTCCTATAAATAAATTTGCATATTTAAACAATATATTTTGCATTTCGCTTATTCAGAAAATAATATGATGTTTTCAAACAAATAATTGTGGTAATTGTTTAAATTTGTTTTTAATATTTAAAAAAAAAAAATTCAAAAAAGTTTGCAGAAATTCACATAAATTTTAAACAAATAATTTTCCTGAATTACACAGAAAAGTTTACTTTGTCGGCTTAATCAAGTTATATATTTAAACCACGGGAACATTTTTTATATAAACTACGGTTAAATTTTTTATTTAAAGTTGTTCTTTAAAAATTATTTATAATTGGAGTACCAGAAGAGAATCGTTTTTTAAGCCTTTCACGTGAAACGCATATGAAAAAAACTTGTGCGGAATGTCTATGAAATAATGTTGATAGAGTTTTACTCTGTTAATTTTGTGAAAAAGTTCCGAAATGTTTCTGGCAACATTTTTTTACAACTGCGAAATAATGTAAGCTCCACTTATTTCACGTGGAACGGCATGGCTTTAGGACATATTTTTATTTTGGATAAATTTCCTTCTAAGTATCCTCACTCTTAGCGTCTCTTCTCACTTCTGAAGAAGAAAGCCCAATAATCAGACAGCAGCAGAATGACCCGATATGATTTTCGTCATCATTCTACTTTAAAAAGTTGATGTATTCATAGCACACCAATTTTAACAAATAGAATTCGGGAATTTCATTCCTTGTATCAACTCTAAAACCAACCAAAAATCATTGTTTTTTTTCTTATAGTGTTGTTGTTGTTTCTACAGAAACATTGAATCTTTTTTCCTACTTTAGTTGTTGTTTCTACAACAAACTTCGTCACGCTATTTTATCATCTTTCTGATTATTGTACTTTTTTAATGCGTACAAAAATACACAGAATTAATTCAATAATGCTGTTTCAAACAATTTTTTTAACTGTTCCCATTAATTTGCCTTAATTGAAAATAAAAATGAATTGGCAAATTGGTTTTTTTTCGTTGTTTTCTTACGAAGACAGTTTTTTCCTTTTACCCACTTACAACTACAATTCGAGTCGGAAAGAACCCAACCAATTGTAGGGGAATGTAAGAAAAGATAAACTCACTGTTTATTGTTGGTGTTTTGTTTTGATATTGTTACAAGTAAGACTTTGAGTGTTTATAATTCTTATTCGCTTTAGGGTTTTATTTCTATAATACTTTTGGCTTTTCTAAAATCTTTGGAAAAGGTTTCCTGATGAGCTGGCCTAAGCAACCAGTGAAATGCGCATAGAAACTAGCTTTCCCTCAACAATAAATTCCAGTGTATTTATCAAATACGAAAAACTGGGAATTTAGCAAGTCATACGGAAATCGTATTAATAAAAAAATTATAATGTTTGTGTGTATATTTGCAACTGTGAAACATACACACAAAAACTTAAAAATATTTAAAAGTTTCAAACAATTTGTTGTTGTTGTTGTTGTTTATTTTTTTCACATAACGTAGTGTTGCTCACGATAAAAAAAATTGCAAAAAAACTACCACATTAAAATGCGTTAAAGAACGCGTATATCATATTTTTGTATGGTTGTCATCATTTTGTTTGCTAAAAAAAAGAATCGAGCAAAACTATCAATAGAGACTGTAAAAAAAATTTAATTAATTTTCAAACAAGGGTTTGTTTGACAATAATTTAGCTATATTTATCCCCACACCACAATTGAGGTGGTGTGTGTAACACCTTAAAATATTGGTCCTAGACCCACCTTAAAGTATACCCATCGACTCAGAATCACTTTCTGAGTCGAACTAACGTTTCGACAGCTGGCTGGCTGTCCATGTAACCTTGTGCGCAAAGTACAGGCCGCAATTTTGGAGATAATTTGATGAAATTTGAGACATAAGGCCTATTGAAAATGGGCCGAATCGTTGGACCACGAGGGCAGATAGAGGAAATTTCTGCGTCTCAAAAATTATCAAACCGATTTAAAAAATATTTGAATCATAGATAGAAACATATTTATATGGACACATAAGATATGAAGTTTTTTAAAAATAGGACCACAAGGGCAGGTTGGAGGCAATTTTTGCATCTCTCAAACTTTCAAACCGATTTTAATGAAGTTTATAAACATAGATAAATCCATATTTATATTGACACATAAGCAAGATGTGTTTTTAAATACTGTGGTGTAGGGTATCATATGATCGGGCTTGACCGACAGTAATTTCTTACTATTGTTCGTATAGCTTTAGTATTATTTAACCTTAATTTTTTTTTTATTTATGGAGAGCCCCGGTAGGCTTGCTGGTAGTCAGATATTCTATAAGCGCCGGAGTTTTGGGTGCGATTCCCGCCAGAGACTCTGGTTTCTTTCCTGCAGACAAGGGCAGAGCTTTGCGGGATTAGCTTAGGTAATTTTAAAAAAAGCTCTTACTTTCATATCACCCCTCGTTTATTGCATAGATAACAAACCTTTCATTATAAAAATTACCACATTAAGGAACTTACATCTTTATGGTTTTAATTAACTATATACACGCACACACACACACACATTCATAGATACATTAACAGACCTACAAGCAAAAGCAATTATCGACATCAAATCAATGAACTGATTACACAAAAAAAGTCTTTGTTGTGGGTAATTTGCCATTAACAGCTATAAAGTGAATTAATACACAAACACGAGTTCTAACTCATTTTCAAATAATACAAAGATACATTAGCAAATATCCCATGAAACATTTGATGCTTACATATGTTCATTGCCAATTTAAACGCTTATTGTGAAACATTAGTCCAATATTAATTTGCTTAAAGTATTGGCCATCGTTTGCTAACAAAATATGGATTTATTTCGCACTAAGTAGAAATATTAGTTTTAAAGTCAAGATCGAATTGTACTTCAATAAGAGCGTTCTACATCGGTCAAATCATATTGTAGTCGCTTTTGAAGCACGAAACCTAGCGTTGAAATAATAATATATCACGGCTTTATGTATGATTGAACTTTTAGGCCTGTTTCGGCATATGCGCACTTTAAACAAATCAGTTGTATTCGAAAGAGTTCCCATGTTCTGCAACTTTGGTGAGAACTTCTCACATCGAAAAAATGTGAAACAAAATATTCCATCGCTTCTCGGCGAGTAATTTCCCTTACGTGACAGCTAATACTCCCCAAAAATGTTAAATGTTTAGTGAGAAACCCAGTTTCATTTCAATTGATTGCATTTTTTGTTTTATTTCTCACATTGCAATCGAAAGGTCACTCTCGATGCGGGAGTGACAAAACAGGTAACAGAAAATTTCCAGTCCCGCCAAATAAAAATACATAACCTTGGCGCCATGAATCCTCGTCATTGGTCGTATTGGAATGGATAAATTTTTATGCGGCAGTAATAATTCGAAGAAAAAATTAAATTTGTTCAACATGTGTGGTACCCAATTTGCTTACTTTCGAATGAATCCTGCTACTTGTAAACTATTTTAAATTACTAGTTGATGGGCTCTTAATTCTTCTTGATGTTGACAATAATCGTCGTCTCATGAAGAAATGCCTTTTTATCTTTAAACTTTTCTGGATGACCTGGGCGCTCTTCGCCTTTTGTGTCAAAATCACTACCAGGGGTGTGCTGGAAATCGCAAACGCAAAAGGCAAGAATTTGGAAGTTGTTTTTAATAAACTTTAAACCTGATTCTTATAATTTTTGGTTTAAAATCCTGTTTAGTAGGGAAATATTTGTTAAATATTTGTCATAAAATTCTTGTATGACAGAAATCTTATTAAAAAACGAGCACACCCCTGTACATCTGATCCGCTGATCACTGAACGAAATAATAGAAATGGCGAGAGATGGCTTATATCTCTCGCCATTTCTATTATTTCGTTCAGTGATCCTCCAAAATTCCAAAAAGTAGGGAAAAAGTTACTACATCTATTTTGAAACCCGCACTTTTAAATCATAAATCAACAGAAATCTAAGATAATTGATAAATAATTTTTCTTAAGACAAAAACTCTTAATTTACATTAAAATTAGGAGGAAATAAATATGTGGAATCAAGTTTTCAATTGTGCTTTGACATCAGAAATGCCAGCAAAAACTGTTTGCTGGGTATATGCACCTGCACAAGCTCTCACACAAACAAAATTGTTTAAAGCACAAATAAAAACATTGAAACATTTCTGGGATTAAAACTTAGCAAATTTATGCATTTGAGTTGTACTTTTTGATGCACATGTTTATTGAGTTTATGTTAATTAATAAACTTAAATAACTTTGTTTCTTTATAAACATTCTCTTTAAGGGAAAAAAATAGAAAATAGAAAAAAAATCGAAAATACCATTAAAAGGGGGATCCATTTTTTTTTTCTTATTCCAATTTATTGCAGGAGAAGAATGTAATGCTTTCTTTTGTTTTTACTATAAAACAGTAGAATAAATAACTATTAAAACTTTAAACATTTACTGTCCTGATTAGAGGCGATTTTCCCCCAACTTCGTCTAGTAACCCCATATATAAACAGAAACCATTTTTTTTACAGGGCATTATCAACACTAGGGTGATCGATTATTCGACTTTTTTCAATAACCGGTTTTCGAATAGTCCGAATAGTTGCTATTTTAAAAAACCGGTTTTAATTCGGTTTTAATTCGAATACATAAAAATACAAAAATCAAATTAGTTTTTGTAATAAAAAGTTAATTAGAATAAAAACAAAACAATTCACGAAGGTATGGAACCAAAAAACTCCATAGATATGACTTAAGGTATGTTCAGACCACAAATATTTGACGATAAAATCAAAAAAAAAGCGTGACCAGTAAATTAATTAAACTTAAGCATTATTTTTAACAATTTCTTGTTATTTGCTAAACTGTATGTCTAAGACGATAATTGCATTTATGTATAATGTAGTTAAGAAACCGTTAAATAATGTTTGCTCTAGCCAAACGTTTTGCAAAAGCAAACAATTCTTTAAGAAAACTGGTGGTTACGTTAGGAGTCAAATATTAAATAGGTGTGAACATAGCTATAGAATTTTTGAATAACTTTGGTTTTAAAAATATTGGGATTTAATAAAATTTATTATTTGACATATTTTCCCAAATTTATTATAAATGAGTTTTAATTTGTTGCTGATTAAGCATGTGTATACGAAGCAGTAAACTTCAGCCATATTTTTGAAAAGTGGCAAACAAAACCTCTTATCCAGGATTATATATTTAAATATTTTTTTTGTTTCAGTAATATAGAAACAATAGTAATATATGAACATGCTTTTTGTATGAAATATCTTTCAATTCGTCGATTACACAATTTAAACCCTTCCAGGACATTTTTGATTCCTTAAATTTTGTTCTTGGTGTTTTAATAAATAAAACTGATGAATTTTCCCACAACGTTCATTCCGCTGGTATGTTCTTGTTTTAAGCATGAAGATATGCTAGAACTACTTGAGAGTTTTTCATTCATTATTGTTAGCATATTTTAGTAAAGTATTATTTGCAGTCTCTTAAAAACTACTTGGAACAGGGTCAAGTTTTACTTGGCGTATATTTATGTCAAGCTTGTTGTCTAATTAAAAGTGATTAATAAGTCGTAACGTTAAAGAATCATCATTTTAGGGCCGTTTAAGCACAATTTTATTTTAAGTCAGTTCGAAATATCACCAGAGATGGCATCTTTATAAAGATATATATAAAGATTAGAATTGTGGTTATTTTGTTGAACTATTTATGGTTTTTAATCCAAATTTTTAATATTTTAATCAGGCTTAAGTTCATCAAATTTAATTTTCATTAAATTATATTTATGAAGAAAGGAATTTTACAACATGAAAATTAATTAAAATTGTTATTGATAATCATTCATTCTTGACTGACCTGAGATTCGAACCCAGGCGGCTGGTTACCATGACATGTTTCGATCGCAACCACAAGACGGCAAATCCATCTGAGGAGATCGAGTGGTTGCGATCGAAACATGTCATGGTAACCAGCCGCCTGGGTTCGAATCTCAGGTCAGTCAAGAATGAATGATTATCAATAACAATTTTAATTAATTTTCATGTTGTAAAATTCCTTTCTTCATAAATATAATTTAATGAAAATTAAATTTGATGAACTTAAGCCTGATTAAGATATATATAAAGTTTTCAAAAGATTTTGTTATTCGTGCTCAATTCCCAGTTTTTATTATTGATAAAAACACTTGAAATTTATTGTTGATGGGATAAGCTATTCCTATGCGCATTTCACTGGTTGCTTAGGCCAGATCATCAGGAAACTTCATCCATAAAGATTTTAGAAAAACTAAAGATATTAAATAATAAACGGGCAGATGCACGGCCTAAAAACACTTAATTGACAACATCTTTTGTAAGTTGTTGTTGTTTTTATTTTGTTTTTCTTAACCTACTTACAACTACAATTAATGTTGAGAGAATTTCAACTAGTTGTAGTGGGGAATGTAAGATGAGATGAAGCCACTGTTTATTGTTGATGTTGTTTTGTTTAAGCTTTGATATTATTACAAGTAGAACTGTTGCTATAATTCTTATACGTTTAACAGTTTTATTTGGTTTAATATCTTTAGTTTTTCTAAAATCTTTATGGATGAAGTTTCCTGATGATCTGGCCTAAGCAACCATAGGAATAGCTTATCCCATCAACAATAAATTTCAAGTGTTTTTATCAATAATAAAAACTGGGAATTGAGCACGAATAACAAAATCTTTTGAAAATTTAAATTTTGTATTCCCGAAAATTGAAATTACTTTTTGATGATATATATAAAGTATTTAGAATACTGTCAAATTGCTAACTACTTTTTAAGCTGAACTTTTTTTACGTACTGTCAATTGTTTTTGGTTTTTGTTACAAGAACACACGCTTATATAAGTGATTTGTATTTACATTGCTCATATCGTTTTTTGGCTTTTGTTTCATTTTGTTTTGACATTTTTTATAAAAAGTTTAAGTTTGCCAAATATTCAATTAGAACAATACTTAAATTACGGGTACATTTATAACAAAAGTAAGGAAAAAGTATATAAATTACACATTGCTAAAATAACCGGGTTATTTTACTAAAATAACCGGTTTATTCGATATTTGAAAAATGGACATTTTGAAATATTCGTCTTGGGCAAAACTAAAATAACCGGTTAAAACCGGTCGAATACTATTCGATCGATCACCCTAATCAACACTCTCGATTTATACGGGGCGTAAAGTGCATTGCCTTATGACATTTAAGGGTGAATTTTTTTAAAATAAAACACGCAGCCCTTTTAGAGAGCAAAGCATTTTTAAGAAACGAACACCAAATTAAATTTTTTTAAATAAAATGTGACATTTTTTATAGAAAAGAAAACACCATAACTTTTAACGAACTGACAATCGTAAAATTTGTCGACTTAATCACCCCTATCGTGAATAACAAGTGGAATTTTTGTTCCCATAAAATTTGCATTCCCCTCGAAGGGAAAAAAGCAAAAGTGAATCTCATGTGAAAAATTTTTCACGCTATCAGTTCCATTAAAAAAGAAGAAAGGTTAAAAAAAAATTAAAAATTAATGAAATTTTTGTTCAAAAATATATACATGTATATTTTAAAGAAAATTTTTGTTTGTTTTTGCTCGAGAGCGCAAATAGTACATTAATATAAACGTACACAGCTGAAAAAGAAAAGAGTAAGAACAATATTGAAACATTCAGAGAAAAAACGTTTGACAAACGTTTGGTAATTGATTTACTCATTATAAAATTTACTCATTTACACTATTGTTTCTAAGTGAAATAAATAGAGAGGTTTTTAGGTTTTTTCGTTTTTATTAATGCTTATTTTGACTATTATAGTAATAAAAAAAACAAATTAAATTAAATAAAAAGTAATTCCAAAAAAACCAAACAAGAACTAAATCACTTACTGCAAACAAAACGTTTCTCTATTTGTTTTGTACTCAGAAGTACGATTGTAACGGTAAATTAAAAAATTCACATGAGTGGAAAGCCAATTGTTTCGTTTTCTTTCTTTGACACTTGAAAAGTTTTTGTTTTGGTTTTGCACATGTAAAATACAATTAAAAAATTTTGAATAGTTTTGTGCATTTTGCAAACGTTTGCAAAATGTTTTGTTTGTTTGCATACTCTGCTATAAATATGCCAATTTGCAGCTTTCTAGGCCATCAGTAGACTTCAAAAAGCCCTGGATAGAAAAACAAGAGGAACACACAAATAAGGAAATTATAAGATTATCAGCCATGTCACAGAGTACAATTCCGTTCGGAATCGAAGAAAACATATTTCTTTATTAATAGAAAGGGTTTTTTGATAGTTTTTTCGCCTTTCAGATACAGAAAACTCCCATTCTGTTCATTAAAACTAAAATGGTTTCATTCCGAAAATTGTTTCGCCATTTGCTGAAGCACCAAAATACCGAATAATTTCGTTTCCGAACGGAATTGTACTCTGTGACATGGCTGAAAATTTATAATTTTTCATTTCGTTTTTTTATCCATTTTAAACAAAATCACACCAAAAACAAAAAGAAAGTAAATGTGTGCTCAGAAGAAAGTAAAAGTATGCTCAAAAGAAAAAATATATCAAAATGAACCAAGAATGAATCGTGTGAACAGCATGTTTGGCTATCTAGCTTTAGACAGCGAACCAATTTGTTTGAATCGCCGTGTGAACATAGTATAAGCGGAGATCATGAAAGTTTTAGGAATGTGTAAAAAAAGCAAAAAAAAACTATACATGAAAACAAAAACAACGGAAAAAACAACAACAACAACAGAGGATTTTATAACAAAAGTTTTAGGTATTTATGATTTTCTGCTTATATCTCAGTCATTGCTCCATTAAATACTAAATTAAATGATCCAGCTAAATTTCCATAGCAAAATTTTACGGCGTATATGTGACATAACAATGTAACAACCAAGTCCCCATCATTTCTAAGGTCAACGGAAACCACATCTCAACATACAAATGGACAGATGGTCAGACGGACAGACGGATATCATTAAATCAACTTTGCTACTCATTAGGAATTAAAGAAATATATTTATCTTCTATAGGGTATAAGATCAATATAAATAGAAAAATAAACAAATTGATTTCATTTAAAAAATTTGTGATATGAATTAAAAAATTAATTAAATTTGTAGCAGTAAACAAATTAATAGTATCAATTAAATATTGTTTGATTGACATTTGCTGCAGTAGTGTTGTGGATAAAAATTAACGTTTAATTAATTCACTTGATTAAATTTTTAATTAAATTTGAGTTTAATTTTAATGCTTTAAATGAAATAATTCTCAAAAATTTTTTTCTATGTAGTAGAAATTAAAAACGGAATGGCAAACGTATATAAACCCTTTCTACCTGTGATGAAGGGTGTTTTAAATGAAATTTTTTAGACAAACTTTGTGCAAGCTCTGCCAATTAAGTAGATAATTTTTTGCTATCATTTCAGAGCCATGTCCGTCCATTCTTCCGGCCGTCCCTGTATTCATCAATTCATTAAGATTCAAGTGGACAAAGACATTACGACAACAACAAGAGATAAGAAAAAAATTGCATTTTAATTTATAGAAAAAGTTTTTCGTTTTTCGATTTTGTCATCAAAGAATAAAAAATGATATTTTACGCATGAATAAAGTTTTCGGCTTATGAATATTATTTACTCGTATAATTAATAATAAGTATACGCAGGGGCTGATGAAATAAAATTAAAAATTTTGACAAAAAAAGCTATTAAGGGTCCTCATGATATCGTTTATAAGTCTCGTAATCTGTGCAAACTGTGCATTTTTACGCCCTCGTAAATGAACTGTCAAAAATTGTATGAGAATTCATTTACACAAACTTGGTAAATTTGCCCAACAATTTTGTCTCGTAAACTTGCGCTGTTCAATTGTGCATTTATACAAACAGATCTTTTAATGATTTTAACGTCGTTTTCAATGAAAAATCCAAGTGTCTGTAAATCACAAACAATAAATTCTAGCAATAATTTCAGTAAATTGGTCTTTTGGCTTTCTTTGAGCATTTTTAAAAGCAAATTTCTCATACATATTAATCACAAATTTACACACAAATTTTTATATTTTTGAATTTTAATTTTTAATTTATTTTTGTATTGACGTTTATTACAAACTGACATTAATTGTTTAAAATTACACAAAAGTAAAAAAGGGGTTTCATGAAACAAGACTCGTAAGTTTGCGCATTTGCACAAATGGCAATTTTAAGCGACATCATGAGGACCCTTATTGTTTTAAATATTTTCTAACTTTAATTTATTTTATTTTTCCCTCCAATAAAACTTGATTATTTTGTTGAAATTTTACTTTAAGAAGTTTCTGCTAACAAAAGAATGAAGATGTTTTGATAATTTTTCTTTTAGTGTGGATAATTTACTGGTTAGCCTGGACCACAAAAATTTAATTCTTTTGAGGATTGAACAAAAAATTTTCATTTATTTAAGGTTTTCAGGGTTATGGTTTTTTAGATTTAATTTATTCTTCACCACCTACATTGTTTTTTTTTTTAAAGAAATTTAATTAAAAAAACACACACAGACACACACAATGAATAAAAGAATTTTATAAGTCATTTATTATCATTATGATGTTAATACAAAATTAAAGATAATTCTTGTAAGAGAGCTTAAACGCAATTAACCGTAAATAGAAGGCAGCCAGTGCAAAATTAGGGAAATGTAGCTTGTGAATTAAGTAACGAAAAGTTTATTTGTTTTAATTTAATTATTTTTTTTTTTCTTAGAGACTTGTTTTTTATTAGAATTCTTATTTAAGAGAAAATAATTAACTCGGAATTTAATTTTTAAAAAAATATTTCAAAATTCTTAAACAAAAGGTTTTATTTAAGTTTTGAGTGTAAACACTAGTGCTCGAAAACAAACAGAACATTATTTAGTGTACGGCTCACACACCCATAAACAATATCTAATGTAACTGTTACCAAGAAAGTAACGAACATTATTTCGTATTCTGTTCTTCGTTATAAAACAGAACAACTGTTGTAATTCTGTAGACATACATTATGTTTAACGTTCTATAGTGTTTATTTTTTACATTAATTAAGTAATGAGTAAACAAAAAATTTTAGCAACGACCACAGCACGAATAGCTTGTGTTTGTATTGTGTACATGTTTTGTTTGTGTAAAATTTTACCGCTGGCTTTTTCTTCGTATATGAATTTTAATTTTGTGAAACATTTTTGATTTTCTTTACCAGCTAAAAGGGTGTAAAGCACAACTGAAACGAAAGAACATGAATGTGCTGAACACAACAAAGTTTGTAATTAAAAAAAAAACAGAACGCAATTAAATATTCTCATCTCTTTGTTGAGTTGGATAAGAACAGTTTTATTTTTGTGTTCGAAAATCAAACACAGAGAAGCGTTATTTTGTTTTTACTAAAAATCATATATTAACATTTTTGTACAATTATACTTTGATTCAATCCCATTAATATAATTAAAACATTTACCTACATATCGATGGCTTAATATAAAAAAGGCGTAACTCGATTTTGAGTTTCTTTAAAGGGAAAGAAGAAATCTTAATTGGATCGTTAAATTTAAGATACAAAAAAGTTTTAGTTCAATTTTTAATAAAAAGATGCAACAATTTTTATAATAAAGCCTTCTGAAATTTTAAAGCACGACGCGTTTGGCATTTGTCTACCACAATAAACAGAAAAAGTTATTTAAGAAAAAAATTAGTTACGCCTTTTTTATATTAAGCCATCGATATGTAAATTAAGTTTAAGTTTAATAATTTTAAAAAAATATATTTTTTTAAGCGCGATTTTAACCGCACGATGTTTTTTATTTGTTAAAGTCAAAAGTACAAGAAAAGTCTTAATCTAACTTATTCTACAACTACACCTCAGGTTTGTTGATTCTATTTGTTGACTCAGCATAGTCCCATGGGATCGATTCCAAATGCAAAGTTGCAGGTGTTTAATATCGACATGAGAAATGTTGCAAAACAATTTACTGTAACTTGAGCAGCTTCAAGTTACCTTATGGGAAATATTGTCAGAATGTTTTGTTTTATGTGTTTAAATGTATTTTGTGTTAACTTGTACATACATATGTATATATTCAACTTAACAAGCTCAAACATTCATTTATATTTATTTTGTTACTAAATTTTTTTTATATACAACTATTTAAATATTTAATACGCAATATCAATCACTTACATACATACATATTTGTTATATTTTATTGTTGTTAACTCTCCAGATTGGGAATGCAGAAAATATTAATAGTTTACGTTTTAAACGTATATATGCGTATGTTAATAAATATAAATATTCTTATTAAAATAAAAAGTTTTTTCGAGCTCGAGGCCAATTATTTTAAAAAGATAAATATATTATTTATTAAATTATTTGTTCCAATATTTCGATATCCTTCGGATATCATTATCAAGGCTGTAACAATATAAGAAAACAACAATGTACGAATAATATTAACAAACATTGTGATTAAATAAAAATAAAATACATAATAACAACAAAAAGAAAACAAAACACTTACAATGAGTTACAGGTATATTTGCAAGAGACTTATTACTGTCTCTACATTTAATATCGAACTAACTAAATTATATAATTTTCTTTTTTATTATATGTCTATAGCTATTGGCGCAATTTTCCGTGTCTGTTTTAAAATTAATTCTCCTCTCCTTTGGTATGTTAATTATATGGAGCATCTCTAAAGTAAACCGTTTATTATATTTCGCCTCTCTTTGTAATATCTCCACATTTTCTAAATTTGGCGTATGTAGTCTCTCTGCACAGTGGGATGCGAGTGCAGTTTTTTTCACCGGCATCACCTATTGTGGCAGATATAGTGATGGAGGAACTCCTTGGAACATGTATGAATAATCTGGACGAAAAACCTAAATTATTGACGAAATATGTTGACGACCTTTTTGGAATAATAAAGATAAGTGCAATAGAAAGGACCTTAGAACAACTAAACACATTTCACAAAAACATTAAATTTACAATGGAGGAGGAGGTTAACGGAAAACTTCCATACTTGGATACCCTGGTCATAAGAAGCGAAAACAGAATTAAAATAGACTGGTACCAAAAACCGACAGCTTCAGGGAGAATTATTAATTTCAATTCGTGTCAACCTAAAAAGATAATAATGAATACGGCCAACAATCTTATCAACAGGGTCCTTTCCATTAGCGATGAATCGTTCCATTCATACAATAAAGAAAAAATTAAATGCATTCTTACAAGAAACTCTTTCCCTAAAAATATAATAGAAACTTTAATTAAAAACTATGGAAAAAAAACCACCTAGCGAACATAAAGAGAATACGAAAATATATAAATCAATGACGTATGTACCAGGTATCGCAGAAAGAATAAAAAATGCTGAAATTTATAATAAGGACAAATTTATGATTGCTCACACATCGACGAATACATTAAAACAACTTTTTTCCAACACAAAATGTAAACTTGACAAATTGGATAACACTAACGTAATATATAAGATTAGTTGTACAGGAAATGACCAAGACATATGCGATCAAGTTTATGTCGGTACTACAAAAAATAAGCTTAAGACACGTATAGCTGGACATAAATCAGATTTTAAAAACATTAATAAAATATCAACACAAAAAACTGCACTCGTATCCCACTGTGCAGAGAGACTACATACGCCAAATTTAGAAAATGTGGAGATATTACAAAGAGAGGCGAAATATAATAAACGGTTTACTTTAGAGATGCTCCATATAATTAACATACCAAAGGAGAGGAGAATTAATTTTAAAACAGACACGGAAAATTGCGCCAATAGCTATAGACATATAATAAAAAAGAAAATTATATAATTTAGTTAGTTCGATATTAAATGTAGAGACAGTAATAAGTCTCTTGCAAATATACCTGTAACTCATTGTAAGTGTTTTGTTTTCTTTTTGTTGTTATTATGTATTTTATTTTTATTTAATCACAATGTTTGTTAATATTATTCGTACATTGTTGTTTTCTTATATTGTTACAGCCTTGATAATGATATCCGAAGGATATCGAAATATTGGAACAAATAATTTAATAAATAATATATTTATCTTTTTAAAATAATTGGCCTCGAGCTCGAAAAAACTTTTTATTTTAATTAAAGAAAGGTCGAAGAAATAATAAGATTTAATTTATTCTTATTAAAGATATTTAAAAATAGATTAAAATAAAACATATTATTATTCCTTCTTAAGGAATTTTGCTTGGTTTTTATTTAATCATGTTGCTTGGAAATTAAGGGGGTAATTTTATTGTTCACTTCACCTTGCGTTGAGAAAATTTTCATATAAATTTTTGAAAATTTTATGAATTTTTGAAAATTTAAAAAATTTTATATGAAAATTTTCTCAACGCAAGGTTAAGTGAACAACAAAATTACCCCCTAAATAAATTTAGTTCTCATATATTCGGAATAAATTTATTTTATGTCTAAAAAAAAGATATTTACAAAAATAAAATTATTTCCAATTAAATTTTTAATCAACCAAAGCGATACAAATACATACCTACATACATATTTAAAAAGAATTTAATGAGGATATTAACGACCCTAATAAAATTAACAAAGTTATTTTATTTTAATAAATTAAATCATTCGTTTGATAAAACTTGTATTTTTCTTTTCTTGGAACATCCTTTTTCTAAAGACCAAAAAAATATCAAAAACCTGTTTTTAGCAAAAAAAAAAAAAACAAAAAAACACACACTGCACATTTTGGATGGTAAGAACCAGGGATGATAATGGAGAAAACCAAAATCGTACCAACGAACTTTTAAAATCGTACTTTTTCGGCCCCAATTGTACTAAATCAGCATTTAATAAATTATTTTTTATTATATTTTTAAAAACAAAAATTTAATACAACAAAAAGAAAATTTAGTTTAGCGCTTGGAATATCTCCTTCAAAATTATTCGGAGTAAAATAATAATGGAGTGGTCTCCCACTGTTCCAAAATTCTGTTGATTATTTCTTGACGTTACAACCATCTTGTTGACAAATACTTGGAAATATTATGAGTTCGTTCCAAAATAATCTTGAATTGAGAGGAATTCGTCTCTTCTACAATGTAGAACTTTTGCAGAAGTGGTTTCCTATATCTTTTAAAAATTTGTCAATACCATCAGAAAATGCACGCTTATATGCTGCCGCTGACACTAAATTTAGAATGTGGCATAAGCAATCGTTCAATGAACAAGTGAAAAAATCTATTTACAATAGCGGAGTTCAGTGTTTCGTGCAAATGGTCTTGCAAAAGTACAAATGCAAAATATCATAGCTGTTTTGGTAAATTCAACAACAAAAAGTAGAGCTTCCCTAAGATTTCATAAAAAAGCCACGACATTTTGCATTTTCGCAAGATTATTTGCACCAAACACCAAACTCCGCTTATAGTCATTGGACAGCAAATACGAGTTGCCATTTTACATCAGTTATAAATATGTAGGTTTGAAAAATTTGGAAATAGTACCAAATCAGTCAGGGGGGTATCAGCGTACTTTTTAGTTTCGAATTGTACCAAAAAAAGTACAACTGTACCAACTTTATCAACCCTGGTAAGAACAGCAAACATGTGTATATGTATAATAATGCACGTTGATTTTTGCTCTCTTCAGTTCTCTAAGTGAGAACACAAACCAACAACAAATTGCCTTTGCAAAATTTGTGAGCGAATTTATATGAGACCGGGGCGTAATGATAAACCCCGCCATAAGAAATTTTGCTTCCACATGATGCGCATTCTATATGATTTATATTCTTTGATTTTACCAATCATGACCCTGTAGTTTTTTCGTGACAATTTACCCCAAGAGTGGCAGTACTATACACTGTAGAGTGGTTATAAAACTATCCACATTGATCCTATACTCGGAAGACTGGTTCTGAAACTGTGGAAACTTTTACTGTACCTTTGTGCTGGCACTTAGCTGTCTATATAAAATAGTAAAAAATGTCTGTCATTGAGCATTTCGTTCATTTTATGAGAGAGAGAGAGAGAGAGAAACAGAACATATCGCACTTTTTCAACAATAGTATATTAACTCAAAATTTTTCTCTTTTCTTTTTTTTTTGGAAAAAAAAACGAAACGTTTTGTAAAAATATCATGCTATTTGGTTTACTTTCTGGTAATGAAACGGTCGGTTTAAGAATTCTTTCGCACATATGCGTTTTATGTAAAATTAAAAATTGGTTTGCTTCTACCGAATTTTTTAATTTTGAGTTAATACACTATTGTTGAACAAGTGCGATATGACAACAGTTAACAGAGACAGTTAAGGGTAAGCCAAGAAGAACCGGTTTATGAACTGTCTTTTTGTGGCCTCTTGGTGACAATTTACCCCTTCGTAGGACATCCTCTTGTTAAAGTGGCCAGTCATATGGCTAGCATTCGGACTGGTTGTGTCATAAAGGGGCTTGTACTATAACCAGCTCGGAGAGAGCCACATAAACTACATGGGATTGTGCACACGCGATCTACATACATATAAACATACATACTTATGTTATTATTTTTATAATATTCATACATAAATAATTGTCACTTAAAAAATATCAATAAATTTTATAGAAGTCAGTTAAATAAGATTTAAAAGCGAACACAGCTATCAAAAATTAGAAATTAATGTCCTTTGTTAAAAATCCTTAATATTATGGACACTTGCTACATATAAGAAAAAATAATTTTGTATAAAGGATAAAATTAACTTTTAAGAAAAACCTAATAATAAGTACATATAATAAAACTAAAAATTTTTGAGAAAAACGCATTTCATCTTATTCTACACCCTTTTAGGTACCAAAATCCACTCTTAAGACCAAACCTGTTTTTTGACACACTACGTCCCTTTTCTCGGAGAAGGTCACATATATATTCTGGGTCCTTATGTGGAGCGAAGTTTATTAAACGATGCCCGTCACGTCAGTCTGTCTGACCGTCTGTCCGTGTCTTCTGTGAAATGGATTTTCCGAAGACCCCATGATAGGAACCTGCTATTTACATATACATATATTTATGTCACATTTAGTCCGGAATTGTTTGCTTTTGAAACTAAGCTCGGTCCATAAGTGACTGAGATATGAGCAATTAACCATGTTTGCCTCTAATATTAACAATAAATCCCTATTTCGGTATATCTCGAGAAAATAATCAGCCAAAATTTCAAAATTACAAGCAACTTGGTAAAATGAGGCCGGGATTGGAGAAAAAAAGATTTATTTGTATCTCAAGACCGATCTTTATAAATCTGAAGGGTCTATAAGACTCGGCATAGCCAAATATAGCACTCTTATAATCAATTCACATGATGGCTTTTACGACTTACGCTTAAATTTTTTTTATTGTAAATATAATTTCTTTATATTTTTAATTTCTTAATTTTCTTTTTTAGTTTGAATTTTTTTTTTTAATTCTTGAACCACCCACTCACAAATAATGCGCCAGGCATATTTAAAACAAACGACACAACTGATTCAAAATTAATTTACAAATGGCGATAACAAAATATTATTAGAGTAAAGATATTTTGATGCATCTTCAACATATTCTGATTACACGTATAGAAAGTTATCATGTTATACATCAAGAAATGGTTGTGAGTATTACAATATATTTTCAAAGTTATCATTATTTAGTTGTTAGAAAAATTATTATTATTCAGTCAAAAATCTCAAATTTATAATTGCGATAAACATTGAAATGTTTACAGTAACTATAATATTGTTGATATTAAATAAAAATAAAAATAATAATTCTCTGTGTACGACAACAAAATATTGTTGCAATAAACTTAGTGTAGTTGCCGTAACCATGCCCAATCTTGTTTCTCCTTGCGTGCAGTATTTTTTTGTGATTTGTGTACAAATGTTATTGTGCATATAAAGAAAAATGCATTTAAAATTTTGCATTGCCTCTCATTTACAATTAATTTACTTATTTTTATAATATATTGATTTATTTTATTAATATTTTATATCTGTTCTATTTAATAACTTATTTCTCAGAATCATGACTTATTTTAAAAGTTTTTACAATACGCACTTTTTGTTTTTTTTTTTTGTTAAGATGTAAATATTTCTTGTATAGGGAAACATACATATGTTACGTCAATAAATACTAGAAAGCTTTTATAAAGACTTCGTCAAAATCTTGTCACGAAGTACGTTTTGTTTTTAATGGGAAATCTAGAAAAAAAAACCATTTAGGTTTTGTTTGGAATCTCGTAACTACTAGATTTTTCTAAAATGAAAATGGGCTATTATATAAAATTTCTTACGTTTTAATTTGACAACGCAATTAATTCAGACGCTCCTACGTTTAAGTAAACTGTGTAATTGCATTCCTACGGTAACATTCTGTTTTATGGTGGTATTTATTTAAATGTTTAAAATTGGCTCACACATTTTTTCCAACAATCTGTGAATACCTGACATCGGTATTGTTATTATTATTTTTTTTTTTTTTTGTGTAAATTTTTCAGATATTGATTGTAAAATTTGTTTGGCACTGGCCTTTTTTTAAATCTCTTGTGTAAATTAAAACTCGAAAAGTTTTTTATTTAAAAAAAATTTATTTTTGTTTGGAGTTACCTCCAGGCCGAAAGAATATTTAGAACTAAACTTAAAATTAACAATTTTCATTTCTTATATTCTACTTGCACAATTCCATCTATTCCATCGCATGATTTATTTCCCGGAATTTGGTTGGTAATTGGATCATTTGATTTTGCAACTAGCGGATGTTCTCACAGTGTGCTGCAATTTAGTAGACATGGTGTCAGCATTTATTATTTTATTGCTGTTAACAAATGCAGCGTTAACTCCTCCCCTCTTAAGAACAATTGCCCACAATTGTTTTATTAAAAATATGGGATATTATTTATCCGATAACTTGATGTACGCATATTGTTTGTAGGTTGAATATTAGTTAAGGTAATTCCTGTTTCAGATGGTGGAGCTGCATTTTCTGCATTTAGATGGACCACATTTACTCTTCGCGAATTTTTATACAGATGAAGAATCAAGGAACCAATAGCTACAAAGGCCAGTAAGAAAACCATAGTTGAACCTCCATTGATAATAGTTCCCAAGGCTAATGTTTTGATTCTGCGAATATTACTGATGTGTAAATCATTTAGGCTTTCGAGAGTCAGGATATTTTCTAAACTTTTTTCTGAGGGTGTATGTTGTAAAACAGCGGGAACAGGTTCTATCTGTGGGGCTTCGAAGTTACGATATATTTTATCTTGTGCCACTATTGTTGTATTTGAGAATTTTATCAGGTAAGTGCCAAACAGATGGTGTTTAACTTCATCAATTAGTATAGTACCGTTGTAATCATTAAGCAGGATCACTCCAGGAAGTATATTCTCGATTGACGGGATATGTTGACTGTTGGTGTAAGTGCAATATGATGGTAAACTATTTATGATGTTTGTGGAACATGTATTATTACTTAAATTTATTAATTGGTCGTTCTTACAAATTCTAACAGAATTATATTTTTGACAATTACTTTTTATACCAAAGATTTCTTTTGAATTCTTTATGATTTTATTGAAAGATAATTTTATAATTTTTTCATTTTTTTTTACAGGATATAATAATAAATTTTCATATATTTCTTCATTTGTCAATGGAATTTTTATTACATACAATATCATTGAATTTTTATATATAATATTTACTTTGGCGTATTCCATTGCCTCTTCATTAGATGCGAATGGCATCCTTTCTGTGTTTAATTTTTCTAATGCTAATTTAATTTCTAATTTATTCAAAATAATGGAGTTTATCACTCCACTTTTAGCCCATTGAATGGCATAGTGTATATTAATCAATTGTTCTTTTATTAGTCTTATTCGACTTTGCAAACTTAAAGCTATTTCATTATTTAAATAATCATTTTTGCCTATGGCATTTGACATTTCATTTATTATTTTTGTTACATTATTTAATCTGTCATCTAACATCTGATTAATAACAATCTGTTTATTATTACTTTCATTTAATTCATTTATATTGAAATCTAACATTTCGAAGTCATCATGGTCTGGAGTGCCAGCGATGTACTTCCATGCAGTCCCGATAATGTTAAATGATCTTTTACTTCTTAAAAATTTACTTCCTTCATTTTTATTACTAGTATTATTATCTTTAGTACTATTATTGTTACTTTTTCTTTTATTATTATCAACGTTACTAAAAGGAACAATGCTTTGGATTAGGTCCAAAGCTTGTGTTATGTCTTCATTAAGGATAGAATAAAAGGGATTGGTTTTTGGGATATTCCGTTCAACAAAGGTTTTGGTCTCTTTTACAAAAGTGTCGTATTGATTAACGTCTATCGGATGGATAATTCTAAAAACTCCGTCTTGCACTTTACTTTGTCCATCATTAATGACTACGATGTGAGCGGACGTGTAGTCAACTATCTGGAATTCCGCTTTGCAAATTATTAGAATTGATCTGGAAAAGAATAGATACCGAAATTTCAGGTTTTTATGCGATTTTTATGAACAGTCCTTCCCGATCTTGTTTTAACCGTAGAATTGCCGTTACTAGCTACTATTTCTTTTTTGTACCTTGCAGTAAGTTTATTACCGTGTCGCTTATTAATTCTTACGTATATAATGTCTCCGTCCGAGTACGTCTTCAGTGGATCTCTCGATCTATTGTGGTAACTAAGATCATGTATTTGTCTTTCCTGTATCCTACGCATTGTTTCCCTACGAGAATGTTCTAATTGCTCTGGGTCTCTGCTAATATTTCTGCCATATAAGACTTCCACAGGTTTCTTATTAGTCGTTGAATGAACTGATAAATTATACTCCTTTACTGATCTCTCTAGCAATTCCTCAAATGTACCATGAGCTCTCTCAGTCTTAAGACATCGCATGATCTCTTGCAGCGTCGAGTGGAATCGTTCCACTTGCCCGTTTGAACAACTGGTGTAAGGCGCTGTGCGATAAACTTTAATGCCTAATTCATTTTCTATCATATGGTTTATGGTAATTGAGTTAAAAGATTTTTCGTTATCAAAGATTATGGTCTCCGGAAGAAGAAAATAAAGTATGTCCCTTAAAGGTTGCCTGATATCTTCGGCAGCTCTGGATTTAATCACTTTTGCTACCGCAAACTTAGAAAATTTATCTATGGCCGTTAAAACTAAATGTTTATCTGTGATAAAGATGTCAAAGTGGACAATTTGCCCTGGAAATTGTGGAATGGGGGTTGGTTGAATCTCTGGTTTTGCTGGATGACGGTCATACTTGTTCTCTTTACAGACTATACAATTCTTTATTATTCTATTGATCTTATGGTTCATAGACGGAAAATAGTATTTCTCGATAATTTGAATTTTATTTTCGCGGGCACTTCTGTGTGCACGATTATGTGTGCGCAGAATTAAATTTTCTTGCTCCTGCTCACTAATGACGTCTTCGACTTGTAATTGCGTAAACCTTACCTTATAAGCGCTAAAATGAAAAGGATATATCTCCTGAATTTTTCCCATAATGCGCTCATCGGCTTTAATGCAGTTAACGACAGATGGATTTAAGTAGCGCTTTAAAATTCTTATGAGATTTTCTGAATCGTAATATTGCTCCATAACTAGATGTCTATGATAAGTTGGAAAAATTATCTTAAATTCATATGACTGAGTTTGACCTTGCTCAAGAAAGATTTGCTTTTTGAACACGTTAATAGGTACTTCTACAGAGTATATCAAATTTTGAGCGGAACTTTCTTCACTATGTTCGCTCGATGTGAGTGTGTTTATTTCAGGTGGAATTCTTGACAAAGCATCGGCGACGACATTTATTTTCCCTGGTTTATAGTGCAGTTGATAGTTATATTCTTCTAAAATAGCCTTCCAACGCTTCATCTTAGTGTTATTATTTTTATTACTTAACGCATAAGTAAGGGGCTGATGGTCAGTATAAATATTTATTTTAGCAGTACCATATAGGTAATTTCTTAAACAATTCAATGCCCATATAATTGCTAACAGTTCTTTTTCATTAGCGGCATAACTTTCCTCGGTCTTGTTTAGCGTTCTAGATATGAAGATGATCGGTTTATCTTCTTGCGAAAGAACGGCACCAAGGGCAAAATTTGATGCGTCAGTAGTTAGTGTGAATTCCTTGCTAAAGTCCGGATATGCCAACATTACATCTCCAGAAACAAGAGTTGATTTTATTTTATTGAAAGCTGCAATAGCATCTGAATTAAGGCTTATTTTAATTTTTGAAGATTGATTTTTAGACGTATGTCCTTCCTCCCCCCTTAAAAGGGATGTCAGAGGTTTAGCGAGTTTCGCATAATCTTGAATGAAACGGCGATAATACCCTGACAGACCTAGAAATGATCTTAACTCTTTTAGTGTTTTGGGCGGCGGAATCTTAGATATGGCTTCTATTCTGTTTGGATTTGCTGTAATTCCTTCAGAAGAAATTATAAAACCTAGAAATTCAACTGTTTTTTTAAAAAAATGACATTTGTCCAATTGGACTTTCATATTCGCACTTTCAAGAATTTTGAAAACTTTTTCTAAATCGCGGGCATGATTGTCCTCGTTTTGACTGAAAACAATGATATCATCGATATAAACGAAACAACATACTCCGATACATTCACGTAATATATCGTCAAGCGCCCTTTGAAATATAGACGGGGCATTTTTTAAGCCAAAAGGTAATCTCGTGTACTCATATTTTCCATTGTTAATGGAGAAAGCTGTTTTTTCTATATCAGATTCTTTTAGCGGGATCTGATGAAATCCGCTCTTTAAATCGAGTACCGAAAAAAATTTATTGTTCCCTAATTGCGCAAGAACTTCATTAATATCCGGAATTGGATATCTATCCGCTATAGTGTCTGCGTTAAGCTTCCTATAATCTGTTACTATTCTGTACTGCTTATTTCCTGCTGAGTCCGGTTTTTTTGGAACAATCCATACTGGTGAGTTGTATGGAGAACGTGATGGCCTTATGATGCCATCATTAAGCATTGCTTGAATCTGGTTTTCTACCTCAGCTTTTAAAGCCATGGGGTAAGGATAGTATCTAGTATATACTGGCGTATCATTTCTTGTTCGAATTTCTCCTATAACCTTGGTGGTATATGTTAACTTCATATCTGGTTCAGCAAATAAATTTGGCACTTTCCTTGTCAATTCGGTAATAATATTGCTTTGTTTATTTGTCATATGTTCATCCCTTATTTTGATCATATTGATAGATTCTGACTTTCTTTGATGAATTTTAATTTTGGTTCCGTTTTCAAGCAACAAGTAACTATCTCTGGTGTAAATAACTGCTCCTAAGTGTTTCAAACTATCGTTTCCTAAAATGCCATGAAAAGATTTTAAGCTAGGAAGGATGTAAAATTTAAACTTTTTGTCCCTTATATTGAAAAGATTAATAAACGTATGACTACTAATTTCGATGTCACCGGCTACTGATCTTGTATAAAAATTTTTTTGATTTTGTATAATTGTTTTCGAAAGAGATGGCTGTATGTAGTTTTTTGTAGACCCTGTGTCTATTAAAATATTGAGAATTTCTCCAGTTTCTGTTTTACATCGTACATAAGGCAACGATGAATCTGTTAACCTAAAAAATGAAGGTCGCTAACATCAACTGGTTGCTCCTCTTGATATTCTACTGTTTTTTCGTTAATTTCCCGAGGATAATCGTGCAAATAACTTAAATCGTTATTTTCCGAGTTGCTATAGACTTCACTTTCTTCCTGAGGGTAGTCTTGATAATATGCTCCATCTGGTACAGCATTAGAAGCGTCTAAATGGAAGTTTCTCTGTACTTTATTTGCTGGGGCATGAAATGGTGCCTGTGGTGGTCTTTTACCATAAAAATCATTCTGTCTTGGTCGATTCATGTAATTCACCCTTTTTGATTGCATACTTTGGTCAACTTCCATAGGCTCTTGCCTAGGCTGTGGTTTAGGTGCTACCGGACGTTGAGGAGGAAAATACATGTTTTGGTGGTTATTCCTATTATCATGAAAATTCGGATTTTGAAACGGTACTTGATTATAAGTGTTAGTTTGAGGACGCGGTATGTATGCAATTTGAGGATAAAATTGTTGCTGGTTTGGATGGTTCTTCTGTTGGAACCTCGGTTTTGATTTTTGAATCGGTTGACTAAAAATTCCATTAGAAAAATTTCGACTTCGCTGGGCATAATCAGAACGAAAATTCTGATTTTCCAGTTTGAGGCATAGGTGAAGAGCCTGTGGCAGATCCACGGGTTCCTTCATGCCTAGAAGACGCGACAAATCACCATTAAGTCCTCGAACAAAAGTATCGAGTGCCTTATCCCGATATGATTGAGTAAAAAGCTGTAAAGGCTCATTCGCTAGATCCATACAGGCAATCTTGTTCAAGATAAGTGATAATTGGTTATATACCTGACCGTAGAATTCCTGAACCGTCCGATTTCCTTGCACCAAGGATATCATTTGATATTCTAGCGTGCGTATATCTCTTTTGTCCGCATAATGTAACGTCAGACATTTGGATATCGCTTGCCAATTTAACGGCGTGTTGTACGATTCAAGGGCAGCGTCCGCCTTATCAATAATTTTATTACGAATAATGGTTAAGATGCCATAATATTTGGGGGTGCCTCTAATAGGTTCGTAGATCTGAAGAATTCGATCCACGCTTTTTTTCCAGGAGCTAAACTCCATTGGATTACCAGAAAAATTACGCAAACATTTCACTACGTCGGGAACCTTGTCTAAGTCCGAAATATTATTATCAGGGGATGGATCGATCGTCTGATCCGAGAAATTAGTAGAGTCCGAATTTATTTGTGAGTTTGTCCGTAATAGACCCTGAAATTGTGTTTCTAATACGTTCTGTACTATGCTCGCTATTAGAGCAGGATTCACGTTCTGTCCATGCTGCACGGAAGGTGCGGGATTTGGGGTTGTATTGGGATTGGAGGGATTTATTATTGCAGGTCGGATAAGGTTATTTGGATTCGACATATTTAAAGGAAAACGTTTCTTTTTCTTTAAGCAAAAAAAAAGTTATATTTTCTTTTATTCAAAAAATTTTATTACCGCGATCCCTGATTTACTTAACTTAATGCTAATATAAATTTTGTAAATAAAAAAATAATGTTCTTACAATAATGTTGTTGTCTGGAACATGATGATCTAATGCTGATGTTGCTTCTTTAATTTTGTAGGTTGTTGTCGCTGTTTTTGCCTTTGTAATAACGTTGTTGTTGTTGTTTTTTCTTATCTTGGATTAATTTTTCATCTTTATTTTTATTGTTATTTTTATATTATTCACTTGTTTCTTAATTTGTTTAAGTTTTTTTTTTTCTTAATCTGATATTTGGACACTTAGTTCTATTTTTTTCTTCAATTTTTATTTCCTTAACTAGTTCTTTTTTCTTGCACTTTTTACTTCTTAATTGTGTTGAATTTTTTTTCTTAGCTTTTACTAAATGGTTCTTTTGTTTTTCAATTCTTATTTCTGTATTATATTTATGTTCAAGCTTTTGTTGGCTTTTATTTTTGTTTTAATAAATCATTTAGCACTTAAAACCAATTTATATCAATAGGAGAATAATTTTGTCCACATTTATTCCTGTGCAAAATTTCTCTTTAGATTTATTTAAATATTTAAAAGTTTTAAGATTTATTTTTCAACAGTCTAAAAAAAGATTTTTTCCTTTTTTAATTTTAATTTTCACTTATTGTTCACTTTCACTTATTTTTAATTTTCACTTATTATTAACTTAAACTTATACCACTTTAAATGTCCAGTGAAGCGGCTGGTGTGCAACACCGTCCCTTTTTCTATTTAAGATACTTGGGGGCCTCGTTCTTCACAATCTTCGCGGGAGTTCCGACCGCGGGGACACTTGGGAAACCGAAAAGGATAATATAACACACGTACGATTACTCAAGACACTCTGGGTTGTCTTGGTATGTTTTTTATTGTGTTTTTTTTTCTTATTTTTCGGGTCCCTGCTCGGGCGCCAATTAAAACTCGAAAAGTTTTTTATTTAAAAAAAATTTATTTTTGTTTGGAGTTACCTCCAGGCCGAAAGAATATTTAGAACTAAACTTAAAATTAACAATTTTCATTTCTTATATTCTACTTGCACAATTCCATCTATTCCATCGCATGATTTATTTCCCGGAATTTGGTTGGTAATTGGATCATTTGATTTTGCAACTAGCGGATGTTCTCACAGTGTGCTGCAATTTAGTAGACATGGTGTCAGCATTTATTATTTTATTGCTGTTAACAAATGCAGCGTTAACTTGTACCATAAATGCTTTTGAATTATATGAAAAAAATATATGAAAATTATAAGAAATGTGGTTAAATACTAATTTTAAACCTTGATGAAGTTGACTATAAAAAAAGGAAATTAAAAGCCACCAACTTCGTTATTATATCTTAAGCAACGTAAATTACGATTATTTGAACATTTAAGGAAAAAACCAACTAAGAAAACACAAAAAAGCACCTAAAGAAATTATTAAGGCAAAAGTAACATAAATATTTGATAATTTAACTTTAGTTTTGGAAAACCAAAATAGATCAATGCATAAAAACAAATTGACTTATAGTAATTTAGTCAAATTTTATTCATGTAAAGATTTAAATACCAAAAATATGCGTTGCAACACACCAGAAATCATAATTTTTTATTTATAAACAGAACACACTGACTTATTGCACCAGAAAGGCAAATAACAAACAAAATATCGATGCAATCGATGAACTACAGAGAACAAAAATAAATAAACAATACACCGAATCTCTAATACCCTTCACCGTCCAATTTACACGCTAAGGCACATTATCAAACAGAATTAAAAACTAGAAAGAGGGGTAGCAACAGAAATGTATCTTAAATATAAGACGGAGGTGCCACGCCCAATAATCTAATAACACCCACTTTTTGACGAAATAAACCAAGTATTAACAACCAAGCTGCTTGAATCTAATTTGAAAACTATGAAATGTGCCACGCCCATTTCTATAGTCCCACGTATTTTTCAGAGAAGTTGTGTATTGGTAACCCAGCAATGTGCACCAAATTTAGGCAATTTTTCTCTAACCGTTCTATAGATATAAATAAATATTTTTTATGGCACGACCACTTCTCCACTTACGCCCTTATTTTGTCGAATGTTGAGTATTGATAACCAAGATGCTTGTACCTTATTTTGAAATTTTAGCTCTTCATATTCTCCAGATTTACGAAAATCTGTAATTTATTTGTATGTGAAGTGCCACGCCCACTTGTCCAATACTGATCACGTTTATGTTGGATGTTGTGTTTTGATAACCAAATTTGTCAGCTTTGGCTCTTGCCGTTCTACACACTCAAAAGAAAAATCAATCCATCCCTACTCAAATAAATCCGAAGCGGTATTAATAGTGTGGTACAGTACAGAAAGATTGATTCAAGTAGAGTTGTGTCGTTCCGGAACGACCTAGTTCCATTGAACGATTCCCTAAAAGGAACGGTGCGGACTTTTTCAATAGTTCATTTTTTGTCGTTTCTAATTCCGCAATTGCAATCAGTTGAATGATCACATGCATTTTTTTAGATTTATTTTTTGTGTATTGAGCAATGTTGCCGGCTTCTGTGTATTTTTGTCGTGATTTATTGGGTATGTTCTGTAAATCGAGTGACTTTAAAACCGAACAAATTTAATAAACTTAATACTTTGAGTAAAAATTATATTTACAGGTACAGCTCTTAAAAACAGGAAAATCTAATCTCTAATCTCTCGTTCGATTTCAATTCCACTTCATTTTGATTTGTAGAACATGTCCGATATAAAAAATTTCTAATTAAATCAATTACTAATGTGATTCAAAGCTGTATATTTAGCAATACAGCACTTATTATTATTTATTATTTTTAACAAAAATTTTAACAAATGCATATCGTTGCCTTACTTCCTCAACCTCGTAACTTAAAGAAATACGGTTTTGCCTTTTTCATATCAAACGATTGCTATTTTTGTGTTCTATTACTGCAACGACTTATTATTTCAATACTTTGTCTCAATTCTGAAAATATTGATAAATTATATTCACGTATCTCATTTACTACTATTTTCATTACTGCTTCAAACACTTGTCTTAATATGTGCAGTTGTGAAACAGTTAAGAATTCGTTTCGTCTTTGCGTAAATTTAGTCTGGAACGTTGTTAAAGAGGTGATATTCAAATGTTAATGGTGGACTTGCAAGCAGTGCAAACAATTCCTCTACTTTCAACTGGAGAAAACTACTATAAAACAAAACAAAAAACAATAACAAAATTATAAAAATTTTTCTTTTTTGGTCATAAATTAAATTCTGAAAAAAAGAAGAAAGAAAAATTTTTATAATTTTGTTATTGATTTTGTTTTTTGTTTTTTATATTAAAATTAAATTTCCTGAAGATGCTAACCAAAGGTTATCGAAATATCGAAATAATAAATAAATAATTTAATATTAAAAGACCTAGAGCTTGATTCAAAAATAAAACATTTAATTTAATTATTTATAATAATTTATTTAATAAAAATTTTAATTGAATCTAACAAACATTTTTATTACTGTTTTGCTCAATTTAATTACTTTATTTATTAAGTATTTGTTTCATTTCCATCTAATGAGGTAATTGAATAATATATAGTTTTGTTCTCAATTAGTTTTTTAATTGAATCAATTAACACATTGCTTGAAATCTCATAGTGTTTTGATTCAATTTTTATTTTTGATAAAAACACTGGAATTTATTATTTATTATTTCTATGCGCATTTCACTGGTTGCTTAGGTCAGCTCACCAGGAAACATTCTCCCAACAAATTTTTGCAAAAGCCAAAGATATTAGCAAACAAAATTTCAGAGTGAATGAGAATTTCAAACACTCAAAAAGTCTTATTTGCAACGATATCAAAGCTTGAACAAAATACCGAGAAATAAACAGCAGTGTTGCCAATTTAGCCAATTAGTGGCTAGATTTATCCATTTTTCACCATGTTTAGCCATTAGCCATTTTTTAACTTATTTAGCCATCGTTTGCGAAGTATATGTGACATTAATACATAACAACCTAGTCCCTATAATTTCTAGGATCTTCCGAATCCCCATTTCAACATACACACGGATAGACGAACAGGGTTTAAGCTAAATATTGTAGAAATTACAAACGCATTAACAAGCTTAAATATACCTACCCTAATAAACCTGTGGTGAAGGGTAAAAATATTGCGAAAAAATACAAACAAATTGCATGGTTAAATGAAAACAGTTTGACAGATATGGCAACTGAATTACTCATGCACAAATATATTTTAAAATTGGCAATCTCTTTTTTTATATCTGGTTTTATTATTATTTCTTTTTTTTTTTTTTTTTTGCTTTCTTTAGTTTTATTATGGATACGGTTGCTCAAATTCAGATATTTTGCAGGGTTATAAAAATAATGGAATATATTCGCTTTTACACCAAGTTAATGATAATGGTTTTTGACATGCAAATAAAATTGTGTTGGAATGAAATAAGCTGGCACTTAATGTTGATGAATGCCCAGAAATCCTTGATAGTCTTTTTAAGTGTAATGTTCGATTCCATATTTTGTTTTGGTTAAAAACAAACTGTCTGATGTCTGTTTTCGTACAATAGTAGTATACTCTCTTAAGTAATCAAACTCTTTTTAGTACACTCATATATATTCTGTTCAGTTTACTAGTAACAATACTCTCTTTAGTTAACTAGTATAATCAGTTTAAGTATACCCTATTTAGTATGCTAACATACTCGGTTTAGGAAACTTGGTCTAAGGCTGCTACTGTTCTATGTTTAGTAGACTTGAATACTAATATTATAAGAATATTCTTGTATTATACTTACTCTGTTAAGTAAACTTGTAAACTAGTTTGCACTGTTTAGTACTGTTTTTAAAATATTAGTGTAATCTCTTTGGTATATTAGCATTTTTTGGTAATTATTCATTGATAAGTATAGTGGTATACTGTGCTTAGAACAGTTGTATACTCGGTTTTTAATACAAGTATGCTCTCTTTAATGTACAAGCTAACAATGATAATCTATTTAATAAGCACATAATATAGTGGTTAGTATAATAACTAGTATACAAGAATACACTGTTTGGAATAAATAATATTTTTAAAAAAACTTTGTTCAGTTCTTTAAACTAGTTCACTAATAAATCAAGTATCTGTGTTTTCCCTACAAAAATTTAATGCACCTGCAAGGATGTCAGAATCAGCGAAAAAAAATAAATGAATTGAAGTTATTGCAATAATAATTATTGGTGGTTATTTCCAACATTTTGTTGATTTCATGAAAATGAAAAATGAAATAAATTTATGTTTTTCGCTCACATGCAGAACCATTTCCAAAGTAATTTGTATTTAATAAAATATAAAATTCATGAAATTGAAAAATTGACATTTTAAAATTTCTAAATAAATATCTGTTACAAAATAATAACAAATAAACAACGTATAATTTTTAAAAGGCATGTTCATGGTCCAATTAGTAGGTCTGCTTGAAATGCCTGCTGATTTTTTGCAGAGTTGTGTTTTTTACGTGCAATTGTTTTTGTAGCAATTGCTTTTGGCATTTCTACCATTTTTTACACAAACAATTGCTTTTGTTCTTGACATCTTTATCATTTTTCACACAAACAAAATGCGTGTTGTTTTTTCTATTGTTGGATTGTTGTAGTTGTAGTTTAAAATAAAATGAAAATAAAAATGTCATTTATTAATTTAAAAAAAATCTCTTCATTTCCAATACTTTTCTCCCAAGTCTAACCTTTTCTAACAATTGATTGTTTGAAAAAATATTTCCCTTAAACAAATCAAACTGCAAATTAAAAGTATATTTATTCAATAAAACTCATTTGTTGTACATTTTCTGCAGCATTTGTATGAATTTTATGAATATGCATCTCACGCAATTTGTCTTCATAAGTATTTACAAAACTGCAATTTATTTGTGTGATAGACATAAATAATTTCTGAAAAAACATTTATGCGATTACATATTTACTTCTTGTTTAACCTTAAAATGTATAAATAAATACACAATTAAAATGCTGTGATACTGTAATAAAACCCATTAATCATTTTTGGGATTACGGAAATGGGAAAATGAAAAATTCTATTTGTACAATATTGAATGAATTGAAGTTAAAATGAAAATGTTGCAATTATATTAATTTTATTGCACACTAACTCATAAACAGGCTCAGCTCAAAATTTATCAAAATCGTTTGTTTTTCATAAACCAGTTTACAAACCAAATCTATTGCGAACACAAAAATATCGTTTGATTCACAGTTTTCTTTAACATTTGTGAAATTCAATTTGATTAAAACATTGCAACCAGATTTTTTTAGCCAGTTTTCGGCCTCTTGTAAACAATTTTGAATTTTGAGTTGTGCCTGTTTATGATTTAGTGTGCGATATGTATTTATAAATTTTTAACAAAACTTTATTTATGAAAAACTTTTAAGATGTCTTATGGCGTTTTCTTTTCTGAAAAAAAGTGTTGCATAAGTGTTACATGTGAATTGGCAACATTTTAAAATTCTCCCCTTATTTTAAAGAAGTGTTTCATATTTTACGTTTTCAAAAGAACATAAATTTCGGCTTAACACAATAAAGTACAATTAGCGCAAGGTAAATTCAATTACAGGTGGTGGCAAGACTAAAACAATCCAAAGCCAACAGAAACAACAGATGTTTTTTGTATTGCATTGTTAGTGTTTACGGCTGGAAACTTGCCACCACCTTGTACTGAACTCGCCTTGATCTAGTGCTACACTCATGACCCTTTAATTAAAATGAGTGTTGAACATGTAGCATTTTTTTAATTTTAAAGGGAACATAATCAGAAAAGAACGCTTTACTCTTTTAAAATTTCACATGTTTTTCAGAAAAGAACATACAAAAATGTTAAGGCAGAATTTTACGTAGAAAAGAAAACGCCATTAATTTATGTCTCTTCAAAAAAAAAAAAAACTTCTTGCGTGGCCCACAATGTCGATGAGAAAATTTTTTCGCATACAATAACAAAAAACTAAAATTAGTTTTTGTTTTCAGTCTAAATAAAAGAATGGAATTTTATTCGACAATGTGGGTCAGGCAGTTGATAAAACCTTGCACGTCTAATTTTATGTTTCTAGGTCGAATACTAACGCAAATTCAAAAATTACCAGTTAGAGAACAAAAAAGTACCGAAAAACTCACTCCCAGTTTCTTATCCACTCAGTGCATTGCATGTTTAATTTTATGTTTCTAGGTCCAATACTTACGGTAATTCAAATATGCACCAGCTAAAGTAAAAAAAAGTACCAAAGATATCCCTCTTACAGATTTTCATTCATGGAGGACCTTACATGTATAATTTTATGTTTCTAGGTCCAATACTAAGAAAATTCAAAAATTACCAGTTAAAGAAAAAAGTACCAAAAGCAATCTTTCAGATTCTCATTCACTTAGGATCTTTCGCGTTTTATTCACTCAGGACCTTGCACGTCTTATTTTATGTTTTTAGGTCGAATACTAACGCAAATTTAAAAAATACCAGTTAGAGAACAAAAAGTACCAAAAAGCTGACTCACAGGTTCTATCCACTCGGGGCAGTGCATGTTGATATTTATGTTTATAGGTAAAATATTAACTTTAATTAAACAAAATACCAGTTGTAAAACAAAAAGCTAAAGAAAGGAATTTAATTTAACATTTTCTCCCCTTTTTGGTACCTTTTTTCTCTCAACTAAAGTATCAAGAATTTCAATATTGTAGTGGGAGCCAATGAATTAATACGTATGTATATATCAATTAATGGAGAAAAATGTATGGTAAAAAGGTAAAAAAATAGTTAAGACTTTTGCCCATTAAACGTTCGAATTTCGAAAAAGTACCAAATTTGTATTTGTACTTTTTAGATTAGTTTCGAATGTTATATATAATTCATTTCAAAAGATAGATGGGTTGACAAAAACGTATCAAAATACAGGTTTCACCCGTTAACTCCCAAAAAGTACCAGACACCTCTCCGCTTATTTTTCTAAGGAACAACGATAAGTATTACATTTTTTTCATTTAGTTCTGGAGGTATAATATTTTTAATCCCGTCTTAGTAGATCGATTTGGGGAGAGGCCAACCTCCTGTCCAAATTTCAAGTTTTTAGCTTCAGGCGCTTAGCCTGAATTATTCACCAATAGTGAAAAATTTTACTGTTTCTTAAAAATTTTGCTCCCGAAAAGTATGAGTTTTTTAGAATAAAACAAGCCACCCTTTTCGGGAGCAAAATTTTTAAGAAAAAGACACCAAATTGAATTTTTTTTAAAAAAAGGCATATTTTTTTGTAGAAAAGAAAACACCATTAGTAAATTTATCTTTAACGTTTTAGAAATTGCTATGAATTTACAAGTTCATAAAAGTTCGCACGCTTTTTATATACTTTTTACAATTCCTGCCCTCTTTTTATTAGATTTCATTAATCCGCTATTGTCTTTCCTTTATTTCTAAGTTGATTGTTATTTCAATTTCACACCACTCAATTTCTTAAAACTCAATTATTTCAACTAAAAATGTATTAGGCAATGATGCAAAAATTTAGCCAAATTCTTTTCTACATCATTACAGTAAAGGAGGGTATTATTTGTTTGTGCTGAAGCTTGTAACGCATAATACTATTAAGCTAGACCTACCCTGATCGTTAGTGAATCACTTTCTTTGTCAAACCAAGCGTTCGTAAACCTTCTTGCTTTATTAATTCTAATTTAAAATTGAATTCAACGTTAAATATGTTACCAAAATTCATTGAAGTTGTTAAAAAAAATTGCTAGCGAGATAAAATTCTTGACAAAATTTTGTAGTGACGAGTCCACAATTCCACATTCCATTCCCACTTTAATTCGAGAGCAGAAATACAAATAACAAATGTGTCACAAATTACTCTTTTAAAATAATTCACTACAGATTCTAGATCTGTTCTCTAGAATTGTTTTAAGGTATCATAAAGTCGTTTTTGTCCCGCCTTAACTTCTTTCTTGATTTATTCCACAATTGTTACATCGCCCTGACGTAACGCATTACGTGCAAAATGTTTTTTTTTTTTTATTTCAAAATACGAACAAATTGCAAACGTACATTGAAACTTAAATGGCTCAAATCAAATGTAAATTTACGACGAAGATGTGTGAATAAGACAAGATAACTCCATCTAATAACGAATTTAACTTTGCGGGCTTGAACAGAATATAAATCATTTTATTCTTACTCATACCTTTTTTTATATTTAGTCCTTACTATTATCCTTATTTTCCTTATTTTTTAGTTAGTCGGCAAATTTGTATTCTAGTTAATCAATGTCATTATTTCATTCACACGTTTGGCCAAACATTAATGAAGTGATATTTTGATATCTGGTCCAGAATAAATTTTTATTTAAATGGTGTTGACTTTTAACTTTAACTTCTACTTAAGTGCTGATGATGACTGTGGAGACTTTAAGATGGAAGTGTTAAAATGAAAGATTCTTTTATATTTATTACGTGAAAGTGGAAATTAGTATGGTCATGATTAAGAAATTAATTAAGCCGAGTTGATTTCGACAGTTTGTTCTTTAGATCAGACCACCAGTGTCACACTTTAATAACATTGAAGATTCTCAAATAATTAAGCTGTATAATAAGGTGGGTCGAAAAAAGTCACCCCCTAGAATGAAAGATATTTCAATGAAGATTCTAAAACAGGAACAATTTTTTTTTTGCCACGCCCTAAAATACAGCCCTTTTGGTTTTTTATATGTAGCGCTGTTATTTAAAGTCCGACATCATCATATCGCATATTGTTGTTCATGGATTGGCAATGGCTTTATTTTTGCCTTTGGTGACTTTTAAATCCGAGCTCAAATTCTAGGCGCCACAAATGCCATATCGGATCCTTCCCCAAAATATCAAATATTTCTCACGTGCCAAGAAAGCCCACTTTTATGACACGCCTCCAAATTAAGTCGTTTTTTTTCTTTTTCACATACATATTATATGAAACCAGGTAAAAGCCCAAACCAAAAAAATTTTTATCAGTCACGCCCTAAAGTAAAAGGTAAATTAATTAAGTTTGAAAAACTCTAAAAAAAACTGTTTTTGCCACGCTCTAAATAACAACACCGCTTTTTGTTTTATATATCGAGCCCTAACCGCGAAAATAGTGTAAGCGACATAAATTTCAGTTTTCGTTTTTTTTAATAAATAACTTTATTGGCAACACTTGCATCATCTCCTAAAATGTCATGGTCACATAAGGTACCGTTACGATTTTATAGCAAAAATCATTTGATCGTAAGCGACAAATTTCATACAAAATGTATATGAAATAAAATAAAAAAGCTCTCTCCTGTAAAATTTGATTTTTGGCGCTTACACTATTTTCGCGGTTAGTGCTCGATATAAAACATAGCCATTTAAAGTTCAATTTAATCGTATCGGCAACATGTTTTTGCAAGTGGTTTTTGTTTGCATTTTTTTCTTAACCTACTTACAACTACAATTAATGCTGGAAAATTCCAACCAATTGTAGTGGGAAATGTAAGAAGAGATCAACTCACCGTTTATTGTTGACGTTTTTGTTTAAACTTTGATATTGTAACAAGTAGAACTGTTACTTATGATTCTTATTCGCTTAACAGTTTTATTTGTTAAATATCTTTAGTTTTTCTAAAATCTTTGGATGAAGTTTCCTGACGAGCTGACCAAAGCAACCAGTGGAATGCGCATGGGAATAGCTTATCCCTTCAACAATAAATTTCAGTTTATTTATCAAGAAAAAAATTGGGAATTAAGGACGACTTACAAAATCTTTTTAACCTTTTTTTATTTGTTTTAAATGAAATACTTCTTATTTTTAACAAAATAATCATAAAAACAAAACGGTTAGGACTTAATCATTCCTATACTGTAAGACGAAATAGTAGAAAATTAACAAAACTCGGGGCGTTGTAAGAGGCCAAACTTGAAAACATACAATAAAAAAAATTTTACTGCCGTATTCATAAAAAATAAAATAAGTGTGAAATGTGTTTTAAGGCAAAATTTTCATACAAATTTTTCTTAAAATACATTTCAAATCCATTTTAATTTTGTATGTATATGCCAGTTAGTCTTTATGTAAAATAAACTGATTTAAAAGGCCCTTTTAAATTTATAAATTTCCCCATAGAATTTGTAGTCTGAAATCTGGCCATAAATAATATTTTTCAATATGTTCAAATTTAAACTCAAATAAAAACTAAAATAGAATTTTATGTTATGGCACGTTTGTATTTCCATTTTAATTGCGGTCGATTTTACGATGACCTTTTTCCCCTTGTACGTAAAAAAAATTGGAATAAAAGAATTTAGAAATTTAAATAAAATTCCCACAAATGTGTGGCATGCTGCTTCATTATTATGACTACTACAGTGGCTACTGCTGGTCCTGTCGATGAGGGTGAATTGGGGTTCATATTATGGCTCTATAATGGTCAACCAATATTTTAACACTCAAACACAGATTTATATCATAAATTCACACATGTGCACACCCGACAGTTTTGAAGATTTTTTGCTATTGTCAGCTATTTTCAGAAGAGGTATTTGCACGCGAAAAAATTCATATTGATTTTAATTTAAAAAAATTGTGATATTGATTAAAAAAATTAATTAAATATAAACCAGTAAACAAATTAGTAGTATCATTTAAATATTTTTTATATTAAAAACATTTCCTGCAGTAATGTTGTTGATATAAGTAAATGTTTCAGTCACTTGATTACAATTCTGATTAAAGATGATTTTATTCTTGATTAATGATTTAATTGAAAAAAAGTTGGTGAGCATTTTTTCAGTATACAGTCAAATATGGAACGATCACCATAAAATATGGTTTTGTAATTTATGGTAAATTTCGCCAATTTATTTAAATATCAATTTATGTTTAAAATTCTTTATTCATCTCAAATAAAATTAAATTATATGAAAAATTCTTTTTAAATATGAATGGATAGTTAAAATTGGTCATTAAGTTGCAATAAAATATTTATATGAATATTAGAATATCCACTCGATTAATCGTTGTTCGATTAAACGAGGAATTTTTCCGCCATTATATGAGCGAATAATAAAAATAGCCAATTTCGAATAACAAATAACTCGAACAATTTATGTCAATTAATCGATTGAAATTAATTTCTTTGAAAATTCTACTTTTTTAATGTAAAATTATTTTTTGTAGATTTCTAACCTTAAAACTAAATTACCTTTTGCATTTGATTTTTATAACTCATACTTTTAATCATAGTTCAGTCCGTTTTAAGCGTGTGTGACAAATTATGTAAATCACTGTTAACAGGGTTTTGAAAACTGCAGTAGAAACTGAAAACATTCGAACAAAAAAATGTTGTACATCTTTTCGCTTGTTGAGTTGGTTTGATAGCGACTGTTTACATTTAATGATTTAGAAGAAAAAGCAAAAGTTTTGTGGGCCAATGACAAATGAAGAAGTGGTAGAAATTCCCGTTTTTCTACTCTAACTGCAGTTTTTTAAACGCTGACTATAAACTTCAAATTCGTAAAAAAAAAATCATCAGCAGTCATAAATGTGTTAACAATGTACTGTCAGATTATGGGTTGCCTGTTTTTAGCCGAACGTAAATTTAAATGGGGATTACAAAAAAATATATTTAAGTTATAAGCCATTTTCTGAAAACCGAATACATACAAGTATTATTGGAACCAAAGGAATTAAAAAAAAATATCCTGTTTTAAAAGTTTCTAAAATAATATTTTATATAGAAAACAAAGTATGTGGAATAAAATAGGGACTGGCACATTAGCAGTAATAAAAAATTTATATCAGGTATTAAAAAATCAAAGTTAATTGCAATTATTAAAATACAAAACTTAAACTTATTTTACATAAAGTGTCTAGCCACATCGATGGGCTTTTTTCATATTTTGATGCACCCTACGTATAGCCCTTTGAATAACCTTTGTGTGCATTTTCTATAACATCTATTTAATTTGAGTGATAAAACAGTCGCGATTGCTTGCTTCCTATCCCTATTTATTGAAATTTAATTTCAAATTCGCCTAAAAAGTTTTAATTGGTGTTCATTCATGAGCATCCATTTTAAAGAAGCTTCCATCATCCATGATACGATTTATGGCCAGCCTGCATCTAAAAATTTTGTAAAAAAGGCCGTCTTAGCTGACTCTTTTCTGCTAAGTATTTCTATTTTACTACCCTTCACCGAAGGTAAGAGGGTATATATAACTCCGTCATTCAGTTTGTAAGTTCCACATTATTGATCCTACACCCTATAAAGTATACATTTTCTGGGTCCTTATGAAAGCGAAGTTCAAATACGGATGTCCGTCTCTTTCTTAAATCAAGAAAAAAAAGAATAAACTTTTCGTTGTGTTCAACCCTCCGGCTTACACATGTTTTGATTATTAATACACATTGAAAAAATGTCTGGCCAGACTCATGTGTACTACGAAGGGTTAAAAAGTAAATTTGAACTCTTGCTTCTCATTTAGTTTATATTTTTGGTTAAATATGTACATAAGATTTCTAAAGTAAAAACCATATCGGGTATGATGTTGGTGTAATACGGGTAATGAAATCAATCATAATAATTTTTTCATTCTAATGTCCTTTTTTGGTTTTTTTCAAACACGAATACGGATTAAAATAATCTTATGATTCTTGAATCAATCTCATTTTCGGATTATTTCAAGTACGAAATCGGGATTGAATATGGATAATTCAAGTATTTTTTCGATTGAAAATCCGTACTTGAATCAATCCCTCCGTACTTGATTCAAGAAAATTCGTACTCACCGTACTATTAATACCGCTTCGGATTGATTTGAGTACGAATGGATGGATTTTTCTTTTGAGTGTAAAGGCTTCAAGACTCAAGTAAATAAATAAAATAAATAAAGACTAAATTCTCTATGAGGGTTATGTGAAATGATGGGTTAATTCGTCCAATTCGTTTAACTAAAACACACATACATATTTTGCAAATATCATCATATTACGTCCAAAATAGCGATCTTTAATTTGCACACAAGGCTTACATGGGCAGAAAACCAACCAGCCAGCCGGAAAGAAATTTTTAATCTGTAAAAGCGATCAAGAGTCAATATTTCTAAGTGTAATACATATCAGGTCAAAGACATTATAATCCTCTTACCTTTATTGGTGTAGGTTATAAATTCTAACAGATGACGTTAAACGTCTAACAAGACATTAGCAAGGATTACTTATTGCCTTGAAACGCTACGTATCCTTCATCAGAACCACTCGGTATCTTCTTTATGCGACAATATTTCCTACACATAAATTTCAGGAAAGAGCGGAAACGGATGTTTTGTGTTAAATCCCACACATTGTATACACGTTTATAGGATTTTGGATAAATACAAAATTGAATAAGTATTTGGAAATATATTAACATTTAAAAACTAATAAATAAATGCGAAATCATAATGAAATGCGTACCAGTTATTATTCAAATATATTTTATACACATTATTTCCTGCAATTATTTAGATGTGCAAATATACTTATTAGAAATTTGTTGTGGGAACACGTCGATCCAAGGGGGCTTGTGATGGTCGTGACCCCCATGGCTAGACAAGCAATGGTATTTTAAAATCATTAATTCAACTAAAGACGCTCCTGGTTACTTCCCACCATTATAGAAAAAATAATATAAAGACAAATTCTAATGCATAATAAATTTATAGAATTTTAGTTTTCAACGCAGTTTCGTATAAAAATTGAATAGTTTTGAAAAATTTCCTAAAATAGAAAATTTTTTGAAAAACTTCAAATAACAATAGTAAATTTCTTCATAATTTTTTTTTTATTTTTGATAAAAACACTGAAATTTATTGTTAATGGGATTAGCTATTGTTTGCGAAAACAATAAAGCGAGTTGTTTTTGTTTTTATTTTGTTTTTTCTTAACCTACTTACAACTAACTACAATTAACGCTGGAAGAATTCCAATCAATTGTAGTGGGGAATGCAAGAAGAGATAAACTCGCTGTTTATTGTGGATGATTTAGTTTAAACTTTGATATTGTTACAAATATAACTGTTTCTGTAATTCTTATATGTATTTCAAGCAATGAAATTCAAGCTGAAAACTTGAGTTTAAATAATGCCTCAATGACGTAAAAGTTATTTAAAGAGTTAACGCTATTTTAGTTATAAAATTTTTTTGATTTAACAAACAAATGAAGTCTGATTAAACTGCTTATTTGAATCCAACAACTTAAAAAAAAAACTTAACATGTTTTTGCTTAAAACGGCAAAGTTTTTTTCGCAAATTTCTACCTTAACCACCTTGTAGATTTCATGTGAATACAAAACTTGTGCAATGGAATTCCACTTCTTCCTTTATAACAATTAAATTTTACTTTAATTTTCCATAAAACTTATTATAAAATACAATCTTGTCGGGCTTGAAATAATAATAAATAATAAAATTAAAAAACAAATAAAAACAACTTTAAAGTGAAATAACTTGTGCAACTGTAATTTACTTAAACACTTAAACTTAAACATCTTCCACAATTTTAAACACTTCTGTATACTTTTAAGCCAGAAAACACTTGTACAAAATGTTCAACAAAAAAAAAAAAAAACAAATAAAACTCAAACCGCAAACTAAATAAAATAAAAAGGAATAAAAACTAAAACAATAAAAAAAACTAAAAAAATAAAGATTTAAACCATGAGAATTATTAAGAATTCATTTCCTTCGCATAGTGAGAAAGAACTTTGAAGAAAGTTTCACTAAAATGTTTTTATAAATGTAACTAACAAAGAGCATTAGGAGTGTTACAAAACGGATAAGGAAAATTTTCTAATATCAAATAACATTTTAATTTGTTAAAACCAATATTATCAACATCAGAAAACCAAACGGTATTAAATTTTTTAGTACTTAAATACTGATAATAAAATATGGAATTTCGTCAATTTGGACAGGGCTAATTTAAAACTCAAAATACCCTTATAAAATTATGGGTTTTAAAATTTAAAAGGTAAAAGTTTTTTTACCAAATTTTTTGTAACGTGTTTGTTGGTAACCCTAAAGCTAAGTGAACTGACACTAAAGTTGTCCCGTGATAGGTTCTTTGGTGTTAGAGGCCGGTTCTAGTTATAATTCTTTATATAAATGGGACCAATCGTCTTTAAGTGGGGTTGTCATTGGAGGGGCTTAATAACCATTTGACAAGTCACACATCTTTTCACAATAAAAGTGTTTAAATTAAGTTACTGCTAGTCTTTGGTAGTTTTCAAATAAAACGCGCTTCCCACAGGAAAAAATCTTACCCCCTTATTCATAAAAGATATTTCAGTTGTATAAGAGGTTTTTTAAACAAATTTTCATATAAAATTTATCTTATAAGCCTGTTATTAGCATGAAATATTGTCTATGAATACGGCCTTTAAGGCCGTAAAAATAAACAATTGGGGTATTCACAAGGTAATCATAAAGTTTTAAAGTCATATGTCCTAAAATAATTACAAGAAATATATAGGGCTGCTGTGGGCTACCGCTTTTAATTACGATATCTACTGTACAGTTATGACCAGGGCCCGGATTTTTATGCAAATGCATATACAAAACCAAAATATCTTTGCGAATCAAGAAATTTGCAATAAAATGGCATCGATTTGTTAGTGCATATTTTTGCATATTTTGTATTGAATGCATATTTTTGCATATATTGCTGATATTGCATATTTTTGTTGCATATTTAAAAAAAAAGACAACTTCGATGATATTTATTTATTGATTTCTTATGGGAAAATTATTTTCTAAAGCACCTTCGCGTGTTGCCGCATATAAAAAGAATTATCCGGCTTAATGTCTTCCTCTTCAGCCTATAATAACTAGATGGGGGACGTTTGTGAAAGCAATTATGTATTATGCTGAAAACTTTTGCCAATTCAAAGACGTTGTGAAAGGATTCAACAGTGGTGAATTTAAGTTAATTTATATTGCCATACATAAGATGTATTTTCAGACGGTAACTTAAGTTAACAAATTCGTAGAAAGCTTGACAAAGATTTATTGTTTTAAATCCTTAACTGCTTGCATATTTGATTTAAATTGTTTTCGAAAACAGCGTAATGAGAATTAATATACCACAGAGAAACTATCAGCATTTAATCATGCACATATCATTTCCGTTTTATTTTGTTTTGAAAAACAGACACTAAACTTTTATTTTGAAAAAATGTAGGGTCAAGCATGTCTCTGAAGGCATTTTAAAAAACAAAATCAATAAACATTTTATTCGTATGTAATTGCGATCAGTGGCCTAATTCTGACAGTCGTGATCGAGTACTTTCTCGGTTCGAAAGCAATTTTATTTCTAATTCTTTGAGTCGGTACTGAACGAATCGAAATTATTTTTTCCGTATGGTGAAACTCAAATTAATGCTTTACAACACTGAACAAATTTCGAACACGGCTGCCAGAATCAGGCCCCAGTTTCACACTTTTCATAAGCAAATGATAGATTCAAAAAATTTTAGTTTATTTATTTTTATTTTTTTTTGTTATTGTTTTTATGTTTTTTTATCACTAATAAAAAAATTCAAGATAATTTTAACTGCATATTTTTTAAATTTTTAGCGCATATATTTCTATTTTTATTGCATTTTTTATGCGCATAAAACGCGATTTTAACTACATAAAAGTCCGGACCCTGGTTATGACGAATCAATAAACACAGCATTAACATATTTATTTTGTTTAAAATACAACAACATTTATTTTATACAATTGTAAACTATTATTTAGGACATTATGACGATATGACTAGACAGCACACCTTGTGAATCCCCCAATTTGTTTTTATGAAGGACAGCTGAGGTATAATGTAATAAGAAGCTACAATATAAAAGTCTGGTAGTGTATAAAGTCATTCCTAAAAAATAGAGGAATCGGACTTTCACAACAAAAGCTTTATAAAATACATAACTGAAATTTAGCTCATAGAATAAATTCGAAAAAATAAATAAAAAAATGTTGAATATAATAAATTATCCTATGAAAGGAAATAATTCCCAGTTTCTAAGAAATATTTTGTTTAAATAATTTAACTTTTTTGGTTTTATATAAACAAGTGTTAGTATATCTAAGAATATATGAATTAACATGTTTCGAGCATTCAAGACGGACTTTGTGAATCGATTTGGCGACGGACAAACCTCCAGTTCATATGTTATGTTCCATGTCAGCGGTTGAAAACAAGGAAAGTTATCGTTCTTAACTGTTTTCCTTGTGCCGATTTATATATAGAAGATGCTGTTGGCTTTGAATTAATTCTGAGGCAATAAATGTATAAGGCCCGTTTTCACAACATACCGACAGCTAAAGGTATGATTTTATCGGCGGTATAAAAAGTGTTCCATTATTAAAACTTTACTACTTTTAGTTAAGTTGTGAAAACGAGCCTAAGTCTATTTGTTAAGTTTTATAAGAGAACAATTTAAAACTGAAACGGTGGCTTTTGGAAATTTACTCCGAATTTAATAAAATAATCAGTTTTTATATAAATATAGTTTTTTGATCGATGCAAAATATTATTTTGCAATATTATTTGAGATCAATTAAATAATTTGATAAATGCATTCAACTTTTTTATATCTGTGGCAAAAAGGAAAAAGTTCTTAATGTTACATTAAAAACTTCATGTTCAAAAGCACACAAGGGCAAAATTACATATTTCCTTGGATGGTGTGGAAATTGAAAGGGTTAACAATTACAAATCCCTTGGCTTTTACATTGATGATGAATTGACTTTTGATCATCACATAGACTCTGTTATATCTAGGGTAACCTGGATTTTGCGCAGGCTTTATTGTACGGGCTGTTATTTGCCTCTCGCCGATAGAAGGCGAGTTGGGTTGGCACTTTGTAAGCCGGTATTTCTGTATGGGTTGGAAGTTTTTGCGTGTACATCTCGTGGGAATTTATTAAGGCTTAAATTATGTTTTAATAGAATAGTGAGGTTTATTTATAATTTGCGAATAAGGGATCATGTGTCTGGGAAACGCTTTGAATTACTAGGTTGCGATTTTGATGATTATATTAGTGTGCGACAGATTATTTTGTTTTATAAGATTTTTAAGTATAAGCGCCCACAATATTTGGTGGATAAGTTTATTTTTGGAAATTCGATTAGATCGTCACAGTTAATATATCCTGTTTATTCTACGGTAATTATGAGTAGAGCTTTTGTGGTAAAGGTGGCCAGATTATGGAATACATTTATCCCTAATAGTGAGCGTACATTTTCTGGAACTGTGGTACAGTTTGAGTACCTTTTTTGGAATCAGATAAATAGTTGAAACCCGGTTTTTAATAATAATTTTGTTGCTGATATAATTTTGTTGCTGGACCTTGTAGCTGTATTTGCATGGAGAGAAATTTTTTGGGGGGTAAGATTCTGGTATTCTGATTATAATTGTTGTTTCTATTTTTTTTTTTTTTTGAATTAAGCATTAAATGAATATGATTTTATTATAGAACAATAATTATTCATCCATGCCAAGGATAATATTTTAAGAAACATACTGTCAACATTTATTAACTGCTGCTATTTGGCCCACTGGGCTTACAGCATGCAATTAAACAAAATAAATAAATAAATAAAATTTCAATTATTTTGAAGGGTTTTTGAAGAGGTTATAGCAAAATAATTTGCCAAATGGACTTTAAGGTTCTCTTTTTTCAATGTTTGGAATAATAAAAACTTCCGATCTGGGACATTAGGCGTGTTAAGGAAGTTTTTATTATTCCAAACATTGAAAAAACAGAACCTAAAAGTCCAAGTCAAAATAATTCAAATTTTGCCCTTGTGTGCTTTTGAACATGAAGTTCTTAAGGTAACATTAAGAACTTTTTCCTTTTTGCTACTGAAATAAAAAAGTTGAATACATTTATCAACTTATTTAATTGATCTCAGGCGATGTTATTTGTTCCAATAAATTAAATTAAATAATATTTTGCATTAACATAAGTTAAATGTGCCTTGATTATATCCATGAGTCGTACTGAAATCCTTGTTATACTTTCAAGTAGTGTAGGGCAATCGACCTTTGCCGAATATACATCCCCACTTGTTTCATTATTATATGGATTCTTTTCTTTCTTTTTATTTTTATATTCAAGAGAATACATTTTTATTGCTGTACGTTAAATTTTAAATCTTATTACAATTAAATAAAAAAATCCTACATACCTAGTTTTTACCTATTTTTTTTTTGTGTTATCACGCCAATAATTAACTCTCCACCACTCCCTCTCACTAGGCGACACTTAAACATTTTAAACAGAATGCCAAAGAAGAGATAATCATAAAGAGCAGACAATAAAACGCACGCGACAACATTAAGTTGTCATCAGTGTTGCCGGAATGCAAATTAAATTTAAGCGACCAACTAAATTATGCTTAAGCCTCTCCAATGTTGTTTAAACAAAAAAAATTAAATTTCTGTCATCCCTACTTCCGCCCACATTTCGTCGGAAGCTGCACTAGACTAAAGCTTAATTAAAACAAAGATGAAGTAGAACAGTAAAACAGAATTGTAGGCATAGACCAAAGAGAAAATTATATAGAGAGAAACATTTTTGTTATTGTTTTGTTATGAACTGTGTTCGGAAATAAGCACTACATATTGCTCCTTAGTGTTCGGTATACTTGTGGAATACACAAACGCTAATAGTGTTTGTGTAGAAAATCATTTAAAAAAATAACGTTTACCTGGCAGTCATCTTATGATCATAAAAATACTACTGTTTTTATCAAACTCAACAAAAGATGAGAACATTTAATTCCGTTCGGTTTTTTTTTTAAATCCACAAACTTCATTGTGTTCGTTCGGCTCATTAATGTTCGTCCCTTTTGGCTGTCAAAAAAAAAACCATATATTTTTTACAACAACAAAATACACATACGAAAAAAAACAAGAAGCCAGCAAAATAATTTTACACAAAAAAAACATATACACAATACATACACAAGCTGTTCGTGGTGCGGTCGTTGCTAAATTTTTTTGTTTATTCATTTCTTTATCAATGTAAAAAAATTATTATAAAATACTAATATATAATGTTTGTCTACAGTATCACTTCAATTGTTCTGTTTTTTTTTTAACGAAGAACTCTATATAATACTCTTTCTTAAAAATAGTTACGGACGGTATTAAGGGTTATGTTCGTCTACACAATCACTAAAAAAATAGATATCGTTCTTGGGTGTGTGAGCCGAACGCTAAATAAAGTACTGTTTATTTTCGAACACTGGTTATGAACATGAAAAAGCTTAAAAGTTTATAGTTCTATTAATTTGTATTTGCAAAAATTTATCGTTTATAATTTACAGGTAGGTACTTTCCAGCAAAAACTGATGCTTCCTCGGAAGCAGTAATGTAAGGGAGCATTCGGAGTGAAGCGCTTACACTTCTATGAAATGTAACATGATTTTTGTTTAGAATTACTCGCGCAGAAGCTCTGCTGTAGACATCTAAGGAACGCTTATTTCACGCTTTGAAGCTGACATGATTTACGTGAATAAAGAAAGCGAAACAAAATTATGCATTGAAAAATTGTTATTTCATCGCTTAAAAATTTTTTATAAATCTTAAATATTTTTTGGAATAAAAGCGTTATAGTTTTATAAAAATTATGTATAATTTGTGTAAAATTGAGGAAAATTTTTTTTATTTTTTATCAAAAGTATAAATGATTTCACTGCACCAATAAAGCAGTAGCCTTCTAGAAATAAGCACCGCATTTGAGAATTGTAAGATTGTCTTCCTTATCTTACAGCAGTAATTTTTAGAAGCAAAAAAGGAACCGGTTGGTATACAGCATACATGTTTATTTCTACCAAATCTTAAAAAATGTTTGCTGATTGGGTCGAAGATTTTTTCCGTTTGTAGGGAGTTTTAAAATTTAAAAAATATTTCTAAAAAAAATACAATTTCGCTTACATTTAATGTATCAATTTCTATTTTTAAGCTAAGATCTCTGGGAATTTTTTAATTGCTATTTACGTTTTTTTAAATGTTTTAGCGCAATCGAGGCTTTTACTTTAATTAACCGTTTCTTTATTTCATTGTCTGTTTTTGTGTTGATATTCTGTATGTTTTGACAACACATGCACTTACGAAGCAGTTACAAGTTGTATGCTTGTCTTATTGTGGTGAGAGAGATGTGTTGTTATCTTTGTTTTGGTATTTAGGTTTACAGTGAAATACTGTGATTGAAAGTTTTGTGAAGTAGAACACAAAACATTCAGAATATTTTGCGCAGCCCTTCAGTATTGATATCCAAGCTGCTTGTTCCTAATTTTCCGTTCTCCAGATATACTCCAGAAAAACAACAACAAGGGACTTATGATTACAGTTAGAGGCAGTCGTAGGTTTTTGCTCATATATCAGCCAGTTATGGAACGTTCTGTCGCAATTTCAATAGAAAACTTAAACGAAGCACATATGTACATTATATAAATGTAAAACAACATAGTCCACACGGACAGATGGACATCTTTAAACTAATAAAATATATTTACTTTATAGGGCCTGTAATCAATATTGTAGAAATTAGAAACGGAATGAATAACTTATATATACCACTTCCACCTGTGGTAAAGTGTTTAAAAACATTTGATTCCATACGCACTTTGCCTAAGCAAATACAATTGTCGAAAACTCTTTTTCTTATGCGAAATTTCCCAAAAGAAAACTTTCAGCAGCTATTAAAAACGGTAGACGTGCAGTCCAGTTATAAACGATTGTGCCCGTATTAATGCGTTTTACGAATATGTCCCTTAACATTGTTGCATCTCCAGTATGTTAATTTCAATTTGCTGAAAATTCTTTTATAAATTTAACAGTTCGAAAATGGTAGAATAAGAATCAAAGTTATAACAGTTTTTAAAGAAGAATACATGGGATCTCCAAGAAAGTTTTCTATCCCCAAAACTTTTGGGCAACAGCCTTCAACATCCGAAGTGTCAAAACATAAAAAGAAATCGTTCAATTAAGAAATTTAGATGTAAATATTTGAAATAATGTTGAGGCGAAATTACACAAAAATTGTATGAACGTAAAATAGTCCAAGTAAACCAATTTTTGTCCCATTTTTGGATAATTACACAGAAATCGGCAACGCTGGCTGTCTTAGAATATGAAATTTGATTACTTCATTTTCTTTTTATTGCAAAATGTTCACACAATCCGACACACAACTGTTACAATACACAGTCAAAAACTAAAGTTTACGTACATTCCTTAAATTTGGAATTTAAGCAAAATATATGCAGTTTTATTTCTCTTCCGTGATAATAAAAATCTTAAATATTAAATACTGACTTAATTAAATACATAACGGCAATTAAAAAATAAAAACCAAAAAAAATAAAGGGACAAATGTTTAAATGAATACTCAACTATTTTTTTAAATGTCATCTCTTGAATAAAAAAAATGGAGCGCTTTAGTACTTCGTTAAACCTCCCTGGCTTTCTATGACAGTTTATTGCAGAGCAGACCTTTCGAAAAGCACATTTTAGCGTTTCCATTCTAATAATTGCTTGTGTGCCTTTTTCGTTTTCACAACACAAGTGATTGAACGTGTAGCAGAGCTGTAAATTAATCATTCATTTTTGAATTAATTCGCAAATCATTCATGCACTGAATTAGCAAATTTTTAATTAATTCTTTTCTCACAAAAAAATTAATTGAATGAAATTTGAGGCAATTGAAACGAATTTGGTAAAAATTAATTGCAATTTATTTTCAATTTAAATGAATCTGTCAAATAAATTGCAATTCGTTTCCAATTTAAATGAATTTGTAAAAGTGAATTGCAATTTATTGCACGGATTCATTTGAATTGAATTTGAATTGAATTGAATTGATTTTGTATTGGAATGGAATTGTCAGGTAGCGGATTTGCTAAAAGAAACTTAAATTTTTATTTTTATCAAATAGTCTGAAAATATTATTAAAAGTGTGTTTAATAATAATTTGTGTTTAAATAATCTCATATCTGTATATTGTGGAAAATTTCCTTCTTTTAAATTTTCAATCGAATTTTAAAGATTTTAGCAACTTTGAATCTAAACAACATATTTTGCTGCCAAAGCAGTGTTCGTTTACTCGAAATTCTTACTACTTTTACCAAAATTGGAAAATTCGTTTACTTTTTGTATTGAAAACTTCCAATTGCAATAAAAAATAGTAAATTTAAGTAATACCCCTTAGATTTGCTCTTGAATTTGATTGATTGCAACTAATTGTTGCTTTTCATTTATTGGAATTGCAGTTCATTTCTCTAATTCATTAGAATGAATTCAAAATCAATTCAAATGAATCTGAAAAATGATTTGCATTTCACTTTAACAAACTCGTTTGAATTGGAAACGAATTGCAATTTATTTCTGCCTAATTTGTTTGAATTTATTCAAATTTCATTCAATTCTTATTTGCTGTGAAAATAATTAATTCAAAATTTATCTTACTCGTAACGAATTACAGTCAAAAAAGAATGATTCATTTACGGCTCTGACGTTTAGTAAAAATGTTCACTCATTTGTGTTGAGAAAACAGGACATTAATTGTTTTTAATTTTCATTAGATGCCAAAATTTTTCTATGGGATTTATATCAGGGGACTTGGGAGAGCTTTAGTGCTGCCGTAGAGAGAAATAAAACTGCATACTAAAAATTTTATGGCGTTTTCTTTTCTAAAAATAAAGTGTTACATGTGATTTGCCAACATTTTTAAATTCTCACCGTATTTTTAAGAAGGCTTGCATATTTAACGTTTAGAAAAGAACACAAGTTTCGGCATTGAACAAAAGTTCAATTAGCAATAACAATTTAAAGCGCTTTTTACAGCTAATTTCTCAGTAAAAAATATGGTAAACATAACTGATTAAAAATATACATATGTACAATGTACATATCTGTGGCATATTGACAAAACATCTTAAGTCAAATTTAAAAAGTTGAAATAAAAGGTTGTTAACCGTATGCATTTTTATTCAAAAAACATTTTTGCTTACGTTTGTAAAATTTTGTATTAAAATCGAAATTTTTTTTTAATTTTGATTAATTTTTTTATTTGCCAAAATTTATTTTTTCACCGATATTTTTTTAAAAACTTTTTTGCTATCTGATATAGACTTAAGATGTTTTGTTAAAATGCCATAGATATATAAAACAAAAAAAGTATAATTTGCCGGAAATTTTTTACAGAAATAATTTTTGGAAAATAATTTCAGCAATTTGGATGAGTTTGTTAAAGCAGAATTACTCAAATCTCCAACTAACTACAAGAAAATGTTTGAATCTGTTTTATTGGCATGGCAGATGGAGAAACGAGGAAGCTTTTGGATCTTTACGCTGCTTATATGACAGAAATTTGGCAGAAATTGGAATATGGGCCAAAATTTCATCAATGATACCGGAAATCTGTAAAAAACATTTTATAAGAATATGTTTCTTTAAAATAATGTTTACTGTATTCCCCAACTTGCTTTTTGACCACTTCTTTGCCACATTTGCCACTTCTCTAAAGGCAGTTTCCACTCAACCTGAAATAAAGTTTATACTCAACCTGGCGTTTACATTTGCCAGTACTGGCAAGATAGTAGCAGTATATGCAAAGCTATTCACTAATACATGCACACTTTCCCAACTGTCTTGTCTACTGTCTAGCAAATTTAGCAGACAGTAAAATTGGACAGTAATTTGACATTTGCTAAAAGTTATTTGAAGTTTTGTTCGCAGAAGAAAGAAAAATCCATAAGTAAAAAAAAATTAATATATTCTTTTTTAATTTTTCATGTTTTAGTTAAGTTTTGGGGTATTCCATTGTCGCGGGTGCAACATTTAGACACCTGTTTTTGTTTAACCTAATTAAATAAAAAACATTTTTAAATTAGTCTTTAAAAGGCTACATTTTAATATGTTTATTTTATATTAATTAACATAAATTGTCATATGATATTTTAAAATCCAAGAGAAAGATTCAAATTGTCATCGCGGCTGCAACAAATTTGGCCCAACCTTTCCAGATCACAAACAAAACAGACATAAATCTGTTTATTCTACACTGAAAGAATTTTCTTCGCAATACCAATGAATTTTGACATTAAACCCATGAAAAATTTCATTAAAAAGGAACCTATGCAGCGCTTCGTTAGATCAATGAAACCTGTTTCATTAAAATGTATGTAATGAAACATTACATTAGAATAATGAATATTATTATTAATTGGATGAATACTTCAAAAAAGTAAAAATTTTTTTTTTTATTTTGTTTATTTTTTGTTTTTAATTATTTTTTTTTCTTTTTAACTTTTTTCTCATTTTTTCTGTCTCTGGCGGGAATCGATCCCGCAACCTCGGCGCTGCTAGACTAGCTCACTACCAGCTAGCCACCGGGGCAGTGTAATTTTTGAATAAAAAAACTAGTTATGTTTTTTGTCTTTACTATGTACATATTAAAGAAAACTAAAAACATACATATTTATTGATTGCAAGTTTTTGTTTCATTACTATGATGAAATTTTTATTGTCATAATGAAAATTTAAATTTATGAAGGCACGCTTTTTCGAAATATTTTTATGCTCTTAATTATTGAGACTATTATTGAATGTTAAAAATAATTTTTTTTCAATTATTAAAATATGTTGCTTTTATAAAAAAATTTTTGATTTCATAAATTGAATGGCATATTACATTAGATGTATGAAATTATTAAATCTTACATTTTTTAATTAACAATTTATTATTTTTTTAAGGAAACTATTATTTTGTATTAATTTATGAATAAAGTTATGTTTGTATTTATATTGTTTTTTTATGTTCCCAATTAAAATTTTTTGTTTACTTGGACAAAATTTAGTTTTCATATATCCAATGAAAATTTTTAACGTAATTACGAAATCCCATGAAGCGATTTTAACGAAAATACTTCATTGTAACTATGAAATTTCATTTAGACAATGAACATTTTCATTTAACCAATGAAAATTTTTTTATGAAAATGATTCATTAAATATATGAATCTTTTTGCATACTGTACGAGCGTTGTACCCAGCTCTTTTGATTGATCTGCGTACTGTATCCGCGGAAACACTTTTGTCCATGGACTCTTTAAACTCGACAGAAATCTTGGATGCAATTTTTTTATGTTGCTCTGTTGTCATTTTAACCGATATTTCTGTAAAAAAAAAGTAAGAGAATGTATAGTCGGTCAAGCCCGATATATGATACCCTACACCACAGTATTTAAAAACACATCATGCTTTTGTGTCCATAGGTATGCATTTATCTATGTTTATAAACTTTATTCAAATGGATTTGAAGGTTTGTGAGAGGCAGAAATTGCCCCCTGCCTCCCCTTGTGGTCCTATTTTTGAAAAACTCTATAGCTTATGTGTCCATATCAATATGTTTCTATCGTTGATTTAAATTTCATTAAAATCGGTTGGAAAGTTTCTGAGAGGAAAAATTTCCGCCTATCTTCCCTCGTGGTCCTACGATTCAACCCATTTTCAATAGGCTTGGTCCTTGTGCCAATAAGAACCTATGTCCCAAATTTTAACAAAGTATCTCCAAAATTGCGACCTTTACTTTGTGCACAAGGTTACATGGACAGACAGCCAGCCAGCCGGACGGATATCGTAAGTTCGACTCAGAAAATGATTCAGAGTCTGAATCACACAAAAAAGCGATATGAGATCGCGGGTCCAACCAATTAAGTTATCGTTTGTTTTACCTAACAATCATTACACTCTTAAAAAGAAATAATTTAAGTTTGCTTTTGATTTCTTTCTACTTTTTTTTAAACTTTCAGAACGTTAGCTCTTTATTTCTGTTAAAAAAGTAACTTTTTATATATTTTGGATCACGGGTGCAACAAGTTAACAGTGTATTCTAGCAGTCAATAATTCTTAATAAACTTTTGGAGCACGAAGATAAATGACACTTCACATTTAGCCGGTAAAGCATAACCTAAAACTGTCAACAACAACTGTTTTGCCACAGTGTTGCAAGTTATGTAATAATAAGTGTTTATCGACCTTTTTCTGATTACTCGAAATAGTTTTTATAGTTTCCAATATGCAGGCTTTCTAGGTCATTAATTTAATGTAAATAAAAGATTATTTATTTCATTTTCAATAAAATCATTTTTAAACATGATTTTACAATTTATTTCAAATTTTTCGGATGGTTATATTTTCAAAGTCGCCAAAAAAGAAGATCTGGTATAAAATCAAATAAAAATAAATTGTTTATTATATTTAGACTTTCTTCTTTGCACTTATAACAAAAAAAACTACTAATAGCGGGATTGAAAACATTATGCCGGAAATCATCTAAAGCGGAATCGCCCTTTTATATTTGTTCACACAATATAGTTATTTTTTTAAACTAATTTTGAATTTGTTTAGTTCACACAAAAAAAGTTTAGCTAAACTTGCACTGCAACATTGACGTTTGACTTATTTTAAAAAGTGAACTGTCTTAACTACTGTCTGGACGCCTACGTCACGAAGAGTTAGTAGTGTTTTTGGCAACTAAAATGTATTTTATTACTGTCTTGCCAGTACTGCAAACGCTGTGTAAACGTTGTGCAAAGAATATTAAATATGTACAAAGATATTTTACCATAAAAGTAAAAGAGCTTGTTTTTCTTTGCTGGTCTGTTTTCTTCCTCATGACACGACCTGACAATATTAAATTGGAATACCTTTCTATTAGGTATTGCGTGCTTTTTCGGCTTAGACGTAAATTTTTCTTAAGGCGAAAATAAATAAAACATCCTTAATTTTAAACAAAAACACTTGGAATATGGACGTTTGCTTACATTATTTTCAGAGTATTGATACATAATATTTTTAGCAAATTCCTTAGCTCGCGGCAAATAGTTTCTTTTAAACAGCACTGCATATATTTCTTCGTCTTCATCTGATGATGATATTTTATATATATTTTATAACAAAATGTTTTGCTTCCATATGAACTATAAAAACTGAGAGACGCACTACAAAAATAATTTATTTTTTCAGCTGTTAATCTAGCGCAGCACTCATGCCCCTTTAATTAAAATGAGTGTTGAACATGTATAATTTCTTTTTTCATTTTAAAGGGAGCATAACCATTTTATAAAAGAACATTAAGAAATGTAAAAGGCAGACTAAATGCAGAATTTTACTCAGAAGAGAAATAAGTGGTTCTTAAACTCCAATTTTGGGTGCGTATTTATACTTTAGTCTCTCACTGTACATACATATATTTTATAAAAAAGATTAACTTTTGTATTAAATTTTAACACTATTTTTATTGTTGCAATATGATCACTTTATTTATTGAGAAAAATAAAAATGCCACACATAAAAATAATAAAGTCTTGTGGTGCGTTTTGTTATTAAACTGAAAAGAGACTGAGTAAAAATTAATTGTCACTGATATTTCTATGACAGTAATTAAAAGCAGGGTTGCAGATGAAAGGTAAATATTTGTTTATTTGTGAAGGGAAATGGCAAGTCCTTTAGGTTAATGGTTTGAATTTAAATATTTCTTATAATCTAGTCTAAAAATGTTTTACAAGTCACATATGGGCATTTCCAGCGAAAAGTCAAGTTTTTGTGAGCACGCAAATAAGATTGTATTTTAGGCCAATGTTGTAAAATAATTCCCATTGTTATTACTTAATGAAGAGCTACATACATACAAAAGTTTTTGAGAAACAGTTATAACTGCTTGCTGGCAATACATAACAAAAAGGCGACTTTTCGCTGGAAATGCCCATAAATAGACAATAATTTATTGTTAAAAAAAAAAATTTATTTGGAATTTCATCGCCGTTTGAATGATGTTGTCTGGGGTCTTCCTTAAGGTATGCCCAATTCATTTCAATTAACGCCCTCGAATTTCGAATTTTTATTGACAGTTGGTCTGTTGTTGCCCACAATGTTGCGTTTGATAAAGTGTGAAGCGTGGATACGTGCAAGATTTACTTATTAATTCAAGTATTTTAGCACAAAGCCTTCAAGGACAAAATTAAAATACCTAACATATCGTCAACTCATTTTTGGTTTGACCTACAGACCATTTTTAAAAGAATTGAGTTGGGAATGGGGTATATTTATTTTTAATACCCCCATTCTGAATCCAAAACCTATTCCACGAAATTTTTTATGGTTTCGAGTATATTAAGCATTAATTTTGCTCCATATCAACTATTTTAATGTTTGTTAAGTATTGTTTTGCTCTACACGCCATTGTATGTCGAATTGTAGAAAATCTCTCAACCAAAATTGTACAAAATAAATTTCACTCATTTTTTGCTTCAGTGACGCAGTACGGCCATTAGCCGTACTGCTGCATTAGCAGCCTTGCCAAAATGCCTGGTGGTAGCCAATTTAAGATCGTAAATAACGCCTTAGAGGGGGTTGCACTAATGGCACCTGTTACCGTTGTTGCCACCATTCTCATCATACATTCAAACCTCGTTGGTGACTAGAAAAGAATGGGTTCATACCAGTATACATTCCTGGGGCTCAGGCCAATGGCCTTTTTACAGTAATATAATGTAGTTGCCTCCTTAGCAGTCCTGGAAATGGTGGTCATCTTCAAGTTCAGTTTGGCGTTATAAGGCAGTCTTAGTGAGGCAGGATTTAATAAATTAAAAAATGTTTTCAATATTTTTCGCAAAAATCTTAAATTAATTTTTGCTTTTTGTATTTTTTTTTTAATTGTACAAACGTTTACACTTATTGAACACCATTTTAGCAGAAAAGTTCAAATAATCACTAAGAATATATTAACTGCCTGGCCCACGATGTCGACAAGAACATTTCTTTCGTTTATTAATATTGAAACAAAAACAAAGTTTAGTTTTTTATTATTCTTTTCAATATAAATATGCGAAAGAAATATTCTCGTCGATATTGTGGGCCTGGCAGTAAAAGTATTTGTATTTAAAAAATAAAAAAAAAAATAAAATAAATAGAAAAAGGAAAAAAAGAGAAAGAGAAAGTGATAAAGTAAATAAATGTCTATTCAATTTTCTTATTTTTTAATAAACACAATTTTATATGACATTTAACATGGACACAGACACGAGACATGAATGGAATGGACAACAAATATCTTTAAGCTGATTTAGTATTTATTTTTCTTTTTTTAACGATGCTTTAAAAATCTGAAGTGCTTTAAATTAACGGACATTAAAGCTCATAGAGAAAAAACACTCAGTTTTTAAAACATTTTCCATACTAAATTCTATCCGAAAGTTTAAAAAAAAACACATAAAAATTTATTTTTAAGGTTTAAAAAAAAAGATTATTTAATATATTTTAAATGCAACTGCTTTTCACAAAAACTTAAATAAAAAATTCTACAATATTTTTCAAATTTGTAATCTTTTTTTTCTTATTGCAAAAATTCTTTTTCGTTTTTGATTATAACGAATTGTTAAATCGTTCACTTTTTTTTAACTTAAATGCTACACACAAGAAAGAAATGGCAGACACACACACACATTTTGTTAAAGTTTAAATTCATATAAAATAGATAATTCTTATCGTTCCATAGTAAATACTTAAATATTCTATGGACACAATGAAAATAAAGCAAGTAAGAGTGCTACATTCAGCTATGCCGAATCTTATAAACCCTTCACCGGGGTTCGATAAGAGCAGAAAGTTATATAACAACTGTTCTTAAGATATAAACAAATATATTTCGTGCCACGCCCACTTCTTAATCCCGCCAACATTTGGTCGGATACTGTGTACTGATAACCAAGATGCTTGTTTCTTGAAAGCTTTGGCTCTTGCCGTCGTCCATATATTAAGAAATGTATGATGTCTTTGTACGGTAGGTGCCACGCCCACTTCTCCAATCCCAACCATACTTAGTTTGTGTCTTAATACCCCAGCTGTCTGTACCAAATTTGGACAGTACTTCTCTTACCTGTTTAGAGAAAAATTAATCAGTTTTTCACCACGCCCAGTTCTCCAATCCAGTCTACATTTTGTCGGATATTGTCCAACGATAATGAAGATCCTTGTACCTTATTTGGAAGCTTTGGCTCTCGCCGTTTTTCAGATATACAAAAATCTATAATGGCTTCTTGCAGGTGCCCCGCTCACTTCACTTCTTATCTCTCGACCAAATTTTTTCGGACGTTATGCATTGATAAGCAAGATGCGTTTAACTAAAATGGACTTTGTGGCTCTTGTTGTTTTCCAGATGAACATAAAAAAATTCAAAAAAAAACAACAACAGAAAAGGACTTGTGGGTAAAATAAGAGAGAGTCGTCTTTTCTACTCATATCTCAGCCATTTGCTTAATTGCAATGGCAAACGATGCCGGTCTATATGTGACATAAATACGGGTCTTCCAAGTCACCGTCATTTCTGTGGATTCTTAAAACCTCATGTCAACGTTAAATCAACTTCGCTTCTCATAAGGACCCAGAATATATAATAAATTTTAAGGGCCGATGTTAAATGTGAACCACACCTTAACGTAAAGTTTTTTTCTGCATTTCATTTGGCATTTCTTAATTTCAGGCTAACTCAATTTGAACCATGGAAAGATACAGAATCGAGTAACACGTTAAAGTTATTCAGGCTTAATATGAATATGGCCGTTCAAATCGAAATGCATATCGTGAACTTTGTGGTTGTGTCGCTCAATTCAATCGTCCAAATGTGCGAACAATCGGAAAAATCGTGCAAAAATTTGAGCTCGTACTGCAGAAAATATTGCAGCTGTTCGCGATAGTGTGTCTGAAGAGCCGTTCACCTCAACTCGCCGTCGTGCCCAACAATTGCACCTCCCACGCTCGTCGTTGATGAAAATTATGCATAAAGGCATGCATTTACACGCTTACAAGGTGCCATTGATGCAAGAACTAAAGCCTCTTGACCATTCCAAACGTCGTCAATGGTCTGAATGGTGGCAAGAAATGGCAACAGTGGATGATCAATTTTCGAAGAAAATCATCTTCAGTGATGAGGCACATTTTCACCTCAGCGGACTCGTCAGTAACCAGAATTTCCGCACTGATGGTCGGAAAACCAATGCACCTACAAAGAGTGACTGTTTGGTGCGGTTTATGGGTTGGCGGCATCATTGGGCCGAATTTTTTTCCGAAATGAGGCCAGTCAGGCAGTTACTGTGAATTGTGTTCGCTATCGTGAGATGATAATGGCCCGTATTGGAAGAAAAGGATGTGAACGATATGTGGTTTCAACAGAACGGTGCCACTTGCCGCACAGCTAACGAAACAATGGCTCTTTTGCGCGAAAAATTCAATGGCTGTGTTATCTCACGTGGTGGCGATGTCAATTGGGCGCCAAGATCATGTGATTTGACACCGTGGGACTTCTTTCTTAGGGGTTATTTGAAAGAAAATATGTACGTCGATAAGCCAGGAATAATTCAAGAGCTAAATGATAATATAATTCGGTACATTAACGGCATAGAACCTCAATTACGCCTCAGCGACATCGAAAATTTTGACCATCGGGAGGAGGTGTGCCGCCGAGGTCGCGGTGGCAATTTTGCCAATAATTTCCATACATAATTGAACCATACCAATATTATCGTAATAAAAAGATATTATGTATATTTATATTATTTGGGTCCAAGACTAATATTGTAGAAATTACAAATGTAAAGGCAAACTTATATTCACCTCTTTACCTTCGGTGAAGGGTTTAACAACAAGAAGGGACGTATGAGTAAAATAAGAGGCAGTCGTGGTTTTTGCTATAGCATCTCAGCAAATTTAAATGAGCATAGCTTACATAAATATATACATACGCACCAGGTCCCGACCCCCCCATTTGAACAGACGGACGCACAGGCGATCAACCGAATCAGAGGTTCTCTTCTTAAAAGGATCCAGAAAATATATTCTTTTGAGAGTCTAGGATGAACATTGTGGAAGTTGCAAACGGAATGACAAAATTTCTTAAAACTTTTCATATACATATTTTTAACAATTTTCTTAATTAACATGTTTGTAAATTGTCATATTAACAATTTCTTTCATATGTAGAAAATTAATAAGAAAAAAATAATTTTGTGTCAAAAAATTAAAAATAAAAAATAAAAAAAACCGGAATTTCGATCTAAAATCTTTAAAAGATTCAACGATATGATGATTATTGCGAAATTTAATCAATCTATACGGTAAGTAACGTTATAATCTAATGATTTATAAATAAATTTTATCCGTTCTTTTATAAATTATAGATTCTGGAATATTACTGATAATGGTGCCAAGATTTCGTTTTGTGATGATGTATGATCCACCCAGTGCATTTGTGACTTAAATAGATTATAATGTTGTCAGTGATGTTATTTTATATTTAATATGCATATGTATTTTACTAAAAAAAATAATTAAAACAAATTTTAATTGCATCTTTTTTTTACTTAGTTAGCAACAAATTATTTTGTTAATATGACAAACTCACAATAAAAAATTATATTTAACTGTTAACAAATATTTCATTCAATATTACAAACGCATTGTTAAAAATATTTGTTGAGTTTTAACAATTTTAATTAACAAAATAATTTTTTGTATTTACAAATTTAGTTGTTGGTGCCTTTTCAATTAAAAAGTTAATTGTATTGACGAATATGGTATTTAATATGACAATTGATTTGTCGTAATTTTTTTCTGTGTTACCTTTACCTATGACAACATACAAAATTTAAATTAATCCAAATAAACTTATTTACAAAGCGAAGTACAAAACTTTTAAAAATAAATGAAAGAGAATGAAAAATAAATCGTTTACAATACTTTGTAGAAATGTATTCTGAGATATTCCTACAATAATTTTGTTGTTAAATGAATTGTGATGAAAAATGGAAATTTTATTTAGAATTTAAAAACTGAAAAGAAAGGAAAATAAATTATCAGTTGCCAAAAGTTAATATGTCAAGTTTTGCTTACTATGAATAGTAATTTAATACGAAATTTGATTTTTTTTTTTTTTAATTAAAATTGATATGACTTAAGTATGAGAAAACAAATCATTTGATATTTTTTAATATAAAGTTTTCTTGAAAAAGAATAGAACATTAAAATGATAATTAGAAAACACTTAACAAGTAAGAAAGCCTTGACCAACTAAGCCCGTCTTACGAGGTGACATGTCATAATGCCAAATGCTATAACCTTCAACGACACTACGACACACTAAAAAGTGTCAAAATGTCCATGGACGTAATGAAACTTTCAAAAGTGTCATAATGTCCTACGTTATCTCTCACCAGCCTTTTTTATTTCCTTTTGGCACACTATAAAAACAAAACATCCCAAATTGTTTAGTAACCGTTTATGTTGAAAAAAATTAAAACACTCGCTAATTCCTGGTAGTTTTTGTTAACAATTTCGATAAAGGAAAATTCTTATGAAAGAAAAGGACCGATCGATATAATTTGATTTCGTAATTGCAAGAGATTGACTAAAAAGCAATTATTTTCTTAAAGTCGGCTGCCAACCTGCGTTATATGCAAATCATATATCTTTGGAAAATTTGCAAATAGCATTAAAAACTTGCCCCGCTCATAACATAATTTTGAGCTGGCGGCTCCATGATTTCCCATGGGTCTCAAATACGTGCCAAAGCAATACATTTTTGACACAGAAAGCGCCCTATTCAGCGCATATACAAATTGATGAATGCAACGATCAGCTTAAAACACTTGATTTTTTGTTGTTACCGTTATTCGTTAATATGCTCCCTTACAAACCTGCGAACAAAAACACAACAAATTAATATCAAGGAAATATGTAAATTAATCCATCCATCCATTAATCATTCATTAAAGCATACAGTCGTTCATCATTTTTCAACTCGTCCTTCTCCTGTTGTATGGACACTTTAGTTTCTATTTTGTCCCTGACTGCTTTTCCGACAGAGTTACAAGAAAATATTGTTTACACTTTGATTATCTTCAAGTTCATTTGGCAACTGAACACCACAAACAAGAACAGCTCCATAGCAACAGTAGCAACATTAAAACTCATGTAACATTTGATTAATTTAGAAAAACGATTATTAAATTTACTAGACAAATAAGAGAAGGAAGCCAATTTGGTTTACATTTGTTTTTCATTTTTTTTTTTTAAAGTTTTGGAAATGATTTTGAGTGCTTTTAATGTTTGCCAAATTAATTTGTAAAGACAAATCCGGTGTATGAATGCTTTAAATGTTAGAACCAACTTTGTGAGATAATTACAGTTAATGGTCACTGTCAGGATTGCCAGATATTGAACTAAAAAACATTTAAGAAATTTTACAATTGGTGTAAAAAAATAATATTTTAAGCTTTGACAGTTTTTCCGATAGTTTCTTCATTGAAATGCGAGGTTTTAAATTAATTAATCTTTGATAAATCTCACTGTGTCAATACATTAATATACAATTTAAAATTTATTCGGCCTTATATAAAATTGAAGTGTTAAAACCGGTTTTCTATTATTTTTTTTTTTAACGAACACTTCAAGTTCACATTAATTTTTTTGGACAAGGCCGATAGTGTTGAAACAGATCTGAGGCGTCACTTCAGACAAATATTTTTCCAACCCCATAATTAAATTATCCCGCATTTTATTATCTTCATTAAAATGTTCTTCGTTCTCTGTTTACAAAATCTATGAAACTTTTTGAAAGCATGGTAGCATTGCTGAGAGAATAAGTGTCTACATGTGAGACATATAGATTCTATTTCGCGTATACCTATAGGCTTCCTCCGGCAAATTTAAGTGTCAAATTGCAATGAGTTCTGTTTAAACATTAACAATAAAATGGAATTCTTTCACATTGAAAAACAAATTTATGGAAAGCTTCTTTACCATCGAATTATATCCCTGCGGGAAATTTGTGTCAATTAGTCCAACGGACTGGTCCTGGGATTTGTGAAAATACAACAAGTACAAAAAGAAAGAAATCATGACCAGTAAAGGAAGAACCAATCCCTTAACTGGTTAAGGACCCCACCTGGATAACAATCTTGTCGTGATGTGGTGGCTTAAGCGTAGGCTATGGTTACTAGTTCGTGCCCTGAGACAGTGGGTGACTGGTCAACACTTCATCTGGTCATGAACTAGTAAACCCAAAGGCCTTCGCAACTAATGGTTATCCATCCTTCTCCCATCCTCTTTACCTTTCATATCCCTCTGAACCCCATCCCTTCTCCCCCACTTGTAAGGTTAAGGTGGTTGGTAGCAGTGCCGAGAACCTGAATGACTAGTTAGTGGTAAAAGAAGACTAGTCGCTAACAGCTCCCCTCCGGTGCTAGGACACGGGCCGGTTGTAAGTTGTTGTCTAGTCCATGTACGCCGTCACTGCATGGATGGTCCATCCCCTTACGTGCCTACTCGTGGGAACAAAAATGGAAGAAAAAATAATAAATAAAAAACAATTTTTAAAAAAACAAGATGAGAGTAATCTCTCATCTGAGGACGATCTCCTGGCCTCTAGTCAAGAGACCTTGATCGGACTCTCCGGCAGTGTGGGTGACAGCCAGAGCACGCCACTGCCCCCGAAAAACCAACCAAATCTCACCCAACCGACCGTCAAGTCTGATGGACAAACGGGTGAGAAAATAAACACAAAAAAGAGGAGAAGTCCTGGTGATATCCTCAGGCAAAGGTACAACAAAGCGCAATTTATTCTTGGCAAGATCGCTAAGAACGCTGCGAACGGTACCCCACACGAACGCGATAAGGAAGATCGTGTCAAATATCAGGCTGTGGTAGAAGAGTACCTTAAGTTTAGGGACAACATGCCCAGCACGTCTAATGTCGCTCAGGAAGGGTCCAAGCGGAATCGCTCTCAGGCAGAGAGTGAAAAGCCGCCAAAACGGAGGAAGATTCGGGATAACCCGATCACTCCGGGACCATCGAGCTCTGCAACCACCAGGAGACCCTTTAATGAGGTTGTAAAGGATCACCTACTGATGGCCTTGGCAAACGACAGGAGTGGTCATCTTACCCCTGTGGTAACAGAATGGGGCGCGATCGAGTCCAAATTGGCTGAGCTCGTCATGGAGCACGTCCTCACCAATTTGGATAGCCCTGCGCCTCGTTTTGACTCCGGTGAGATTCACCGGGGCTACAGGGTAATCAAATGTCTGGACGTCTTCTCAAAGGATTTCTTAGGCAAATGTATCGCTAAGATAAGCGATGCATGGGATGGCTTAAGTCTTAAGCTAATCCCCGCCGAGGAAATTCCAATGAGACCTCGGGCAAAGATTTGGTTACCGAAGGTAGGCTCTGACGGTCAGAAAATACTGGGATGTCTGAAAAGACAGAACCCCAGTATCCCGATGGAGGAGTGGAATGTTATCCGAGCCGAGGATCACGGGGATAACAGCACTTGCCTCACGCTTGCCATCACGGAGGAGGGCTCAACGGCGCTCGAGAAGGCAGGCCTTAAGCTTTTCTTTGGTGTGCGGGACGCAAAAGTAAAGGTATTCCGCCCAACAAGCTCAGCGAGTGGTGAAAAGGATGAGGTCGAGGTCGCCCACAACCTGCTCACCGGTATGAAGCTCTCCGAGTCGGAGAAGAAGCCACCCGATGGCACTGAGAGCAGTGCAGATTAACCTGCAGCACTCAAGATGTGCTTCTGACAACCTCGGGGTCCTCCTAGCCGAGAAGGACCTCGACATAGCGCTGGTTCAGGAACCCTGGACGGTAAACGGAATGGTGAAAGGGTTCCCGGCCAAAACATATAATATACTATACGCGAAGGACAAGGGTAGGCCAAGAGCATGTCTTGTTGCGAAAAAACACATTAATATTTTCTTCTGTTCACAGCTTAGCTCAGCAGACCTTTCAGTCGCAAGGGTCGAGATGGCGGAGAAGAGAAGCTTTGTGATTGCCTCATGCTATATGGCACATGACAGGGACGCCCCTCCGGACGAGGTACGGTCGCTCCTATCCTCTTTAGGCGCCAAAGAGGACTTCATCCTTGGATGTGACGCCAACGCCAGGCACACCATCTGGGGCAGCAGTGAAATCAACAATAGAGGTGAGTGTCTATTAGATTTCATAAATACTAACAAAATTACTATCTGTAACTCCGGCTCAAGGCCAACATTTAGATTTCCTAGTTCAGGTAAATTCAATGGTTGGGAGGAGGTTCTAGATTTAACACTTATGAACGATAGGTCTAATTTATCAGTTGATAGGTGGGGGGTATCAAGCAGCAGGTCCTTCTCGGACCATAACTGGATACTCTTCGACATTGGACACGTGGTTAATACCGGGAAACTTAGCTTTAGAAATCCGAGACGTACGGACTGGGCTAAGTTTAACGGAATTCTTGAACGTAGACTCAGTAGAATGCCGAAGATTCGGAATTCAATCTCTGCACTCGAGGGGGTGGAGGAGACCTTCAGTGGCGCCTTGACTAGGGCGTTTGAAATCTCATGCCCCATCACGAGGGCCAGGAGGAGCTTCCCTCCCTGGTGGAACTCGGAACTCTCGGCTCTAAGAAGAGAAGCCCGTAGGGCTTTCAACACGGGTTATGCCAGTAAATCGTGGCAGGAATACCGCGAAAAACAGAGGGCATATAAAAAGGCAATAGCAGTCGCAAAGAGAAGATCATGGAGGAACTTCTGCGAATCAATAGATAGCACCAAAGAATCTGCCAGACTTAGCAGAGTTCTGGCCAAGGGCCACTCGAACCCAACGTATGTCAAGAGAACGGATGATACCTGGTCGGAATCATCGGAGGAAACACTTGACATTCTACTTAACACTCATTTCCCCGGTTGCTTGGACGCTACTGATGGGGAACCAGTATACGATGATTCGTTCTTTGAGATTGACGAATATATCATTTCGGAGGAAAGAATCCAATGGGCGATCGAAAGTTTTGCCCCATATAAATCCCCGGGACCTGATGGCATTTTCCCTAGGATGCTGCAGAGCGCACGGAAGTATGTCACTCCCTGGTTGAGGTTAATGTATAGACTCTGCCTATCCCTCAATTATGTGCCGGCTAATTGGAGGAGGGTAAAGGTGGTTTTTATACCCAAAATCGGAAAGAGTAGTCATGAGATTGCGGGGGACTTTCGTCCAATCAGTCTATCATCTTTTCTGCTCAAAACTCTGGAGAGACTTCTGGACTCACATATAAGACATCGACTGGAGGGTACATCACAACTCTCACGCAGTCAACATGCCTACCTCAAGGGTCGGTCTACGGAGACGGCGCTACACGAAGTAGTAGGGGCCATAGAACGATCACTGGAATATAAACAATTTACCATGGCCGCCTTCCTGGATATTGAGGGCGCTTTTAACAACGTCACGATCACTGCGATCGAACAGGCTCTAACTGATCTGGATGTCCAGGAGTACATCATTAGATGGTTGGTGAGCATGCTGAGGTCAAGGATCGTTACATCATGTCTTGGCAACAGTGTGAGGTCAAAGAATGTTAGCAGGGGTACACCCCAAGGTGGGGTGATCTCTCCTCTGCTCTGGCTCATCGTTGTTAACTCGATTCTTACTGGCCTGGATAACAGGGGCATCAGGACGGTGGCCTATGCGGATGATGTGGTGTTACTAGTATCTGGTGCGTTTCTGGATGTGATGAGTGACATTATGTCCAGTGCGTTGGGGGCGCTCAGTAACTGGGCCGCTGAGTGCGGACTGGAAGTGAACCCAAACAAAACGGAACTGGTACTATTCACCAGAAGGACAAAAATTCCGGCTTTCAAACTACCGCGGCTGGGGGGTTGCGAACTTCCCCTGTCGAATCACGCGAAATACCTGGGAATCATCCTGGACTCGAAACTATCATGGAGATTGAATACTCAACACAGGGTTAGGAAGGCTACGGTGGCTTACTACGCCTGCCGTAGAATGTTTGGCACCAGGTGGGGCCTTAATCCTAGACTGGTCAAATGGCTATACACGGCAATAGTACGGCCCATTCTTACATATGGATCTCTGGTATGGTGGACCGCGACGAGCAAGAAATACATCGTGGTTCAGCTGGGCAGAGTACAAAGATCAGCCTGCATTGGAGCAACAGGCGCTCTACGCACTAGTCCTTCAGAGGCTCTGAACACTATGCTGCACCTTGTTCCAATTGAAATACACCTTATGGCCATATCCGTCAATAGCGCGGTCAGGCTCTCTTCATCGGGATGTTGGACGGCGAGGACGTACGGTCATGCAGGGATCTTACGGAAGCAACCCACATCTCTGAAACGACCAACGGACTACATGATACCCCGCATGGACTTTGATAGGAAATTCAAGGTCATATTCCCGTCAAGACGGGAATGGAGCAGGGGTATTCTGGACGAGGAATACCGCACGAGGGTTTACACAGATGGGTCAAAGATGACTTGTGGTGTCGGCTCTGGGGTCTTCTCGGAGGAACTACATGTGAATCTCTCTTTTCGTCTGCCGGATTGGGCTAGCGTATTTCAGGCTGAAATATTGGCGATCAGGGAGGCATGCAGAACGCTATACGATAGGAACATCAGCGGCAAAATTGGCATCTTCGTCGATAGCCAGGCAGCTTTGATGTCACTGGAGTCATATAAAACAACATCCATACTCGTCAACCAGTGTAGGGAAGAACTGTCCAGACTGGGCAGTCTATCTGACATTACCTTAATTTGGATCCCTGCGCATAGGGACCATTATGGCAATGAACAAGCGGATGGGCTGGCCAAATCTGGAGCCGCTCTTGATATTTCACAGGCTGTGCCAGTCGCAACACCCCTGGGAACTATCAGGAGCGAAATCTTCAGGCACTATCTGGATATGGCTGACGACAAATGGAGGAAACTGGATGGCTGTAAGGCTACCAAGGAAACGTGGCCCACATATGACATAGGTCGCTCTGAGCGACTTCTCAATTTCAGTCGGAAGGACGTGTCAAGACTTACGTACGTGCTCACTGGTCATTGGACGATCGGCAAGCACGCTATGAGACTCGGCCTCCCTTTCAATGAATGCTGCCGCAGCTGCAGGGAACCTGGAACTGAGGAGACAGTATTTCATCTTCTATGTGATTGCCCGGCGTTTAACTCTATACGACATGGACTGTTCGGGAATTACCTTCTACAAGGACTCTCGGAGATATCGCGGGTGGGACTCAACAGCCTGCTGAAATATCTCAACGCAACGGGCTGGCTCTAGCCACCTCAGCATTGCCTCTGGGTCAAGTTTTGATCGGGGGGCTCCGATTTCTTGACGAGTTGTGTGGTGTCAAAACGGAGCCACCGTCGGCTCTACTTGTTGCGCGCCGGGAACTGTGCGTGCTGCCACGTTAACCAACCAACCAACCAACTGGTTAAGGAAGAACAAAAAGGTAGAAAAAATAATGAATTACACAACAGTCTTAACCGTTGCTGTGACACATTTTTTGGTACTTTCTAAAATTTAGTTATTGAATTTAATTCTAGGACTTGTTTAACTGAAATAATACTACATTGTCTTGAAATAATACTACATTTTAGTAGCTGACACTAAGCACGTTCATTGAGAATAGATCTGTGGGAGTCAATTGACACCATATGGCCATGGTGTCAATTGACTCCCTCCAATGACAACCCCATGTAAAAGTGATAGGTCTTATTCATATAAAGTGTTAGAACTAGAACCGGTCTCTTCCACCAAAGACCTACCACGGGACTACTTTGGTGTCAGTTCTTCTTGCTCTAGGGATTCTGCTTATTTTGCATGCCAAGGACAGTCAAAATTGCAAGTTTTGAAGGTAAAATTTAAGTTTTGAGCCAGTATAAATTTTGTAACATTAAAGTGCAGATTTCTATTTACAGATTTTAAATTATACACGATCTGCTAGAAAAAAACACGCGGGATATGTGACCATTCTTTAAGTCCTAATATTGACTGTTGGCTTGCAGCAGTATTTACGGGGGAAAATGGCTAAAAATGGGCTAAAAAAAAATTTTAAATAAAAACACGTAACAATTCAATTACAAAACAGTAATAATTCATTTAAAGCTGTTTACGATGAAATTGTAAGTTAATATCCATTTCTTCAACAAGAATAGACATTAATTAATATTTTGAAAGATATTTAAAAAATTTAATCACTAAAGCCTATTAGTTTTTACTAATTTGAAGGTAAAGCATAATCACGACAACATTTACCCAACCTTTTGAGTCCAGATCTACAATAAAAAACAAGTAAGAAAGTATAGTCGATCAACCACAACTATATGATACCGTACACCACATTAGAACCTGCCCAGAAAAAAATTAAAATTAATTTCAATTAAAAAATTTGTGATATTAATTAAAAAATTAATTAAATTTGCACCAGTAAACAAATTAATAGTATCAATTAAACGTTTAATTCACTTGATTAAACGTTTAATTTGTTTGATTAAATTTTTAATTAAAACTGATTTTATATTTGATTAATGCTTTAATTGGTGAAAAATTTTGAAGAATTTTTTCTGTGTGTGTGCCAAATTTTATTTAATTATCTGCAAATTTGCGACCTGCACTTTTCGCACATGGACAGCCAGCTAGCCAGCCGAACAAACATCGTTAATTCGACTCAGAAAGTAATGCTGAGTCTATGGGTTTACGTAAAAGTGGGCTTAGGACCAATATTTTAAGATGTAACAAACATCAGCGCAAACGCATAGTACCCTTTCCACTATTGTGGTGTTGGTATAAATATGTTATTGTTATGGTGAACATATTTACCTAATTTAATCGAATTAACGGTTGCTAAATGTAACCTATTTCTCAAATTATTTTGAACAATGTTTGCTTGGCAAAATACCCTCTCTACTTAAGCATTAGACCATGAAAGTGAGACCAACTTTATAGTCAATTCTAAAATTTCTAAAAAAAAAATGTTGTTGCCGCCTGCATCTCTTTATTGAAATACTTGCAACCAGAAAGAAACACCGATGTTTGTGTTGATCCATTTTATAAATTTAATATTGGAATACTGTTCCTTTATTTTAAAAGATGTTTCAACATCATCGTTTATAGCGATTTTCAACATTTGTAAAAGTTGTGATTTAAATTAAAGGAGTTTTAATTGTTAAAAATGTTTATTTTGCTTTTTAAAATTTTTATAATAAAATAAAAAATGTCTTTTAAAAGAAAACATGCAAAAAAAATTTTATGGCTAAACAAGTTGAAAAATGGCTAAAAAAAATGGCTAAACTCCTTTTTTTATGGCTAAACAGGTTGAAAAATTGCTAAATCTAGCCACCTAATGGCTAAATTGGCAACACTGGCTGGGAGGCACCGCAGTGGTGCGAGAGTAGAACACAAAGAATTCTGATGATGACAATGTGGTTATTCTCGAAACGTAAATTCAACCAGAGTTCGAGCCTAAGCTCAGCCAAGATTAAAATTATCAATTAAATTTAATAAATTTCATGATGTGAAATTCCTTTCTTTAGTAAATGTGAATTTTCATTTGATGAACTGAAGCCTAAGTAAATTTTAAAAATTTCAAATTAAAAATCGACGGTTCAATTAAAAAATCAAAATTCTTGTAAAAAATGATTAAGAAAATACTCACAATTGTCAAAAAATCCTGCCCAGGGCTTTTTGACAATGAAGGTGAAAGAGAACATGAAAACCCTGGTCCTGTCTTTTATAAAAAAAAAAAGGCAAATTGAAGAGGCATTAAAATGAAATCACAAACATTTCCAATTCATTAGGGGATTTTTAATGATATTGTTATCTACTTTTAGTTTGTATTAGAATCATTAATAAATATTAAGATAATTAACAGAATTTGATTCGCCTTTAAACATATTGTATGTATTAAATAAGACTTTTCATAAAAAATTTATGAAAATATTGCCATAAAGTTTTGTCATTCTTGATAAAACTGTAATTAATCATTATTAATGGTGCAAATGAGTGAAAAAATCTCTCTATTTTACTAGTAACAAATTGTAAATATCTAATTACATACTTGATTGACGGCCAATTTCATCAAGTTCAGTTAAAACTAACGTTTATTTTAACTTCCAGTTAACAAAATGTTTTTGACAGTTAAAACTCATAGTTAACTATAACGGAACTTGGTGAAATTGGCCTTTAAGTATACAAAACTAAATTTCTTAGGATTGTTTCGATAAACAAAACAAGCTCTTATTTATTTATTTTCATATCGAGGGCCAAATTCAAAAACTCAAAAAGGTTAACTTTTTAAAAGAGAAAAAAACAAAATTTTCTGATACAAGCCAACAATCCATAGTTTATTAATTGTTAAAGTAAAACGCTTAAATTTGGTATTCAAATTAAAAATAAAATATTTGATCCCTCGCTAAAATTTTAGACATGTACATACAGGAATTAGCCACGTGAGCATTGATAACCCAAAAGTATCGAACGAAATTAAAAGAAATGGGTATTGAAGGTTGCATAATTATCTATTATCTTTTGTAAAGATATTAGAAGTTTATTGAATGACTCTGAATAAGAGATTTTCTTTTCCCGCACATTTTTATTTCCCGGGAAAGCGGGATTTATTTTTCAATTTCCCGGGATCCCGGAAATTCCCGCTCAATTCCGCTCAAAGTAAATTTCAAAAAGCCACCTTTAAAATTTTAAATTGTCCTTCTATTAAACTTAACAAATCGACTAAAGCACTTATTGCCACAGAATTAATTCATTTGGCACTTCTTAATTTCAGGCTAACTCAATTTGAACCATTGAAAAATACACAATAGAGCAACGCGTTAAAGTTATTCAGGCTAATTATGAAAATGGGAGTTCAAATCAAAATGCTTATCATGCACTTCGTGATTTTTTCGGTCCATTTAATCGATTATATGTGCGCACAATCAGAAAAATCGTGCAAAAATTTGAGCAAACCGGGACTGTAGGAGCTGTGAAAACACCAGTTCATGCTCGTACAGCTCGTACTGGGATAGTGTGGCTGAAGATCCATCCACCTCAACTCGTCGTCGTGCCCAACAATTGCACCTCTGACGCTCGTCGTTGATGAGCATTAAGCATAAAGACCTGCATTAACACGTTTACAAGTTGCAATTTACTCAAGAACTAAAGCCTCTTGACCATTCCAAACATCGTCAATGGTCAAAATGGTGGCAAAAAAAGGCAACAGTGGATGATCAATTTTCGAAGAAAATCATCTTCAGTGATGAGGCACATTTTCACCTCAGTGGACTCGTCAATAAGCAGATTTGCCGCATTTGGTCAAATGATAATTCCTAATTGATGGTCGGAAAACTAATGACTGTTTGGTGCAGCTTATGGGCTGGCGCATCATGGTGCCATTTTGTTTACCAAAATGTGGCCGGTCAGGCATTTACTGTAAATGGTGTTTGCTATCGTGAGATGATAACGATTTTTTTATGGCCCGAATTTGAAGATATTGATGTGGACGAGATGTGGTTTCAACAGGACGGTGACACTTGCAGCACAGCTAACGAAACAATGGCTCTTTTGCGCAACAAATTCAATGGCCGTGTTATCTCACGGGGTGGCGATGTCAATTGACCGTCAAGATCATGTGATTTGGCACTGTTGGACTTCTTTCTTAGGGTTTATTCGAAAGAAAAAGTGTACGCAAGCAACAATTTATGAGCTTAAGGAAGAGATAATTCGGCACATTACCGGCATATAACCTTAATTATGCCTCAGCGTCATCGAAAATTTGGACCATCGGATGGAGGTGCAGATGCTCTGCACATAAATCCATTTAAAATTTTTTTAAGCAAGCGGGTACAAAATTCTTCGTTTTTATAAATTAAATCTGGGTCTTCAAACAAATTAAATATTTTGTATATTTTTCATCTTCTTCTTTCGAAATTTCGGAAACATTGCCTTAATTATAAAATATGAATTGCCATCTCTGTGGCGTTTGGCAAAAATATCTTAAGTCAGAAACTGTAGTTGTTCGTTATGTTAAATTGAAAAATATTTATTTGGTGTATTTCAAAGACTTTTTTCCTAAGAACAGATGATAAGGCTTAAAGGCAGTTGTGCTAGACTAAAGTGATTTAAACTAAACAAAAGAGAGAACAAAAATTAAATTTATGCCAATTTAAAACTTTATATGTTTTTTTTGTTTTTCTTTTTGACTTAGGACGTTTTTGCCTTACTGCCTAGTTCTATTTCATGACACAACTTATTTACAATTATGCATATCAGCAGTAAAGTTGGCATTGTTAAATAAAAAAAATCTCGGGAATTCCCGCACAAATTTCCCGGGATTTTTTCACGAAAAATGTGTGAAATTCCGGAAAATTCCATATGAAAAGCACTACTATGTATGCTTCTCTCTCATCCCTAAAGTTTTAACTTCCTATTTATGGCTATAAAACAATATAAATAAAAACCATATGTGATTTTAAACAGGGTTCGAGCCCCGGCCACGGTCAAGAATGAAAGATTATCAATAGCAATTTTAATTATTTTCATGTTGTAAAATTCCTTTCTTCATAAAAATAATTTAGTGAAAAATTAAATTTGATGAACTTGAACCGAATTAAAATATTAAAATAATTTATTAATTTTTATAAACATAACTAAGATGCGATTCAGCTTGAGCTTCTTTGGGGGATAGTTGGAGAAACATTTAACTGAAGCATACTTTTTCTCAAAGTTTTTGTTATAAACATCCCAAAAGTAGGGTAAATTTTTTGTTTGGCGGGTGGGTTATGGATTCGGAGTCGGAGTTGAGGTTTTTGTACTGGAGTCGGTGTCAGAGTCGTAGAACCACAAAAACTCGCGACTCCGGCATAAAAACTTTTTAAATTAAAAAGTTTAAAATAAGAAAATAAGCAGCACTTTACTTTAAATATGAGTAGGTGAGTTTCGAAAAATAAAAAATTGGGATAAAAATTGATTTTGACAAATCTTTTAGCATTTTATGAGAATAAATATGTTTTTATGTGGGCAGTTGGTTACATAATTGGTTCGATAAACCACCAGACATTTACAAAACTACCTCGTTGCATCCTGCTTTCTGCGAGAAGTGCGTCAAGGTATTGTTAATGTAATTGTTAAATTAATAAAACATACGAGCATAAACTACCCGCTTGAGTACTTGAAAGTTACAAAATTTGATTTACAAAATTATTCTTAAGTACCAACAGCAAAAACATTAAATCTAACTAGACCTGATAAGCTACGATTGAACACATGCACACACTAGCGACCCCCTTTATTTTTTACTCATTAAGTGTTTTATGATCATGTTTAGGCACATGCGTATTTTAGTGATAAAAATATAAGGCCTCGTTTTCTATGTTAGTGTTTGTCTTGATAACCACTTACACATATGGCAATTTCTATTTATGGGAAATTCCATCTTCACTAAATTATATGTTACTGTAATGGCCTTTATTGTCTTTCATTCTTAGAACTATGTATTAAATATTATCTTTTAATAATAAACATGTTCAATTCAGAACAGTAATAGAGTCGAATTAGAGAATTTAAACATGCAAATTTTTAAACAAGTTCACTTGGACATATGTATTCGTTTTTTATAGATCGTATATTGAAAAATATTTTTGTAGCGCTGTAGCCCTTGAAAAAAATGCATGCCATTGTTCCAGATATACTTCCCATCAATGTGGGGGCAAACCCGAAAAATGATTTGAGAACACTTTATTCTACTCACATTGGGGATAATTGGAGAGAAAATAAAGACTTTGCAATTTTATATTTTTGTCTGGGACAATAATAAAATATTGATTATGGTACGAAAAAAACTATGACGAGTACACTGAATTAAAACATTTCAATTTGTTTGTTTAAAAATTCAAATTTTTTATATGACGAATATTTTATGTGACTAATATTTTTTTATGTCAATGATATCCTTCATAAAATAACGGTTTATAAGGTAACATACTTCACTTATTAAATTGGACTTGGTGTTCTTTACCTACCATGATGGTATTTCTACTGTTCAATATTTTGAGACAAACAGCACCAAGTCCAACCACAAAAGGTCTGCTATTTCCCAAAAAAAAATACAAATTTACAACAATTTATTCAAGTAACAACTGCAAATTCGGTGGTAAACCACACTAAATAGACTTCATGCCCTTTACGTCTAAGCAAGTTGGGCTCGGTGTTGTTTTCAACTTTTCCATCGCGAAAACTACATTAGATATGACTTATGGGAATTTACAGATCCATAGAGGATTCCAACAGTATAAAAAATATATTTTGAAAAAGATGTGAATTGGTGTAGTTTATCCCTCCCCTACAGAACTATTGTAACATTTTTAAGCACTGTTTGCATAATATTAATAAATTAATATAACTTTAAAAATATACTACAGCTCAATGATTAATTTACCTGGCGGGGTAAAGTAGGAAGCTATATTTTTTTTTGCATTCGTTCAAAATTCGTATAAAGTGTAACGAACGAGTTTTACATCTCACCTACTCATATATAATTAACTACATATATTAAAGCTAAATGCGGCCCGTGTTACAATTAAAATACCGGTTTTAAATCATCTTCTTGGTAGGTTTAACCATTTAAAAGGTACTGGATTGATAAAAGAGGTTAAAGTTATATAAGAACCAGCCCCATATACACTGAGAATCAAGGTTAGAGAAGGAGTCGGAGTTGTAGTCGGAGTCGTACCTACAAAATGGAGTCGGAATTAGAAGTTTTTCTTGACGACTCCACAGCCCTGGTGTTAATGCACCCTTAGAGATTTTTAAAATAATTCCATTTAATTTGTCATTTTATTAAAGTTTAAATTCGAACCAGTTGGATAAATTAAAGTAAATTATCTTTAGCTTAACAAATGTTCTTATCCAAAATGTATAACGGGTATTCAAATAATAAAACAATCATACGCCCAGCTGTTTTCTAAAATTTTCTATTCATATTAATCATACGCCTACCAGTAACAGTTGAAATCGAATGAACAAATAAATATTGAAATCAAAAGGATTTGAAGAATTAAAATCATCGACTTTTTACAGAACAAGCAAAAAGGGAAATGAAAACATTTTATTCGTGGCATTGATACGAATGAAATGAAAAGGAGAAAATAAAATAAACAGTGAAAGTGGCACTTTGTTACAAATGTTTACTTGATTATGTATCATTCTTCTGTGCGACTGAGTTTGTTGTTTCGTTTGTTTTGTTGGAATGGAAAACAGTCTGAAAAATTATTCATGTAAATTTTTCTTTGTTTTCTTTATCTGCCTCTGCTATAAATTCTGATTTATCGGCATTAATTCAATTGCGGTCGATAATAATGAACAAAAGTCTTCAATAACCATTTGAAACATTTCAATAACATTCATTTAAATTTTGTTTTGCACATTAACAAAAGATTTTACATTGAATGTTAATTTTTTTCTCAATAAATGAGATTTCTGTCCTTCATTCGGTTTTTGTTGAAATACCATACAAATGTTTCATCTTCCCCATGATCTTCTCGTAGTGATAAAGATGATTTAGATAATTGAATAACTTTTAATAAACATCTCATTAAAAATACAATAATTTCATTTGCTTTTATCAAAAATATTTTATGTTTATTGTACAATAAAAATCGTGCAAAAGTACTTTATTTATTGATTTCTTTTTGGAGTCATGATGATATTGAAATAATAATGAAACATAAATATTATCATTTTCTGATTTTCATTATGAGAAAAAAACCCCATATTTTTTTTAGCTACTTTAATATGAAAATATAAAGCAAACAGAAATTTCTTCTTGAAATTGTAAGTGAGAAAAATTAATCAAAAATAAAATTATACCAATAGAAAAATATATTAAATTATATGAAAAATATCCTTCTTCTTTCGACGACCGGAAAAAAATTGGTTATTATGAGCAAATATTTAAAGAAAATTAATGGCAGTCTAAGAACAAAAAATGTCTTAACACACTTAAAATATTTAGGGTGACCCTGAGGAAGCGCTGCGAGAAGGGCCATATTATGTATGTGTATGTGTATATACATACTTAAATATATATGCATATGTTTATGGATAGATGAGTTGCAAAGCCGTAAAATAATAAAAAGTGATGAACCCTCAATAACATACGTTGAATCTTAAAACACAAATGAGGAAAATAGTAAAAAATTTCCCTAAATTCTACAAGAAATCGTTACAGTATTTCTGATTTTCAACATGTTTTTGCGGTCTTCTGTAATATTTTTCAAAAGTTTGATATACCAAGTTTTTCTTGGGATTCGAAAAATTCGTTTAAATGTGCTTAAATGCCATTTCATACTTTTGGTAAACTGAAATTTATTCCTATGCGCATTGCACTGGTTGCTTAGGCCAGATCGACAGGAAACTTCATCCAAAAAGGTTTTAGAAAAACTAAAGATATTAAACCAAATAAAACTGTTAAGCGAATTAAAAACCCCAGTTTTACTTGTAACAATATCAAAGCTTAAACAAAAACAACAACAATAAACAGTGAGTTTATCTTTTCTTACCGTCTTGACTTGAATTTTTTGATTTTCTTTTTTTTTTGTCAACTTTAAATGTAGTTGTAGTTTAGTTTAGTTTATGGGATAGGTATAGTGAATTTCTAAACGATTAAAGTGAAATCTTCTTCGTTCTGGAACATTATCATGCATTTTTATCCATGTTTTTTTAAATTTTTTTTGCTATTAGCATTCGCTTTGAAAGTTAAAATTACATTACTTTTTCTAATTTTACAGGAGAAGCAAAAAACTTAAAATAGTTCAGATATAGAAACAATTGATGGAACATGAAAATAAGAAAGAACAACTCAACTAATTCAAGAGAAAAAACTATTTCTTTCGAAATATTTCTTTCGAAATATTTTTTAAGGTTATATTTGTGGCTCCACGAAAAGCCCCCCAATAAAATAACGCCCAGGAAATAACCCCCAATGAAATAAATCCCAAAAAATAGGAAATAACACCCAAAAACAGTGAATGAAATAACATCGAAAAATAAATGAAATAAACCCCAAAGCGAAAACGAAACAACCCCCAATATTTGGGAGTTATTTCATATGAAATAACCAGGGCTGTGGAGTCGGAGTCGGAGTTGAAGAGTCGGAGTTGATGTTTTTGTGCCGGAGTCGGAGTCGTAGTACCCACAAAAACTCGCGACTCCGACTCCAAAGTTTTTCGGCATAAAAAATTTAAAAAAAATTTCCAAAATAAAAATTATCTTCTTAAAACACATTTAAAATTAAATAAATGGTTTATGAATACTGCTCTTATGTGCTGTTTCCAAATGACAGGCGATGGACTGAGCGCTTTTCATATAAGATTTTTGTAATAAAAGAATTTTATGACAAATATTTTCCTATTAAACAGGATTTTAAACCAAAAATTATAAGAATGAGGATTAAAGTTTATTAAAAACAACTTCCAAATTCTTGCGTTTTGCGTTGGCGATTTCCAGCACACCTCTGATAAATTTTGCTACATAATCAATCGCCTGTCATTTGGAAACAGCACATTAATGTTTGCGTACGGTAATTGCTTCTCAAAAACTCTAATTTTTAGAAGGCCGTACGGTAGTGAAAAAATAAAAGTTAACACCATTGAGTCTCATATACATTTAGCATCAAGATTATAGTAGGAGTCGGAGTCGGAGTCGGAGTCGCACTTAAAAAATTTCAGCATTTGAAGTCGGAGTCGGAGTTAGTACTTTTTTCGGACGACTCCACAGCCCTGGAAATAACACCCAATGATGAAAATAAAATAACCCCAAAGAAATAAACCCCATCAGCAACAAAAATTAAATTATGCCCAAAATTCATAAAAGAGTCAGCTTCACCAAGGATAACCCCCAAAAACCAACCGCTTTAAAAATGAAATAACGCCCGAATAAAAAATGAAATAACACCCAAATTATACACGCTATGAAACAAGCCCCGAACTTTAAAAATTTGTTGGGTGTTATTTCATTGGAGATTATTTCATAATTTGAAAACCCCAAATGAAGAATGAAATAATTCCCAAAAAAAAATGTTATGAAATAACACCCAAAAATGTATGAAAAAAATTTGGGGAATATTTCATTTCTCGTTTGGGTGTTATTTCATTGGGGGGCTTTTCGTGGAGCCATATTTGTTACGTTCTCTTGTATTTGTGTTTTCTGAAACAAAAGGACGTATCATCAAAAATATTTTTTCTAAACAGACGTGAAAATGTTAAAAATATGAAATTATTTTATTATTCCTTTTATTAGCGCTTTAAGTTTAATGAAAGATTAAATGCATTCATTCTGTTTTTTTTTTTTAATTATTACCTTTTGATAAGAGGAATCAAGTTTCACTAAAATAAGTACTAACAATAAAAGTAATAATTTTAAAATTAAAAAAAAAACACAAAACAAAATAATGTATTAAATTCAAGTTCATAAAAAATTAGTTTACAGAAAGGAAAATAATTCAATGTTCAAATGGGATGTTGTCACAGAAATAATGACAGTCCGAAGGAAGCAAAAATTTAAGGTCCTGTAAATGGTGTCATTTCTTTTTAGAAATTTTTATTCTTTAAGGATGCAAGAGGCAAGAAAGGGTGATGAATTTGAATTTTTTGTCTGCCCGTTGTGGAAGAACCTTAAAAACTTCTTAAATATCAGTTTTAAAATAAATGGTTCCCGATGGATGACAACCTTAAGCACGGATCATATTAACAGTAGGCACTTCAATTTTTTTCCTATATTTTTAAAAAATTGATTAAAGTTATAAGTATTTAATTTAAAATACTTGCACAGAAAAAATTATTAGTAGTTTTTTATCAATTAAACAAAATTATTTAAAAAGTATTTAAACTTAATTATTGTAACAATTGAATCAATTATTTTTTTTTTTTTGTTGAAAGAAAATTAAAAATGTAATTTTTATTTAATTAACATTTTAGTTGTTTTGAAACAAATTTTGAATTAAAATAATAATCAAATACAAAAAAATTATTTCGTTTAAAATAAAATAATTTAAACTTGTGTAATTGTTGTTGGAAATTGTCAAAATCAATCAACACATTGTTTGAAACGGCAAAGTTTTTTGATCATATTTTTAATTAAAATTAAAAATATTGTTTATTGAAATAAAAATATTCAAAATATTAAATTTTTACAATTTTTAGTAATCAATATAATCATTTTGGTAATAGGAGTAAAATCAACAAGGTTTCCTTCAGATTCATCCTAAACAAAGTATTCAGATTCATGGGGAACTTGCATTTGATGGTGCAATAAGTTGTACTGTTTAACAAATTCATCGCGGTCCCGTTTCACACCAAGGTCCTAAATATTCTTACCCTTACCCTGTGTTGCTCAGCTGGCAGATGGCCAGACTGACTAAACGATGTACATGTTAGCTTCACTATTACTACCACACTGACAACTTAGGCAAATATGCACGGCTATGGCTCGTCGGGCCTGGGCGGTGGTACGTTGGAATAATAGTGAAAGCGACACAATACAACTTTTGTGTCAGTGTATAAAACTAACCTGCCGTTTCTTCCCTGTAGGACTAGGTGTTATTGCCTACGATTAAATATACCCTCCCCTAAACCATGGTAACCGTTGTCATTACAAAGGCTACCCCTTTTACGCATCACCACTCGATACCTACCTTTATAGCCGTGTTAAATTATTAGCAAAACATCTTCAAATTCGTTCATAAAAATTCAAATATATTCAAGCTTATTATTTTTTCTTTTGTTCTTAAATATTAATACAATTCAAGTATCTTACGCCCAAAGGCTAATACAACTGTTCCCTAAGTTCGAACTTCATATTACATTAGAAACTGGACCTGCCATACGGATTCACTTATATATTTATTGGTATCAAAAAAAAATCTTAAATAATAGTAAATAAATATATACTATATAGTTATATTAAAATGTACGAAGACTTTGTTTAATCTCTTATTCTGAGTGTAAATTTAACTTAGTTCTATGGGTTTTCATTAATGGTTATGAATTGGTTTTAATATTATATTTATTATAATATAATATTATATTGTTCTTAATTCGATTTCAAAATTTCCTTGTTTTTAAATTTGAATCAACTTTGTTTTTCTATCCCATCAGACCAAGCTGTTCTGAAGACAAATTCATAGTGATTTCCGTTGGGCTTTAGTTTAGTAGTTAACTAAGGAAAACTATTATATATTCAAATTTAAATTTATTTTTCTTCGTTAGTAAACGGTTGGTAGTATAAACTTAAATTTATTTTGCTGTTATTTGTAATTGTTAACAACCGGTTATAACTTAATTGTAATTTATTTTGTTTTTCTAAATCATTACCATTGGGAAACACAAGTTTTATATTTGAATTTGACTTAATTCGGTTTTGACTATCATTCGTTAGCAAAATATTTATTTATGGTTTTATTTTTGTTGGTTCACAAGCGGTTATAAAATTGAATTTGAATTATAAAACGATATCCTTCTTTTTTTTCTATCGCACTATTTTAAATTCAAATTAAACTTAACTTTGTTGTTCTCCAAACTATCATAAATCGAAATTTGAGTTGATCTTGGTTTCATCCACCGGTTGACAAATGGTTTTAAACTTAACCCGTAATTCTTTCTATGTCTTTGCTTAACTACCAGAATACTTCAAATTCAAATTAAAAATTGTTTTTATTTTCTTCTATCGTTACCCAATTGTCTTTGATTCAAATTATCATCACTAATGTTTCTTTTCTTTTCGAATTTAAATTAATTCAATTTCAAATACAATTCAAATTTAAGTTTAATTAATTTTAAATTCAATTCAAACTTAAATCAATTTAATTTCCGCCAATAGTTTCTAAATGTTTTAACTGTAAATTCCGAAACAATTTTATTCTTATTTTCCATTTATTCTAACGCAGCTCGCAATTTAAATTTGGAATTCGCTTTTAATTTTCCTTAGTTGGCCCACTGTTCTAAACTCAAATTTATTTTGTTGTTTTTATTCTCTAACTGTTATAAATTCGATTTTGAATTAATTTAAGTTTTGTTTTTTTTCCTTTGTTATCATACTGATTCAAGTTCGAATTTATTTTGTTTTTTTTTCAGTTGTTCTCAAACTGTCATAACTTTGAATTTGAATAAATTTTCGGGTTTTCATTTTCGGATAAAAAAACAGTCTTAAATTTTGAAGTCAATTAATGATTGGATATGATTACTAACAAACCAGTTTAAATTCAAATTTATCTTGTTTCTTAGGTGTTTATTGTTAACAAGATGACTTCAAACTCAAACTGAAATGTTTTAGGTTTTGTATTTTTATAAATTTAAAAAAAATGTATTATTGGGTTTTTTGTTTTTCTTAAAACGTAATGAATTAAAGCTCCAAATCGAGCGGAGGATTAACTGCCGAAATTTAATATTTGTATGCCCAAAACATACGTGGTCAAATATAGTTGGCCATTTCTTGTTTTAATTAGGCAAAAGAAATGGTCAAAAGAAAACTAAAATAATTAATTGCAAACGTGTTTGAAACTAAATTTATGCTCCAAATTGAGCTGAGGATTTACTGCCGAAATTTTTAAATTTGCATGCCCAAAACATGCGTGGTCAAATATAAGTGGCCATTTCTTGTTTTAATTAGGCAAAAGAAATGGTCAAAAGAAAACTAAAAAAAAATTGTACCGTGTGAACCGGGATTCAATTAGGATAAACTACCAATCAATAAGCGATGGTAAACCTAGCACGACAACTTGACCAAACGTGGCCCTACCTCCTAAGTTAAGTCCAAATCTAGCAAATATTTAACGCACAATACCAAAACGCGAAAGGAAATATAAATTAATATATAAGAATTAAAACTCGCTAATTTTCAAAACAAGTGGCAACGTGTGTGCGTCAACTATTTGCTAAGTGTGAACATAGACTTAGTTAAACGTCAGACTTTAAAATACATATCAAATGAAAATCTTATTTATTCGGGGTCACGGTAAATGTAAACTATTTTTTTATCTTTGTTATTATAAAAATTATCAATACAAATTTCCACTAAATCGCTACTTTTACTTATCTGATGATATCCCCTCGATATTAATGTCCGGGCGCTGTATGATGTCGGCTTGTAGACGGTGATGTAGTTTTGTTTGCTGTTGTGTTTGATGATTTCTTTGTAGATGGATTTGCTATTGTCTTTGATGATGGAATTGTTGGTGTATTTGTTGATGTATTTGGTGATGTATTTGTTGTTTTCTTTGTAGTTGTATATAATGTTTTGGTTATCCCATATGTAAGCGTTTCGGTATATCCTTGGGCCGTTGTTACATTTGAGGTTGTGGCAGCATTCTCAAGGTAGTTTTTGTATCCCGTTTGTACTTTTCCGTTGCACTGTGACGTCATGCTATGGTGGGAATTATTGTTGGTGGAGGAATTATTTTTTTGTTGGCACTTTTGTTTCACTTGGACGTTATGCCATTGGTGGAATTATTTTTTTGTTGGCACTTTTGTTGCAATTAGGCGTTTTGCTACTTAGGAATTATTTTTTTTGTTGCAAGTAGGTGTTAGGCTATGGGAGGAATTATATTTTTTCCCTTTTGTTACCACACTACCCGCGAGAATTCCGGTATGGTTGTAGCTACTTAGGACCGTCAACAGCTCGCTGCTGCAATTTCGTTTTTCCAAAAAATCCTTGCGGTAACAGGTGTAGTTGTGATACCGATGTATTTTACGCCAACCAACCGAATCTCGTCCCCGGCCGTAAGCCAGTGGGTATTGCCAGCATTCGATGCCCTTTGGTGTCTTTCCTCCTCCAGCACTTTTTCCTCTTCTTCACTCAACAGAGCCTGTTTCTCCCACCTTCGACTAGTACAACCTGCTTCTAGGGAAATATTGTGAAGTTTAATATTCTTCCTTGTAATTCTCCCCCTTATCTATTCACGGCACTTACCTTGCTTAATTCCAATCCTATTCCTTTTGGTGCTTTTTCCAGTGGCTTTGATTTCCGTGGATTTCAAATTCCTTTTTCAGCCACCATCCACTTATCACGACGTCCGAATTGAAAAGGCCGGATGCACAAATTGTCTTCCGCCTTTTTGCTTACTGCCATTGCAATTTGTACGCAACTGCAACCTACTTCACTTTGTCAGTTGATAACTTTAGTAGTATTACATACCACTACCATTCAATTTGTTTCTTTTCATACTAATCAGGGTTTTAATTGCCCCGCCAGTGGGGTACACACGGCACACATCCTCACAGGTGGTGGAAGATTTTTATCATATTAGCAAATTAAATTTGCTAATATGATAAATTTCAAACTATTGCTCAAAAGTTATCATCTCAGACTTTTAAATCTTTTGCGTGGTATACACCCTGGAATTTTCCTTGCAGGTTTTCAATTTCATAAAGATTATTTCCAACTGGCTTTAAGATTCGACATTTTACAAACTTTTTGCACAATTTCGCCGAGATTTGTTTGGAAAAGTCTGAAAGTTGAAAATTGCGTCGGAACACCTCCTGACCAGGTTTGAATTTTGTCTCCCGACATCTCACGTTATAACGTTTTGCATTGGCTGTATAGCTTTTGTGTAGCTGTTGTTTCACATTGTCACGAACTATTTCCAAAAATTCACTTCGGTTTTCCACACGATTTTCTGGCTCTTCTAACAGATCTAGTTTCCTAGCTAATTTGTAAGCTGATGCATGAGTTATCATATTTGTTCCGAACAGTAGAAAGTAAGGTGTCACGCCTGTAGCTGAATGTACGGCCGATCTTAAAGCGCATTCTATCTCACAGAGGTGTAAATCCCAATCACTTTGATTCGATTCCAAATACGAACGTATTGCTGCTAAAACTGATTGGTTCACTCTTTCAGAAGCGTTGGCTTGTGGCGCGTAATTCGCTGTACGTATATGCTCTATTCCGAAACATTCCATGAGCTCTGCAAAGTCTTTACTGACAAATTGTTGTCCATTATCGGAAATAAGCGTTTCCGGACATCCAAATTTGTAGAAAACCTCCTGTATTAAAAAGTTGATAACATTCTTGGATGTAGCTTTAGACATCGCTTTTAGTAAAACATACTTTGAAAAATAATCAAGAACGATAAATATGAAACAATTGCCTCTTTTAGAGCGGACATAAGGACCTAAAAAGTCAATGTATACACGCTGAAACGGTCTACATGCATCGGGTTGCTTTCCCATAGGTGGTTTCAAAACACTATTTGCAGGCTTGCATTCCTTGCATGTATCGCAACGATTGATATATTCCCTTACTTGAACGTTTAAATGTGGCCAGTAAAAATATTCCCTTATACGATGTATAGTTTTTCCTATGCCTCCGTGAGCAACATTTGGTAGTTCATGGGCTTTTGATATGATTTTCTCTGTTAGTCCTGACGGAATCCATAGTTTCCATGCGTGGTTTTCTCTATTAATATCCCCGTCATACCTAACTGTTCGCTTATACACGAAATTATCGACCACTTTAATATCGGGAAGACTAGTCTGATTATTCTCAACGGTTTCTATTAAATCCTTATAATCTGGGCTACTAAATTCTGGTGAAGTTAAGTCTATCAACCTGTTGTCAAATAGTTCGATTTCATCCATTGAAAATCTTGACAAAGTATCTGGCACTATATTCTGTGCTCCTTTTCTATGACGAATCTCGAATGAGAAAGTTTGAAGTTGTAAGCTCCATCGAGCAAGACGAACACTTAAATCACGTTGTGACATCAGCCATTTTAAAGACGAATGATCGGTAATCACTACAAAGTTCATAAGCTCCACATAAGGTCGAAAACGTTTAATGGCAGTAATCACTGCTAAACATTCACGTTCAGTAACCGAATAGTTTTTCTGAGCCGGCGTGAACTTTTTCGAAAAATAGGCGATCGGGTGTTCTTCACTCTCAGAATCTTCTTGAAATAATACCGCACCCATACCAACATCAGATGCATCGCATTGTATATAAAATGGTTTGTTAAAATCCGGATGTGTTAAGACTGGGCTTGCAGTCAGACATTCTTTTAACTTGTCAAAAGCTTCTTTAGCTTCGTCGGGAAACGAAAATTTCTTGCCCTTTTTCAAAGTATCGCTGATTGGTGATGTAAGAGTAGCGAAATCCGCGATAAATCGGCGGTACCACCCTGTAGTACCTAAGAAACTGCGTACCTGTTTCGGTGTTTTTGGATACTGAAAATTAATAATTGCCTGAATCTTTTCTGGGTCAGGTTTCAATTGTCCTCCTCCCACGATATATCCTAGATATTTTAATTCCGCACATCCAAACTTAGATTTGCTAACATTGATGGTTAATCCCGCCTTATTTAGACAATCGGCCACTTCGGCCAAAATCCTAACATGTTCCTCAAAGTCTGGAGATACCACCAGCAGATCATCCAAATAGACAAACACCTTCTCTCTAAGTCGCGCTGGAATCACCTTGTCCATTAAGCGGCATAACCTTTGGGCAGCATTGCACAACCCAAAAGGCATGACCGTGAAATGGTACAAGGGTCTTCCAGGCACAGTAAATGCTGTTTTCTCTCGGCTCTGTTCTGCCAGGGGTATCTGCCAGAACGCATCCTTCAGATCAATGCTGGATATAAAATGGGTATCACCCAACCGACTTAAGAGTCCCTCTATGTGTGGGAGTGGATATGCATCCTTAACCGTCAAATCATTAAGCCGTCGCGCATCCAAACAAATTCTTACTTTATCTCCTTTTTGCACAAATGTTACTCGATTGTTCCACGGGCTTTCACTCGGCTCAATTACTCCTAATGACAGCATCCTATCCAGCTCTCCATACATTAATTTCTGCACCACTGGTGACACTGGGTAATGTTTTTCCTTAATTGGGACAGCTGCTCCGGTATCGATGTGATGGGTTTCAAGCGAAGTCTTACCTAGGCCTTTGCGCGTAAAACAAGGGAATGAATCTATAACAGTTTCTAATAATCCCCGCTGTTGTGCATTCAAAACATGCATTCTTGGAAACGAATCATTCTCGACCCCTATTGAGCAGGTATCCATACTATCTACATTAAATCTTATCAAGTTAAATGCCTTCATGAAATCTAGACCTAAATAAAGTGGTAACTTGAGAGACGGAACTAAAAAGAAATCTATCGGCTTACTAATTTTACCAAACAAAATATTCGACCTAACACGACCAATTATAGGATTCAACCTCCCATCTGCTGTTCTTATTTCAGATTCAAATGGATAGATAACAAGGTTAGCCTTTTCGACAAAATCCAGGCAGCTATTTCCAAGTACTGTTACTGATGCTCCGCTGTCTAATAATCCTTGTATAGGTTGTCCGTTTATATCGATGGTGGTGTAGATCCTTGTATCAGATCCTTCATAAATACTTGCTGCCGAAATCTCAAATCTGACTCGTTTCCTTTCTTTATACCTGTTTCTTGCTCTTAGAATTTTTTTAGTTGGTCCAAAAATTCTTTCTTTGGCTTTCTCATATTCTTCCATCCGTACGTGTAATGGTTTTCGTGGGTAAATCTGGTTTAAATGTTCTTGCTGGGTAACTTTTTGTAAAATCTTTTTGTGAGATTCTTCATGACGTGTATCGGGTTCACACGTTTTAATTGCTGCTTGGGATACGGTGCCCTGGAACGTGTCTCCATCCCAACTCGAGACAAGTTCGCCTTTGGGTTTCCCTGGCATACTGGACATCGTGGCGTAACTGTGTTTTCAAGTCCGCATTTGTAGCAAAACAAATTTCTCTTTTCCTCAGCACAATCCATAAATGTGTGACCTTCAACTTTACAATTCCAACAGATTAATTTTCTTGGAACTGTGGATAATGCCTCTACCTCCGGAGTATCATCCGTTGTGACTACTTCACACTCTATCTCATTAACCGATCTAGCAGGGAATCTATTGTTGAAATTGCGATGACTACCTAACAGATTTTCAGCACGACGACATTCCTTGGCGAAATGTGCCAAACTGACAACTTGAACTGAAAACAATAATTGAGCCATAGGTGCTCTGAGATTTCCTTTCATTATGCTAACTAACTGCCTGTTTTTAGAAAACGTAAGCAAGTGAGTGAGTGAGAAATTATATTGAAAACAAAAACAAATTTTCGTTTTTTATTGTTGCTTTCAATATAATTTCTCACTCACTCACTTGTTTACGTTTTCTAAAAACAGGCAGTAAATCTCTCTCACTAATTGGACTACGAAGCTGGTTACGTAAACGAATTACCGCATTATAGAAATCGTCAAAAGTTTCTTGGTTTTGCTGTCTCCTATCTAGTATTTTCCTTTGTATATCAAAATCGCTGTCAAAACGATGAAACTGTGTAATTAATGCTGCTTTGAATTCTCTCCATCTAGACACATTATTAAACCTTCTGTGGTCCCAGAACCACTCAAGTGCTGGTCCACTTAACAAATGATGAAAAGATTTCAAAACATCTTTCCATTCACATCCATAATCAGACTGTAGGGTTTCTACTCGAAAAACAAAATCTTCGATGCTGGTTGTACGTGTAGTACCATCAAAAACAATACCCCATTTGTCAATACGTAGACTTGAACCATGTGATGTCTGTCTCTGACTTGTTGGTAATGACGTAGTAGGAACTTCTAGTTGAGTAGGAAACTCACTAGGGAAATTTATATTTGGGTTATACGATACGTTAGGCCATTGCCGAACTTGTAACTGTCTTTGAGGTGGATTAAAGAATGATGGAGGTGGCTGACTTAAGTCTGGAAAATGATTACTATCTCTTGGTTGTGAAAGATTCTCTTGTGGCTGCTGAGAAGAGCCATGTAAGCTTCGCTGAATTATTCTTGGTACTAAGTCCAATAATCTATCCTCAAAATTCCTTAGATCTTCATGTGTTATACTTCTTTCAGATCGACTAGGCTCTGGACGACTGACGTAATTTGGCGGTGGTCTTAAAGGAACATTCTGTTGTCTAAATGCTTCCCTTACTCCTCGAGCACTGATACTACTAAACGGTGGGGTTGTAATAGAGCTATTGGCGGAAAAACTTCCTCCACTTGCATCTAACTCTTCTGCTCTCTGTGCTTCCATAATTGTCGCGTTCAAATCCTGTCGTCTAGGAATTGCTCCAGCAGTATTTACTGATGTAGTGTTGGTTGTCGTCGGCATCACGGTAGTGGTAACGATTGGATCGTCGTTCTTACTAGTAGACCGTGTCCCTACCATTTTGACTATCAACTACAACGAACTAATCTCCAGACAAATTCTACAAAAGTATATTAAAATACTATTCAACCAAACTATATTAAAGAGTTCAGACCAATTTAAAAGTAACCTTCGAAGACTTAAAAGTAAAATCAAAGTGTAACGTAAATCAGGTAAAACGAATATCCGCGAAAATAAAAGCAACAGCTACTAATCTTATAACTAGGTTCTCGCAAGATAAACAAAACGAACTCAACTCGGAAAATCGAATTCCCAAGTCAAATCAGGTAAATGTCACTAAATGTGACGTATATCCGGTAAAAATAATAAAACGACAATTTAAGTAAAAAGGTCTATACTTAGCGAATGAATTCTTTGAAAACTACGCAAGACAAAATAAGATCGAAAAATCAAATGTTAAAGACGAATCCGGTAAAAGTACTGTACTCCAATCAAGGAATATAACTATTGTCAACAAAATTAAAGTATGATACTATATACTTGGTAAAGATATTCAACAAAAAAAATTAATTCAGTAAATCTGATTTCAGGTCGAATCAGACAATTGTCAATGATGCATAGAGCATGTAAAAACAAATTTCAAAAGGTATGCTGAAATAAAATAAATTTAGGTAATCCGATTCTGAATTCAAATCGGGTAAAATGGGCAAAAATAACAAAAATATAATATGTAATGAAAAAAAATAGACGTATTAAATAAATTTTTCCAAACGGTAAACAAAAACCAAATAAATTCAAAAGGGATTGGATTTCTAAGTCAAATCCAGTAAGCGTTATGTCGTATATCAGTAGGTAAATTCTACTGATATGTTACTCCGTTAATCAAAAATATAAATGTGATCAAAAATTTCATAATGGCTAAGATGGTATCGAGATGGTGATTAAAAAAAATTAGGAAGAAACGCAGAACGAGCTAGGTTAAACTGTTGGTCATATCGAGTATCTATCGGAAATTAAGCAGTAAAAACAAAGTGGCAAACAAACTTTAATTTAAAATTATCTAAGCTAGGCCTCACCTAAATTTACTCCTAAACTATTGCCAAAGAATCGTTGCTATTAAAGAATCCCTAAATCAAATCTGTAAGACTAACGAAATCTCAGCTAAAGTCTCTTTATTAATCAAGCCCTGGTGGCATACTAATTGTTACATTGGTGACTAATCGGACTCACCAAAGCTTTCCTAAATCACGTAAAATTTCAATCCCATAAATACCGAATGATAACCTCAAGTTCGTTCCTAAATGTGGATAATCTTGACTACATATACTAGTAAACCATACAACTACTCAAGGTTGTGCCTAAAGTAGGCCAATCTTGAATACCTATACTAGTAAACTGTCTACCTAATCAAGGCCGTGCCCCACGTTGGGCGCCATTTATTCTGTACTGTTTAACAAATTCATCGCGGTCCCGTTTCACACCAAGGTCCTAAATATTCTTACCCTTACCCTGTGTTGCTCAGCTGGCAGATGGCCAGACTGACTAAACGATGTACATGTTAGCTTCACTATTACTACCACACTGACAACTTAGGCAAATATGCACGGCTATGGCTCGTCGGGCCTGGGCGGTGGTACGTTGGAATAATAGTGAAAGCGACACAATACAACTTTTGTGTCAGTGTATAAAACTAACCTGCCGTTTCTTCCCTGTAGGACTAGGTGTTATTGCCTACGATTAAATATACCCTCCCCTAAACCATGGTAACCGTTGTCATTACAAAGGCTACCCCTTTTACGCATCACCACTCGATACCTACCTTTATAGCCGTGTTAAATTATTAGCAAAACATCTTCAAATTCGTTCATAAAAATTCAAATATATTCAAGCTTATTATTTTTTCTTTTGTTCTTAAATATTAATACAATTCAAGTATCTTACGCCCAAAGGCTAATACAACTGTTCCCTAAGTTCGAACTTCATATTACATTAGAAACTGGACCTGCCATACGGATTCACTTATATATTTATTGGTATCAAAAAAAAATCTTAAATAATAGTAAATAAATATATACTATATAGTTATATTAAAATGTACGAAGACTTTGTTTAATCTCTTATTCTGAGTGTAAATTTAACTTAGTTCTATGGGTTTTCATTAATGGTTATGAATTGGTTTTAATATTATATTTATTATAATATAATATTATATTGTTCTTAATTCGATTTCAAAATTTCCTTGTTTTTAAATTTGAATCAACTTTGTTTTTCTATCCCATCAGACCAAGCTGTTCTGAAGACAAATTCATAGTGATTTCCGTTGGGCTTTAGTTTAGTAGTTAACTAAGGAAAACTATTATATATTCAAATTTAAATTTATTTTTCTTCGTTAGTAAACGGTTGGTAGTATAAACTTAAATTTATTTTGCTGTTATTTGTAATTGTTAACAACCGGTTATAACTTAATTGTAATTTATTTTGTTTTTCTAAATCATTACCATTGGGAAACACAAGTTTTATATTTGAATTTGACTTAATTCGGTTTTGACTATCATTCGTTAGCAAAATATTTATTTATGGTTTTATTTTTGTTGGTTCACAAGCGGTTATAAAATTGAATTTGAATTATAAAACGATATCTTTCTTTTTTTTTCTATCGCACTATTTTAAATTCAAATTAAACTTAACTTTGTTGTTCTCCAAACTATCATAAATCGAAATTTGAGTTGATCTTGGTTTCATCCACCGGTTGACAAATGGTTTTAAACTTAACCCGTAATTCTTTCTATGTCTTTGCTTAACTACCAGAATACTTCAAATTCAAATTAAAAATTGTTTTTATTTTCTTCTATCGTTACCCAATTGTCTTTGATTCAAATTATCATCACTAATGTTTCTTTTCTTTTCGAATTTAAATTAATTCAATTTCAAATACAATTCAAATTTAAGTTTAATTAATTTTAAATTCAATTCAAACTTAAATCAATTTAATTTCCGCCAATAGTTTCTAAATGTTTTAACTGTAAATTCCGAAACAATTTTATTCTTATTTTCCATTTATTCTAACGCAGCTCGCAATTTAAATTTGGAATTCGCTTTTAATTTTCCTTAGTTGGCCCACTGTTCTAAACTCAAATTTATTTTGTTGTTTTTATTCTCTAACTGTTATAAATTCGATTTTGAATTAATTTAAGTTTTGTTTTTTTTCCTTTGTTATCATACTGATTCAAGTTCGAATTTATTTTGTTTTTTTTTCAGTTGTTCTCAAACTGTCATAACTTTGAATTTGAATAAATTTTCGGGTTTTCATTTTCGGATAAAAAAACAGTCTTAAATTTTGAAGTCAATTAATGATTGGATATGATTACTAACAAACCAGTTTAAATTCAAATTTATCTTGTTTCTTAGGTGTTTATTGTTAACAAGATGACTTCAAACTCAAACTGAAATGTTTTAGGTTTTGTATTTTTATAAATTTAAAAAAAATGTATTATTGGGTTTTTTGTTTTTCTTAAAACGTAATGAATTAAAGCTCCAAATCGAGCGGAGGATTAACTGCCGAAATTTAATATTTGTATGCCCAAAACATACGTGGTCAAATATAGTTGGCCATTTCTTGTTTTAATTAGGCAAAAGAAATGGTCAAAAGAAAACTAAAATAATTAATTGCAAACGTGTTTGAAACTAAATTTATGCTCCAAATTGAGCTGAGGATTTACTGCCGAAATTTTTAAATTTGCATGCCCAAAACATGCGTGGTCAAATATATGTGGCCATTTCTTGTTTTAATTAGGCAAAAGAAATGGTCAAAAGAAAACTAAAAAAAAATTGTACCGTGTGAACCGGGATTCAATTAGGATAAACTACCAATCAATAAGCGATGGTAAACCTAGCACGACAACTTGACCAAACGTGGCCCTACCTCCTAAGTTAAGTCCAAATCTAGCAAATATTTAACGCACAATACCAAAACGCGAAAGGAAATATAAATTAATATATAAGAATTAAAACTCGCTAATTTTCAAAACAAGTGGCAACGTGTGTGCGTCAACTATTTGCTAAGTGTGAACATAGACTTAGTTAAACGTCAGACTTTAAAATACATATCAAATGAAAATCTTATTTATTCGGGGTCACGGTAAATGTAAACTATTTTTTTATCTTTGTTATTATAAAAATTATCAATACAAATTTCCACTAAATCGCTACTTTTACTTATCTGATGATATCCCCTCGATATTAATGTCCGGGCGCTGTATGATGTCGGCTTGTAGACGGTGATGTAGTTTTGTTTGCTGTTGTGTTTGATGATTTCTTTGTAGATGGATTTGCTATTGTCTTTGATGATGGAATTGTTGGTGTATTTGTTGATGTATTTGGTGATGTATTTGTTGTTTTCTTTGTAGTTGTATATAATGTTTTGGTTATCCCATATGTAAGCGTTTCGGTATATCCTTGGGCCGTTGTTACATTTGAGGTTGTGGCAGCATTCTCAAGGTAGTTTTTGTATCCCGTTTGTACTTTTCCGTTGCACTGTGACGTCATGCTATGGTGGGAATTATTGTTGGTGGAGGAATTATTTTTTTGTTGGCACTTTTGTTTCACTTGGACGTTATGCCATTGGTGGAATTATTTTTTTGTTGGCACTTTTGTTGCAATTAGGCGTTTTGCTACTTAGGAATTATTTTTTTTGTTGCAAGTAGGTGTTAGGCTATGGGAGGAATTATATTTTTTCCCTTTTGTTACCACACTACCCGCGAGAATTCCGGTATGGTTGTAGCTACTTAGGACCGTCAACAGCTCGCTGCTGCAATTTCGTTTTTCCAAAAAATCCTTGCGGTAACAGGTGTAGTTGTGATACCGATGTATTTTACGCCAACCAACCGAATCTCGTCCCCGGCCGTAAGCCAGTGGGTATTGCCAGCATTCGATGCCCTTTGGTGTCTTTCCTCCTCCAGCACTTTTTCCTCTTCTTCACTCAACAGAGCCTGTTTCTCCCACCTTCGACTAGTACAACCTGCTTCTAGGGAAATATTGTGAAGTTAAATATTCTTCCTTGTAATTCTCCCCCTTATCTATTCACGGCACTTACCTTGCTTAATTCCAATCCTATTCCTTTTGGTGCTTTTTCCAGTGGCTTTGATTTCCGTGGATTTCAAATTCCTTTTTCAGCCACCATCCACTTATCACGACGTCCGAATTGAAAAGGCTGGATGCACAAATTGTCTTCCGCCTTTTTGCTTACTGCCATTGCAATTTGTACGCAACTGCAACCTACTTCACTTTGTCAGTTGATAACTTTAGTAGTATTACATACCACTACCATTCAATTTGTTTCTTTTCATACTAATCAGGGTTTTAATTGCCCCGCCAGTGGGGTACACACGGCACAAAGTTTTTCATATCCGAACACAATAGAAAGCATATTGTAAGGAAAAATCAATGCTTGCTTTGTCATTTAAAAACTCAAATATTTTATTTTCATTTCTTATCCCAAGCTTAATAATACGTTCATTTGACTTGTGAAAATAATGCACATGTTGATACGTTATTTTGAATTATGGATATAAAATTTAAAAGTTGCTGGAGACGTGTAAGATAACCTAACTAATCATAATCAATCAAAAGCTCGATATTTAAATTTTTGATGATACGTACTTTTGGATTTTCGACCACGATATGTAGTTCACATAGTCCTTTCACTAAAGGAGCTACAGTAGATTTCCAGTCATCGATATAAATGAACAACGCAATCAAATATTTTTCAGTATACAATTTATAAAAAAAATATATGCCAAAGCGAACTTTTGCCAAGAATACGTATTTTCATTTAAATTATTAAGTGAAATATAATCACAACTAACACACATACAAAATTTCTTGTATAAGTCTAAATAGTTTACATACTAATACAATAAAATAAAGTTTATATACTGTATAATAACAACAAAAATACCAATTAATAAGGAATCACAAACCCTTCACAAGTTCGTATAATAATCTAATTTACTATCAAAATCAACATGTTCCTAATGGCCATAAACTTTTGTACATTTCCAAGCAAGAAGAAAAAACAAAGGCTTCTCATATTTTGCAGCATTAACATTAGACTGGCTTTAATTTAATGTAACGAATGTTGTTACTGACCAGATATTCGCCTTTGAAAATATTTGCCTTAAAAGAACCTAAAAATTTGTATACATCTTGTTGATTTTCTTATAGCTTAAACCACCCTAATGCATACTTTATACCAGTGTTTTTACAAAAACAACTATAAATTACAGTCCCTCCAAGCAATTGGTAGAGTGTTTTTCGATTATCTACGATATTTGAACTACTTCGTCGCATTTTGTAGTTAAACAGTAGATTTTGCGGTATTTAGCAACAAAAAAATACGATAGAATCGAATAATGAGTTCTAAAATTTAACTTTTTCGTCATTTTAAGTAGTTGTTCAGATAATTGTACCACTAAGACAATTTCATCAATAATAATAATATTGATTTCTTCGCAACGATTTGCAGTAAAAAAGTGGATACCAAGTACATAAGCATTTTTCCTAAGTTATGACAGTATTTATAAAAGTTGCAATGTGATCGGTGGTGCGTGCGTAAATATATAAAATAATTTTGTGAAATTATGTAAAATTAAGTTTAATTTTAAATATTTAAAATTTAAATAGTTATAATAGTTTACTCAATGTTAGGACCCCGCTAGTACATGAAAGTTTTATAAATGAGTGCACAAAGCAGCCAAAACTTATTCTCTGGGTAATTTGAGCACATTTTTTATACATTAATTTTTTAGAACCAATAAAAGTGAATTAAAAAAAATAAATTGATAATGGCCTTTTCTAAAGGATGTTAGTGATTTTTTGAAATGTTTATTTATTCAATGGCTCTAATTTGTTTGTTGAAAATTAGTGTTTAAATCTAATTTTTCTAGTGAAAATCAACGATTGCAGTGCAAAAATTTGCAAAGCATTTAAAAAAATATTTTAGTTAGGTAACTATAACAAGATAAAACTTTTATAAAGTGAGTGTTTGAAAAAATTCGCGACCTACAGATGGTTCGTTTAAAAAAATTTGTCCACATTAGGTTTTAAACTTTAAAACATGAACAATTATTTGGATTAAATGGTCTGTTGATTTGTTTTAATATTTGTAAAACTCTCGGCTGAGTTGTTTTTTTATTTTACGTAGACTTGCCAAACAAAAACAAACAAAGATAAACAGTAAAATGGACCACTTTTAATTATAACGAACAATAAGACCAAAGCGCTCTAACTCGGCGTAAAATTCTTAATGGAAATATTACCATAGTAGGACACTTCTTCCCACTTCCAATTATTTGACTTTTGGTTCTGTTCGAGTAAGAAATTAATCGATTTTTGAATTTTAAACTTGCTCGATTAATGGAGTAAGGTTTTTAAATTGTTTGAATTACTTGAACAATTCAAATAGTTTTATCCAATGGGGAAAAATCATAAATCTCTACATGAATTGATACTTTCATTATATTAATAAACACAAAAAAACAATAACCCAAACATGTAGTTTAACAATCTTTTTATATATATAAAAAAGTTGCGTGAGTGACTGACTGACTAAATGACTGACTGACTGACTGACTCTCTGACTGACTGCCTGATTGACTGACTCATTCATCATCGCCCAGCCCAAACCGCTGACCATACAAACTTGAAATTTGGAGTAGCGATTGGCCAACCCCCAAATCGATCCCTTAAGACAAGATTTTTTCGAAATTCGAATGTTTAGGGGGTAAAAAAAGGTAAAGACGGGAAAATTCGGTAACCTTATATCTCTAAAACTAAAAGAGATGCAAAATAAATGTAATACTTATCGTTGTTCTTCAGAAAAATAAGCGGACAGGTGTCTGGAACTTTTTTGAAATTCAACCCTATTGGGGAGTTAACGGGTAAAATCTAAAATACTGTTTTGCCACCCCATCTATCTTTTGAACTAATAAACATAGAAACAAAGTTAATACCACATTTGGTACTTCTTCGAAATTTGAGCATTTAAGTGGTGATTATTCGTTACTATTTTTGGTACTTTTTTTACAAAATATTTTCCTCCATTCATCGACATATTCGTACACTCAAAAGAAAAATCAATCCATCCGTACTCAAATCAATCCGGAGCGGTATTAATAGTACGGTGAGTATGGATTTTCTTGAATCAAGTACAGAAAGATTGATTCAAGTACGGATTTTTAATCCCAAAATACTTAAATTATCCATATTCAATCCCGTTTTCGTACTTGAAATAATCCGAAAATGAGATTGATTTATGTGAAATTAAGATTGAATCAATCTCAAAATGAGCTTGATTCAAGTAATATAAAGTTGATTTTATCCCGAATTCATGATTGAAAAAAACAAAAACAAAGAAATTACATAGAAAAAATGATTATGATTGAATTTATTTACCCGTATTACACATTACAGAATGATAAAACACCAACATCATGCCCGATATGGTTTTTATTTTAGAAATCTTATGTACATATTTAACCAAAAATATAAACTAAATAAGTAGCATGAGTTCAAATTTACTTTTTAACCTTTCGTTGTACACATGAGTCTGGCCAGACCTTTTTCCATGTGTATAGAAAATCAAAACATGCGCAAGCCGGAGGGTTAAACATGAAAATAATATGTATATGTATGTGTTTTTCTTGTTTTATTTTTTCTACACACAATAAGCAAACCGGTTTTTCCAAACTTGTGTTTTCGAAAGTAATCCCATTTAGGATTGTTTTGAGTACGTTTAAGTGTTATTCGTACTTGAATTTTTGAGTACGACTCGTACTTAAAGTAATCCCAAAAAACTTGATTTATCCCGAGTGTTTTTCTTTCTGTGTACTAAATTATGGGCTGCCACTACAATACTGAAATTTTTGATACTTTAATTGGGGTATAAAATAGTACCCAAAAATTAAAATATGGGAAATTTGATATTTTCCTTTAGCTTTTTGGTTCTACTAAAGCAGCGGGTTAAATGCTAGAATTTAAACAAGTTTAAACCTAGAAAAATAAACTTTGGCATAAAAAGCGGGGTATATTGCTAGTAAAAAATAAAATAACAATTCTTATCGCTCATTTATTGCAACATAGTCATATCTCAAGAAATCAAAAATGTCAAGTAACTTTAGCATAAGTGTTCAGTCATACCATCTTCTTATGCAAAAATAAAATTAGTATTATCAGGCCTGTCATAGAATTCCATTCCGATCGAAAGTGGTTTTAATTCCTTCAGAAAACGAAAAACGAAAAATTTTTTCGGAATGAAACCACTTTTGGTTGTTTCAGTATTTTATAACCGAAAAAACTACTTAAAACTATTTTTTATGGATAAATAAATGTTTTTTATGATAAAGATTGAAGAACTTTTGATTTATTTATTTAACTTTATATTGATTTTATTACAAACATAATAAATTCTTTACCGCTGCGCTGCCACCTTTTTCCCTCACAGCCCACTTTTTTCTGCACGTTGCCATACTTAACACAAAAATCATATTGTTTTTATGTAAAGTTGCCATATCCAATTGTAAAACCATTTAGCAAAATCGATCGGAATCTGAAGAAGCTAAAACTAAATCGATCGGAATTGAACATACGGAATTAAAACCATTCCGATCGGAATTTGTGACATGCCTGTATATCTCAAACTGAACAGAAGTTATAGCAAAATATATTTCATAAAACCTGTATCTAAAGCTTCATTTTGAAAACTTTAATCGCATTTTGCCAAGTTTGATTTTTTTTTTGAGATATTACTTTGTTGCAATAAAGGAGCGATATGTGCTATGAAGATAGTTTTAACACTTTTAAATTAAATAAAATAATGTAAAAAAATCAAAAAACCTGGCTGCAAAAAATACAGTGTTCATACAATAAAAAGACCGAAACAATATTAAGGAAAACAAAATTAAATTAACACTAATACGGTTTAAAGGGGTCTGGCCACGATAAGTAGTTCTTATCAAGCGCTATGGTAGTATTAGTGAACATGTGTTTGGATGATGCTGGATTGAAAATCAAATAAAATTTGATATGAGAGCGAATATTTCTCCAACACAGGTATTTATATACACGAGTGAATTTGCCTGCTGGCCAAGCATTTGAAATGTGTATTCGGCCCATAGCAGACTATTAAATAATCTGAAAGCCAAAGTTTAGTACAGTTATGTTTATTAGCAGGCGGGAACCAATTATTTGTTTCGGTTAATAATTTGCCTGCTGAACTTAATGCGCCTATAGTTCAGCCTATATTTAATGGCTTGAGCTCATATTTTTTAAGACTATTTTTTTACTTACTTTTTATATTTTTGTCTTTTAAGTTCCGGCATATTTTGTGAGAGGTGTCAGTTAGTTATGAAAAACTTTTAAAACCAATTTATTATTCCTAGAAATCGAGTGAAATTAAAGTCGATAGACACTCTTAGTTAAAATTTTTTTAAAAATCACTTAATTTTTTATAATTTTTTTATACTTTTAAGTTTTTAAAATTACTTTGATTTCAATTTCACTGATAACTTATTAAATTTTTGTAATTTTTAATTAACACACTTTAAACGACAAATGTTAAACTGTATATGAAAAATGTGCTATTAAGGTTCCAAATTTCTAACGTATGGGATTTGACGTTTTGATATATTTGATATACATAATTTGTCTCTCACGCAACCACATTTAAAAAGGGTCTGAAATATGCTCAAAAGTTTGTGTAATAAAAATAAATTTAGAAGTTAAGAACATGTAATTTAGTTGTAAATAATATTAAATAGTTAGAAATCTAAAAACCAATAATTTTATTTAAAAAAAGTAGATTTTTAAAGAAATTCATCTTAATCGATTAATTGACATAAAAAGTTCAAGTTATTCGTTTATCGAAATTGGCTATTTTGTTTATTCGATCAAATAATGACGGAAAAAATCCTCGATTAATCGGACAAAGATTATATACATATATTTGAAATTTTGCTCATATTTACTTTCGTTTGATTTTAATTAGGCCCTTAAGGCGTATAACTGTTAGTTGCACCCCAAAACAATTAAATATGAATCATACGCCATGACACATTAAAACAATATTTTTTATTGACGAAATCTTTTTTAATTTATTCTTTTAACGACTACTATTCATAAAATTGCATATGTTCCTTTAACAATTATCAGTTTTATTTTTTTGAAAATCTTCACGCAAATTATTTTTCTTTAATTAAACTTCCATATAAAAGACAATTTTACTAAAATAGTTTTTACCATAATAATCAATCCTAAGGACAACCAAAGAAATACTTTCCACAATTATCGCAAACAATTTTTTTTTTCTTTTATACAAAGTTGATTCTTTTTCAAATATGTTTATAAAGAAATTTTTTGTCTACAACATTGTTGGGGGTAGTGCACTAAATATAGATTTAAATCAGAAGTGCACTATCACTAAATAAAACTGCAAAATAATTTGTTTGCATTCTTTTGTACCAGCTTTATTGATGATTATTATCTTGCTGCACATCCCGAAGCTGACCAGTCCGAACCAGCAACAACGTAATTGAGTTCATGAAGCCGCCCCAGCGCCGAGCCGATCCGACAGCATTCCCGAAGAAAATCAAGCCATTTTGCACTCGGCGACTTCCGAAGTTAACTACGAACATACAACCTTCCGACTAGTTGACCATGTACTAGCTGAATGCTCTAACAGCTAACCCGAACTAACTTTGTATTAATATTAAAAAAATACAATAAAGAATATCAATATTATTAACCCCCAGGAAGGGTGAAAGCAAAATCTTATCACTTAAGGTTCGTGGATCCGTAAGTATAACCTGGACTCGACTAAGCTACCCCAGCCGTAGAGTATACCACGCTACAAATGGTTTTTGGGCACAAAGAATTTGCATAGAGACTTTGTAAAAGTATGGACCGATTTGCACTATTTTCAATAGGCTTCGTCCTTATGACAAACAACCACCAAATAAAATTACTTAAAGATAAAACCTAACATGTGGACGGACGGACGGACGATATACTAATACGTGGAATCAATATTTTTACGACTTTTCCAAATAAATAAATTTTTATGTTTTCCAGTAAAATAAAAAATTAAGAAAACAAATCTGCTTAAATACCTCTTTAACAAAATATTCAAAGAAAAAATGTTAAGCAAATAAAAAAAAAGAGTTCAATCGATTCAAAAAACCTTTTCGAGATACGAGTGCAATAAGAAAAACTTCACAGATTAAAGTTTTTTATCAAGACCGTTTTCCTTATTTTCAGTTTGTTGTTGTCAATGAAAACGAAGTTTCATTTAACTTTTCTGTAAAATAAAAAAAAAATTCTTAAAACTTTGAAATTTTTGATCCCTAAATATTATTTGCAATACACAACGAAAACGTTTAGGTTTTAGATTTGTGATATTCTTTCTATATTTTAAATTTTAATTTAGTGTGAAAAGTAAACACTTTTGAAAACTTATTTTGTTCCTTTCTCGAGAAAAGGGTATTTAAAAAACTTTGCCAAACAATATGTTTTGCTTTTAAATTTACATAAACAGTATTTAACTTTAAATATTTTATGGAAAACAAACATATTTTGGGTTAAGCAAAAAGGGACTAATTAGTCAGGCTCATGAGAAGGCTTTAGAACTTTAGTGGTGGGCAACACACATTCTATGACATTTTCGCAAGTATGAGCAGAGCAGTAGAAATGTTTTTAATGAACCTTCGCATACGAGCACAAAAGTGCTGGCATGAAATAGAAGCTTGTTGGCAAGAGAGACAAAGAAATTGGTTTTTGTTGGCGTAAAGTTTTAACCGGCTTCAACGGTTTAAGGTGCATGCACACGATATGTTTTTTACATCCGACTTGTTAAATTTCCCACTGCAAAATGCATACATGTCGTGTGCTACCTTTCTAACATTGCCTTGGTAAAATTCAAATGCACAGTCATCTGACAAAATTTCAATTAGAACGTTCTCTATTATTTTTTTTAACAAACCATCTGACATCAGCTGTGTCAGAAATATATGCCGGAATGAAGCCGGCAGCGGCGTAAACTATTGACGGAATCATTAGCCAGCTGTAAAGTTAATATTTTACAATACCGATACATGTATGATCGTTTCATCATGAAATAGAAATAATGTACATATATTGATAAAACACGTTTCATTATAATCTTTCACGCTATTTCAAAACCGAGAATACTTAGGTTTCTGCAATAACTATGCGAAAAAAACAGAGACAATGCCAGAAGCAAATTACATGTGCGTTTGTGACCGAATATCATAAACCTTCAATAACACAGACATTTTGACAGACATGCACAATTACATGTGACTTGAAAAGTTGACAAGTCATCTTCATCTACCTTTAGCAACACAAAACTAATGTTTGTAAATTTTTAAAAAAAAACCTAAATAATACAAAAAACACTTACCTTAACACTCAAAGCTGTGTGTGCTTAAGGTAGAAGTACTTAACACGCGTCAGTTCGTTGACGTGTGTCGTTGGTTTGAAAACTTTAGCGCATGAAAAATTGCAAGTTACACAACAAGCGTTACAAAAGCCGTTCTTGTCAGCTGTTTTTTATTTGTTTACTAATTTGTGCATTGAAAACGGGTTCGAAAGTATATCAAGATTTATTTATTTTATTGAATTTATTCTTTTTATAAAAATATTGTATGTTTTTGAAGCTCTTCAATAAATTTTTCTTTCGAGATTCGCAAATTTGTTAAAATTTTTTTTTTTTTGTCAGCTGATTACTTGTCAAAAATACACAACGCGTTAAAAAGTTTAAAGTTAACCAACCTTTTGGCGCTAACGCGTCAAAATATTTTGCATGTAACTTGTTCTATTAAAATACACTAGTTTAACTTTTTTAACAGAAGTCTACAGAGCGCGCGTGCCCTAACGCGCGTTATGTCCTTCTACCTTTACAAATAAGTCTCGTGTGTAAAGACTCAATGAAAATAACAACGGACGTAACAAAATATTGTTTTTGTTATTTTACACGCCATCCAGATCTTCCATTGTTATGTTTGCTCAAGAACAGTACGTTGGCAGATATAGAGACGCACAATTGTTTATGTTCATTGATATGGGGAACACGTATGGCAAAGAAACTCATAAAAAAGCAACAACGATCAAGATGGCGTTTTTGTATAAGGCAATACTGCAGTGATATTATCCATCGTTGAGAAAACATTTGTTTTGACAACGTTTTTTTACAAGAACAAAACATCGCCAAAAGCAGTCTTCACTATCCAAATTCTTGTGTTCACAAGAAATTGTTTGTTGCTTTAATATAGCGATGGCTAGTCAAGACGGCATGTTACTGCCCGTCTATACCAGAGATAAATATTGCGACATATATCGGAGTAAATGTCGAAGTTATGTTATCTTTATTTTAGACAGCACTTTTTTGAATTGCTAATTCATTTTCGCTGACAATAACACGGCGCTACCAATGAGTAGGTTATAGATCTGAATGAAAAGATCATAAATTAATTTTAAAAGTTCCAAAAAACCCCTCAAATTTCGGAGTTATTTCAAACCATTTTCGGGCAGGTTCGAGTACTTATGCCCACGTAGCTCAGTTGCTTTTTAGCCGATATTTAATTTTTAACCGGTTTCAGAAAGAAGATAAATGTGCCTTTCTAAATAAGTACACCCTTAAGTATGTATATCAAATTTTTGTAGTGATATTCTTAATTATAACTGCTTTTAATTTTATTTTTTCCAGGCTTTTCAGCATTGGTGCCATTTTTTTAAATAAGTTTGCTCAGAAACATACCCTTATTTATGTACATATATACTTCATTAAAGCTAAATTAGTTTGAGTTAAACCACATTTTTCAAAAGTGAAAAATTTATCTTTTACAAATATTGATCAATAGATCGGGTCGTCCTCCATAGAAAAAAATTGTGCCAGTCACCCCGTAAAATGAAATATATATCTAAAACACGAAACATTTTTTCCTGGCACGCCCCTTAATGCAGTCCCTTTGGTTGTTTATATGTAACGCTGCCATTTAAAGTCCTATCGCATATCGTTGTTCATGGCTTCACAGTGGCCGATTTTTAATTTTTAAACGGTTTATGAAAGACAAGGAATAAATCTTTTCAACCGTATGCATTTTAAACTATTTTAGATAAATATTGGTAGTAATTTTTGTAATAACATCTAATTTTTTTTATTTTTAAGTTCTTTTTTTCATAATTTTTCATAATTTTTCTATAAAAGCATATATTTTTGTATTAAATTTTGAAGTCAAACATCAATCAATAGCCAATGGCATTGGTGATTCGAAATTTGCTGTTATTATCATTTTCATTTTCATATTGTATGTTGAATCGTTTCCTCTATTTGTTGTAATATAAAATTGAAAATGATAATAACAGCAAATTTCGCACCACCAGTATCACTGTATCACCGCAGTGCTTAGTGCAGAGGTTAGAACTCAAAAAATGCTGCTGAAAGAATGTGTGAGATTCTTGAAACATGTAAATTCAACCCAGGTTCGAACCCCAGCTCAGCCAAGAAAATTATCAATAAATTTTAATAAAATTCCAAGTTGTAAAATTCCTTCCTTCAGTAAAAATAATTTAATGAAAACTAAATTTAATGAACTCGATCCTAACTAAAAATATCGGAATCCTGTAAAATCTTGAAATTTTCACAAAATTGATTAAGCTATAAAGTATTTGGCGTCCTTCACGTAACCAATACTTTAATTAAAAATTTATTTCCATTTGCAAAACGTTTGCTAGATCAAATATAACTTTTCAATCTCTAAATTAGATTATAAAATTATTTTCTTATAAATAAAGTTTAGTAAATCAATAAAAATTTAAACAAGCTTAAATTTTTTAAATTTACTGTTCACGCTTTTTTGGATTTGTTCGTCAAATATTCGTTAGGTCTAAACATATCGTTAAGCAAATAAAAAATTTCTATTGTATTCCCACGAAAATTATTTTGATAATAAACTGGCAAGTTCACGGCCTAAGAAAACTGACTGGCAGCCCGCTTTATAATTTGTTTGCGAAAACAATAAAGCGAGTTGTTTTTGTTTTTATTTTGTTTTTTCTCTTAACCTACTTACAACTAACTACAATTAATGCTGGAAGAATTCCAATCAATTGTAGTGGGCAATGTAAGCAGAGGTAAACTCACTGTTTATTGTTGATAATTTTGTTTAAACTTTGATATTGTTACAAGTTGAACTGTTGCTGTAATTCTTATACGCTTAACAGTTAAATTTGGTTTAATATCTTTAGTTTTTCTAAAATCTTTATGGATGAAATTTCCTGATGATCTGGCCTAAGCACGATAAACTTCGGTGTTTTTATCAAATAATCAAAATTGGGAATTAAGCACGAATAACAAAATCATTTAAATGAAAATTTGTAACGAATTTGTTAGATTAATTTCAATTGAATACGGTAAATTTGCTCATTTAAGTAATAAAATATTTTCGCCTAACACCATCAATTAAATATTTTTATCGCCACAAAAAATTTTAGCTTATCTTTCAAAAATGTTTGTTGTTCTAATTGAACCCAACAAATTTTTGCTAAGTGAAAGGCGAATTATAATTTTTTATTTATTTGTTTAATTCATTTTGTTTCTAGTTGAAAACTTGAGTTAAAATTATGCCTTAATAACGCTAAAGTTAGAGTAAACGCTATTTTGATATTAAAATTTGTTTGATTTAACAAACAAATGAAGTTTGATTAAACCGCTTATTTTAAACCAACAAGAAATGTATTAGGCAACAACTAACTTTATTGTTCTCCCTTTAAAAAAAAGTTAGAATACTATATTCGGCTGTGCCGAATCTTTGATACCTTCCACCTACAGTTCAATTATTTCAGGAGAGATACATATATATGATATCTATTTATTATTAATTTATCTTTATAAAAACAGACATCAGCATTATTATTGGTTGGGGTTTAGACCTTTATTTAATTATTGACCGACAGTCAGAAAGTTTTATGCTTTTTTAACAATTTATTAGCAATTTTAACTAGCTTGAGTAAAATATCACGACTCGTAACAGTTTAAGTCGAAATTAAATGATTTTCAGGAGGGGAATTTATATTGGAGCCTGGTAAGCTCCAGTCATCTCAAAATTCTGCAGAGTGATTTCTGGTATTAAAAAACATAAATTTCAAAACAACGGGAAAATAGTTCGAGCGGTTACAGTGAATTTCAGAAGGCTGCTAAATATGGGATCTAAGATAATTATGTACCGTATATCACAAAATTTATAACATTTTTTCTGGATATATGAAACTATGTTGGAAGAAATTTTATCACAATAAATATATCTACTACGGCTTTGGGCGTATTTAATTAATTTACCAGAGTGGGATTTACACAGGGCCTATAGTTAATTATGGACTTATCATCACGAAATTTATTAGTGTTATTTCTTGTCCTATAAAACTGTGAACTATTCAATTTTATTCTGATAGCATTATTAATTATGGTTCTAGGTGTACTAAACTGTTTTCTACGAGTAGGGTTTATATGGGGCCTAGGGTAAATTATGGACCGATCTTCACGAAAAACAGTACGATTTCCAATCGAATAAAATGAAGTTTTACAAAATCTTATATCATTCCGTGCATTGTTCCACCATTGATGAACCTTTTTGTAACAAAATTATCAATTTTTTAAGGTGGTGGTTCCACATTTTGATTCATGGCTCTAATCCTACTGATCCGATTTTGCTGGATTTCCATCCCAAACTGCTTAGATTAACTACAAGTAATTGGACACCAAGTTTGTTTATTTCTTTTGAGTTTTTCTAAAGTGAGCGTGTTTTCAACAGACGGACAAGGCTAAATCGACTTAGAATTACTCAAGGAACCAGAATATATTTACTTTATGGGGTCTGAGATGAATAATAAAAAAGTTTCACACGGAACGACAAACTTAGTATACCCTCTGCACAACTAATTTTGATGGAGGGTATACAAATTGTTTTTCATAATATTTCATAAAAGTGTACGCGCTTCACTCCGGATTCTCCTTTGCATTACTGCGCTCACAATTTTATTACAGTAACGGACTGTATTTTGTTTAAGAAGTATTCCATTAAGTAATTTTTAAATAAATAAACATTTTAAATTCCACGCAAATATATTTTTAACCGATTCTAACGAATATTGTTTAAAGAAACTAAGTACGGATTTTCATTTGCATTTAATATGGCCCATTGAATTAGTTTAAGTCTTCTTTCTGTATTTTAAATTAAATGAAAATGTAATTATAAATAACGAAAAGCTCATTTAATTTTTACTGAAAAAAATTCAACCTCGAACTCCGTAAAAACGAAGGAATATTCAGTTATTTTATATAATTTTACAACCAAAAATTTAATTTTTAGTTATCTCTAAAAAACGATTTGCTTGTTTTTTGTAAAAAAGTACCCATATTCTATTTATTAAAATTATTTTGTTGAATTCATCAAATATTTAAAGTAAAATAATTGCGAAAACCATATCTATCGGTCATGCTGCTGGTGTCTCATAATTGTGAGTTCTTCTGTAAACAACGAGGCCAGTACAACAAAAGTAAAACAAACATTTGTAAATAATAATATTTGTTCTCTCTCTGATTAGAAAAACAAGCGCACATGTGTTTGTAATTTTTTCGAAATTCGGCTCTTTTGTGGAGTAAACGAGTAAAACCTGTTTTATATAAAAGTACTGAATTTTTTACGGAATATGAAAATAATTTTTTGATACGAAATATGGGGTTGAATTTGCTCCAGGGGGAGTTAGAGGAATATATGTATATGTAAGTGCTGGTTCACACTTTTCTAGATTTAGCCATCAAGTTTTGAGCTTTTAAGAGAGAAGGGAAAAGAGAATGCCATATCTTTTCCCCTCTCTCCTAAAAACTCAAGACTTGACGAGTCAAACTTGACGTGTGTGAACCGGCATTAAAAATTAAATGAACTTTTCATTAAAAATAAATGGAAAACATTTGTTTTATATTACAATTTCAGTTAATTTTACGCACAGAATATTGTGAGTGTGCTACAAAGAAGCATAATTTTTTTCTGCAAAGTACGGATACATACCAACTGCATGCTCGGAGAGTACACAAATCTTTCTAAGGTTATGTTTTGGGAGCATATGGCTTACACAAAGCATCGCTATCGTAAGTCAAAAAAAATACAGTTAATGTACTTCTGAGCTAAAATACTATTTCAGATGTCTTCAGTAAAATTGTATGGTGATTCTCTGCTTAGAATATGTTAACCCTCTAACACTAATTTTAAGGGGTAATTTTTGTCCTTTTTTTAACATCCCAACAAAATTATACTAAAACGGCACTTTAGAGGGTTAAAAAATTCCACGAATATTTTCTGCATCAAATTTTACTAGTGGTCTTTAAAGACCAAAAGTTGTGATTCTAACCATTTGTACTAATTTTTAGAACTAAATTAAATAAGTTATCATAACTAATAAAAGAATTGAAGGAATCGTATTTCAGTTAGAATAACGTTTTAATAATCAAGAGACTTAAAAATCAGTTAGAACTATACATTTTTAATAGTTGCAATAAAAAATTATATTTCTTGATCAATATTTTATTACTGCAACCGATTTCCAACCAAATCGTTTTCTGTGTGTGGTAGCTTTTGGTTCTTTTCTTTGCTTTTAAGGCTGTTTCTTAAGTTTTAATATAATTTATTACGACTTTAAATATTTTTGTGAACTTTGCTATAAAATGTGTTCTAAAGTCGTGGGCACTAAAAAAACGTTTTTTGTTAAAAAAAACTTGTTGTTGTTAAAACTCCAATATCTTTTTGTTGCTTTTAAGTTAAAATAAAATATCAATATCGATTTTAATGCTTTTTTATTATAAATTCATAGCAATTTGACAAAATTTATTTTAGACAGAAGATGGCAAAAAGTCATCAATTTCCTCAAAAAAAAAAATGTTTAACATAAAACAACAATAAAAATTGAAGGGTGTCGGGAAAATTTTTTCATAAAGAAACTTTTTACATTTTTTTTGTTTATACGCAAATGTTGTCAAATCCACCTGGCTTAAATAAAAAAAGCTATAAAAAAGTTCGAACATAAAATTTTAATTGACCTTGTTTTCAAAGAAGAACAATTTATAACAAAATTTGTTTTAAAAGAAAAATGTTAAAATTTATAAAAAAATTTTATGAGAATTTCAAAAATAAAATAAGAATAGACTTACACTTGAATACTAATATGAATAAAATAACACTATTAAACCGTTATTGGCTTTTTCTATTTCAAAATTTTCTTAAAAAAGTAAAATTTTCCAAAGCAAATATTTTACTTTTAAACTCAATCAATTACCTTCATCATCACTTTATCAGCTAAAATTTTCAAATATTCTTCGGTTTTTTTTTTCTTTTTCTTCAATTTTATATAATTTTTGCATGGCTCAAATTTTTTTATTGATAAAGTTTCTTATTTCCTTTTAAACATAATAATTAGTGTTCTTTTTTGTTTTGTGTGTTTTAAATTTTTTATTATGCGCAATATTTTCACACACCCTTCTTTTTAAGTGTAAAATATTGGCAGCTGTAAGCAGCTGTTGACAGTTTTTTGCTCAAGCAACAACATCTACAACAACAAAATCAGTTAGTAATAATTTTATATAATTTCCTTAAAACAAAAAAAAATGGGAAAAGAATCCTTGCCATTATACATTTTCCCCAGACAGTCGTTTACACTTTATTGGATGCAATCATCAAATTACTTCAATGAGATTAAACATAAACATTTGTAAACGAAAAAAAAGTTAAAATTTATTTTAGTCAATAATTTTATCAAGATTATAGAAAAATGTATACGGAGATATATTTAGATATACAAAGCAAAAAAAAATAGAGAAGTGCAGTGCACGAAGTTGTACTAAAAGCAAGGAGGGAAACAATTTTGAACACCGCCCCGCAACTTAGACAATTGGCAACAATAAATTAGTTTTTGAAAAATTTAAATTATTTTGTTATTCGTGCTTAATTCCCAATTTTAATTTTTGATAAGTCCACTGAAATTTATTGTTGAGGGAAAGCTAAATTATATGCGCATTTCTCTGGTTGCTTAGGCCAGATCATCATTAAACTTCATCCATAAAGATTTTAGAAAAACTAAAGATATTAAACCAAATAAAACTGTTAAGCGTATAAGAATTACAGTTTTTGAAAAATCTTAAGGTATTGCGAATTTATTTTTAGAATCATTCGAGCTGTTTCTTTCCAGTATTTAATTTAAATCAAAAGACTTGACATTCCCGTTTCCTAATACAGTAGAATCCCGATAACACTGTGCTCGAAATTTACACTTTTTTTAGACAAGTTGGGCACTTGGCGTTTTAACATAATTCGGGAAGGCTAAATCCAATTGTGCTTATCGTTTTATAGGTTAGCTCTCGTTTTCGAGATATACCGTTATTTCGAAAATGGAGGAGGTAAAACAACATATATTCCCGTAACTCAAAAACGGCTCAGTTTATTAAAATTACTCAAAAAACCGAAATTCCGCAATAAAATTTTCTTTAAGAAAGGTAATTTTTTTTTTAATATGCGCAGTCGTTTTAGAAAGGTATTTTTTTTTGGAAAAAAAATTATTTTTTTTATCAAAATTTCGAAATTTTTGTTTTTTAAAAACTCATGGAAAATGCAGCTCGTCTTCTAATTTTTAGGAGACATTTAAAAACAAAGCAGCAAACAAAACAAGCCATAAATGGTAAAAATCTGTTAGCAACTTTGAAAAGCTATATTTGTATGGGAGCCTCCTTAAGAAGTGGTGATAATTGAGGTCGGTCATACATTATATCCCACTAGGGGATAATTTGGCTTCTACAGTGCCAAGGATGCCCCTAGATGGGTCAAATGTATCTTTAAAATTTAACCAACAGCCAAAAACAAGCTAACGATAAAATAAAACGCAGGTTATGTTTGTAAAATTAACAATATGATTTTGACAATTATAACTGATTGTTAATTATAGCAAGAGTTTCTTTTTTCCCGCACTTTTTGGATTTCCAGGAAAGCGGAAAAAAAATCATATTTCTGGGATCCCGGGATTCCCGCCCAAAATTGTTTATTTATTTATTTGCTTATTTCTTCACTGAAACTTATATTCCTTACTGGCGAGAATGCTCAAAATAATTAAAAGTAGTATCTATAACTGGACAAAAGAGGTTATTTTTGATCCAATAGGATCAGAGAAATCAATTCTACGGAAAGTAGCAAAATTTTGCATAATTAAATTGAATGTGTTGAAGTCTTTTTTCTGGAAGGGCGTATCAGAACTGAAAGCGAAGTAAGAATTCTGAAACAATTTCATACATACTGATGTATGAGAAATTAAATGTTCTATATTTAATAACACATTTGGGGGATTCACAAGGTGTGCTATCAAGTTATGTCGTCATAATGCTCTTAATAATACTTTTTAATTGTTTAAAAGAAATATTGTAGTGTTTCAAACAAAATAAAAATTTTAATTGATGTGCAATTACTTCCTAAAAACTTGACAAAAACTAACATAAATTTGTAGCGGAAGGTAGCAATTGCCATTAAATTTCAACAAGTTCGTGGTCGGACCATAATTTTCCTACGGCCACTCTCAAAAATCATGTTGCTTTGGCTAAAAGCGTAGCGAATTATGCTTTTTTGGTGCAATTTAGCATAATTGTCTCTTATACTACATTTACACCTACACAAAATCTAGTACTTACGAGATTTCTAACCAAATCTAGTTGTTTTTGACTAGATTTCCCATACGAAACAAAATCTACTTCGTGACTAGATTTCGACGAAATCTACTCAAAATCTGGTAGTGCTTAGTGATGCAACTATGGTTTTTTCAATATAGCACTAAAAAATACTTCCCTGCGCAAGAAAAATGACATTTAAACAAAACAAAACAAAAATTGTTAAAAAAAAAATTAAAAAGTTTTATAAAATAAATAAATAAAAGTGTAAAAAAATAAAAAAGAAAATATCGTTGGTTATTAATAAAAGGCAATGCAAATTTTTTAATGTATATTTCTTTTGTGTTTGTATGTGTTACGAAAAGACTTTTAGTAAGTTGTCTTGTTATAATAACAAAATCTCGCTAATGTCAAAAAAGTATAATGTAAACGCACTAGAATTCGAAGAAGATTTTAAATCAAATCTACAAGATTTCGACCTAATGTAAATGTAGTATTATCTGATTTGAAATCACTCTGAATGCCTCAAATAAAGAAAATCTTAATAATATTGTTGTAAAAATTAGCCCACCACAGTTTGCTGGGACAGGAAATAAAATGTCGTGACGATTGGTCTATAACTCTGGTCTACAAATTTGGAGAAAAATTGACTGCAGAAACGAACTGATCTGGGTGGGCTGAATTTGAATCGCGCATTCTAGCAATTGGGCTATCACGTCATGTTCATTTTTTTATCGCATACTGGCAATACTGTAAAACAGTCTATACTGATACTACAATTTCACAGTTATTTATTTGAGAGAAGCAGCGTTTAACATGCCAGGGAGATCGTGTGTTACTGATTCAAGCTATTTTTGCTTCATGTGTGGTCGATATTTGGTTAGCTAAAAGTTATTTGCAATATCAGAATCATTAAAATATGCATGTTTACATTATTTTGGTTTTGCAGTCAGCAACTTGGACAAAACGCAGACACCGGCAATGTTTTGCATATTCTTGATTCGCATTTAGATTTTTTCCAAAAAAAAACTAGGTGCAGTGAGCGAGAACAAGGGAAGCGTGCTAACCAAAATTTAATGAAAATTTAAAGAATTTATCAAGGATTTTGGGACAAAGCCGAACCAAAACATTCACTTTTAAAAATTCATTGATTTTTAAATAAACTAGTAATTTTTTATGTTAAAACGAATAAAAACATTTTTTTTTTTATCTCGAAAACCCGACGTGATAGAGAAACCCCAATTACAGATTCGAATTCAGCCCACCAAATTACCCAAGGAAAGATATTTGGTTGCTCCAGTTCAAAACCTTGTTGGCTAGTGTAATTTTCCGTATGCCCTTTATAAAGCTTATTCCCAAAAATCCGCTTAATAAGCCTTAAACTGCAACAATTTTTAATATTGTGGTGAAATCTAGTTCGATAAAACATACTAAATAAAATAACTTAATCTTAAACTAAAACTAAAAAATTCGGGAATACCGCAATTAATTCCCGGAGAACGGAAATTGAAATCAATTTGTTCCCTGGGATTCCCGGGACTGAACTGTTGAAATCGGCCGTAAAATGTATTGAAAAAAAGTGTTTGGCTTCTAAAAGTTGTTTGAAAGCTCAAAATCAAACCGTTGAAAGTCTGGAGTGGCCAAATGAAATGTATTGAGTATTATTAAGTAATGAAAAGTAAAGGATGTTTTTTTAGTTGCCTGAGAATTTTCGATATCGATAACTATGGTGTGACAGCTGGGAATGTCAAACTGTGTTGACATTTCTGTTCAGTGATGTTTGGCAAGTAATCATAAATCGTTTAACACTTTCAAATTGTGCAAAATTTACTTTGAAAAATATGAATCTGTTCAAGCGGTTCATAGAGCACTTGTCCATTTTGCGAAGCTCATTTCTGCTTAAATTGCTACGTCAGTAATCAAAATTGCCGTATCATCGTTACATCAATTAAAATGAAATGTTTGATGCGGCTTACACGCTCTTTCGAAATGGGTAAGGAACTGCGGTTTCGGTGAATGGCGAGCGCTATCGAGCAATGCAGGCCGAATTTTTGTTTCCAAAAACTTAACATTAATAAAATTTGGTTCCAACGAGACGGCGCAACTTGCCTTAACAATCGATTAATTTCGTGCGATTTAACGCCTTTAGAATATTTTGTTAAGTACACTTTTGAAGCATTTGAAGCCAATATTCAAGGCACCATTGACGCAATACGGCCAAATCTATTGGAAAAAGTATTAGCGGACATATCCCGGATATCATATTTAAAAAATAAATGCCAAGAAATTATCAACAACATTAAAATAAAAATGGTCATCCTAACAATATGTCTGCATCTATAGACTTTCGGTTATTTTTTTATTAATTGGTATGTTCTTTTTAGTGCCTTAAAGCCAAACGGTTTATAAAATTGTGTTTTTTATTGCCACATACTAAAAAAGTATATATGAATAATTACTTATGCATATATAAAATTATTTAAAGTTTTTTAATTCCCAAAGTTGGTGTCGTATGCAGACATTTCTTACATAGTGTATATAGTGAGCTCCGAGCCCCGGTATTGTTATCAAATTGCATTAGATGCGCTTTAATTTTCTCTGGTCGAAAAATTTTTGTTTGCTTTATTCGATTCACTGGTAGGTAGTTGGTACAATTTAACACGTTAAATGCTGCGTCGTACGATTCTATTCGACATCCCATACGTAGTGGGGTACTTAGTCGATTTCTCGCTAGCCATGCAGGACAGTTACAAAGGATGTATATCAATAGAATTAAACAAAAAATTAACATAATTCAACAGAAATTACTGTAGCGCAACAAATTCGAATTAACAAATATTTAAAATTCCCAAATTTTTTATTTTTAGCCATAAAAACACCCAAAAGTTATTAAAATTTACATCATTTCATCTGAGGAGAAGAACAAAGCTACTAAAATTGTTTGTTTAGCCATAAAAATAAAAAAAGATGAAGAAATACACTCTTATTACAATATATTTTTATTTACTTAAACCAAATTCAATGATGACCCCAACAAAATTGTACAAACAAACAAAAATTACAAATGTTTACAAAGTTTGCAAAAAGACTTGGAAAAACATTTAGATCTTTTCAGAAAGCTTAACAAAAAGATACTTTAGAGCAGCAACAACGTGTCCATTAAGTAGGGGTCTAAGTAAATAAAGTATTTTGTTATTTAACAGTTTTGATTTTTACAGCTCAACCAACCGACCAACCAACCAGCGGATAGAGTAACCCATGATGTGACTTTTCGAAATGCATGTACTTAATTCGACTTCAATACAGCAGATGGTGGTCTAAAATATTGTTTAGTTTGAAAAAAGTAAATGTGTAAGATATATAAAGCACACTGCACAATGGGACAAATTGCCCAAAAAAAATATTATTTTATATTTATCGTACGGCAGTTAAAGCAAACAATCTTTGTTTAAAATTAATTGTTAGAAATATAACAGAAAGAAGGTATAGGATATTGGTTAGGTTAGGTCGAAATGGCAGTCCGTGTCCATCTGACACACTAACCCTACGATTCCACATGCAAGTTATTACTTGCAAGTAGTGTTATCAATAAAAAATCGAGGCTGAAAGTACAAAAATTGTGTGAATGTTAGTGAAAAAGTGCGAGTGTATTGAGATACTTCCCTCTTGGTCATCGATAGTAGAGACAGGGTTTGCCTGCAATCCATTCCACAATTGACTGGCAGTCCAGAATCTTGTGTTCGCGGCCCATCTGTTGTTAGCAATATCGATAGTCAATCGCCTAATATCGGTCTTGCTGGAAAGTAGTGCCAAGTCTAGCATCATCATCAGCTCATCTGCCCGAATGTTCCCCAATATATCGCCGTGGCCTGGGGCCCATATGATCCTGCTCGGCCATCTCGTTCAGAGATGACCGGTGGTCAAGGGCTGTTCTTGATATCAAGGGGGGGGGGGAATTCAAGGCCATAACAGCGGCCCGGCTATCAGTGTAAATATCCACGGCAGTCAGTCGTCGACACAGCAGATAGTCTAAGGTAGTCTACAGCTTCCCTGATCGCAGGTATCTCCACCTGGAAAGTCTTCGCAATAAATTTAGATTGGGCTGCCCTAAGTGTTCTCCGATGCCTACACCTTCTCGTAAGACTTGGAGCATTTCGGCTTGGTATTAGCGTTCTCTAGCAACGTTCGTAAGCCATTTGTGGCGAGTTGCCGTGTTTGTCGGCATCTCTTTCCCCACCAAATCGAAGGATGGAATATGAAGGTAAATTTCCAGCGCAGCGGTGGGTGTGGTGCGAAGAGCCCCTGTGCTGCACAGCGAGGTCATTCTCGGCACCTTTATCAGTCTTCCCATGTAGGTTCTTCTATCCAATATGGGACACCATACGAGTATGCCGTACGAGCTTGCCGTATAGAAGGATTGCACGAACTTTAGTAATAACAATCCAGTGGATTATCCTTGGGGGATCATGAGGGGATTTTTTGCCAATGGCCATTCTGCAGGAGAACACTTCAATAGCTGCCGACTATTGAAACTATTTTAAATGAAAACTGTTTAAACGTATTATGGTTACTTAAACCATGTTTTGTCAGCGGCAATCATATTGTGGTTAAAGAGCCATCCATCAAGAAGACATAACCATAATATGGTTTCTATCACGCATGGTAGTGTTAATAATAACAATAATTTTTCTTTAAAAATAGTTTTGTTTAAGGTGACCATACCCAAAAAAAAAGTATGTTCTATGCGTGCAGCTGTAACTCAATAAAATCGACAAGATTTGAATTGCAAAACTTTGTGTTTATTATCTGCATTTAAAAGAATTTAAACAAACTTTCCCACATTTGGTTTGCGCAAATTTTACTTGTATGTACAAACTAAATTAGAGCTTTTTTGACCTACAGTGCTAAGACCAGGAGTGTTTATTTTTTTTTAATCTTGTTTTCGATTTCTATGCCATTTTCTTGCTAAATGTTGGCATGTGCTTTAATAAAAGATTCATGTTTAAATATTTGTTTAACTGGCTTTTATTAAATGTTTTGCCTTTTTTTATCCCAGCAAAGCACTTTTCTTAAAATTCTTTTAACATTCCTTTATTTTTCATGGCCAATAACTCACCACTTTTATTTTACTTCAAGTAATCATTTTGTTGAAAAAAATATATGGCCAAGCTAAGTTTTGAAGACTGGCTGCAAACAACGTCAATACTAAAGGCTTGCATTAATGTGTTTGATAATGAAGCTCAACAAAAATCAAATTTGTGAACAAAACTTTTGTGTACAACCACAATGATAATTTGTATGCGTTTTATGTCGCCACAAAATTTAAATAGTGTTGTGAGGGTACATGAGTTCAAAACTGTTCAATAAAGTAAAAAAATGTGTTTACTTTCTGCCACGACCACGTCTTCAATACCGCCCACTCTTTGTCGGATGTTGTGTTTTGACAACCAAGATGCTTGTACCTTAATTGGCACCTTTGACTCTTGACGTTCTTTAAATAAACAGAGAAACTTTTAAACTTTTAAACTTGATATTGTTACAAATAGAACTGTTTCTGTAATTCTTATACGCTTAACAGTTTTATTTGGTTAAATATCTTTAGTTTTTCTAAAATCTTTATGGATGAAGTTTCCTGATGATCTGGCCTAAGCAACCAGTGAAATGCGCATAGGAATAGCTTATCCCATCAACAATAAATTTCAGTGTTTTTATCAAATAATAAAAATTGTAAATTAAGCACGAATCATTAAAATTTTTTAGCTAAAATTCGAACTTGAACTTGAAAAAAAAATTTTTTGTAAATTTTTGAACTTGCACGCTCTAATTAACTGATTTACTTACACAAGCGAATTACTGTGTGCATTACGACGAAGTTTTCTATGAATTTATGTTATTTAATGCTGCTAGTAGCGTTTTGACTTGAAAGGTAATTCCTTTAGGAAGTTGTTATTAAAATGCCAGTTAATTGTTTGCTGGGATAATTACAGAATAACAACAAAACAACATCCTTAAAAATGTATTAAGTCGTAATTTTTTTCGTTTTTCTTTAAATATATTATTTAAAAATTGATGTGAACGTCCAACGTCCATTTTATTTCATATCTCTTTGCAGTTGCTTCCAGCAGAAAGTTCTATTGATAAACTGAAAACACTTTTTACACTTTCTTAAAAGGTTTGGTCAAGCATTTAAAGTGGGTTTTCCTTTAGCCATCTTCTCTAATTAATTTCTAGTTCGTTTGTCAGGGCATTTAGGAACCCAAATTAAAAAAATCATTTTTTTATGAGCTGAGTTTGTAAATAGATTTTATTTTGTTGTATTTGTTTGTAAAAAAAAGGAACTTTTTGTCCGCTTTCTTAAGTTGTTTGCCTTGTTAAACGCCTTAAGAAAGTTTGTATAGAATTTCATAATTACTTTTTCTATGCTTTTTAATTTAACTTAAAAGCTGTGAAAACCCGAAACGTATGTCAATTTGATACAATTTTTTTTGTGTTGTTATTGTTGGTATTGGTATCCCTTAGCCTTCATTATAATAATAAATAGCAGATGCTTACAAACAAATAGAACAAACATATTAAGCCGAGATAAGATAGCAAAAGAGTTCTAAAAATAACTTGGCGAAAAAATCATTTTTATCAAATAACTAGCTGTTTGGCCCCGGCGCTGCTCGGTATTTTCCAAATAAGAAACAAACACTGGAGAATTTTGTTAATAGCTTGACCCCATTGCTGTTTACCTGCTCAAAATTTTATAAGGAAACTCATTTCTGTATTACAAATACAAATATACGTACCATAAAATTAAATAAATTAAAAACAGCAGCGCCACCTATCGGGTACAATCGGTCAAAGGTTCTTGAATACCTGGCACAAACGTTTTTTGAAAACTCCCGTATTTAGCTTACGGAATCGTTTTATTCATTTTTATACTCAGACGAATAAAAATTACCAAAAAGTTCCCTCTTATAGACTCTTATCCACCCAGGACATTGCATCTTGAATTTTATGTTTAAAGGTCCAATACCAACGGAAATTCTAAAAGTACCAGATAAAAAACAAAAAAGTACCAAAAAGTTCCGTCATAGATTCGTATCCACTCATCCATGCTTTATTTAATTTTCGGTCCATCTTGATGAAACAATTATGTTTATTTTATAAAATATGTTACTCCAGTATTGCCGTAGTGGCGATGTCATAATATTACTGAGAAAATATTTTGATTAACAATTTTTTTTTAAATGCTTAAAATTTATGATTAATATTGCCATTAAGATGCGTTGTTGTATAGTTGTGCTTTTTTTATTTGTTATTTTTTATTTTATTTTTACTTTTATATTTCTAAGTACTAGTGTATTGATATAAAATTCATCCACGGTAACACTGTTTCTTCATTTGTCATTTTACTTGCTGTAAGTGTCAAATATTTACTTGCAAGCAAATTCTCTTGCAAGTTGGGCTGCAAGTACAAAAAATGTGATGGTGGTAGTGAAAATGTGTGAGTGTATTGAGTTTTTCGAACTTGCACTTGCAAGTGTAAACCCTAGGTAAAGTAAAATATCAAATTTTCTGTATTTCCCCTTTTTGGTACTATTTTTCCCCCCATTAAATTTCAATGTTGTAGTGGGAGCCCATAATTTAGTACGAATACATATCCCAGTAAAAAAATTTGCTCCAAAAGGAGCAGGTCTTATGTATGATTTCATACCTCAAATCGATTCAAACCGGTTTGGAGGTCTATTTTCTGCAGACAATAAATATTATATTTTCGTAACACCGATAAGTGCAAAATAAGAAAATGAAATTAGTCTAGTATATTATTAATTTTATGTTTAACTCTTTGTTTGTTTGTTTGAAATGGCCGCAATGTTATAAATTTAACTATAATTTTCGGAACATTTTAAGTACGGATGAAATTCAAAATTATTTCACTACCTTATTCATAAAAAATACAATAATTTTGGTTAAAAATGTATTTTTATTTATTTATTTATTACCAAGGACCGGATTTTTATGCAAATGCATATTTGTTGTCGTCAGTCTGAGATCAACATTAACTTAATATCTTTTTGAATCAAGAAATTTTAAATAAAATGGCATCGATTTGTTAGTGCATATTTTTGCATATTATGCTTTAAATGCATATTTTTGCATATATTGCTGACATTGCATATTTTTGGTGCATTTTTGGGAAAACATGGGGCAAAAATATTTTGCAAACCAGATCGCGTTTTGTCGCATATTAGGAGAAGTATCCTATAACAACAATGTGGTTGAAATCAGTTGTGTATTATGCTGAAAATTTTGAACAATTCAAGGATGTGATGGAACGATGGTAATGCAGTACCAAAAAAATAAAAAATTAACAAATTTACAAAATATAAAATTTCGGATAATTTTTAAGTCTTCAAATTGCGTATTTACCTCTGGGACTATTGTAAAATTAGAGAAATCCAATCCATTGAGAATGCAAATTAAATTAATTGATAATGTCATAAATAGATAAGGTTAGTTAAGGGAAACTTAAGTAAACAAATTCTTTTAAAATTTGATAAAGTTTTTAGAAATAAGAAGGACACAAAGCAATAACACAAACTTTCTGGCATATTTAATTTAAATTTTTACGAAAACAGCGTAGTGGAAAATGAATGTATATTAAAATTTTATATGAAGGTTCGCATTTCTATCTAACAAGTGACTTAATTTACATTATTGTTTTACTTTATATTTTGTGTTTTACTATATTTTTACTTCTGCTTTTTTTGGTGTACTTTATTTTCGTTAACGAGACTGAATTTTTAGGGGTTTTATGTTATTTTAATGATTTGTTTATGATTAAAAAATGTGTTAGGAAAAATTTAAAGTGCATATTTTTTCAATTTAAAGCGCATATTTTTCTATTTTAAGTGTATGTTTTATGCGCATAAAACTCGATTTTAACTGCATAAAAATCCGGTCCCTATTTATTACATTCAGATTTTCCTTAAAACACATTTAAATTTTAAATTAATCTATCACACAGAAAAAAATCAAGTTAAAAACGTCGAAAACAAGGTTGATTTAAAATTTTTCGGTGGTGATTTTGCTTCATACGTGTTTCATGTTAATTCAACCTGATTTTATAATTGCTTGTGAACAACATTTTTTTCTTTTGAAATAACTATTATTCATGTTAATTTAACATTGCAGTAAAGTTAGAGCAAAATGTCATTTATATTGAAATCAAAATCCGAATCACGTTGAATGAAAGTTATTTCAAGTTGAAACAACGTGAATTTCATGTAGAATCAAATTGGTTTGAGTGTGTTATAACAGTGTGAAGAAGCTTTACAGACAACATATACATTTATTTAAGAATAATTCCCCCCTGTAACACATGCTTCACTTATTTTGTATTCTCCTTTGTCAACAGAAGCATCAGCAGAATCGCGCGATATGGTGTTTGTCATCATTATACTTTGAAAACTTGATGTACTATTTTACTAAATATTTTTAATTCAAAGAATACGGGAATTGTCTTCATTGTATAACATATTTTAAGAATGAAAATTAAAAAATTAACATACTTAACTATGTATGCATTTTAATTTTACAAGATAAACTTTTGATTTTAATATAAAACAGGTTTTTTAATGGATTCAATATCGAATCCATATTTATTTAAATTTTAATATTTTTTTTTATTTATTTTAACAGTGAATAATATTAAATGAGCGTGATTTAGGATTATTTTAATATTTTTAATTTAAAATTAATATGAAATAATGATAAATTTAAATAAAGGGCATACTTTTGCAGAAATTTAACATGATTCTCAATCAACATTTTTCCAAGTTAATTTTACATTGGTATTTTTTTCTGTGTGATTATATAAAAATAAGTCGGGTTTTCCTTCCTGACGCTATAACTCCAGAACGCACGAACCGATTTCCACGGTTTTGCATTCGTTGGAAAGGTCTTGGGCTCCGTGAGGTTTATAGCATGTAAGCACATAACTTGAGGACGGCTTGGCCGATTTGGACGATTTTTTCTTTAAAGTGATCGCCATGGTCCAACTTAGGTTTATACGGAAAGAAAATTGTTCCCCGCCCACTTTTTTCGATTTACCTAAAATCAAAAAACGGCTCCATCGATTTGACAAATTTTTCTTTCAAATGTTCGTATCAATGCATTTTAAGTTTCCATCGAAAGAAAAATTTACCACGCCTACTTTTACGCCCACTTTTTCTATTAAGCACATAACTTGAGGACGGCTTGACGGATTTGGACGATTTTTTTCTTTAAAGTGATCGCCATGGTCCAACTTAGGTTTATACGGAAAGAAAATTGTTCCCCGCCCACTTTTTTCGATTTACCTAAAATTAGAAAACGGCTCTATCGATTTGACTAATTTTTCTTTCAAATGTTCGTATTATTCCATTTTAAGTTTTCATCGAAAGAAAAATTTACCACGCCTACTTTTACGCCTACTACGAAACAATCAAAGCCGATTTGGAGGTACGATGATTTGTTGGCAGGTGATTTTTGGCAAACACTTCCAGTGATACCACGATCAACGGCCGCCGGTGAATTAAATGCATGTTTGAAGTCGTCTGCTTTGTGGAAACACGTTAAGAAGCTCAAATTGACTCTGAAAATGCGGGTCAAGCTGCAAAACAATCAATTTCGAGACGTATTTTCCAAGCAATTGCTGGACATAGGAAACGACAAAATCCCGGTGGATATTTCAATTTTTGCCGGTTCACCGAATCAAAGTCCGAACTCATCCAAAAGGTGTTTTCAAACATTATACAAAATTTCAGAAATCATGATTTGTTGAGAGAACGTGCTATATTAGCTACGTTAATGTCGACGAACTGAATTTTGAGATTCAAAGTGAAATCGCTGGCAAATTGGAGACGTACAAATCGGTAGATTCCATTACTTCTCAGAACGATGTCGTCAACTATCCAATCGAACTCCCTGGGATTACCCGGATTACCTCCTCATAAATTCAAACTAAAAGTTGGAACGGTAATCATAATGTTTCGAAATATAAACCAACCACGTCTTTGTAATGGCACCCGACTTACGGTAAAAAAACTGATGAATAACGTCATCGAAGCAACAATGCTTAAAGGAAAGTACAAGGGAGAAAATGTTTTGATACCTCGGATCCCAATGATTCCAACCGACATGGCATTCAATTTTAACGCTTGCAGTTAGTTTCCAGTAAGGCTCGCATATGCAATGACAATCAACAAACCAGACAACCAAACAAAAAATCTTGTATTTTACAAAGCATTGCAATTAAAAAATAATGATATCCTAGCAAAGCAACCGAATAAGTTTTACTTTTTTTTTACTGTTTACCTGAATATTGATCTTATCAACTAAAATGTAAATAGAATACTTAAGATTCACAGCATATACATATATACAAACATATGTATTTTCAAATGAAATGTAAATCATATATATGTATGTGGTAGTGCTTATTTTACTGTACTACTTATTACTTGGTAGCAATATTGTTAATCAAGTTCTCTGTCATTAAATTTTCAGTAGTTGTTAATTTGTATTATTGTAAATCAAAGGCATTCAGTTTTGAGTTGTCATTGAATTCAGTATTAATATTTTTAATATCTTGAATAATAAATTTGATTTTTTATATAAAAGAGGCGTTTGGCTTTGGGGTTTCAATATTTAATCCTACATTTGGGGGCTCAACCGAACCATAATCGGAATATTCAATTAAAGAAAATGAAATGGGCCAGTGCATCAGATCAGGACCTGAAGGATGCTTGCCAGGAATACAAATTATCGGATGATGGTGATAGAAGCACATTGATAAGACGTATCAAACTTTTTGAGAAAAACCTAGCAGAAAAACGGAAGTCAAAAGAGGATTAACGAATTCAGATTGAAGCTATAAGAAGAAGAAGAGATATTAAAAGCTGAACATGAAATAAGAAAGGAAGAAGAAAACAATGAACGATGTACTGAATCAATAACTAAAGACGAAAGAAGAAGAAAAGATGAACCACAAACTTTTTATGAAAAAGTAAGACGAGAAGCTGAAAGAAGGAAAGATGAAGAAGATGAAAAACGATTTGAAGAAATGGTCACAATAGAACTACAACGGCTGAGAGATATGGAACTTCAATCTTCAAGTGACTCAGTAGCAGCACTCCAACCACGCAGAGGTTGTGAAAAAATATTTGATGAAATAGTAAGGGGAAATCAGTCGGGAGTTACGTTGCGAGATATCGATGAAACAATGCAAAAGTTTTCCGGTGAAGGTAGTCGTGGCATAGATGAATGGGTGGATAACTTTGAGCAGAACGCTTGATTGCTAGGATGGACGAATTTTCAAAAACTCATCTACGCAAAAAGACTTCTAACAGGTACTGCAAAGCTTTTTATGGAGCATGAATGCAAAGCGAAATCATATGATGCGTTAGTGGCTGGACTTAAAGAAGAATTTAAATTAATGGTTAACAGTGCTACTGTACACCGAATGTTGTGTGAGCGAAAAAAGAAGACAAACGAATCGTATCGCCAATAAGTTTATACGATGATGGATATTGCTTTTCAAGCAAGAATCGATACAAGCTCTATCATCAGTTATATTGTCCATGGTATAAAAGGCACGCCATACAACAAAGCGTTCTTGTATGAATCAGAAATCATATACCAACTCATTTTGGTACTTTTCAGATGAACCGATTTTTTTACAATATCGTCCGATATGTTTTAAGTGTGACAACAAGCGTTGTCTAATCTTGCACCTTCTCTTATGCGTATAACTGAACATAACAGCCCAGTTTTCATTCTAGTTTTAGCAAGGTCTATCCAATAGGTCTTTGGTTCAATAGCAACCTCCTCGCTGAACTTTCTGAATAGCTGATGGTCCCAATGTCTGAGAAAACATTCATTTGCTTCTCTTAAGCCCGATAAAGATGTTTGTAGTTTGCTGGGAAAACTTTTATGTGATTTAAAAAAGAAATATGCTCCATTCGACTATGCTATGCCATTTTTCCTATTTGCAAAAATTGAAAAAAGCTGTAAGCCTAATATGTATGTATTTTTCTTGATACACTTACAGAATTGATACTTTACTTGAATCAAGCGCGGATCCAGCTCGAGCCTTAGGGGGGGGGGGGAAAATTTGTTTTGATACAAAAAAGTAAAAAATTTATTTTTAAAAGTTTATTAAAATTATTATGTGTATATTTATTAAAAAAGCTCAACAATAAGGTAAAATGAAATATAAGATCAGTTCAATATAAATTAATTTTTAAATAAGCAATTTATGATTTCCTTGTGAGGCAAATTTAGATAGTACAGTCTTTCTTCTGCCATTGTTGATCTGAGCCATGTTTTTATTAGACGACTGGTAGGAAATAACGTCTCTCTCGTAGCATTACTGACGAGTAGGGAAAGTTTTTTATGGCATATGCCATTTTTGCCATTTCAATTATTGTTTTAAAAAGCAATTTTTGGTCCAGCTTGCTAAAGAATACCTTTTTGCAAAATAGAAAAAAAATTTTAAATAAGCTTAGCGAATATGAGGCATAATCTATTCGAAATTCTAACTGAATAATGCAAAAATCGGACGTAAAAAGTTCTTTCAATGCATCTGCTCAAGCCTCTTGAAGTTACAAACGAAAGGGATTTCTATGAATGAAAGCTTTGGCTTAATTGGCAGTGCTAAGGAAAATAATACAAGATGTCATTAAAAAAGATTTTGTTGAAAAGTTTAAAAAACGTTTTAGATCGTAATACATGTGGTAAATTATTTAATACTCCTGAAAAATCTATATGGCTTGGCATTTCAATTTTAAAAGTGTTTTAATCGATTTTCTCACAATTGTTGTTTTAATGAAAGTGAGACGGATGAATTTATTGACAATCTTTCTCCATCTGAACTTTTAGTGTTCAAATATGCTCCAGTTACATCTTGCGATGTTGAAAGAGTGTTTTTCATTTATAGAACTCTTTTATGTGATAACAGGAGATTATCAGGGGTGTTCTAGAAATCGAAAACGCAAAACGCAAGAATTTTAAACGTCTTTCTTTAATAAGATTTCCCTGATAAAAAAAATTTTATGACAAATATTATAAAAATATTTCTTTATTAAACAGAATTTTATAACAAAAATTAGATCAAAAGTGTATTAAAAACAACTTCCAAATTATTGCGTTTTGCTCCCAGAATTTTTTTTTTTTTTTTTTTTTGACAATTTGAAGAAACATACTATTGTAATTACAATAAAAACTTAATAAAAAAAACATTCTTAAATAACATGTTTATTTTTGCCATTTTTTATAATTTTTCGTGCAATTTGCCAGCCATTTTTCGTGCCATTTTAAACTTGCCCTGCTGACGAGTATTGAAACGAAAATATGAAATATTTTTCTTAGATTTCGGTAGATATCTTTATCACAGTTTATTAAAGCATCTACAATGTTATCTGATAGATTTTTAGATATTTTCCATGTTTGTTGCAAATGCAACAGTTCAGACTCAAGTTTAGATGTTAGTAGGTGTTTATCTCTTTTATTAAACATAATCAGCTCATCAGCTAGTTGTGATTTTAAAAGTTGTGTATCTGTATTTGGCTTGATTACACTTTGATGTATAAGTTTAGGTATGTTCAACACATTTAGGAGATCTATTGCGAAATGTGTTTTGAGATCTTCTAAAATAAATTCAATAAGAGGAATGTAACCTACAACTCGGTAGCAATCTTCAGCATTTTTAATGTGATTGGAACCTCGATTTGAACGCAGATAACTTTAACTTTTTCAAAAATCGCTTTAAATAGTTCTTCGGCTTTATTTATTTTCTCTTCAAGGCACATGATTTAAGTTTTGATAAGGCTTGATCCTTTTTAAAGATCTATATCGTGCTTTTGTAAAATGATACTATTCCTCAAATGAATTCAAAAGTACTAAGGGAGTTCCTTAATATAAGGCTTTTGTTGAAGTATCTCTACTTTTCCACTCAGATATTTTTTCCAAAGCTTCTACTATATGATGTACAATTGTTGCAAAGTGTAAAATTGAGTCGTGACGATTCAACCATCTTGTCTCGCATAATGTAGAGAGTTTGGCTCCCAAATACTTTGCTGAAACTGTATTTCGCTTGGGATGAATATATTTAAAAAAATTTGTCGTTTCTTTAACAAATGATACAACTTATTCTATTAATGGCATTTTGTTGCTTTTTAAAATTGAGTTGTTTGATTTATGGGAATAGCAAGGCGTTTGTTTTGCATTTGTCCAGAATTTTATAACAGCTCCATTTTCTGATGACATCAGAGGACACCCATCTGTTCCATTTCCTACACAATTTTTTAGGTCAAGACTAAACTTTGTCAAAGCTTTTAGCACTATAGATGATAGTGCCTTCGCATCAATTGACATATCACATTATCAATATCCTTTGAAGCCTCTTCAAATGCGTTTACAACAAAGCCAATAAATGCTTTCCTAATGATTTTTTGTTGTATGTTGAAATATCTTTATGATAAGGAAATCTGGGTTTTCCCCGAAAAATCTGTGTTTTCATCAAAAATTATCGAATAGAATTTCGATTCATGTAACACATATATACATAAATATTGCATATACATACTCAGGCTTATTAATAATTTGACCGCACGCATTTTAAAGTCAAACGTTTATTCTTTGGATATAAATAGATGCCACCTGCTGGGATTGAATGTAGAATAATAAGTATTTGAATACAGTAAACTAGATGTTTCATTGAAAATTTCTAATAAATAACTATTTGAATTAAGTTTTGGATACTTATTGAAAATTTCGTTAGATTCAATAAAAAAAACAAAAAAAAACTCTGCTGGGATTTCCTAAAATTTTGTGCATATAAAAAAATATTATTATTGGGAATTCTTGTATTATCGAGAGAAACCAAACATATTTTTAGAATTTAGGGGGGGGGAAATTTCCTTATTTCCCCCCCCCCCTGAATCCGCGCCTGACTTGAATTGATTATGTGAGTTTTTAAGTGGTTTTGGGATCTAAAAAAGTGCTAAAAATGCTAAATAATAATAAAAATGTGCTAAACTACCACTAAAAGTGCTAACTGGCAAGACTGCATTTTATCCAATGCAATTTCTTGCCACTTTATAGTCGTTAATTATTTTTAATATACAGTAGAATCCCGATAATTCGTAATCGCAAGGGACCGGCCATTTCTTACGAATTATAGGGGTTTTCGATTTAACGGGGTCAAAATAAAATAAATTCGAATTACGGGGTTTTTCAATTTATTTACTAAAACGATAAAAAAAAAACCATAAAAAAATTGTTAAAAAGAAAAAATATATAAAAATTTTTCATGTAACAAACTGATCTTAAGAAAATAAAGAAACACACAAGAAAAAACCCACGCAAAAAAAAATAGCGGTAAACAAAAAATCATTCTTTCCATGTTTCTGTTGTTTTTATTACGAATTATAAATGGCAGTAAGCAAACAATTACGATTTGTAAGAGGCAAAGAAGATTTTATTCGAAAAAAAAATTACGAATTAGCGAGGGGACCAAAATGTATTGAAATTTTACGAATTAACGAGATTTTTTCAAGGGACCGACACTTTATTACGAATTATCGGGAATTACGATTTATCGGGGTACGAATTATCTGGATTTAACTGTACAACAATATAAATTTTGCAACAACTACATGATTACCAAAGTCTGCTATCGAAAAGATCACATCCAACAGTTTTAGTTTAGCGCTGTGTTGGGAATATTGCTATCACAGGCCCCTATTACGGTTCAAATCTCAGCTCAGTTGAGTTGTAATTTTTAAATTTGTCTATGATGTACAACTTTGCTATATTGCGGTGAACAAAAACAAAAAAAGTTGTCTTAATTACAACTGAGTTAAGTTGTGAACCGTAATAGGGGCCATATTAAAAATTATAAAAAAAAAAGTACCTAAAACAACGCGGGGGTACGGAATTTGTTCAGTGTTGAATCTGGATAGTATAAATTTTTCACCACGTTGAGTAAAATATCTTTAGACAACTAAACTATTTTTAAAGAAAAAATGTTCTAAATTCAAATTAAATCTTTTTAGGCCCGTTTTCACCACTTACCGATAGCTAAAGGTAGGATTTTATCGATCGTTTAAAAAGTATGGATAACTTTATTACAACTTAACTTTAACCTACAAGGTAGGACGAACATTAATTTATTTTATCGCTCACTTTAGATTAAAGTTAAGTTTTAATAATGGAACACTTTTTACAAGGCCGGTTAAAGTCTACTTTTAGCTATCGATAAGTTGTGAAAACGGGCCTTAATCGGATGAAAGTTTATTAAATTTAATTTTCATTACATTATTTTATGAAGAAGGGAATTTTACAACATGAAATGAATGAACATTTTTTGGTAATTTTTCATTATTGACTGACCATGGAATCGACAGGCTGGTCTGACATGTTTCGATAGTCACTACACTTTCTCCTCAGAGATCTTGGCCAGTAAACGTGAACTTAAGCCTGATTAAAAATATTTAATTTGGATTAAAAACCATAAACAATTCAATAAAATTACCACAATACTGAAAAATGTTTTCTTCAATATGCTTTTTTTCTTGTTTTTCAACACACAGTAACTGTTTTATTCGATCCCCGTCTATCAGGGCTGTCACAGAAATCAATTGCGATGGAAAGTGAAAGTGGTACAACCGTATTTTGCTTCTCCAAAAAAAAAAAAAATCAAATAAAAAATTAAAAACAAATTCGATCCGAATAACAACTCGGAATGTATGACAAGCCTGTATAATAAAAATATCTTTAGTTATGTCGTTGTCGGAAAGATTCATCGACATTTCGATATTTTCATAGAAATTTCACCTTGGGACCTAGTTTGTACAGAGGAATCATAGAGAAAACTTCGATTGGAAAAAGTCGCTCCAAAATGCCTCCAGCCAATAGCGAAATTTTTTTTAATGGCCAATGAAAAAATCTAATATTGAAAAATTGCATGTTTTGATAGCTTTGCTTTAAACAATAATTCATAAAAATGTTGGCCATATTTTGAATTTTCGAATCCATTTGTTTTGACATATTTTTCCTTTAAAAACAATGCATTAAAATCCGCCCTAGGAATTTAAATCTATTTCTTAAAAAAAGAAAAATTATTATAAAAATATAAAAATATTTAAGAGAAAACAAGTAAAAAAGTACAGTAGGACAAGCCCGACTATGTAATACCCAACACCAAAGTATTTTAAAACACATTTACGAGAGTGCACCCCATTCGTACTCCATGGAGAATCATGCTTATGTGTCCATATAAATATACCCTATCTGCCCTCGTGGTCCTATTTTTAAAAAATGCATAACTTTTGTCTCCATATTGATACGGTTAAATTAAATTTCATTAAAGCCGGTTCGATAGTTTCTGAGATGCAAAAATTGCCCCTATCTTCCCTCGTGGTCCTTCGATTCGGCCCATTTTCAATAAGCTTGGTCCTTGTCCCAATAAGAACCTATAGGCCGATTCAAATTATCTCCAAAATTGCGAGCTGTTCTTTGCGCACAAAGTTACAGGACAGCCAGCCGGACGGACTCAGAAAGTGATTCTGGGTTGATCAGTATACTTTAAGGTGGGTCCAGGATCCATATTTTAAGGTATTACACACATCAGCGCAAATGCATAATACCCTCTCCACTATTGTGGTGTGGGTATAAATATACCAAAAAAAAAACGGGAAAATAACACCATCTCTTTAGAATACATTTTCAACCCCTAAATGCCCCCCACCCAACCTAAAATTTTTTTTAAAACCCCAGTCAAGTATATCAGCATTTAGGCAGGCAATTTGAAACAATTTGCGAAAGCAGAAAATTCCAAACACGTGGCACTCGTATAAATAAATAAATTGCTTTGCTAAATATACGTCAGTGTTGAACATATTGCATAAACAAAAGGTTAATATTGTATGTTTTTTTTTTTTAATTTTTAAAGAGTAATCAGCAAACAGGATATTGATAATCGGAAATAAAATCTCCTGATGAACAAATTGAAAAAAAAATTAAAACAAGGATTTATATTTATAATAGAAACAACATAAATTAATAATGAATTAAAAGATTTTAAGTGGAATTAAAATTTAATTGGATTTTCTACATACACATTCCATGCTTTAGAAGAAAACAGATAATACAAACAAACAAATGTGAATTTTACACTGTGCAAGTGCAAAAATGTAACGAAAGAAAATTAACAAATTAAAAATAAATTGACAAAACAAAAGGGATTTTCAAAAAGCGTCTAGAACTTTTTTGTTTAAAAATTTTTATAAATACCATTCTTATTTAAAGATTCGCCATTAAAGTCAAGATACATTTTTTTAACCCAAAAAAAAAAGCCTCTCCATCATGTAAAATAGTTTAGCAAAAAAAGCTCGGGAAACTTTTTCACGAGTCATTAAACTTTAAAAAAAAATTTCAAGGTTTCTGGAATCAAGAAAAGTGCATAAGCGCTGGTTTATGCGCAACAGAGAAGCGAATACCATGAAGTGAATTTTTAATTTAAGTAAATAAAAATATTTTATTAACTTCGCATTATCCCTTATAAGAAAGCAGGTTGTAAGTGAATAATTAAAATAATTTATGTTAAAGAACAATTATCTTAGTGCTTCTGTTATTTCATTACATGGAAATCAGGTTGTATTGCAATGATTTTAAAATGTGTTAGCGGTCATTCCCGAAATGTTCCCGAATATAAAAATTTAATTTTTTTATAACACAATCAGTCAACGAATTGTTCTTTAGCAAAGAGGAAAAAATTAATGCTTCCAAGTGCGAAACCGCTATAAAAAAGTCGTGGCTCTTTTAAGCAGGTTTGTAAGGTGGTATTGTGATTCTCTCCCTTACAAAACTGCTTACCACAAAGCTCAATTTTTTACTAAGAATGTACATGAGAAAAAAACGTAATAAAGGAAAGGGTTTTTTTGACGTCTTAAACTTCCGATAGGGACAACTGTGAAACTAGTTGTCAAACTAATGAAGAGTTTAAGATTATTTTTTCAGTATACTTTGGCAAATCACCATGCAAGATTTTCAACAGAACAAGTGTTACAAATCGTGAAAATTTATTTCCAAAATTTGCTTTCGGTTCGCCAAGCTAATAGAGCACTTGGTCAATTTTACGGTACGCATAATCGTGCACATTCGAGTAGAGAACACGCTATACAATAGATTGATTTATGAACAAATTTACTCCCTTAGATTTAAGTCATTCAAGCCGACCCCGCACCGTACTTACAGAAGAAGCCATTGCCGCTTTAGAAGTAAGTGTTATATAGACTCAAATTCTTCGATCCGACACCGTTCTCAGCAACTCAATCTCTGCCTGTCCACTACCTTATCTATTTAAGGTCCAACTCGTGCAAAAATTAAAGCTAGCGGACCATCAATTGCGGCGGCTGTTTGGTGAATGGGCTGAGAATCAACCAGAAGTTAAACCAGATTTTTATAGTCAAATCATCTTCAGGGATAACGGATATTGAAGAGAGCAGAATCCTCATGAGACTCCATTGTATCCCGAAAAAAGTCACTGGAAATAGCTGCCAGCATTTCTGTGAAGAGCGAGCACTGCAGGCAAATTATATGTGTATGTTCATTCCTTATATCATTGCAAGCCATTTGGAGGAGAAAAGATTTCGACAAGACGACTACAATTGGTTGATTTTTTGTCAACTCTACATTTAGTTGTAAGTGGTTAAAGAAAAAACAAAAATAAAAACAAATTACTTTATTTTATTTTGCCGGGTATGCTCGAAAAAGTAGTGCAAAATTAGACCGAGAGGATGGCGTTACTAAAGCGGTGTCGCGAAAACCTTATGGCAGATACAATTTTGCAAAAAATTTATCGCTTTTAATTTCTGAATAACTCCGAAACATAACGAAAAATCTAGACGTGATGGGACCAAAATATGAAAAAATTTCGATTCAGCACCAGTGTTGCCAAAACTTTTAAAGGTAAAATCAGAAAAAAAACACTTCTTTTTATCAAAAAATCTGCAAAATTTGAAAATCTTCAAAACACAGTTATTACATTTTTAAAATTGTATTGGCAATAGCATTTTCATACTTCAAAAACTTTCTTAGTTAGGTAGCTCAGTAATTGTTATACGACTCTTACAGAGGGTTCCAAAAGGTTCATTTCAAGATTTAAAGACGAGCGAGTCAAAAAATAAATAAATTAAAAAAAGATTTAGATGTTTTTGTTACTCGTCAGATAATCACCAGAAGATTCTTTTAGGAGTTGTATATTAAACATAATCGTCTAACAAACAGCCTATGCTAGCTGGGAAATAACAGATCATTTACACATGTATGTACATATGTATGTTTATTTAATATAAAAGAAGCATTAACAAAAAAAATGAGAATTCACAAAGAACATAAAACATAAAACATAAAAAAAAAAACAAAATAATTGCGATTTATATTTTTATAAACAGCTTAAATTGGATATTTATGTATGTGAAAAAGTGGCCACCATATATTTTTATGTGTGCAGCTAACTTTGATGTTTCGTATGAAAATATTTTAAAGCTGTCCAAAAATATGAAAAATGTGCAGGTATACAAAATGCACGTAAACAAGGATTTTGAAGAATAATTCCAGAAAATATTTATTTTGGGCCGTTAAGTCAAAGTGCAGCTAACTTTGATTTTTGTATGAAAATAATTTTAAAATACCAAAAATTTTGTGCATTTATCTTAAATGTGCAGGTATAGAAAGTTTACTTAAAAAAGGAATTTGTATGAATTAGAAAGAATAATTCCAAAAATTATCAATTTTGTGCAGTTAAGTCAAAAGTGCACGTAAACAAAAGGCAGTTAAGTCAAAAATACTGTATTTTATTTCTGTACATTTTGCGTACAGATTCAAAAGATACGAAAAATGTCAGGATTATACATGGTACCCTGGGGTCTAATCACCGCATTCGATACTATCGTATCGAATAAACTATCGAATGTTTTTGCATACGATAGACACTGACGCATCGAATGAAAACTCGAGAAATGTAATGTCGAGTTACTCGATATCGAATGCTATTCTTTCAAATTCAATAAATTTCATTCTATATCGAGATTCATGATACCAAAATAAATAATTTCGATCCATTTTGCTCGATATCGTATGCGGTGATTAGACCCCTGAAGTCATAAGAACATACGAAAAATGTATCTTTCGCATCCTAATGGCAACACTGATCCGCGGTTGCCGACAGGGATGCAAGGTACTTTTTAAATTAAAAAAATCCCCAAACTAAAAATCAAAACCTTAAAAAGTTAATATTTTTTTTTGTTTTTTTTTCTAAACAAATTTTTAATCTTGTTAATTAAAAATTTAAAATTTTTTTAAAAATAGTAACGTACATTTTAATAGGAAATCCCCAAAAATCCCCAAATAAAAATTTTTAGCAAAAAAATTATTTATTTTGCTTGTAGCGACTGGTTTTTGCATGTTTTTTAAATCCCTTTTATATTATTCCAGTGAGGAAATACAAGCAGAGCAATATGCTGTTTCTGAAGACATATGAGCCAATTTATAAGAATTTGGAGCTTGTTCCGTCGGTTTTAGCCATCCATAAAAAATACATAAATCCGTCGATAATTTAATACTTCGAAGCATAATAAGTACTATCCAATAGCCCCGCATTCTTTTGCCCAAACTTTATTATGTTGTCTTTTATATTTCGTCACCTAATACGCAAACGGTCCTATCTCACATTTTGAAACGTTCACAGCAGAAGAAAAAACTATTCAAAATGATAAATCAATAAATCACCTTAACTGTTTATAGTTAAATTTCTTTTATTTTTCTTGTAAAACATTCCAGTTGTTTTGACAATTGACAATGTAGCATATTATGCAAACTATCAGTTAGGCCTTTTAGCGTTTATCATAGTTGCTTTTGTAGATATGGCCTTTTGGTTTTTGATAATAAAATCGCATATTTTAGTCGAAAGATTTTTTTGCAGACATTTGTGTTGATGCAATAGATCAGAATCAATGAAAACGCTGAGTTTTAATTTTTCGTTAATAAGTTCCTTTTGCGTTTCAGGTAACGATTTGCCTTTTTTTTGAAAGACATGTTTGCTTGAAATCGTCTTTAAAAAATCAAAAATTGTATGTGTTGTCAACGGTTTAAGATTCTTTTTTTTAATTCTTTCTTTTTAAAACACTCACTCAAAATTTGTGAAGCTTTTAAGCTTAAGAAAAATGGTAATCTTACACTGTATTAGTGGTTGATAAAAGTAAGGTACGAAACAGAGAAAAATAAGCGTAAATAATAAAAGAAGGGAAAATTATATTTAAAATGTATAAAATCCCCTAAAAATCCCCGAATTTTTTTTTAATCCCCGAAAAAATCCCCAATCCATAAATGACTTTCTTTGTCCTTTTTGCTCGCATGAAATCCCCAACTTTGGGGATAAATCCCCAAGTATGGCAGCCCTGGTTGCCGATGAAACCACAAATATGTAAAGCACTTCTAAAATTTTCATCTACAGTACAAATTATATACTTTTTGTTGTTCTCACCATGGTGTTTGTCCACGATTGATGATTGTGTGGTGAGAATTGGAATGTTGAATAAGTAAACAGTACTTGGTCCGCAACGGGTTAATTTATACAATATGCTCCGTCTGTCGTGTAGTTTTCGCATTAAAAGTATATGGGTTGTGTCTTCGATATACGTTATTTGGTGGATGTCATAGCTAAGAAGTTTAATTAAGTTTAATGTTATTAGCTGTATTCAAAAAAAAAAAATTAAGATTCTAAACGTATTTTAAAACTTCATTTCCATGCAAATTTTTCTTAACATGTATTTCAAATTCAATTTAGTATTTTTGTTGTAAATCAGACAATTAATAAATAAAAATCAATTAAAATATTTTTTTTTTATTTGTAAACCATTGAATTTTTAACACTGACTAAGTGCCATAGCAAATATTGTATAAAACATACATAAATAATTTTCTAATATGCAATAGAAGGAAACAAAGAAGGTCTTAGATTTAGCTCATCAAAGCATTTTAATACCAGACATTGGAAATAAAGGCCAACAATAAAGTGTTTTTTCTAAAATAAAAGTTTCTTTTTATTTGCATTAAGTTATGAATATTTATTAACTAATTAATTACTTTTCATACAATAAAAGAATACTAATGAAAATTGTTTACCATTAATTACTTTGTTTTTAATTTTTTTTTTTATTCATAAATATAACAAAAAGAAAAATCATTAAGAACATAAAAAAACTTTATATTGTTGTATGTTGTTTTTCCTCTAGTTATTTACATTATAACCAGGTTAAGAACAAAAAGTTAAAACAAAAACATTTTCTTATATTTTTCAGTTTTAAAGAACAGCTTTCGTTTTTAACGATGGAATGTCATGAAGTCAGGCAACGGCTAACGACATTTTGTCAAGCCCCAGTAAGATTGTTATGATTGTAAGTACAATTAATTTTAATATATTCAGATATTCATATTCAAAGTTTATGAATGGTGCACATTGGGTTAAAGTATGCGGCAAAAATTTAAAAAATAAACCTAAGAAAATTTAATTCAGTGTTTTTTTTTTAATTCGACATTTGTTTCCTTTTTTGGCCATTTTGTTCTTAGCTAAGCGTTCGGGAATTTCTCCAAAAATTAAAATCTTTTCTATTCCCTCTTTGACGGGACTTTAATGAGGGGATTCTTGTCCTCGGGTTTTCCCCGAAAATTGAATGATTTTCAATTCTCATTTCATGGATATGAATGTGGGGGCTTAGGTTTTATTTAAATAAAGAAATTTTTATATTTTTTCGAATTTATTCTATGAGCTAAATTTCAGTTATGTATTTTATAAAGCTTTTTTGTAATAGTCATATTCCTTCAATTTTTCAGAAATGACTTTATACACTATCAGACTATTATATTGTATTTTCTTGTTACATTTTACCTTATATTTATATTTACGAAGGCCGTAGCGGGCCAGAAAATGCATTACATTCTGCTGGTGTCTAATAATTGTAAATTTTTCTATTCATATAATATACCTCATTGCTTTCCAACGGAAAGCTAAGGTAAAATGTAACAAGAAAATACAATATAATAGTCTGATAGTGTATAAAGTCATTTCTGAAAAATTGAAGGAATATGACTATTACAAAAAAGCTTTATAAAATACATAACTGAAATTTAGCTCATAGAATAAATTCGAAAAAATATAAAAATGTTGAATATAATATAAAGTAACCTCCAGAAGGAAATAATTCCCAGTTTCTATTTTTTAAATAAAGAAACAAAAAAAAAACTTTAACAAAATTACTTAACGTTGTTTTTTTGCTCACACAAAAGTTATTTAGTCGACATTTCACCAACATTTTTAAATTATAAATAGCAATCCATAAAGTCTTAAAAACTTGCATTGCTTTAGTCCTCGTCTAAAATGTTAAACATTTGCTTCAAAATTTGCTTTAAAATGATATCAGAATAGGCCATATACGTTGTTAAATGTAGTGGAAAATCGCATTGATGAATGAAAACTTAAGAGGTCCACAACTCGAAAACCAGGCGTTTGTCCAACTTTTTCATTTGATATTTTTTATTTTGAGCTGCCTCGGTAAACTAGGTTTAAGCCGTAAAGACTTTTTTAAAACCTCTCGCGTTTTTTTGGTTCAAACCCATGTGTCCCCAAAAACAACCGCACTTTCGGCGTAAGGACATTATTCTGTGAAACACACACTTCATGAGACAGTCAACTTCGTAAACATCCACTAACGCAAATCACCAATAGCTCTCCGACATTATCGGTCCATCGGCTTTTCGCAACCTCACAGCATTAACGACTCTACCATCAGTACGTCGACACTTTATCGGATCCACAACTAATAGGTCTTTACCCATCAACAAGCAATACATCCTTTCACATCATTGATCCATCAACTTTTCACTCGTTCGTAAGACCCTGGTCTTCACCGACTCACAAGCACCACTACCAACAACACAACTTACACCCAACATACCTTTGGTCCCTCAACTTTTTGCTCTTCATTAAATTCAGGGCGCCAATGATCCAGAGCCAAAAAAAGCCCTACCCAACATATACTCACCCATCATCAACTTTTATTACAGCTTGTCCCTCGAGGACCAAACCAATTGACAGTCTGATACCGAAGTAAAAAGGGCTTCTGACTCCAATATTAACAGACAGGATCTCTGGTCAGCCCCGACTTCCAATAATCGTATAATCTTAAGAAAGCTGCCAATTTCTAATTACTGCCGAATTCCAGGTATAAGTTGCACCTGTTCTCCCCAAAGACTGTAACATCCAAAGGTCCCCAGAGCGGGGCCACTTTGAGAAACTTAACTATGTAAGATTCTATCCGGTTGCCGAAAGCTATTAAAAAAGCGAGTTGCTTTGGAACTTAACCAGAATGTTCAAAAATAAAACTAACGTACAGTTGATCACACTACAAATGGGACAGATAGAATAAGTCTTATGTTGCTTTATTTGAAACATAAAATGAAAGCCTTAGTTTAATTTTAAAATTTTCATTTTATATACTTAATTTTATATGAATTAAATTGTTCCATCTTAACTCACACCTGCATAAAATAATTAACATCAAGTATGTAAAATGATAATTTTTATTAGGCGTCGCACTTATAGAGTGAATAGCTGTATACATAAGTATAATATTAACACAGATTTAAATACTTAAATCGCTGATGATTTTTGATGAGAATAAATTTGTGTCAGATCGAAGTATTCAAAAAAAATATAAATTAATTATTGGATTTAATATAATTTTCATATTTATCCATAATTCATGTTTGAGTTCTGAATCAATGAAAAGTTGAATTTTAATATTTTTAATTACCAGAAACATTTTTTACAAATTCAAAAGAATCTTTTTTGTTATTTGTATTACTAAAAAGAATTTCCTGTAGACCGCGAATTTTTTAATTATTTTTCACTATCCCGTTAAGTGAAAAATGCCGGGAATAAAAAACCTGATTTCCAACCCACTGTAGCTTGATTACAAAAATAAAACTATTTCATTCATGCAGGTATACATACATATGTATGTACATACGTCACACAAGAGAATGAATAAAAAAAAATCTCAATAAAAATTTTAGTTCTTTCTTTTTTTTATATGAATTGTGAATTTTGGGGCATTATTTTTTTTCTTTTTAATTCTCTTTCCCCTCTTGGCCCTTTTTATGTAAATATTTAAAAATGTGTATAATCGAGATGCTTTTTAGACAAGCTCGAGTATTTGTGTGTGTTTGTGTTTTTTAGCTGATGTGCGTGCATGTGTGTTAACCAAATAACATGTGAAAGCGGTGTAAATTAGCACAACCGCCACAAATTATTGAGATTCAACAACAACAAAAACAACAACAACAAAAACAAGCCAGCAAACAGAAATTATCAATGGAAGGTAGTTGAACAAACCACTTAAAAGATACGGTGCGTATAAAGATACCAGTAACAAATTTATGCACAACAGTGGGCCAAATGGGGGAAGTAGGTGAATATGAATATAGAACTTATATAATGGCCATCTCATAAAACCAATGTAGAATCTAAAAGCTTGTTGAAACCTGGCTAAAATGTAAATGTAAAAAAATTGTGAAAACCAAATGCAAATTCAAATCTTAAATATTAAAACATGTTCAAATTTGAATCTTAAATATTTAATCAAAGTGAAATCTTTAAGATAAAACAGCGTTTAAATTTAAAATCTTAAGATTTGTAAAACTAAGGTTATACATTTTTGTTTAAAGAAGAATTTACAAGATTTATGAAATTAAATATAATACCTGTAAGTTTAAAGGTATGTTCAGGCCTAACAAATATTTGACGAAAAAAAATCCGCGAAAAAAAGGGCCTTCATTTTTAAAAATTTCTGTTGATCTAATAAACTTTATTTTAGGGAAGATAAGTGTAAAATGAAATTTAGAAACTTTTTAATGATGTTTGACCTAGCGAAACGTTTTGCAAAAGCAAATACATAATTGTTTATAAAACTTGTGGTGACGTGAAGGACGTCAAATATTTAATAGGTGTGAACATATCTTTAAGCTAAACGACATGTCTCTGCAACAATATTCGTATTTTCTGTTGGTGTGCCTTTGAAAACTCTTTATGTTTGACATTTAAGTCGTATACCATGTTAACACTTGGGTTTTTAAACGCATTTAAGCAAAATGTTGATTAAGTTAATCAAAGCCATAACATAAACATAACATTTGAGATGATTAAGATGACAGATGATTTAGAAAAAAACACAACAAACTAATTTATATTTCTTTAATGTATTAAACATGGATAAAAATACTTTTATAAAGTTACCAAAAGATTATGTTAATCCTTCTCATGATGAAATTTTGAATTTGTTAAGGAAAAAAATTAAAACATTAAGCAGAAATCTTGGTCGGTTGTACACGTTCATTTTGGCCGATTCTACATTATACTCAGTTTGAGGTATGTTCAGAGGGTTCTATGTGATGAATGAAGTGTTTTAGTTGTTATCATGTTAATTTGAAGTGATTAACAAATCACTTCAATGTATGGCTAATCATCTCGATTTTGATGTGATTAGAGCTTAATCACTTTCGAGTTGCTTCAACGCGTTTAAGAACCGAACTGTGAACATATTATTAAGTGGGGAACAGAATAGCTGTCATAAGTTAAAAACAGCCGGTTCAAAGTAGTGTCAACAGAATACATAGATAATAAATATTTGTTTTATTTAATTATACCCAGCTAGCATTTTTTAAAATTTTTAATCATAATCGAATCTTTTTTGACTCTTCAACGCGATTAAAAAATCAGAATATGCGCTCATTTTCTGATCATAAATGATACTTTTGTCGGTAGAAAATGGTACCCTACCCGCGACTCTTCTTGATGAGTCATTTATGATTGGTTTTTTTTATTAGTTTAGAGTCACTTTAGATTCTTTTCTAATGGTATTTATGATTATTTTCGAATAATTTTCTAGTCATTTATCAGTCTTTTTTAACTTCTATTCTCCGTCTTTTTCGATTCCTATATAAGACATATTTCTAATCAACTATGAGTTATTTATCAATAGTAAATAACAAAAAAAATAATCACTTTTCGAACGCATGCATAATCAGTTTGTGATCAAACAGTTTATAACCTTCTAGCTGCGCGAAATTTGATTATGAACGGATGAAATACTCACATTTTAAGCGCCAAGATGGTCCATTTGCGGTTTCAATACGATTTGTTATTGCATTTTAAATCAAACAGTTTAGAATCATAAGCGTGGGTAATTTTCGATTCTATTTTTAAGCGTGTAGCTGATTAATCAGTTTTTGATCACCAAAAGTACTCGAAAAAGACTCATACTCTGATTTTTTTAAAAACAATCTTCCAAATGCTAGCAGGGTATGAATAGATCTTAACCGTTAGGCAAGAAAATCGTAAGTCGAAAAAATGCATTTTGGGTTTTTAATTGGCTTTAATTAAATTTTTGTTTCTCTTTTGTTTGGCTTAAATCACTTTAGTCTAGCATAACTGCTTATAATCGTTATCATCTGCTCTCAGGAAAAAAAAGTCTATGAAATACACAAAATAAAGATTTTTTCAATTTAACATAGCGAAAAACTACAGTTTCAGACTTAAGACAGTTTTGTCAAACGCCAAAGAGATGTCAATCAATATCTGATAAGCAAGGCAATTTGTACTGCTCTGAAATTTCGAAAGAAGAAGATTAAAAATGTACAGAATTTTTAATTTGTTTAAAGACTCAGATTTATTTTATAAAAACAAAAATATATTTTTTTTACTTGCTTCAAAAAATTAAATGATTTTATATGCATCTGTATAAAAGACAAACGTTATTAATAAAGAAAATACAATTCGAAGAAAACCATTTTTTTTTTTAAAAAAGAATTAGAAGTTTTGAAGGAAGTGCTAAGAAAACTGAAAGTGTCTAAAGATGTCTAATGTTCCTTTGACTACCAAGACAAACATCCGTAACAAGGAAACGTGTTTTCGCATTGAAATATTCTTGATAAAAATTAGAAACAGGCTTTCAAACGATTCTGTAAATGGATCTGTATTCCGAACGAAAATCCTTTTTTAAAAGAAATAAAATAATTTAGCTTTTTTGGTTTTATTTAATTGCTGTCTGCTTTGAACTAATTCTGTGGCAATAAGTGCTTAAGTCTATTTGTTAAGTTTTATAGGAGAAAAATGTAAGACTTTAAATGTGTCTTTTGAAAATTTACTCCGAATTTAAAATAATCATCAGTTCTCTGCGGTTATAGTTGCTTAGGTTTTTATTCCTTAACACTACTAATGTCACAGATCGGAAGTTTTTATTATTTCAAATGTCATTTTACAATGGTTTAAAAATATTGTTGTTGCTTTGTAAACAAAAAATGTCTTAAATTAATAAAACTTTGCTTGCTATGTTTATTGTGCTGTCTTAATTAATCAGCGGTTGTGCCGTGCCGCGTTAGTTTTTGTAGCCGTCGCCGTTGAAGGAAAAGTTTTATCCGGCTAACATCCGTATTTAACCTGCGGCTAGCAATTTTTGCAACAAAACACTTGCGGCGTCAAATTATATCGGCTTAGGACTCTGATGTTCGGTAAAAAAACAAACAAAAAATGTTTGTGGTTTGCGTCTGAAAAATAGAAAATAGTCAGGAAAGATCTAATTTAATTTAATAATTCATGGATTAGAATTAAAAAATATTTTGATTGTAGTAAAATATTTAGTTTTTTACTCATTTATGAGGGGTTGTTCACAACAGTCTAATATTTTCATGTTATTATTTTAAGACATATGAATTTATGCCACCTTGTGAATCCCCCAAATGTTTGTCTACAGTATCACAACAATTGTTCTTTTTTTTAACGAAGAACACAACACTATATAGTGTTCGACTCTTTCTTGAAAATAATTACGAACTGTATTAAGGGTAATGTTCGTCTACACAAACACTAAAAAAAATTGATATCGTTCCTGGGTGTGTGAGTCGAACGCTAAATAATGTTCTGTTTATTTTCGAACACTGACTTGAACTATTCACACACAAACACTCACTCAAACATTTAACTGTTGTAAAAGACAATTTATTAATTTCTATTTTCGTACGACAATCTTTTAAAATTTATCTTCAACTATTGATTTCTTTTTTTTTCATTAAAACCTGCGAGTACTTGTTATTTTTGTAAATTTTACTAAGCAAAATGAATGAAAGCGTTAAAAAGGTTTTGAAATAAATTTCTTTGCAAAGTTTATTTATCTTTTAAATGTTTTTATTACATTTTTAATAATGCGATTTATTTATATATAAGTCTTGAAGAAAGTTTTATATGAATTATTTTTTGTACAAAAAGAAATTTGTGTTTACATTTTTTTATAAATTATAAAAATTTCGTTATTGTTAAAAAAAAAATAAAGAAATTTTGTTAAACATTTTTCGAAATATTACATGTTAAAAAAAAAACAAAAAAAAATATACTACAGATTTTTTTTAGATATTATCTAAACAATTACTGAAGCATGTTTTTAATTCAGCGATTTCAACACTCTTGTGTTGCGTTGCATTCGGTTGAATAAAAGTTTTTAACATTTTTTTTCGGGAATTATGCTTAATAATTTGTTTTTAACTATTGAAATTATGTATGAACTCATCTGTTGTGTGGTAGACACCTTTTGGTGCACGTAGCTTGTTGGTTTTCTAAATGTTTTTTTAATTAAGGCATATGTTACCTCAACTCTTGGGGTTTTTTTTAGGTACCGCACATCTTTTATCTAAAAAGCATAAGTTATGAAAAGTCATTTAAATTAATTTTTTTTTTATGTTTTTGTGAAGATAAGTTTCAAATGAAAATAAAATGCTTTATAATGTTGAACATTGTTTTACAAATAATAAAGTAAAGTGATGATATTTAAGTAATAAAGAGATTTGGTTATTGCCAGTATAAAGCATAATTTTAGTAGAACTGATTTCAAGTTAAAAATTAAAAAAATTTACCAAGCCCCAAAACTAAAGTTTTAAAACAGCCTTGAAAATTAAAACTTAACGACTTTTAAAATTAGTATGGATTGAATTTTACGATTTAGGAAATTTAGTTTTAAAAGGTTTTTAAAGCTAAGATTTCAATGACTTATAAACTACGTTTAAGCTAAAGTATAAAAATCTATAAAACCACGTTTATGCTTTAATTTGAAGGATTTGCTTAACCACGTTTAAGCAAGTTAAACTATCTATTAATTGGTTAACATATAAACTTTAGAGATGGTTTATATATTAACTGATGCATAAATATATACCATATAAAATCGGCAACCATTATCGTAGTGCTACCACATGGTATTTTTGAAGCAACATGTAATACATGGGTAACTGATTTACAGCTGTTCAGTTTAAACTACATATAAATTTAAGTTAAGTTTAAATAAACCAGCTATTCAATATTTACTGATTTATTCGCCACTAGGATCGCCCAGTGACCGAAATTCAACCACTTACCATTTACTTTCGAGAGAACCTGTGCGTTATACAATAAAAACGGTCACATTTGGCAACATACAAAAATAATTAAATAAATAATAATTGAAAAAATGGAATAAATAAAATTTTATTTTTCGAAAATAGCTAACAATCTATAAAATAAAAAGTAGGCGCTAATGGGTTAAGAGAACGGCAAAAAGCACTACTCACCCATCTTCGTACGTGTGTCTGCAAGATAAACTAAAACGCATTTCAAACACTTTAATTCCAAAAATTTAAAAAAAAAATATATTGTGCATATCCCCGTATTTAATTTGTAAGATTTTCATGAAATGTTATCAAAGCAAAAAATAGAAACACAGATCTTCGTTAAAAGTCATTAAAATAGGTTTAAAAAAATAAGCGCACACTTATGCGCTACGCAATAAGACATACATAAATGCAGTAAAGTAAGTGAAAGAACTCTCAACAACTTTTATAAAAAAAAAATAACATTTCAAATGCTACGGCAGGTTTGTAAGGGAGAATACTAAAAAATAACTGTAACAAAACGTTCAGTGTGTAAGACCGATCGCTACATACAAAAATGTTTATATACGCTGAATAATGCGCTTTATGTGTCAAAAATGTTTTGCCTCAAAGTGAGAACTCGCCATGTAAAATTCATGTCTTCCGTCAGCGCAATGGTAAGCGAAACTTTTATATTTCTGGCTTACAAACCCTGGGTAGTTTCTTTATTTGTTGATCCATCGTAACAACCGTTATATCATTGTTTAGCTCTCGGCAAGTACTATATTTCCTAATAGAAGTAGCTGATGTACGAAAATAGTATTTAAAATAAATTTAAAACAAAATATTTTTAATATTTATGGGTAAAAACTGCAGTAAGTAAGGAATTCTAGGGGGGGCAGAATTGTTTTTTTGTAAAATGCTTTTTTAACCGCTTTTTACTCAACGCAAATGGATGAAGCTTTGCAGGCATTCATACTCCAGATGACAATACACGAATACATGGGCGTAGCCAGGATTAAATCTAGGGGCGGCAGAATTTTTTTTGTAAAATGCTTTTGTAACCGCCTTTTACACAATGCAAATGGAAGAAATATTAAAAGTAAAAGGCGTTTAAAAAAGCATATACAAAAAATGTGCCCCCCTAGATTTTATCCTGGACACGCCCATGTATTCGTGTATTGCCATCGGAAGTATGAATGCCTGCAAAGTTTTATCCATTTGTATTGAGTAGAAGGCAGTCAAAAAAGCATTTTACTAAAAAAATTCCCCCTCGTGTATTGTCATAGGGAGTATGAATGCCTGCAAAGTTTCATCCATTTGCTATGAATAAAAGGCGGTTAAATTAACGTTACTAGATTTGATTTTTCGAAGTGAAGCTAAAGAAAAGCATTAAAAAAAGAATTGGTTTTTGATGCACAAATGCCATACCCAATTTTAAGGGTCAAAAAAGCGGAGCGGGTAGTTCTTGTTCCAAAACAATAATTTGGTTTATTTTTGTGTTGAAAAAAAGCAAACCAAAATGAAAAAAGTACACAAGTACACATTGGAAAAAAAGTAACCAATAAATTTAATTTTAAAAACTTTCTGTTTTCACTCAAAGTGTTAATGGCAGGTGATTCTTCTACCACTTTAATGGGGTGCTATTAAGGCAACAATGTTTCAATGGCAAACCAATTAATTTGGTAATATGGCAAGTACATATGTAAATTATATTGCTGCTACAGCAGTGCTAGAATAATTGTAAATAGACGTACATATGTATGTACATTCACAATCCAAAGTGTTCAGAAAAAATATGTACATTTTTATGTTTTTCGGTTACTTTGCCAGTACTTTAAGATGCAATTCCTTACTGAAAAGTGTTCAAAAAATTATTTAACAGCAGCAGAACTTGCTTTGATTACCGTCATAAAAAAATTAACATACATAAAAGTAGTCTAACAAACTGACTGCCTGACTTATTTTATATGGTCAGTCCGTGTGGACTTTAGCTATTTAAACACTCATACTGCAAAATTATTTCTAGTTTTTTTTTTTGCTATGTTTTTCTATACATTTTTGTTGTTTTGGTTTATTTTGATTTAAACTTTTATAAATTATATTGGTTGCAATGCTGTAATTGTTGCATCTTCTTCTAAAGTTGTTGTGGTTTTTGTTTACTGTTGTTGCTACAAGATTTTCATTATGTTTCTTAACTAAACGGCCAATAACTTCTTTAGCAATTGAACGCAAAATAAACCACTACAAACCAACCATTTCCAATTGATGTTGGCTGCCGTTTAAAAATTTGCAGACGATTGCGGACTCCATTGAGTGTGGCTTTAACGATGGATGAAATAGCTGGTCGGTTGGTTAGATGGCCATATAATGTTTTATTTTCTACCAGATTTGAACACGTAATCATAAACTCAACACACCGAAGAAATTTGAAAATTTTCTTTTATCAAACAAATAAAGAGAAGAAATAAATAAAAATTGTTGCTAAATTTTAATTATATAAGAAGTTGCTAAATTTGTTGCAGCAGTAGAAATGAAAAAATAAATTTTAGTAAACAAATTTGTTAAAAATTGCACATTTTGTTTTGAAAGCTTTTAATCTTAGATACAATGGAAAAAATTCACGTATTTTGTAAAACAAGGATTAAATAAAAATGTCTTAAATAACGTTTAAACCTAAAAAACGTGTCATTTCGAGCACAGTGTTATTTTTCGAAAGAGCAAAAAAAACATTTTTTAAAGGCATCCTGCCTTTTTTTAAATTTTTTTTTATTATCAAAATTAATGATAATAAAGTCTTTATGCGAAATATCAATTAATTTGAGTTTAAAATAACATACAAATTTACAGTTTTTAACTTAGTAGAATTTTTGGTTTTTTTGACAGCCAAAAGGGACGAACATTAATGAAACGTATCGAACACAATGAAGTTTGTGGATTTAAAAAAAAACCGAACGGAATTAAATGTTCTCGTCTCTTGTTGAGTTTGATGAAAACGGTATTATTTTTGTGTTCGAAAGATGCCTAACAGGGAAACGGTTTTTTTATTTTTTGATTTTCTAGACAAACACTGTTAGCGTTTGTGTATTCTACAAATCTACCGAACCGAACACTTAGGAGCGATATTAATTGTTTATTTTCGAACACTGGTTTAAACAACAATGTAAGAGAGTAATGTTAACGATAATTGGTAAAAAAAAACAGATTTTGCAAAAAGTCTGCCGTGGTCAAGCAGGTGTCTTTCAAACGTTCATGCACAGGAAACTCTAGACTTTCCTTCAGTATTTGCTTGTGACAACGACACTAAAGTAAAGAGTTTGAAAAATGTTTTATTGATTTGAATATGTGCTCAAATGGAATTGTGCAGGCCTCTACTGTGAAGACATTATGTTACATTTGATAGCGAAGAGCTTAATTCTCTTATTTATATTTTACAAAAAGTTATCAAAAGATTCGTGCTAATTTCTTTACAACTGTTTTAATTGATATCGTAAATATTTCACAATTAAATTCCAATAGGAAATTTAAATAAAAGATTTTGTTGAACTTGCTTTCAATTAATTTTACCATAATTAATTAAGCTTTATTTTAAACAAAAAATTAACACTTGTTTATTAACGAGTATTAATAAAATTATGGAAATAAAAATGGTTAACAGGTTGTTGGAAAATCGATAAATAACTTAATGATCATTAACTTGGAAATAAATGCATTTAGTACTCGTTTACCTTGGAGTAACTGCATCGGCAACAGTTAATGCACATGAGATTATTTATTGTTATATTTTTATTATTATTATTTTTTTTTTTTACTATTGTGGTTATAATTGGTAATATTTACTGTTTGTCGTTTGGAAATATTTTGTTTAGTTAAAGATTTTGTTAAGAGTTTCCATTTGTTTTCATACAACATCGGCAACGTTATCATCTTTTGCAGCAACACTATTGATATTATGACTATTAATTAATATGAAGAAAAATGAAAAATTGTATGAATAAAAATAATTAATTAAATGACTTGATGGCTTTTTTTAATTCATACAATCTTAAAAATTAATAATTTTTTCTAGATATTTAGACATTTGTGTTTGGGTTCCGCAATCTTTTGCATACATACCAAGAGACTTACAAAACAAGTAAGAAAATGTAGTCAGTCAAGGCCGTGCATATGATACCCTATATTAAAAAAAAGGTTCGGTAGTGTATGTTAATTGGGGAGAAATAGGCAATAGTGTAGCTGTCAACATTTTCGGGAAAATAGATATTTGTGCTGAATATTATATAGATTCTAAAATTATAATAAGATTTTTTCGTCTTAAAGTGATTGATTAAAAGGAGGGATTTTTTATGGAACTATGGAACTTTTGATAAATTCTAAATGTACCATTACACGACAAATTCTATTACATTACTAACCTTTTTAATGAAGTTATTATATTTTTGGGAGTAGTATTGATAAATCTTAAAATTTATATAGACATATGGGGGATTTCATGTCGTGACCCAATTTTGAACTAACCACGGATAGTCCTTTTGGATAGTAGTTTAGACACAAATTTTCAATAAGATCGGTCAAAAAGTATTTGCGTTAGCGGGGGTCAAAGTTTGACATTTTGGCTCTAAATGAGTTTCTTCTCATGCATGGTACTTATTACCTATTGGTGTTAGCAAAATTTGTCCCAAGTAGCTCCGATAGCTATTTGATCAATCTTTTGAAAATATTTTTTTTTGCTTTTAAAAAAATTTTTTTTTAAATTTTTTTTTTTTTTTCTTAAAACTTTTTTTATTTATTTTTTAGCGGGATTGTTTTTTTTCTCATAAGAATGCTTATGTCTTTTCCTTTAAGGTAGTTTTGGTCGCTTTTTTGGATGCGAGTTGCGTATGTTTAAAAAAGATAATTTCTAACTTAAGAAGATGGTTTTTAAATTTAATAGCTTTCTTTTGCAAAAAAAAAAAAAAAACCTTCCCGCTAAAAATAAATAAAAAAAAGTTGTAAATATAAAAAAAAAAAAGGTTTAAAAAAACAAAAAAAAAATTAAAAAGTTTATCAAATGGCTATCGAAACTACTTGGGACAAATTTTGCTAACACCAATAAGTAATAAGTTACATGGATGAGAAGGAACTCATGTAGGGTCAAAATGTCAAACTTTGACCCCTTCTTACTCAGGAAATTTTTGACGGATCTTGTTGAAAATTTGTGTCTTAGCTACTATCCAATGGGACTACACTCATCCACATCAGAAGATATCGATTTCAAAATTTGGTCACTTGACATGAAATCCCCCATATTTATATTTCTGTGGCATTTTGACAAAAAATCTTAAGTCAAATTTAAAAATTTAAAAAATTTTTTGTATTTTGAAATTTTGTATTATTAACGAAATTTTTATTTAATTTTGGTTTATATTATTTTTTAATAAAAATAATTTTTTTCACCGAGTTTTTATTAAGAACTTTTTTGCTATCTTATTTCGACTTAAGACGTTTTGTCAAAAGCCACAGATTTATATCCAGGGTTTAAAAACTGAAGTTGAAACCAAATTCTGTCGATCAAAAAACGAAGAAAATTTTTGAACAACTTTTCGCTTTTTTAAGTTTGTTTGACAGATTTTTTTTGTTTGCCAATGACAAATAAAGAAGTGTAAGAAATTACAGTTGTTCTACTTTGATTGCAGCTTTTTAAACGTTGTGTATATCCTATACGCTCCTTATAGGATCGATTCAAATCTTCCATTCAAATCTGTCCATCGCAATATACATATTTTACTTCTCACCAGCTTGTATTCCTTTTCTTCAACTCGCCATCAATTTGCCTTCACCATGTGTACGCTGGCCAGCCTTATTTTTTCTGCATCCCTAGAACCCTCTGACGATATCAAACACTGATTTCTACATTATTCTCTGTACTTCCAAACTCAAAGGTGTTTCTCTCCGTGGATTATTGTTAAACATGGTTCGTGGCCTGAACATTCGTAAAATTCATCGGAGACATTTATTACGAAAACTTGCAAATGGTTAATGTCTCGAGAAGCAGCGTTCCAAGTTCCATAACCATATAACAATGGTTATTTTACATTGGAGTTGACTTGAAGGCAGTGTGATATATAAAAAAAGATTAAAATATCTTAGTTAGCAAACCAAAAGATCGTGTGGCTTTTTAATTCGGCTAAGGATGTCTTCACTAAATGCACCAGTTCAGCTTAAAATAGCTCCAAGGTAACAGAATGTCTTAACTTCTCCATATATTTCATTTTATATCAGGAATGTATTAACGTTTCCGGAATTATGACCACGACCTCTGTCTCTTTGATATTGATTTTCAACCCAGCTTTTCCTTATGTGTCTTTACACTCAAGAGCATGCCACATAACATCATGCTTTAAGATGTTAAAAGCCTTCTCGAAATAAATAAATATGAGGTGCATTGGAGACCACTATATTCTACTGACTGCTCTACGATTACTCTCAGAGAATTAATGAGGCCCACACGCGACTTGTCGAAACAAAAACCAGTCTGTTGTTTGTTGTGAGTTTATTCAGCATTCTTAAGGCCCAACCACAATGTGCTTAAGTTGTCTTAAGCAAATGTGCGATTACGTGTTAATTAAGGAAACTTAAGGAAACTTTTTGCTAAGGTTAATGAAACTGTCATTTGCATAAGCAAAGAGCGAATCAAATCGCACATTCCGTACGGAATCAAATGTTTTTTATTTTGTTTTTTTAAATACATTTGAGAGATTTTTTTTTAATTTTGGACAGTAGGTTAAGCAAGGCTATGCATATTATGGTTATCCTTTAGGGCTGCTAAATCAGAGAAAGTTAAAATCTCTCATATAAACCATCTCCAAACGAATAAAATTGGGCGTTTAAACCAGGGCTGTGGAGTCGGAGTTGAAGTTTTTGTGCCGGAGTCGTAGTCGTAGTTGTTGTTCGGCATAAAAAATTTAAAACAAAATTTCCAATATAAAAATGATCTTCTTAAAACACATTTAAAATTCAAATAAATGGTTTATGAATACTGCTCTTATGTGTTGTTTCCAAATGACAGGCGATGGAATTTAACTACATAATCAATCGCCTGTCATTTGGAAACAGCACATTAATGTTTGCGTACGGTAATTTCTTCTCAAAAACTCTAATTTTTAGAAGGCCGTACGGTAATGAAAAAATAAAAGTTAACATCGCTGAGTCTCACATTCATTTAGCATCAAGATTATAGTAGGAGTCGGAGTCGGAGTCGTGAGTCGAAGTCGCACTTAAAAAATGTCAGCGTTTGGAGTCGGAGTTAGTACTTTTTTCGAACGACTCCACAGCCCTGGTTTAAACTACCAAAACAGACCATATTAATTTTATAACATTTATCGTAGTGCTGCCACATGTTATTTTTTTCGCTATAATTAATACATGGGAGACTGCACAGAAAAAAATTTTTTCCCGATTCAAACAAAAAATTTGTAGAATCAAAACATTTTTTGTCTGAAATCGGTCCTATAAACAAATTTGCATATTCAAACAATTTATTTACATTTAGTTTATTGAAAAACAAACACTGATTTTTTCAAACAATTAACTTACAAAGTTAAAAAAAATCCAAGTGATGATGGGCCATTTGCAGAAAGTTTTTGCATTATAGCAATTAAAATGTGTTTTTTCAAATTTCATTTAATTATGTATGTTCCATTATGCACTTTCCATCTTTAGTAAACCTTAACTTTTTATATAAAAATTTGTCATTTTGTAAAATTTACTTTTATTTTGCTTCGTCTTCATAGAATTTTAATAAAACTTTAAAATTTTTCTGACAACATTTTAATGAAAACTGCTACTTTTTTCTCTTCAAGGCTTTAAACTAGAATCTAGGTTTTTTGTCTTTCAGATGTTTGAGAATTAGGTTAAGCTAACATTACATGCAACAGGCAGACGGACATACAGACATACAGACAGCCAATAAAAAACAAACAAGCGAGAAATATCTAATGGATTTACTAAGCCACTACAACAACAACACCAAACAACATGTTGGTTTTTGTTTCTAAAAATATTCTTTTGAATTCATTTATTATTAGTTGGTTTGTTGTTATAAGCTGTAGTTGCTCTAGAATTTTACTTTTTTTTTAGCTCTTTACACACGCCAAAATAAGTTAAAACCATTTTAGACATGCTGCCTGGTTTATTACGGCTCTATTTTTGCTTTAAGGTGTTGTATTTATTATTATAAATATGTAGTTTTATTTTTATATTTCTAGCAACTTGTAGAAAGAGTGTGTTGAATTAACATTTCAAATTTCAAACAAACAAAAATTTGGCATAATAAACAGTGAAAGTTCTCAAAGGTGGACTTTTTAGAGGGGTTATAATTTTTTAAGTTCATTTGCAAATAGCAAAAAAAAAAAACACAAAACTAAAGTAAAAGTATGTTAAAACAAATAAAACTATATTTAAATTTGGAGTCATACAATTTAACAATTTTATATTGAGATTGAATTATATTGGGTCTATAATGGATCAAATTTGCCGAGTTAATCATATCAAACGCTAATAAACTCTAAGCACATCAAAATCGAGATGATTATCCATACATTTAAATAATTTGTTAGTTACTCCAAATTGACATGATTTAAATTAAAAGCAAACCCGTAATATGCATAGTCTTGCTTAATCTACTGTCAAAAATTAACAAAAAGTCTCTCAAAAGTATTAAAAAAAAACAAAAATAAAATCAAAAAGCATTTGATGCCCTACGTAACGTGCGATCTGTTTCGCATTTTGCTTAAGCAAATGGCAGCTTTTTAAAGCTTAACAAAAAGTTTTCTTAAGTTCAATATAGTTTGCCTCATATGATTTGCATGTGTTCGCACATTTGCTTAAGCCAACTTAAGCACTTTATGGTTGGGCCTGAACTGTTTTCATTAATCACATGGATTTCTCTGAAAATACCTCAAATTGAGTATGATTTAGTATCGGCCACAATAAACGTAACTTTCAGGTGCAACAATGTTCAATGTTCCATCATTTACAAGTTTAAAAAAATCTACCGATAACTTTTTTAAAATACTGTAGAATCGCGATAAAGTTAACTCTCGGAAAAGTTAATCTCGCGGATAAGTTAACCTAATTTTAGCGTGCCTGTGTCGCTCTAAAAAGTTAACTTTTCTGAAAGTTTTGAAAAAAAAACATCGGAAATGAGCAGAAAGTAGAGAATTTGAACAAAATTAATAAGGATATTCAGAGAAAACTAATAGCGTTGGATTATGGATCTTAAAAATTAGAAAAAAAATTTTGAAATTCTCAAGGCTGTGGCGAAGAAATATGAAAAATCTGAATTTATTTTTTGTTATTATGAAAACTAAGCCATTGAAAGATCCGTGTTTATTATTGTATATTTATCAAATTTAAGCTCGTATAGAAAAGTTAATAGTTCGAAAAAGTTAAAAATCCTTGGGACATTTTGGTTAACTTTTTCGCGATTCTACTGTATTTCCATCAATTTAAATGCGTTTAAGAAATACAAATTTTAATTTAAAAGATTTTCTTATTCGTGCTTAATTCCCAATTTTTATTCTCGATAAAAACGCTGAAATTTATTGTCTGTGTGATAAGCTAAGGGCATTTCACTGGTTGCTTAACCCAGATCATCAGAAAACTTCATCCATAAAGATTTTAGAAAAACTAAAGATATTAAACAAAATAAAACTGTTAAGAGTATAAATAAATTATAAGTAAAAAACCTTTTTAAAAAAAACAAGCTTTTATTTGAATGCGCTAAAAAAAAAAATTATTTTTTGCTTTAAAACTTTTACCATCAACTTATAACGTCATTACACAATTTATATGATATAAAAGCTTGTCGCGAGATTTAAGTACGTGTATTTATTTAGTTTGAAAATGTTAATAGTTAAAATCAAGTTTGTTTTCCTGCACAAGTAAATTTCGCGACAAGCTTTAATATCATATAAATTGTGTAATGACGTTATAAGTTGATGGTAAAAGTTTTAAAGCAAAAATTTTTTTTTCTTTTTAGCGCATTCAAATAAAAGCTTGTTTCTTAAAAAGGTTTTTTACTTATAATTTATTTTTAACTTTTTATCGCATTCAAATAATAGCTACTTTTTAAAAAAGAATTTTTACTTTTAATTTTTTTAAAACTCGCATTCGTGTTCTTAGCAAGCATTAAAAACTTAGTCCGCCATATTGTATCTAGAGTGACGTCACTTTATTTTTCGAGTTAATCTTAGCAAGCACCTTCCATACTTTCAGTTGATACGTATATTTTAGAAGTGCATTAAAAAGAACTAGTCCGCCATCTTGTTTGTGCCGCCATATAGGATTTAGACTGACTAATTTATTTTTTGAGTTTTTCTTAGCAATCCCTTTCATTTGATACCCATATTGTAAACGTGCATTAAAAGTAGCTAGTCCGCCATGTTGTGTGTGTCCCATATATTTTATTTAGGGTGACCTCTTTATTTTTCGAGTTATTCGTAGCAAGCCCTTTCATTTGATACTTACACAGTACAAGATTTTTCAGGTGATTGCATCATTAGTTTGGTCATGGTACATCAAATAATAATTTAAAAATTAATTTGAAGTTAGTAAGTTTTGTATAGGGGAATTTGACACGTGTTATGCTCTTTTGTTTGACATAACTCGAGAACCAATAGTCCGAATAAACTGAAAAAATTTAAAAAATCAAGAATTACAATTCCTTTAATCTGTTCAAACAACGTTTCGCTACATAAGCAACAGTTTCGCAGTTATAAATAAATGTATGAAGAAAAAAAATAATTTTTGCCAAAAAAATTTTAATTTTTTATTTTTAATTCATAAAAAATCCAAAACGGTAAAAAAGTGTCAAGTCCTATTACTTCCACGTAAAGTCCCATAACCTATGAACAAAATGAGACATAAATCATGTAAATCGATAAACGCGTTTCGCTTTTATTCACAGTTAAGTAAAGGTATGAATTTCAAAACATTTGCTAGAGATTTCCACAAAATTCTTTTGAAAAAACGTTGATGACTTTTTTAATGATTCTCAGAATTGAAAAAAGTAATAAACAAGAGGTTATTTGAATTTTATGATTGCGGTAGCAAAGTAATAAGCGTTAATAAATGTGAGTGGACAATTAAAAGGAAAAAAGAAAAGTGTCCTTTTTTAATTATTTTTTAATACAACGCGAAAATTCAATTTTGACCTACAGCATTGTTTTTTTGCACATAGCATTTTTAAACACTCATAATCATTTGTGTGAAATTTGAAAAATATCCGCCCACTTCCCATACAACTTGTATTGCAAAAGAATCATAACTGCCTTGATTTTTAATGCATCAACTCAATTTTCACAAAAAATAAATATTATAAATAATTAGTATTGTGGTTATTTTGTTGAACTATTTATGGTTTTTAATCCAAATTTTCAATATTTTAATTCGGCTCAAGTTCATCAAATTTAATTTTCATTAAATTATTTTTATGAAGAAGGGAATTTTACAACATGAAAATTAATTAAAATTGTTATTGATAATCCTTCATCCTTGACCGTGGCCGGGGCTCGAACCCTGGCCGGCAGATTACCATGACATGTTTCGATCGCAACCACTCGATCTCCTTAGATGGATTTGCCGTCTTACACTCGCAGCCATCGACGACTGCTGACGTCAATAGTCAAACATCAATCCCTTAACCAAACTTGAATTTGCTTTTTTGAATGATTATTAAAAAATTTAATGAAGATTAAATTTGATGAACTTGAGCCGAATTAAAATATTGAAAATTTGGATTAAAAAATAATTATTATAATTGTAGAATGGGCTCCTGAAAATATATACCTGATCCTACTACTTTTACGCCCACCTCCCATACAAAATAACTACATAAAATGCAATATTTTCCTTGTTAGCAAAGCTAGATCGCTTAAAGCAGCTACGCAGGTTTAAATTTTCGTGTTTTTTATTTGATAAAAATATAAATAAAATGCAGCAACAATCACGCCCATATTCAATGGAAATTTCTGTAAATTAATAAAAAAAAAAGTTTTAAACAAAAATTTTTTCAAAACAAAGTAATCGATGTACGTTAAGTAACATAACAAATTTTTAACTTCATTAGAAAATTCCAATATATCCTTCTTAAACTGTTTACGGTATGAATTTATATATGGATCTGAAGACGCCAGTAACATATGCATGTTCGATCAGTTTTTCTGGAGTGGCTTAGGCGATAACTTCTGTAATCTTTATTACGAGCTTCCTCCGATAACATGGCAAGTGGCAATATTGCTGCTGATACAATTTTACTCCCATCAATTAGAACTTTGTGTACAGTAAAAGGCATATAGTACCAGCTGATTCGGTTATAAAGACAAAGAAATACGAATTTTAGTGAAAACTCGCTGTTTTTCCTTAATTTATGCTCAATGAGACGTGTTAGCGTTATCCGATTGGGCTGAAACTTTGCCAATCTGTCATTTTCTATCCTATTGGCACATATTGCCCCGATGGAAAATTCAACATTGATTTCTTGTAACCACCCTAATGTACATACATATTTATGTACAAACATATATAAACTGTGATATAATTTATAGAATTATAATTTAACGAAAAAGATTATTGTAAGTTAATTTGTCAAAAAATTAAGATTATAATTATTGTTATTATTGACTACTTTTTACTTTGTATTTTTAACAATGATGCCAGATTTTAATAAAAACTCAATCCCTGAAGAAGTTGGAAAAAATACCAACGAAACGTCGGATTTTATTGATATCTTTTATTTACATTAAATTAATGACCTTGAAAGCCTGCATATAGGAAACTATATAAAATATTTCGCATATTATATATAATTCCATTGTTGCTTTTTATTGTCTCTTTTATTTAAAATAATTCAATTAAAACAAAAAATTTAATCAAAACAAACATTCAATTAAAACAAAATCAAAAGGGAAGAATACAAAAAAGCCATATGAAATGTTAAAAAAAACACCGCAAATTTCTTCTTTTTTTTAAAACGTCTAAAGTTTTGCGTTTTTTTATGAAGACTTCAAACGAATTCGATAGTCGTATTTCAGCATTGATATATCGATATGTAGGTATTTTAAATATCGGCGATATTTATCGATTATTTTTTTTAAAAATATCGATATTTTTGCCCATTCCTATGCGCAATACCATGCTTGCGAAGAAAATGTTTCCAAACTTTTTTTAGTTTTTTATACCGGAATTGCTTAGGGGCAAAAATGGGCACCTGAATTTTTGAAAATCGTTAGCTGAGGCCTCTAGCTTTAATTTTATATAAGTCTCGGGCTAGAGGTCGTTGGAGTACCGAACACAAAAACCACACTCTCTTCCCCATCTGTAATATGTAACCAAGCTAAAAGTTTCACTGTCTAAATGGTGACTAGTACAGTGTGGTGTATTTGGTGTTTTACCGTGCTGCCACCTACATAGAGGCATTGACATTAATATGATGGCGTGTTATTTTTGCGTGCATATGAGTGGTGCTGTGTTATATTTTGCTGGCTGTTTATCTTTATTTTTTTTTTTTTTGATTTTTCTAATATTAATTGGTGTGATTTCTTTTGCTGTCTTTGAATTAAATTAAGTTTAAAATTTAAACTTAATTATGTATAGCATATGTTGAGCGCCGGGTAATCGGAAGTGACTGTCAAAAAATCACGAAAATCGGTTGCGGACTTAAGAATCCATATGGAAAAAACGAACACATCAAAACTGCGGTAGAGCAGTTTTAAGCTTTAACGATTAATTTTGAAAGTGTTCTTGTTCTAATATAAAAATCACTTCAGTTATAGTCTTTTTAAGTTTTTATTCCTAAATACTCCTCACGTCACACATCAGATAGAACCCTAAGTTTTTATATCAACATTGAAATATCCTGAAAAATCGTACAAAATAATTGAAATTTTCCCCATGGGCACTTTTGAACAGGAAGATCTCGAGTGTGCATTTAACTCAAATTTAGCTTAAGTCGACTTAAGCACTTTTTTCTTTTTGCCACAGATGTATACAATATATAAAAAACTAACATAAAAGAGTCGACACATATTTATAGGCTACGTAATAAGACATACAGCGATTCAGTAAGAAAAGTGAACGAATTTTTAACTAATTTTATAAAAAAAAAGAAATCCGTTTTAAGGATGACGGCATTCCCTTACTACGAAGCAAGATTGCCAGTAAAAATATTAAAGAATAACTGCAAAAACAAAAAATTTTTTGTATGCGTTAAAGAAAGCGCTTCAAAGTGGGAACTCGCCATAGACAATTTATGTCTTCCGTAACCCAGATTATAAGCGAAACTTTTTCATTTTTTCCTTCCAAACCTGCTACGTTTGAAGCTCCTTTTTTATTGGTATGTCTAAATTAAGCTGCGGTCATGTTGATAAACAAAATAAGATTCCAAAAACTACGTCCAATCCGATATTTCTTAAACCACCCTCAACTCATTTCTTAGTTCTAGTTTCAACTCAGATTATTAAAAGCACTTTTAAGTTCAAAGAATATTTCAAAAATTCTAGTTTAAGCTAACGTTTTAAATAAGGTTTTCTAAGGCCAAAAAACCTTAAACGTGATTTTAATTAAAAGCTTTCCATTAATCTGGACGTTACTGTATTCCCGGTTTTAGCCACAGTTAGTTAAGCAACGGTCATTATTTCTTTATTTATTACGAACATCTTAATAAAACTTTTAATAAATGAAATAAATCTTAAAAAATAAAATACTTATATTTGATATCTTAATAGTATTGCATTTGCTTTTTATTTTTCTGTTATACAAACTTGCTAGCACGCCAACAATTAAACGCATACTGGACAGTGGGGATAATACATCAAAATGTCTTCAACATTTTTAAATAAATAACAAGTAGAATGTGCCAACATTAAATTAACGTCACCCCCACAAATTGAAATAAACTACCGTAAATTTTGAGGCTTAAGCCCTCAACGACAATGAAATGAGGCCAAAATATTTATAATACAATTAATTGTAGAGTTTTGGTTTTAGGAATTGGGCGAAAGATAGCATGGTTGGAACTTCGACCGGGCGCAAGGATTTTCTTTTCTATGGTATATCAAGTACCGGTTTCGCTTACAAAAACGGATCTACATGGCCGAACTACAGCCGTACGCAAGGGTTTTCTCCTCTATGTTATAATAAAAAACGTTTTCCAAAGCCCTAAATTCGGTCTTGTGCCCGAAGCTTTCGTTAGCAAGGCCGGAGCTTGTTACACCATAGAGGTGAAAGTCCTTGCGACCAAAAGCGTTTTAGTTATAAATTAAAAAAATGAAATTATCTTCCAAAAATGATATTGGGGTTTTATTTGATAATCATTTTTGGGGTTTATTTCATATAAAATTAAAAAATAAATAATACCCCAAAAAAGATGAAATAACCTTCCGAAAATTCTTGTTCTCTGTATTAATTTTTGGGAGTTTTTAAAATTTTTAATTTTTTTTTATTATTTCGTAGGGGTGTTAGTTAATGCTAATTTTGTTACAGCTTGTATATAAATTTTATATTTAAATAATTTTGTGATAACTTCTTTAACAGACCCACTGTGTTTTGAAGTAACAAAATTTAAAACCTTTTTGTTTTTTTAATTTATTTCAATTGCTACTCTTATGAATACTCCTAATAATGTTGCAATAATTTTAAATTTTCTTTAACATTTTTGCATTAAATCAGAGCAAATAATAAAAAAATCTATAACGGTTTGTTGGATGTTTATTTAATAAAACCAAAAAAGAAGAAATAAATATCGGTAATGGTACTTGCACAATGTGTAACATGTTGCATGTTAAATTTACCGGCTGCCTGGCCATTACTTTTTATACCCCCACCACAATAGTGGAGATGGTATTATGCGCTTGTGCTGATGTGTGTAACATTAATAATACAGAATTCGAGATCTACCTTTTGGAATACCGATCGATTCGGAATTATTATTTAAAACGATCTAACAATGTCCATCCGTCCGTCCGGTAGGCTAGCAGGCTGGCTGTCCATGTAAACCTTGTACGAAGAGTGCAGGTAGCAATTCGGAGATGATATAATGAAATTTAGTATTTGCATTTTAAAAGAAATAAGGACAAAGCATATCAAAAATTGTTCTAATCGTTCTATACATTCACATAGCCGCCCCACAGAAAAAAAAAATTCACCAATTAAAGCATTAATCAAAAATAAAATATGTTTTAATTAAAACTTTAATCATGTGAATTAAACGTTTAATTGATTTGCACCAGTAAACAAAGTAATAGTATTGATTAAATTTTTAATTCACTTGATTACACATTTAATTCGCTTGAATAAATTTTTAATTATACTGATTTTATTTTTGATTAATGCTTTAATTGGTGTAAAAAATGTTTGTTTGCACACAAGCTTCTTTCGGAAAACGTGTCTTTGTGCCCAATTACGATCTTATAATGTTGGTATTAAGATTAAATATAGTCCAAGCACATTTTATTGCAATCTAAATTATTTAAATAATTTTACTATAATTTGTCCATATTTGACCTTCGTTCCTTCCTTCCTTCCTTCCTTCCTTCCTTCCTTCCTTCCTTCCTTCCTTCCTTCCTTCCTTGTAAATTAACATAAAAATTAGCGAAAATAACTTTGCAGCTTGTACATCATAAATCACTTAAATACGAAAAAAAATCTTAGTTTCAATCAGTGTTGCCATTTTAGCCATTTAGTGGCTAGATTAAGCAATTTTTCACCCTGTTTAGCCATTAAAAAATGAGTTTAGCCATTAGCCAGTTTTGTAGCCATTTATCGACATGTTTAGCCATAAAATTTTTTTTGCCGTTTTTCTTTTAAAAGAATAATTTTTATTTTATTATAAAAATTTATAAAATTAACAATTAAACGCCTTTAATATAAATCAGAACTTTTATAAATGTTGAAAATCGCTATAAACGATGTTGATGAAACATCTTTCAAAATAAAGGAACTGCATTCCAATATTTAATTTATAAAACAACACAAACATCGGTATTTCTGTTTTTAGAAATTTCAGAATTGACTATAAAGCTGATCTTCCTTTCATGGACTAATGCTGAAGTAGAGGGTGTATTTAGCCAAGTAAACGTCGTTTAAAGTAATTTGAAAAATAGGTTACATTTAGCAACCGTTAATTCGATTTTATCAATTTATTTTTACCATAAAAATGGATAATCATTCAAAAAAGCAAATTTCGATCTACCAAAGGGTTAAAATACAATTTGGTTAAAGGATTGATGTTTGACTATTGACGTCAGCAGTCGTCGATGGCTGCGAGTGTAAGACGGCAAATCCATCTGAGGAGATCGAGTGGTTGCGATCGAAACATGTCATGGTAACCAGCCGCCTGGGTTCGAATCTCAGGTCAGTCAAGAATGAATGATTATCAATAACAATTTTAATTAATTTTCATGTTGTAAGATTCCTTTCTTCATAAAAATAATTTAATGAAAATTAAATTTGATGAACTTAAGCCTGATTAAAATATTAAAAAATTTGGATTAAAAACCATAAATAGTTCAACAAAATAACCACAATTCTAATTATAACAATAAAATATTTATACCCCCACCACAATAGTGGAGAGGGTATTTAACGTTTGTGCTGATGTTTGTTACAAATACTTCAAATATTGGTTTTAGACCCACCTTTAAGTATACCGATTGACTAAGAATCACTTTCTGAGTCGAATTAACGATGTTTGTCCTGCTGTCTGACTGGCTGTACATGTTAACCTTGTGCGCAAAGTACAGTAGTGCGTTTCACTAACTTTTATAACGATAATCGAATCGTTCATTCAGTAAAATTTTTAACGATACAATTTTTTGTCGATATTTTAGCAACAATAATTTAGGTTGTGTTTATTTAATCGATAAAATGTATTTTATGTTAAAAATAACTTAAATACATACAAAGATATATTTATATGTATATGTATGAACAACAACAAAATTCTAAATGTAAAATTCACAAAAAAATATAAAACCACAAATTAACCCTTCGTCTTACTCATGAGTCTGGCCAGACCTTTTTCAATGTATTTTAAAAGAAAAAACATGTGTAACACGGGGGGTTAAGAACAATTTCATTTGTATTTATTTTATTCTCTTTTGTGGTTTTCGTTTTTTTTTTAACATTTTGTAGACAGAGATGTTACAAAAACAGCTGTTAACAATCGTTAAAAATAAGTTACTGAATCACACTATCGTTACTGCAAGCGAATATTTATGTCGACAAATATAACGATTGTCGGATCGTTAAAAGTGAGTGAATCGCACCACAGGTCGCAGTTTTGGAGATTATTTGATAAAATTTGGTACGTAGGTTCTAATGTGGTCAGGGTTGACCGACTATTCTTTCTTACTTGTTCTTCATTGAAGATCTGGACTCAAAAGGTTGGGTAAATGTTGACGTGATTATGATTTACATACCTCAAATTATTTAGAACTAAAAGGCAAGGGTGATGAACAATAACGACATCGAATTTATGGATGATTTGATTTTTTAAATATCTATCAAAATATTAATTAAAGTTTATTCTTATATAACTAACTTAACTTGCAATTTTATCGCAAACAAATGTAAATGAATTATTTCTGTTTGTTATTGAATTTTAATGTGTTTTTATTTAAAAAAGCTTTTAGCCATTTTTTAGCCCATTTTTCCCCGTAAATTTAGCCATATTTGGTCCCAAAGTTTTGGCAACACTGGTTTTAATACAAAGGAATCTTACGTGAATCTGAAGTTTAAAACATAATTTGTTTCTGACAGGTCCATAATTGTCCATGGGTTGCTTACATAGTCCACTCTCAATACTGTTGCTATAAGTTCCGTGATAGTCGGGCATGACTGACTATACTTTCTTACTTGCTGATGAGTGTTGTTGTATTTTTATTATTTTATCTCTATCCCTGGTTGCCCATTTTGGTTTTGTTAAATATTTTATTTTAAAAAAAGCCCCTTAATTGCACTTAAGTTTTAGTCTATTTGTTTTAGTTTGCTGTTTTTTTTTTTTTTTGTTTTTAATGGAAAGTTATTACTGAAATCATGTTCAAGATGACGATGATCTTTTACATTGATCATGATTGTAATTATGGCATTAAGAGGCAAGTGGATTTTTATTTTAAAATAAAAAAAAAATATTTTTTATTTCATATAAATTTTTATTTTTTTTTATTTTTTAATGGTTGGTGATCATGAGAAGCAAGTTGTTTTTATGGCATTGTTAATTTAATTTTTTCGTTTTTTTCTTTTTTGGAGAGCTTTGGAATGTCTTGAATTACTTTGACTTGTCGAGAGTTATTGCAGATTGTTTTTATTTAAAAACCCTTTTTATTTATTTAAAGCAAATTCGCTTTTTTAATAAAAAGTTAATTTGTATTGACATGCAATTCAACAAGTACAAATTTTAAAATGGATTTGTATGAATTGAGAAACTTATATTTTTTTTTCAATTTTGGTTGTTATTCAGCAATATGAAATTTTTTTTGGTAAAATGGGGTAAATTATTGAAAATGTTTGTGTTTTAAAACCAAAATAATGTTAATTGTTTTATTTAACCAAGGTAAAAAAAGGAATTAATAAAATCCCTATTAAATATCTGTGGTATTTTCACAAAACAACTTAAGGCAAATTTAATCATACGAATTTACATTCAAAAAACATTTTTGTTTACGTTTTTAAAATTTTGTATTATAAACGAAATTTATCATTAAGCTTGGTTTATTTTGTTATTTAATAAAATCTATTTTTTCCCCGATTTTTTCTTTAAAACTTTTTTGCTATCTTATCTCCACTTAAGATGTTTTGTCAAATTGTTACAGATATGATTTTTTTATTGACTTATACAACCCCGGTTAAATTAAGGATAATAAATTTTCAGCAAAAAAAATATGTTTAAGATTTTTCTGTTTTTTATATTTATTTATTGGATCTTCATTGGTTGGTTGGTTAACGTGGTAGCGCGTGCTACAAGTAGAGTCGACAGCGATACAATTTTGGCACTTCACAACTCGAAGTAGGAACACTGGATCAAGCGGGACACCAAGGCAATACTCTAGAGGCTGGAGCCTGCCCGTATTTCAGAGAGCCCTTGTAGAAGGTAATTCCTAAATAATTCGTATCGTGTTGAATTAAAAACTGGGCAGTCACATAAAATCATAGGAAGTACTGTCTTCCAGCTCCAGGCTCTCTGCAGCTGCGGCAGCATTCATTGATAGGGAGACCGAGTTTCATAGCGTGCTAACTAATCGTCCACTGGCCAGCCTCCAAATGTTCCTGCGACTGAAGTTAATATGTCGCTCAGAGAGAGACTCATGCCGTATGTGAGGTGTTGCGACTGGCACACCCTGCGAAATATCAAAAGGGGCTCCAGGCTTGGCCAGCCGATCTGCCTGTTCATTGCAGTAGTGGATAGATAGGCTGTCCAGTCTAAATAGTTCTTCCTTACGCTGGGGTCCATCGCTAGATGCAATCAAGTCGATCTACTCGCGCTTCAGGGAAAAAGGTCGATTGTTTCTGATGAAGTGACTGTAAAGGGAGTTTTTGTTCTATGGGATATCTACTATCTTTCTTCTTCTTTTTTGTATATATTTTTTCACTGTATTGAAGGGATTCACAATGGACAACATGGGTCTCCGAGTGGTGATGTGCCCTTGGCCGCATAACCCTTCCTTTCCTAACCTTAACTACCCTAAACTGGCTAACGAGAATGGACGAAGTTTTATGCGACTTTAATGATCAGAGCCGCCTGCCTATATACAAAAATACCAACTCCCCCGCTAATTATGAAGTGTTTGACTCGGTTCACTTTAGCTCTGAGCCATCCAGATGTAGGTTTTTTGCGTTCATCTGATCGGCCAAGTGCTTAAAAATCACATTTTTGTGAAATTTGCAAAATATATTTTAATATATAGAAAACACGTTTAAATTAAGATTTATGAAACCACGTTTATCTAAAATATTTCTTTATACAAATTGCCTAATCTGTTCTTATAATGAAATTTCCTTCGGCACGTTTCACTAAAAAGCAGTATAATTTTAGATTTTTATAAACAATTTCACGGCCAATTTTACAAAGTTCAGTTTAAACAAACAATTACCTTTTGGTCAGCAATATGTTTTTGACATTTGTAACTGAACTTGGTGAAATTTGCCGTTAATATGAAATAAATAAAAACAATGCACTTAAATACTAAATATTTTTAATAACCCTAGGTCTACACTAAAGATAATTATCTCAGCAAGTTGGCAAAAACGTCGGCAGAATAACAGAGCAATATTTCTTATTGCTCAGCTTATGTTAAAGGCATGGGAAAACGTATTTATGTTAACTCATAGTTTGAAAAAAATCAAGAAAGAAGGTGCAGTGTAAAAAATGGCGGTATCTTACAAGAATTATTATTATTAATATAAATTCTTTCTTATTCGACTTTATTATTTAAATTTATATTAATTTGTTTAAGCTTGAGGTCATTTTTAATACAAAATTATTAATTTTATTAATTTTTTTATTTTTGTTAACGTAAAATTATTATTTTTTTATAAAAAAGAACTCAAACTTAAACAAATTAATATTAATTTTAACAATAAAGAAAGATCGAAAATGAAAAAATTATAATTTTTGCAATTTTATTTTAGTGTTTATTTAATTTTTTAATTTAATTAGTTTACTTCAATTTGAATTTGCTGCAATTTCAAAAACTTAATTTCTTTCTCACACAATTTGCTTCTATTTTTTTTTTCTTTTTTGCCTCTTTCTTTCAACTGACAACCAAATTGACGTTTTTTGTAAGCAATAATTGTCAACGAAAATTGACTAACAATTATTGCAACATAAATTGTTAGCAATAAATATGTACAAAAAATTGCTGTCTACATTAAAGATAACATAATTTTGACAATTACTGCAATATATGTCGCAATAATTATCTCTGGTATAGACGGGCAGCAAGGGTTAATTGTGAGTCTCACTTTAACGTCAAGTATTTTGCCCAACATAATTTTAATTTGGCGGCGTCATCGGGCCATACCACTTCTGGTCGGTGAAGCAGTTACCTTGAATTGTGTTCGCTATCGCGAGATGTAAACGAATTTCTTGTAGCCAGAAATTGAGGAAATGGACCTGGACGATATGTGGTACCAACGGGATGGTGCCACTTGCCTCACAGCCAACGAAACAAGGGAAATTCCGTGGCCGTGTCAACTTACGTCGTGGCGATTTTAATTGGCCGTCACGATCATGTGATTTAACACCGTTGGACTTCTTTCTTTGGGTATTTAATTTTTTTATTTATTTTATTTTTATTTTATTGTCTATGGATTAATCCTTACAGACATTTTGGACATTTAAAACTACACTTATATAAAATAGACTATAACTAACATTTGATTACATTACATATGTACATACATTTTATCATCAATTAAGAAAAGCAATTATTAATCTGCTTATTATCTTTGGATCTAATGAAAAATCAATAAATCTATATAATTGATTGAAAGTGTTACACATTCTTCTAAGAAGGATAATGGTATGAAATTTCGAGATGGTCGTTGAGGAATATTAAATGAAATCTCATTAATTAAAAATCCAGCGCAGATATCACCATTAATAATGTTCTGAATAAACGATATATTCAGCATTGTTCTACGACTTTTTAAAGTAGGGAGCTTTATCAGAGCAAGTGGAGATGTGTACGAGGGCAAGGTTAGTGGGTTAAAGTGTAATCCGCGAAGACAGAAGAGCAGAAATTGTCTCTGTACGGATTCAATTAAATTTGAATAAGTTTGGTAAATGGGGTCCCATATAATCAATCCATATTCAGGAATCGGCCTTACAAGTGCCATGTATAAGGTTTTTTTAATATTCGGATCATCGAACTCTCTTGCCCAGAGTTTTATGTATCCAAGTGTTCCTCTAGCTTTATTTGTCATAAACATAATATGCGAATTAAAGCTAAGTTTAGGGTCAAGTAGTATTCCAAGATCAAGGAAGTTGTCAACCCAGGAAGTAATATACTATAGCTGGATTATTTCTTGAAAAACGCATTAGCTTACACTTCTTTAAATTAAGCTCCATTAAGTTTGCTTTACACCATTCATAAAAACAACTTAGATCATCTTGTAGACGTTGGTGATCTAACACATGGTTGTATGATAAAAATATCAACATCGACATCAACATTTGAAAACTTAATAACTCCAGGTAAATCGTTTATTAAAAGCAAGAATAATATAGGTCTAAGGTGGCTGCCTTGGGGTACTCCTGACGGCCCATTTATTTTTCTAGAAAACGTTTTATTAAAAATGACAGTTTGGACCCTATTCTATATTTAACAGAAAAAGTTAACTTCAATAAGCCAAGAACAATTCAAGAGTTAAGGGATGAGATAATTTGTTACATTAAACACATTTATGTTGAATTATGTCTTAGAGTTATTGAATAATAGACAATCGGATAGAAGTATGCCTCTGAAGTCGTGGCGAGTATTTGGCCCATATTTTCTTTTACACATAACTGCCACAGATCCTTCTATAATAATAAAAGATATTAAGGGTATTCTCTGAAAGCTTTTTGTTTTATTTACAATAAACATCGTGCGTTTTTGGTTGGAACACCCTTTAAATATTTAAAATTTCCAGTTTTTCTGTTATTTTCTTTTTAATTAAAATTAATATGCTTAAGCCGGATATAACACTCTGACTTGTTGTATTATGAGAAAAATAAACAAAAATAACATTTTCCAATTACTCAAATATTTAGGCGTTAAACATTTTACACGAATTGATTGACATTTACAAGAACGAGCATTAAACAAACCGGTCTTATGTTTTTTTTTTATTATCTTTTTTGTTTTTTTTCAGTTTTAAAAATTATAAAAGTTCAAAAGCCTATTTTGTTTGCAAGTGTCATTGTTATAAAAATGCATGTCTAAAACATGAATAAAAAGAGAAGAATCAACTTGAAACTTGTCAAAAAAAAAATAAATCTTAAGATCTATTAAAATAAACAATATAATTCACTTCCAGACTTAGTTATCAAAAAAAAAAACAAACATTATTATTTTAGAAATATTTAAACAAACTCAAGTAGTTAAATAGAAAATTATTTAAACTAAAAGCAATTTATAAACAAAAAAATTATTTAATCAGTGAAAACAGCATCTACAATTAAAAATTTTATTGAAAAAGAGTTCCAAACTTAATTATATTTTTTCAACACTTAATTAAAGGGCAACCAACCTGCAATTCGCTGCCAGCTCAAGTAAAAACAAAAGACTTAGACAACGAACTTGATAGGTAAAATTCACACACATTCATACTCACATTTCTTGTTGTTGGCATTTTCAAACCAAATATCATTCATAAATTCTTAGAGCTCTAGATTGCAACTCTTTCTTAGTACAGCTGTAGTACTAAATCTTAAAAAAAATTTAGTACCAAGAGCTTAAACTAAAGAGCTCTATTCTTTGGAAATTTTGCACAAAAACTGGTTATTTAAAACTCATGAGTTTTCAAAGTAACCAACACCTGCTATTGCAAATGCTCAACCAAACATTCGCTTCAGCTGTGAGAGCATTCCCAAAAAGTTTGAAGTGTTGTTTAACTGTGGGCAAAGCCAGTGGTTGCTCTAAATGATGCTTTTTTCTGTATGATTTTTAAGTTAAAGTTTAGTTGTTGAGCGACTGTTGTCTTAGTTAAAGCGTATATTTTACTACAAACGGTTGGTTGTATTTTAACGTAGCGGCGACCTAAACTTTGTAAAGCAAAGAGTGTGTTGTTTCTTAAGTCTTGGTTTTTTTTTTTTTTTTGTTTTTTGTAAAGACTAGTTTGTCTGCATTTTTTCTGTTGGTGTATGTATTGAAAGCTAAAAAAAAATAAATAAAAAGAATTCAAATATAAAAATAAGCAACTTTCGTGGCGCGTTTGCTTCTTTGTAAAAGAAATTATTTTCAATAATAAGAAAATTCTCCTAAAATTATTTGATAAACTTAAAAAAATTAAAGTTTTAATCAAAATTATTATAAAATGCAATAAAATTCACTAAGAAAAATGGACAAAAAAATTTATTATTTAAAAAAAAAATACATAATAAAAGTTTTAGTTTTAATAAATTAAAAAAATATATAATTTTATTTCTAAGTAAAAAAAAAAATAATTAAATTTTGTGTCTTTTTTTCAAAGTCATTTTCTTAATAAATAAAACAAATCTGTTGCGTGGTTATACTTGAAAAGAATTTTTAAGAAAATTAAAAAACTTAAAACTATATTTAATTTATTTTATAGCTTGGGATTTTTTTTAACAAACAACAACAACAACTACTACTACTTTTTTCAACCAATAACACACTTTCAAGGTGAGTTAAAAAAAAAATCTTTAAAAAATATTTATCTTTTACACTTTAAAAAAAAATAGCAACATACAATGCAGCACCTTCTAAAACTAGTTCTTTTAACAATTTTTTTTTGTTGTTTTTTTTTTAACAAATTAATCGGAAAAAATTGCATTGGCTTTTTAAATTTGTTAAACCAATTTAACATGAATATGACTCAAAAGCTGGTTTGCTAAAAAAAAATTATATTTACACGAAAATAGCAGAGAGAAAAAACAAAGAATAATATAATTAATTCGCGGTTAACGAATGTATGGAATAAGTAATAATTTCAATACATAATTTAATAATAAATTTGCATTTGGTTTTAAAATTTCGCAATTTTAAGAAAAATCATTTTTATATTCAAAAATGCTGATTAGTTTTAGGACTCGCAGTAACTTTTGTGTTCAAAATTTATGCATCATTTTAGATTTAATAATTAAATTTAATTTTCGTTAAATTATTTTTATCAAGAAAGAAATTTTTACAACATGAAATTTATTGAAATTTTTCATTTTTGGCTGCCGCGGGAATCGAACGTACAGATTACCCATCTACGTTTCAATTGCAACCACTCAATCTCTACAGAGGGGTTTGCCGCTTAACGCTCACAGCCACTGCCGACTGATGGCTGTCCAACTTCAATTTTTTAACCAAATTCTATTTAACCTTTGGTAGATCCAAATTTGCCTTGAATGATTATCTACTTTAATTGATTTACATGTTCTTCCTGACTTCGGTTTTTTCGTACTTTTTGTCAAAAATTCTTCTTGAAGTCCATATTTGTGTTTTTTATTTTTTATTATAAAAATAAATGAAAATTAAATTCAATGAACTTTAGCCTGATTAAAATATGACCGTTCGTTAACTTTTCCAGTAAAATCCCAGTAAAATCCAATAGGTGAGCTATATGAAAATTTTAGAAATTTATATTTACGCGAACGCATTTCAGTAAAATCCAGTACAAATTTTTACAAATTTTGGGGAAAACGAACGCAGCTTATTGGATAAAACCCCATACACAGTTCAATAAAATTAACTAAAATACTAATTATCGATATTAAAAACATTTTTATTTCGGTTAATTACAAGTCGATTCCGGTTAAAAATTAAAAATTCTGTCCTCTCCTACTGGCTTGGCAGGCTTCCAATCTGTTACCAAAATTCTCAAGCACGTTTTTCAATAAACAGTTTTCAATGGTTGATATCTGCTCGAAAATATCGATTTTAAGCTCTTGAACTGTTGTGGGTTTATTGCTGTACACTTTCGATTGCAAAAACCCCAAAAAAAAAATAGTCTAAAGGCCATTTTCTCACTGTACCGTCAAACTGCCTGTTACTTAAAGCCGTTTTACACTATCCCACAAAGTCTTTAGTAATTTACGAAAATGCACCCCTGTCATGATAAATTGTTATTGTTTTTTGAAAATTTTCAAAGAATAATTGGATCAGGGAAGCATTTTTGAAAAATACGTAAGACTTTGTGGGATAGTGTAAAACGGCCTTTAATGTCAACTAATTTTATTGGACCGATAAACTGTCTGTTAACAATTTTGGGTTTCGCAATACTCAATACCGACAAAAAACATGGTTTTAAGCTGGCAACACCTCTCAAAATACATGTAAAAGTTGGGAGTCAGCTGATTGAATTTATCTGTACGGCAAATAAAAGGAAAACAAATAATCGGCAGATGAGTGCTGGTTAGCTTTGCGACAGAATAGAAGCAAATGAGACATAGAGAAAACCAAATTTCTTTAATGTGCAGTTTTTCGTTGGGAAAAAAGTCAATCGTGTAATGAGAAAACGGCCATAAAGGTGTCAAATCACAAGATCTTCGTGGCCAATTCACTCCACCTCTACTTTTCTTTCAAAATTCCATCGTTTCTCTTGGTGCGTGGCAAGTGGCACCATCGTCTTGAAGCCACATATGCTTCATGATATGATAAATTTTCCGCCACAAAATGCTTCGGATCATCTCCCTGTAGCGATTTCCATTGACAGTTGGTAGCAGCCATTGTGTAATTTATTCACTATATTTTCCATATCGCTATGGACTTGAGAAGCATTCAACAAAACGTACATGTCTGAAGCTTTAATGTTAACCAAAAGGCTGGTTTATGCAAAAAGTATGCGAAATATGACTTTAACGAAAAATTATTCGAAAAAAATGAATAATAAATATTCAGTTAAAAATCATCTTCAGTAATGAGGCCCATTTTTAGATGAATGGGCAGGTCATCAAATTCGAATTTTGAACGAACTTCTGTGCTTTTCATATTGATCCCATATTGCTTTGTTTTAAAAGCTTTTTACATGATTCTAAAAATGTCTGAAATGATGGACTAATTCCGACTTTTTAACTCAGTTAAGTCCAAGAAGGGCAAACACTAGCCCATGATTTGGTCTACAATGGTTTTTGGCTCTGCTGAAAAATTTTATTTTATGACATACGCTGTTGCACATGAAACCCCCAGACTTATCCACGTTGAATACAAGAGCGTCTAATGTGTCCCAAAAATCTTACTGCTTGGTATAGATTTTGGGCTGGTGGCGTCGTCGGTCCATATTTGTTTGAGAACGATATTAGCCAGGACATCACAGTCCACGACGAGTGCTAAGGTCGATGATTACAAGCTATTTGAATGATGTGGACACCACAGCGTATGCGACATTGTGTACTTGTGATTTCAGGACATGATCATCCCACGTGGAGGGGAGATGATGTGAAATGGCCACCAAGATCGTGCAATTTTGCTTTGTACGATTTTTTTCTGAGGCATTTTTCTTAAGCCGCAGTACTAAGCAAAAAGGCCACCAGCCACAGTGGTCATCGAAGCTAACACATCGTCGGCTTAATATGCAAACCTGCTAAGTCCTCTTTTTAAGAAAATTAAGATTTTGATGCCGTGTCGAAGAAAAAGATTTTTTTTCAATTTGAGTCTTAAAGTGTGTAAAATATAAAAAGTTTTTGTCTCTCCTGCAAAATGTACAGAAAGGGAGTAAGCAGGTTTGCATATTAAGCCGACAATATATCGATTCCTAGGAACAAAAAGGGCCGTTGTCATTTATGCCCCGGTAGGCAGCTGGTAGTGAGAAGGGTGTTTTTTTAATGGAGTGATTCAACTTTGATTTGGCTTCACTGCTTTATTTGACCACCCATTTAACAGCTGATAGTTGGTTTTTGTTTAGTTTGCTTTGACATTTGTAACGCGTGCAAATTTTAAGCAAAATAATTCAGCGAATGGGCTAAAGCACAAATTGATATTGATATTGAATTTCCATTAAAAATTTTATTTTCCGATGAAGCCCAGTTCAGGTTGAATGGGTACGTAAATAAGCAGAATTGTCGCATTCGTAATGAGGAGAATCCGCAAGCTTTTATCGAAACACCATGACATTCACAGAAAATTACTGTTTGGTGCGATTTATGAGCTGGCGCAGTCGTTGCCCCATATGTCTTCAAAAACGATGATATTCAGAATGCGAAAAGTTGTTGAAAATTTGTGTTCCAGATTGTGCCTTCTACGCGCCAGCCGTGGTGGCCACATGGCCAAAATCATATTTAAACATTAATGCCATAAAATTTTCTATCCAATAAAGACTGTTTCATTGATATCGAAAATATTTTGCTATGTTTATTATGATTTAAACTTGTATCACTCTATAAAAAACACACTTGATATAAACGATGGGGTTGAGGATTCGATTCCCGTCAAAGACTCTGGTTTCTTTTCTGCAGACTAGCGTAGAGCTTCGCGGGATAAGCTTAGGGAATTGAAAAAAATATCATATTTAACATTTATGTTTGCCTTTGGCTTTCATTCGCTGTGGTTTCTGTTATCATGAGAGTTTAAGCTAAATCGATGATTAGCCAATCGCATCTGATTCTGGTATCGGGGTTGCCGGTTATAGCCTTCAGGCATGATTTCTATCTTCTCAACTAGTTGCTTATATTGGCTGTTAAGTGACGCCAATTACTCGCGATATCGTTCTAAGGATATGAACAGGAGCTCCAAAGCAACTCTCTCCTTGATTTTCCTGGATTTTCCTCTATCCACAACCTATGGATCATATTTGACGAGAACTTTTCTTAAGGGTGTTAAAATAAATATGCCCTTTAAAAAAGGTCTACACAGAAAAAAAAATTGTAGCCAATTTTTTTAAAAAATTCAATCAAGTGAACGGTTACTTGTACCAACAACATTACTGCAGAAAATGTTGTAAATATCAGAAAATATTTAATTGATGCTATTAATTTTATTAATACATATCACAATTTTTTTAATTGAAATCAATTTTTATTTTGTTTTTCTGTGTATGAAGGATAAAAGAAAAAAACATTTGACATGATGTGGGCACTTCCACATAACTCCCTTTCACACAGAAAAAATGTTTGCAAAAAATTATTCAATTAAATAATTAATTGGTGTACATTAATTATTCAATTAATTTTTTGTTTGCTGCAATTAATTTTTTTAATGAAAACCCATAAAATTAAAAGTTTGTGTATATGTGGTGTATTTTTTGTTAATACAATTAATTTTTTAATTGACTAAATTTGTGTCCCATGACTCGAAAATACAAATCCGTTAATTGATATGATCAATTCCTTTACAGGGGCAAAATTAGTTAAATATTAAATTGTCTGAACGAATTGTTTAATTGAAGTCGATTTTCTATTTTTTCTGTGCAGCACATTTTACGCCACCAAGCAATAAATCTTGTATTTTAACCCAAGTTGTTCAAATTGTTGCTCCATTTTACAAAATTGCGCTTTAGACCAAAATACAAAAAAAATAATATTAAGAATATTCTTTGAGAAATATTTTAAAATGCTTGGTGGCATAAAGTGACAAAAAGTAGACTTTCCTATGGAAATGCCTATGGCTATAGCCTTAGGACAATTAGCTCTATATTTTCTTTAAAGAATAATTTCAGTGAAGAACAATGAACAATTTACATTGTTTCCTAAAAAAAGTTATTGAAATTAAAATATTATTTCAAAAACGTTAAGACCCATATAAAAAACATTGCAAATTATGAAATTTTCCTTAATTAACTTATAATCAATAAAAACTGACATACGCTTTTATACTTCTACCAGACTTTTTTTTATCAACCTAAAAAAAATCCTTAAAAATTTAGTTTTTAACATTTCTTGAAACTCACTTGACCAGCTTTCCAAAAAATTTCAGAGAAAAAAAAGACTTGAAAAAAAAAATTCCTTCCAAAATGTATTCATTAAATTTTTTTTTATTTCATAAAACTAACCCCTTCCATGAAATGACCTTAAGAGTTTCTTTCGTGCAAAAAAAAATAAAAATATTTTTTTAAATTATTAAACTTCCCACTTTAATAACAACAATTGCTGGCTGGCAAAAAATAAACAACACAAGAAATATTGCGGCTATTTCAAGTAATTTTTTTTATTAAATTCATAGTTTTGTATAATTTTTTTTTTTTTAATAAATTTTTTATCTTTTTTTAAATCATCTGCCTTTAAAAAGTGGTTTTAAGTAGCGTAGAGTTGTATTCAAGCGTGTATATTGACGAATGGTGTGTTTGAATTTTTACGGAAAATGATTACAGAGTTTTGTTTTGTTTTTTTTTTTAATTTGTTCGGTTTGATTGTAAATTTCATATAAAACTTGTTGTCCAAGGTTGTTTACAAACTATTCAAACGAGAAGATGTTACAAGTTGTTTTGAAAATTAATTAAAGACAGACGCTCAGACATATATTGTGCGTTTAAAGTTGTTGCTAAGTATATTGTAATGTTGGTAAAATATTACAGAATGTATGATGAAATCAAAAGATTTAGGAAGGAAACTTGTTGGAAGTTCATAAAAAAAACCTTTTTAAAAGTTTATAACGTTGTAAATATGCTTTTCATCAAAAGAAGATGTTAAATTTATGATCAATAACCGTCTTAATTAAAAGTTAATTTTTTTAAGCTCATCACAGATGATCACTGGTGTTTAAATATTATTTTGCTTTTACACTCAGGTCTCGTTTTATGCGAATTCAAATTTTTGCGATTTTTAAATTAAAGATTTTTAATCCAAATTTTTAATATTTTAATTCGGCTCAAGTTCATCAAATTTAATTTTCATTTAATTTTTTTATGAAGAAAGGAATTTTACAACATGAAAATTAATTAAAATTGTTATTGATAATCTTTCATTTTTGACCGTGGCCGGGGCTCGAACCCTGGCCGGCAGGTTACCATGACAAGTTTCGATCGCAACCATTCGATCTCCTCAGATGGAATTGCCGTCTTTGGTAGATCGAAATTTGCTTTGTTTTGAATGATTTTTTTTAAGAATTTTAACAGATTTTGAGATCTTAGATGTTTTTAAGACTTTTTTGCCGTTTTTATATTTAACCAAGTTTGCAGCAGTTATGTAATCGTTATAGTTTGTTTTAATTTGAGTAACATATCCGAAACGTATGTATGAGTGTTTTCGAACTTATGAAGAGCACATAGTAAAATTTTTACAATATAATAAGTACGCCGAAGGCTAATTTCGGTAAAAATAAAATCAAAAAATTAGGTCGGAGTAAAAAAAATTTCAATTTAAATTCGTTCTTTCCTGTCTTTTACGGTACAACATTGCAATAACCACTTGTACGAGTGCAAAGAAATTTGCAAAACTTTTTAACTATAAGGGGTCCCATAATAAAGCTTTTGCAATATAATAAGAGGACACTATACGCATATTTAGGTTAAAAAAGTTAGGACTAAGTTAGAAAAATTTGGATTTATATTGGCCATTTCCGGTTTAACAAATGTAAAATTTTTTGTTATCTTCAAATAAATCTTTTTGATGATTTTTTTTATGCGATTTTGTTTGGATTTTTTTAGTTAAATTTTAAACATGCGGTTTTTCAGAATTATAGAATGAATTATTACTTTATATATGAAGCAAGAGTATCGTTTTATGCGAATTCAATTTATGCGAAACGAGACCCGAGTATTTTTTATTATTTTGCCTGTATTCATAAAAAGTTTTTTAATTTAATAAAGGTTTAAAGAACAATTTACTATGAAAATTATCCTTAATAAACGATTGTTAAATTTAATAGTCGTTTATGAATTAGGGGGAAAATTTTTTATATATTTGAATCCTCCAGTTTAAAATCTTTCATAAGCAAAAAAAATCGGTAATAAGATTATAAAAATCTGAGATTTTTTTTAAATAAAAGCGAACGTCCATTAAGCTGTACGTCCACACCACGCGTTCATGCGTAGATGCGTATGAAGGTTTTTGTGCATTTTATACGTTTCTAAATTCAAGTTACATGCGATGCGTTTTATGGGCCATATTATTTTTTTTTTGTTTGGTTCAGCTGTTGTGTTAAAATTGTTATCAAATAAAAAATTTTTTGGCAAAATGGGAATTGAAATTGAGATTTAATAAGAATTTGTGGACTTCATACATAATTTCATATGTAAAGAGTTCGCTTTGTAATAATATTCGTTATTTTAAACAGCATAAGCTTCTCCTCCATATCACTTGTTTTTTAAAATAATAATTAACAAACAGATATGGCAGTCAGTTCTTAAAAGTAATCGATAAATAAAATACAAATCGATAAATATATTATATAAAATATAAAAATTGTAAAATCTGGGAATTTATTTCTCATGGTGAGTAACATTTATTATATAAATTGTCATATTATTCGAATGTATATTCTAAGTCAAATTACAATCCTCAAAAGCTTTTATACTTTAATAGTGTTATTCCTTCAATATTTTCCAGGAATATTTTCTATGCACTAACAGAATTTTCAGAATTTACATTCGAATAATATGAAAATTTATATATAAAAATTGCATTTAAAATTAATTTTTATGTATGTTTTTTTTTTCTTGAATCCACCACACAAACATATTTATCGATAACATTGAAAATAAAATATGATATCTCATCCATATGGCTATCAAAAATAGCTGATATTTTTTCACCACTCATCCGACGGATACAAGAGTAGAAAGTAAACCTACTTTGATGCGTTGATACGTGTATGCATTCTATGCGTTTTGCTGTGTAACTTGTCACATACATTTACGCTGATTCTACTTTTTTGCCAGATGCATAAATAGGACAGACGCATTAACGCATGGTGTGGACCTTTGGCTTTAGAGGGTTCCAAAAAACACGTTTTTTAAGCTAAAGTTAACATACCTAGATAAGAAAAATATAAATCGCAAGGTCTTTTGAAAAAGGTGTGCACATGCGGCCAGATGTTTATTTTGTTTATGCTTTGAAGCTGTCAAAAAATGTTTACATTGTTTACTTAAGTCTGCGTTCACACTATGGAAGTCTTCTTTCAAAATGTCTGAGCTTATTGGAGAGAAGAATATCATGTTCTCTCCCCCTCTCACCAGAAAACTAAAGGTCTAACCAGAACATGAATGAGGTCGCTTAAGTCAACTTAAGAAGCTGTGGGAATACATATAAAACATATATGGAAAGCTACAATGTACTTCATGATGCTTTTCATCAAGTTTCGTCAAATGTCATTTGCTTAAGCAAAGTGCCAAACTGAACGCACATTCCGTACGAAAACAGCTGTGTATGCACATATAACAATAAAAAATAAAATAAATTAAAATGAACAAAGAAGACGAATTAGCATATTTTAATTTATTTTCCATTTTTTTAAGACACTCACATATTATCAATTTTTAAATTCTTTACAAGTAAATAGCATAAAATAAACAAATACACGGTTCTACTTTTTGGTACTTTTTAGTTTGAAGTACTCGCAAAAAAACAAAATATTGCACAAATATGCAACAATGGTTAAATAGATATTAAGTACATTATGGCCACCTTAAATTCTTTTTTTATTTGCTTATGCATTTGACATACTTTTCGTTAATTTTTGACAGTTGCTTAAGCTAATACATGCATGTTCTGGTTGGGCCTTAAGACTTTCTGAAAGAGTCGGACTCTTAACATTTTAGCAGTATTAGGCGGATAAATTAACTAAATAACCTTCGAGCCTGGTTGCAATCTATTATTTTATATATTAATTTTTCAATATTTCGCCTACCATCGGTTTTCATCATCAGGAAAAGAAAAAACAATGAGTAACAAAAATCCAATATTAGAACTTTAAACTTAAACAATATTGCCTGATTATTTAATAAATTTATTTAAAATTTAAAAGGTCGAAACTAAAACATATTTTTTTACAACTCCACAGCCCTGCTTCTATGCGAAATTTATAAAATTTCTCTAAATATGTGTGTAGCAAAAAATGTATGCCTCAAAATACAAAAGCTAAAATAACTTAGAAACCAAATCAAAAAAATAGGTCAATGATCATATATGAGCTCTTAATAACACCAAGAACTAAGGGAACTGAAGAAATATATAAAAAAAAAACCAAAAACAGGCAACTGCCGGTATGTACTTTAAGTAAAATTCTACAAAATCAACCACTTATAATTATGGCTTCACACAAGTTAAAAACAAATCAGTTTTTGCTCATTGTAGTGGCAAGTTTTAATAACCCAGCAAAAACTTTAGTTACCTAGTAAGCCAGCAAATAACATTGCAAAAAACTGTTCACTTTTACATTGGGTACCCTTACAAGTGTGCACGCTAAAAAAAAGTGCAAAAAATTGGGGTATTCACAAGTTGTGCTATCAAGTCATATTGTCACAATATCCTAAAATTTTACAATAGTTTAAAAAAAAGTCCTAAAATAATAAAACTTTTTATGCTGTGTTTATTGTACACAGTCGATATTTAAAGTATGAGGGGTTGCTCACAGGACTTGTATTTTTTCTTGTTATTATTTTCAGACTACCTTGTGAATCCCCCAAATGTGTTTTCTTCTTGCATATGAACTGTCAACAAATAACTATAAGAAAATATACGTAAATCAAAACTATTTAGCTTGTGTTTGATCTGACGTTCAAACTTTGGCTAGGCCCAAAACAACCGCAACTGTAAAGAAACCCTTTTGTAATTATTGGTTTAAAACCAGTTTCAATCGTGTTCAAAACAGTCCGCAAACTAAATTGTACCAAAATGGACTGAAGTTATCAAAATCATTTCGATTTTCTTTGAGCTCGGGTGAAATGCAAACACGATTATCCTGCACGCCGGTTTCAATGAAACCGAATGCGTTTGAAAACGGTTTCATAATGGTCATGTGCGGTCTCTCAAAGGAATGTATGGCATAAAATCAAATGAAACTCAAAAATTACTAGGAGTTGCAGTTTCGTTGCAGTTGCGTTTCACCATCTGTGTTATTCTTACATCTTTTCCACTATTCCACGTTTGAAAACTGTTTACTGTCCCAGTTGAGATCTGAACTCGTAACTTTTCTTTCTTTTGTTGGCTGTGCGCTAATAGTGTTTGTCCCCTTTCAGACTCGGCAAGTTAGTTGCGCAAGTAAAAGGGGTCTTTTTGTAGTAAATCATTAAAAAAATAACGTTTCCCTGTTTGCCATCCTTCGAACACAAAAAAATTACTATTCCTATTTATACCTTACAATATATGAAAATCTACGACTTTTTCATATTTGGCCTATCCGAAAATTTACCGTTATTTTTCTGTTGTTGAAGAAAAGCGCCAATTAGACCCTCCAAACCTCAAAACATGACTTAAGAATATTCTACAATTTTGTTAAGAACGGTTGTTTCTTAATTTTTTGTAAACATACCAGCCTCGAAAAATTTCAAATAATGGCAAATTGGTATAGTTTTTTAGCAAATACAGGATAACAAGCCTTCCAGAAAGGTTCTACTTATGAAAATCTTATGAAAATATATGGAAACTAGAGGATAAAGTCAATAAATAAAACCTCAAAATCCCATAAAAAAGCAAGTTAGAGAGTACAGTCGGTCAAGCCCGACTTTATGATACCCTACACCACAGTATTTTAAAACACATTTACGACAGGGCACCCTATTCGTGACCCATGGAGAATCATGTCCATATAAATAAGGATCTATCTATGTCCTTGTGCCAATAAGAACCAATAAGCCAAATTTTATCAAGTTATCTCTAAAATTGCGACCTGTACTTTGCGCACAAGGTCGCCAGACCAGGCGGACGGACATCGTAAGCTCGACTCAGAAAGTGATTCCGAGACGACTGGTATACTTTAAGATGGGTCCAGTACCCATATTTTAAGGTGTTACACACATCAGCACGAATGCATAATACCATTTAAACCCCTTTATTATGGTGTGGGTAGAAAACACTTGCATTTAAATTTATTTATTTATGTATGATTAAATTTGAAGAATTTGAAAGAGATATTCTAGTTTTCTTATTATAAGTTTTTAGTTTTTACCCGATTTGTAATTTTGTGTAATCAAATAGACTATACAATAAAGTAAAAAAAAAACTGTGGAGTTTGCTATAAATTGTGGCACAAAATATCTTCCGAAATGACAATAATTGGTGAAAACCTTAATATTTCATAAGCTTTGGCTCACTATAACTCAGGCATTTTATATCCGATCAAAGCTAATTGGCCACTATTTGACGCATAAGAAGCCTTTCAGTCAGGATATAACTCATTTTGATTAAATCAGCCTTTGACTCTGGATGACGGCTGAAAAAGAGGTATAGAGCGAAAAACACATATCGAACCCTTTGCGCGAAATTATCGTATGTTACAAATACCAAATTTTACAGGACAGCCATTTTTCTACTTTTCTCTGCTTTCACTTGCAATATCAAAATGAAAATATACATGTGCTTAGATAAGATAAGATAAGTCGAAGTGGAATTCGCCTTCAATAATTTGCCAGGTGACGTCTCTTTGAATGTAGACCAAGATTGCATCAAAAACTAAATTTCAAAAAAATTGGCATATACGATAATTTCGCGCAAAGGGGTCGATATGTTCCGTTATTTGATAAATGTGACATGGTACATTTCGTCGGCTTAATATGCAAACCTGCTAACTCTCTTTAAGTAAATTTTACAGGAGAGACAAAAAACTTTTTTTATTTCACATGTGCAGCTTGAGAGGAAAGCCAAATATAAAGTTGGTTTAACACACTTCAAGACTCAAATTGAAGAAAAACAACATGCTGATCGATGAAGCGTATCTTTCTCTACAACACGGCATCAAAATCTCAATTTACTTAAAAAGTGGATTTAGCAGGTTTGCATATTAAGCTGACGATTTGTATTATATAGACAAACATCTACTTATTTTGAGTGAAATTATCTAACATACTTTTTCAATGTCGATAATGTGTGAATACGATATTAAAATAATTTCATTGTGTCATGATTTCATAAATTTCTTTGGAAAAGCAAAAATGGCTAAAGTTTGCTCGTTGTTTTTTTCAATGGCAAGTGCTTTGCTCGAAACTTTGCACACTGGATAGAATGCTATCGTCAATCGGCACGGAGGAATTTTAGATATTGAAGTTCCAAACCAGAACCAGTTTCGCATAAAAGCCATTCGCCATTTTAGTGCCATTTGAAATATAAAGTTAGGATTTCCCCATGTTCACATAATTCTTTCAACAATTTGTTTCCGAAACGATTACTGTTCCAATTATTAATTAATTAATATTAATTCAGTTGAAAAATTAAAGTCGCAAATATCAGCCTATATTTCACAGAACGGATAAATGAATGTGTCCCCCAATAAATAGAAGTACAGTAGAATCCCGATAATTCGTAATCATAAGGGACTGACCATTTCTTACGAATTATAGGGGTTTTCGATTTAGCGGGGTTTCGATTTAACGGGGTTAAAATAAAATAAATACGAATTAACGGGGTTTTTCAATTTATCTACTAAAATGATAAAAAAAACAAAAAAAACAATTGTTAAAAATAAAATATGTATATAAAAATTGTATATAAAAATTGTATATAAAAATTATTCATGTACCAAACTGATCTTAAGAAAATAAACACACACGCAAGCAAAAACCCACGCAAGATATAGCGGTGAACAAAAAATCATTCTTACCATGTTTCTATTGTTTTTATTTCGAATTATAAGTGGTTGTTAGCAAACAATTACGATTTATAAGAGGCAAAGAAGATTTTATTTGAAAAAAAATAATACGAATTAGCGAGGGGACCAAAATGTATGGAAATTTTACGAATTAACGAGATTTTTTCAAGGGACCGACAGTTTGTTACGAATTATCGGGAATTACGATTTATCGGGGTACGAATTATCGGGATTTGACTGTAATTTGGAATAAATATCTCTAAGTTGGAATAAACGATTTTTTTGATTTATTGTTATCCATATCAACAAAAAGATGAGAATATTTTATTCCGTTTGGTTTTTTTTAAGCCACTGTACATGTATTGCACATTTGCTTTAGCCAATTTAAGCACATTATGGTTGTGCGTTAACTCTTTTCATTAATCACTTGGAATTCCCTGGAAATATTTCAAATTGAGTATGATTTAGTATCGGCCACAATAAACGTAACTTTTAGGTCTACTTCCTACGACGCTGTCTTCAATATGTCTTGTTTCGTTAAACAATGTTAAAAATTCCATCATTAACAAGTTTTAAAAAATCTGCCGATAACTTTTTTAACGTATTTCTTTCCATTTAAGTGCGTTAAAGAAATAGAAATTTGTTTGTTGTCTACTTAATCATGTGAACCAGTGTTCGTTTTTAAGAAAATTTTTTATACACTCTTCTTAATTGATTTCCACTATAGTGAAGCATTTTTTTTTTTTGCACAGTATTTGTTTGTGACAGCGACACTACGGTATAAAGTTTGGAAAATTTACAATGATCTGAATTGGTGTTCAAATACATTTGTTCAGGCCTCTACTAGTTTTATAAATCCGACATTAATTCTATGCCGTTAGGCATAAAGTTCTTAAGTCAAGAAAACGCAGTTTGAGTTTAATTGGCTTAACTTTTTTTTTTGTTTGATATCAATAACTTAAGTCTTGCACAACTGCTACTAGTCGTTTTCATCAGCTCTTTAGGAAGAAATTCTATAAATACACCAAATCCATATTTTCAATTTAACATTACAAAAAAACCACAGTTTCTGACTTAATACCTTTTTGCCTTACGCCAAAGTATTGTAAAAAGTTTTGCTGGGAAGTTAAAAATTAAAAAAAAATCTATATTAATGATGTTCATTTATTCTTATCACTTACTTTATTTAAAACAATCTTTGTTTTTGTTTTTATTTATGTAGGAAAAAATTATTTCCATTTAGATTTTTTTTATTTTTTGCGATTTGCATACGAAAAAAGGTGGCTGAACTTCAAGAAATAACTGAAATGTTTTTTTATTTTGGTTTTGTAAAAAATTTGTCTTTATTTTGGTTTAGCAAAAAAAAGACAATAAATTTTAACTCATCTTTATTTATTTTATGCGTTAATTACACTGGGTAACAAAATTGTTATTTAACGAAAGCAGATCAAGAGAAAAAAATCGTCGAATGTTTTTGAGTTTTTTTTTTAGCTTAACGTTTATTTTGATTTTTTTTTATTGAAAAACCCTGTATGACTTTTATGTTGCACTCTTGAAGAATTTAGCAACACAACTGAAAATAAATTGTCAGCGGCGAAATCAACGCCGCTCAATCATGAGCTCTGGTTAGCCCCAATCTCTACAAGATCTATTCATTTTGAATTCTGCCGATTCCCCCAAATGGACTATCCCTAAGATGGTACCCTTCATACCCCTGGGAGTTTAAACGGTTCAATTTGATTTACCAGAAGTTCAATTTGGACTGCAAAACCTGTGCTATACATTAACAATAGGTTAAATTAGAAATTTCTATCAATCGGCTTTCATAACGAATATCTCACTGAACTAAAGCCATGTCCTAGAAGTTTTAATTTAAAGACATACGCTGTCGTTAAAAAAAATATACAAACTTATTGCTAAAACGTATGCATCAGTACTTTCCATATTTCAACATGTCATCTTCTTCAACTAATCTCCTACCCAGTTGTACTTTAAGCCTACTGTCAATTTATTTTAATGGGTTTTTCCATTAAAAAATGCTGAAACTGAAAAAAAAATTCAATGTAAATCTTGTTGTCATCCAAAAGCAATAATTATGTTTGTAATTATTTTTTTTTTCTTTAATCTGGATAAAATAAAATGAAAACCAAGACAAACATTGTACTCCACTGTAAGTAAGAGTTGGTTAGATGGGAAGTTTTTTTTTGTATTTCTTTCGTTTTTTGTTTGTGTATAATTTTCTTTCAATTTCTTAATGCCACTTTTATAGTATTTTCTTTAAGCATGTTTATTCATGTACAAACTTGCTTGCAAACATAATTGCTAGGCATAATTTTTTTATGATTTTTTTTTTTTAGAAAAAGGGAGCTGGTATTTCGTGTTTTTAGATAATTTAGTTTAAAGAAAAAAAAAATGTTTGAAACGATTATTAAAAGTTTTAATGTTACTGCTTATTATTTATAGTTAAAACCAAAAAAAAACTTTCTTTCTTTTTGAATTTAATTAAAATTTTCTTTAAAGTTTCTTATGCGCATGTTTGAGTCAAACTCCGACATAATTTTTCCAAATTAATTTATTAAAGTTGTTTTTTATAATTTATTTACTTTCTTACTTAATAAAGGAAGTAGACGTATTTTAATTTGTATGATTATGTTGTTTATTTCAAAACTTTTTTCTTTTTAAATATAAATGAAATTAGTAAAAACTACATAAATATGTCTTGAGTGTGTAAATAATTTGAGTGATAGTTTCTTTATTATATTGATAATAATTATTACATAAATGATATGTTTTTCACACACGTTTGCCAATTTTTTTTTTTTTTCTTGCTGAAACAATCCAAATACGATCTTAACTTGTGTATGATTTAAGACGCAACTTTTATGTCTTTTGCTGCCTGGGTTTTCCTTATGAAAGTTTGTTTCTTAAATCTTTTGTTTGAAGTTAATTCATAATAAATAATCATAAAATTAATGAAATGTTTTTAATGATGAGAAAATTTGTTATTTTTTATTTTGTTGGATGTACATATTTTATATTTTATACATAAATATTGCAAACGAATTTCAAAGTTCACAAAACTCTATAATTCCTCAAGCAGGGAAATTGTGAAATATGAAGTTTTCTGAAATAATCGTAAAAGTTTTATAATATAAATTTCCATAAAAGTGAAGAAACGATATATATTTAAAGCAGGTGTAGGCCCCAAAAATTTAACACTATTTACGTTTGTATGCGTAAAGCTAACTTGCATTAGTTTTGCTGCTTTCTGTGATTTATTTTTGTTAGAAACTTTAAGAGCAGAAAGAGAATTTTAAGGTGTAACACTCAATTCACATGAGGGCTTTTATGACGCCGTTTTATCTTGATTCCCTTTTAAAGCAACTTCTAAAATCCCTTTGTTTTTCTTTATAGTAGAGCCTTGATTATCCGTCATTAGATTAACCGGCAGCATTAATTAACTGGAAATAAAAAAAAATGTTTGCATTGATTTAAATTACCTTTATTATCCGGCGTTATCTCTGTTATCCGAAACTATAAACCAATTATCTATTTTTTCGTTTAATTTTGACCAAAAAAAAAAAAATAAAATAAACGTTAACGATAATCGAGGTCTCACTGTATTTTCAACCACACACTTCAAAGTAAGAAAAAGAATAAAACGCAAAAAGAAAAAGTTGAATGAGAAATATAAAAAACGACATGAAAAACACAAACCGAGTCGTTTTGATTACCCATCTTTCTTCACTACACCGTTTGCCAACAAACAAAAAGAGACGTCGAAAAAGTTACGTCTTAAAAGCCCTCATGTCAATTGAGTCTAAGTGTGGAAACGTAACGCATTTAAAATTTTGTTGCAAAAGCACATATGACTTGAACGTATGACCACGGTAGGTTGGAACATTTTCTGAATATATTTTGATCATTTTAACTGAAGTCCCTAAAAAATAAGATCTAAAAGTCAAACCACCTTTGTAAATACGAGTGTATTTTATTGAAAATAACAACATATCTCACTGGTTCCTTTAAAGAGAGTCAACTCAACCTTTTCAAATTTTCAGTTTTCACTTTTTGCAAGAAATCAATGAACAGTATGGGTGGAATAGTGCACGACTTTTTGATTTCGTACGCTTGAAACCCCAATTTTGTGAAATATGTAAAAAAAAAGCATATGGCAAATGGGTAAAAATGGTTCCTCATCTGTGTCAAAGCTTGTGGAAAATGATACAAAAGCCAACTGTCCCTGAGTCGCTCCTAGACGGGTAAAAGGTTAGACTGACTCCCACTTATATTTCCCCCCCCCCTACATTTTTTGTTAACATACTTACCCCCTATCTGTACTCCTTAAGGGGGCTCCCATACTAAATATTTTTTTTATCAAATTAACCGCCACCGTCCTTACTAGCCGCAGAGTGCCCCTAGAGGAGTCAAATATATTACGGACCCCCAATATTTTTGCTAGCCGAGCCTTTTTCAGAACACACCTAGTCTTCATCTCTAATCATTAGGGTTGTCCCCATACAAAAATTTCGAAAATGGCGGAGTTGCATAACATATGTTTGCATAAATCAAAAAAGCTTTAGCTTATTGAAAGAACAAAAAGACCGAAATTCCGCAATAAAATTTCCTTTTTTCAAATATGCAGTCGTTTTAGAAACAATATTTTTTTTTTTTTGGGAAAAAAAAAGAATTTTTTTATTAAAATTTCGAAATTTTTGTTTTTAAAAACTCACAAAAAAAATTTCCAGACGCATAAAAACCGAAATTACAAACAAAACAAGCCATAAATGATTAAAATCTGTAAGCAACTTTTGATTTTATTCCCAAATGTCGAAAAATTTTAATTAATTTAAGAATTTCATAAGTGATGTCTATTTGCTGCTTCGCACTCTTTTTAGCATAAGTTCCATAACTTTTCGCAAAATTTTGCGGGTCATTTTTATTGTTCGATTGTATAGTTATTCAATAATAATTCCCCAAGCCTTCTTCACAAAATGCTGAAAAAGCAAAGAAAGAATAATAATTAAAAAAATTATAAAGAATTCAAACCATATAGCTCATTCTGCGCCACCCTGTATAAGAGTACATTTTAAAAGAAAACAGTGTATAAGAGTACATTTTAAAAGAAAATTTATAACTTTTGAGTTTGCCTCCGATATGTGTCCTTGGTTCTTAGACAGAGACGTTTTTTAACAGCGATATAACGGGTCCGCCATCTAACGTTTTTTCAACTAGTGCTTATTTCGTGAATGGTAACACTTAGCTCATGTCTGATTTGAAAGATAATTAGTTGTATCCTTCCGCTGAACGAATATGGTTGTGTATACGCCTGAACAACTGACCATCCAATGCGTTTTCGCTTCGCTTTTTGCCAACTCTTGGCGGGTATGTAAACAAGCAAAATTGTCGCAAAACGAGTCACTGTTTGGTGCGGATTTTGGTCCAGAGGCATAATTGGGCCATTTTTCTTCGAAAATGAGCAAGGAGTGGCCGTTACAGTCAATGGCGAGCGTTATCGGGCCATGTTGAACGAATTTTTGTTCACAAAAATTGAAGAGGAAAATATTGGCAGCATTTGGTTTCAACAGGACGGCGCAACGTGCCACATCCGAAGCCGCAGAGCTGATGTCGTTTGGCCACCTCGGAGCTGCGATTTGACACCGTTGGACTATTATTTGTGGGGTGCCGTCAAAGATAAGTGTTACGCCAAAATGCCAGAGACAATTGACGCTTTAAAGGACAATATTCGTGAATTTACTTATGCTCACCGCTTTTTGGTTTTATCTTGCAATAATTAAAAGAAATTTTTCATCGATCACAGTTTTATGTTTAAATATTAATATAAAAAACTTAATTATTAATTCAAATAGTTTTCAACACTTACGAAGAAAGTATGTTAAAACAAATAAAAGTGCAATATTCGGTTGTTCTTAACCAAGTTTTTTGAATCTCCTGAACACTTTATATTTTTGTACCTGAGCCCTTTTCGAAATTCATGATTCAATTGTTTTTTTTTTAAACTTATCTGTTTATAAAAACTTATAATAACATACATATGTGCTTTTTCCTTTGTAAAAAGTTATAATTACTCATGTTCTTTTAGGTTCGATATAATCCTCCAGTGATGACACAGATCATTTATACTGCTCACATTTTTGGCATTTTACATATGGGCATTTCCATTTTGACATGTCGTAATATTTGTAGCACAAAATGTAAAAAAATTAAATGAAGAAGCCAAATTTGTAAAAAGGGTTTTTATATATACAAAGTAATCAAGTAGCTCTACATTCAGAAAAAAAATCACAGAAATCGAAGCTAAGGATTTGCAGATATAAGCAAAAATATGCGCTGGCGTGACGTTAAAAAAACGGAAGTGGATTTTGACTTGCATAACAAACTGAATAAAACTCCGAATTAAGCAAGATGTTTTGTATAAAACCTTTTTTAGTAAACTTTGGACTAATACAGATTTATTTTTTAAGTTATAAAATTTATAAATCTTTGCTCCTTTTAAGGTAAATATGGGCATTTCAGAGAAATGTCTACTTTTTTTAATGTAAGGACAGATTACAAATAAGGTTTTATTTTCGGACCATGTTGTTCAATCGTTATCCCTTTTGTTACTAAATCTAGAGCTCGTTGCGCTTTACACCAAAATGTTAAAAAGTAAACTGTGCATATAAAATTTTTGAGAAACAATTTAAAATATTTCTGGCGTTACGTTACAAAAAGTAGACTTTTCGCTGGAAATGCCCATATAAGACTTACTGACTGTTTTTAGAAAACTAAGACAAGTGAGTGAGTGAGCAATTAAAAACGAAAATTTGTTTTTGTTTTTAATATAATTTCGCACTCACTCACTTGTTTTAATTTTCTAAAAACAGGCAGTTAATTCCTATTTGTTTTTAAAAAGGAAAAATGTTGCGCTTAAATTTCAAATCATTTGAGGATTCACAAGGTGTCATAAAGTCTTAAAATAATAACATGAAAAATACGACTGTTGTGAAGAACCCCTCATAATGCAGTGTGCTATTTTAAATTAAATCATCTGATTTAAAACAAATATAAAACATAAAAATATTTTTTAATTCTAATCCATGAATTAATAAATTAAATTAGATCTTACCTGACTATTTTCCATTTTTCAGACGCAAATCGCAAATAAATTTTTTGTTGTTTGTTTACCATACATCAGAGTCCCAAGCCGATATAATTTAACGCCGCAAGTGTTTTGTTGCAAAATTTGCTAGCCGCAGGTTAAATTCGGTTATTAGCCGGATAAAACTATACCATCAACGGCGACGGCTAAAAAAAACTAATGCGGTTAGGCTCAGCCGCTCAGCGCAGGACTCTTCTGATTAATTACGACAGAACAATAAACATAGGAAACAAAGTTCTATTAATTTTTTACAAAGCAACAACAATATGTTTAAACTATTGTAAAATGTTAGAACATTTTGGCAATATAACATGATAGCACACCTTGTGAATACTCCAATTAAAAACTTTTGACATGCGCTGTTATTCATGAAATCGAATGAGTTGCATTAAATATCACATCTGAGACATTTTGAGAAAACATCTTAAGTCGAGATAAGATAGCAAAAATGTTTTAAAAAAAACTCGGGTTTTAGCTAATAATAAAATAAGCCAATATTAAAAAACAAAATTATGGAAACGTAAACAAAAATGTTTTTTGAATGAAAATTCATATGATTAACAACAATTTTTAAACTTTTAACATTTGTCTTAAGATGTTTTGTCAAAATGCCACAGATATTTTGTTTAACCATTTTTCATACTTTTTTTATTATTTATTTTTTAACTTTCAAGTTTTGTCTTTGTATAATTTATTCAACAAAAAAAAATGTAATAACTGAACGCTTGTGTCTATTTAACATTCTTCAAATTGCTTAAGTAAACATTTTGTTTTAGGTTTTTTCTTTTTTTTTGTTTGAGTATTAAAATAACAAACATAAATTGTTATTTAAACATTTTTAAACGCATTCCTTAAAAATGAAAAAGTAACCATTTATGGACAAAAATTTTTGTAAACAGTGGGTAAGAAAAATCTATGAACAGGGAAAAAGTCTTAATATTTGTGTCTATAGTTCACTTAAATGTCGTAAAATCAAATTTTATAGGAAATCCAAAAAAAAATAGTGCATTTAAATTTATTGATAATTTTCTTGGTTGAGCTGGGGTTCGAACCTGGGTTGAATTTACATGTTTTAAGAATCACCACATTTTTTGATCAGAATTCTTTAAGTTCTAACCTCTGGACGACTGCGGTGCCTGCCAGCCAGCAATCAAACATCAATCTTTAACCAGTGATACAGGTGGTTCGGAATTTGCTGTAATTTTAATTTTTAATTTATTCACATGTTGCTTCCTTTTTTTCGTATTCTTTGTTGGGCCCCAGCTTAGCCAAGAAAATTATCAATAAATTTGAATGAAATTCCAAGTTGTAAAAATTCCTTCCTTCAGTAAAAATAATTTCATGAAAATTAAATTCAATGAACTCAAGCTTAACTAAAAATATCAAGATTAAAATTCACAGTTCAACTAAAAATCACAATTGTTCTTATATTCTTCTTTAATTATTTTCAGCACTTATCACGTTAAAATTTCTTTATAATTGTGGGATACGCTTAAAAAGAAAAACTAAATTGAACTTTTTTCCTTTTTTTCAATGACAGTACATATTAACAGAGTAAACGGAATTGAATATGTTTTCAAAAAAAAAAAATGAACGGTTTATTAAGACGTGTGTCTACACTTCTAAAAGGGATGACTGTAAAACTAGCTGTCATACTTATAAAGAATGTTTGTAATTTTTTAATATATTTGGCAACTCACCATGCAAAGAGTTAGTGCTGGTTCACACTCTTCAAGTTTAAGCCATCAAGTCTTGAGTTTTTATGAGAGAAGGGAAAAGATAAGCCATTTATTTTCCTCTCGCATACCTTTTTATACACTGATTTTACCAGCGAAAAACGTCACAATTTAAATCCAGCTTTAGACCCTTAACTTACAATCAGCCTTTTTACGGTTCCCGATCTAGTAACCGACTAAGTCGTTTTTTTAAGCAGATTAAGGATCAGAGGTTGTTGGTTATTTTTATCTATTACAAAAAACGCGATCGATAACCATAATAAGGCTGAATATTTTTAAATATAATTAGAATTGTGGTTATTTTGTTGAACTATTTATGGTTATTAATCCAAATTTTAAAGTTAGGAAAAACATGTAAAATCAATTAACAAAATGGATAATCATTCAAAAAAGCAAATTTCGATCTACCAAAGGTTAAAAATACAATTTGGTTTAAGGATTGATATTTGACTATTGACGTCAGCAGTAGTCGATGGCTGCGAGTGTAAGACGGCAAATCCATCTGAGGAGATCGAGTGGTTGCGATCGAAACATGTTATGGTAACCAGCCGCCTGGGTTCGAATATCAGGTCAGTCAAGAATGAATGATTATCAATAACAATTTTAATTAATTTTCATGTTGTAAAATTCCTTTCTTCATAAAAAAATAATTTAATGAAAATTAAATTTGATGAACTTAAGCCTGATTAAAAATATTAAAAAAAAAAAAAATTGGATTTTTAAATATGTTGCCAAAAAAATAATAAACGAACATTTTTTGTTACAACTGTATTTATTTTAATTTTTAAGCTTTTTGCAAAAAAAAATCAAAAACAAATAAATTTAAAAAGTTGCAACAAAATTAAACAAAAAAAACTAAAATACGCAACTAGTTTGTTGGTATTTAGCCTTAAAAAGCCCATGTTAGCCAAACCACAAAACGGTCAAAGACAAATACAGAAACAGCAGCTACAATAACTAAGAAATCACTTCCAACATTATTTAAAACAACAAGAGCAGCGGCAACAGATGACACCCAATATCTATCGCAAAGAAGCAAATAACAACCATCCATCCGTCCAGCCAACCAACAACACTTGCAATTGTTTTACTACTGCCAACATGAACTCCAAAAGACCGACAGGCGGACTGAAAAGAAATGCAAGTGTCTAGAAATTTTCAACTATAAAATAAAATTTGAAAAAAGTTACAAACCAACTTAACTTTACTTATTTTTTAATCACAACAAAATAAAAAGATAAATGAATGGATGGATGGATGATGGTTGGCTGGATAAATATTAAGATGGACGGATGGATGGTTGCTGGGATGGATGTGTCTGAGTTTTGTGTGTTATTTGTTTGTCTTGCAAAACCACACTTCATTGTCATTGACCATAACAGCGTGTTAAAAATTTTAAAAAGAAATAGATTAAATGATTTTTATTTTTTTCAAAACTCTACTAAACTAGTTTTATAAAGAAAATTAATTTTTTTTTTAGCAAAAAAATAAACTAATCAAAGTTTGTGTTGGTTTTTTAACAAAAACAAAAAAAGTAATTAATTAAAAAAAAAATCTTACTAGAATAAATTGGTTTAACTCTTTCAGAGCATTTTATTATTTTAATTACAAATTGTAGGAAATACTTTGCTTTATGAATTTATTTGTCATTTAAAGTACTTGACTTTTCTTTAGATGGTTTCATATTTTATTGTTTGTTGTTTCACTTTTATTATAGTTCATTATTTTAATTGGTTTATTAAAACAACATCAATTGTTCATTGTTTTCATTAAATCACCAACTCTTTGCTTTGTTTCTTTAACAACAATAAAAAGTGGTCATTTAGTTAATGTTTTTTAATGTATCTCTTCCTTTTACATGAAACATATAAAAAGGAAGCAAAAGAAAATTACAAAAACAGAACAATGACATCGGATTTGAATTAATGTAGAATTGAAAAACTGAAAACAGTTTAAAAAAAAAATTATCAAATATCGAAAAAAACGTAAACAAATCATAATTTTTTTTTTTTTTTTTTTATTTTCTAAACAACAAGATTTTTCATTAATAAGATTTCTCTTGAACGAGCTTAATTCCCACTTTTAATTTCTGATAAATTCACTGAAATATATTGTTGACGGAAAGCGCATAGAAACTGCGCATATCACTGATTGCTTACGCCAGATCATCAGGAAACTTTTTCCAAAGAATTTGAGAGAGCTCAAGATACTACACAAATTAAATTGTAAAACGAATGAGAATTGCAAACGTTCACGTCTTACTTGCAATCGATATCAAGGCTTGGACAAAACAGTGAGTTTATCTCTTCTTACATTCCCTTACAATTGGTTGGCTTTGTGCGACTCGAATTTTCATTTTATCAGAAATGTTATTTTGTTCACAAATTTACACTGTTGTTTTCTAATAATAAAGAAGCCGTGACCATGGCATCGGTCGTCCAGAGTTAATTTTGGACCAGCTATAAAGTCGGAGAGGCAGAAATTGCTTTTCTGTCTCCAATCGGTCGAAGGTTTGAAAAAATATAAAAGCTGTGTGTTTTATTGTATGTATATCGATCTACAATTGTTTTAAATTTCATCAAAATCGGTAAGATAGTTTCGGATAGGTATCCCTTCATATTCCTAGCTTTGTAAAAAATATAAACTCTTTGCTATTTACCCTGATCTTTCTAAAGGGTGGTTGAGGACTGACGTTGATTTTAAATAAAACACAAATTATTTAAGAAATTATTGTCATTTCTTTTTATTATGATAATATTGGTATGGTTCAATTATGTATGGAACAAAATATCGGCCAACCATATGCCGCCAACCCATAAACCGCATCAAACAGTCACTGTTTGTGGGTACGTTGGTTTTTCGACAATCACGTTTGGAATGGTTTAGAGGCTTTAGTTCTTGAGTCAGTTGCACCTTGTAAGCGTGTAAATGCATGTCTTTAGGCATAATGTTAATCAACGACGAACGTGACAGGTGCAATTGTTGGCCACGACGACGAGTTGAGGTAAACGGTTCTTCAGCCACACTATCGCGAACAGCAGCAATATTTTCTTCAGTACGAGCTGTATGAGCATGCACTGGTGTTTTCACATCTCCTACAGACCCGGTTTGCTAAAATTTTTGCACGATTTTTTCGATTGTTCGCACATTTGGACGATTAAATTGACCGAAAAAATCACGGAGTGCACGATGTGCATTTTGATTATAACGCCCATTTACATAATAAGCCTGAATAACTTTAACGCGTTGCTCGATTATGTATCTTTCCATGGCTAAAATTGAGTAATTTGGAAATTGAGAAATTTCAAATGAACAGCAGAAAAAAACTTCACGTTTAAGCCTGGTACTCTGTTCAACATTTCACGTGAAATGCTGTCCAAATGCATATGAAGAAAACTTGTGCGGAATATCTATGAAATAATGTTGATAGAGTTGTACTCTGTTCATTTTGTGAAAAATTTACGAAAAGTTTCTGGCAACATTTTTTTACAACTGCGAAATAATATTAGCTGCACTTTTTTCACGTGGAGTTTTAAGCAAAAGCAAAAAAGTATGAACTGATTATTAAATAAAAAATTAAACTTACACAGCCGATAACAGTTTTTTATCCATATTTACTTTCTTTTTTATTAAAAAAAATAATTTTTAGTAAAATATATGTGGGGTTTGTTTACACACGCAAAACAATGTCGCATACTTTGCAGGAATAAAAACGTCAAATTGTACAAACTCGCACGATAGGTAACATTGATAAATGTCAAAATGTTCGTGTGAAATAATTAATGTTGCTCAACATTTTTCACAAATTTGAACAGAGTACTAGGCTTTAGGTGTGGTTCAATATTTGAAGGTGTTACGAACATCAGCACAAACGCATTATACCACTGCTGTGGTGTATGTATAATACCCATAAGAACTGCAATACTTTTCTTTAAAACTAGTTTAGTTATTCATGACCATATCGTCAACTCATTATTGGTTTGACCTACCGACCAAAACAAAAGAGTTAGGCATGGGGACTATATATATTCAATACCCCCTTTCTGAATCCAAAACCGGGTTTTCCAAATTATCTATGGTTTTTGAGATGATAAGAATTAATTTAGCTTATTTTGCATTTCTGTTACGGGCCGGTTGAACACGAGTTACATATTCACTCCTTTGTCTAATAGTATTGGCTGGTAGAAGTGTAGGGAACCAACATCATATTACATTTATATTTTATGTTCCCACATTTTTTCCAGACAGTAATATTAAACGCTTAAAATAAATATAATATTACAATTTTCTATTCCCATAGTTTAGCTTTTTTACAAATACAAAATTATTTTTAATTAAAAATTTAGTTTTAAGATTCATTTAAAATAAATAAGACGTTCTAAAGAACGTCAGAAAACAAATACTTATATATTTTGTTTTATTTAAAAACTGTTTCTCCCCAAACAGTTAACTGGCGCAGTCGGTTTCGCGAACCATATTTAATAATTTTGGAAAAAATTAAGTTTTAAACCTTTTTTTTTTAACAAAAATTAGAAAGAGAACTTTAAAAGAATATATATTTGTGAGAAGAAAGAAACCCATATTTAATAATTTTGAGAAAAAGTAAAGTGTTAAATCCTTATTTATACAAACAAAAAAAAAAAATTAGAAAGAGAACTTTAAAAGTATATATTTGTGAGAAGAAAGAAACCCATATTTAATAATTTTGAGAAAAAGTAAAGTGTTAAATCCTTATTTATACAAACAAAAAAAAAATTAGAAAGAGAACTCTAAAAATATTTGTGAAAAGAAAGAAAAATTTTTTAAGGAAAAATAAATAAACATATTTTTTTTATAAAACGTTTGAATTGTTCAAACTAAAAACAACAAAGTGATATTTGTTAAAAGATACTGCGAAAAGATGAGTAGATTCGATGTAAACAGGGATCTACAGCAAGACGACCGGGCAATGCAGGAAAAGATCGCTGAATTAGAGGCGGTCCTGCGGTTGCAAGAACAAAAAATCCTCCAGCAGCAACAGCAGTTGCAAGAACAACAGCTGCAAATGCAACAGCAGTTGCAAGAACAACAACAGGAACAAATACAACAGCAACAACTAGAACAAGCTCAACAAGAACAGCAACAGCGTCAACAATTACAAGAACTTAATCTACAACAAACACAACAACAACAGCTACCCCCACAACAATATCCTCTGAACGATGAGTTCGGATTTAATATGACGGCCAAGGACGTCATTGAACAGTTCCGGCGTCTAAAGCCTCTTGACGAAAGGCATAGCCCAAGAGCATTTATACATGCCGTTGAGGCAAATCTTGCTCTCTGCAGGAACAATGAAACTCTGGCTCAATTCTGCATTAGGATTGTGGCAAACGAAAAAGTTCTCGGAAATGCTGGTAAAAGGGTGAGAGAACTACCAAACAATGCCTCCTGGGAGGAAATTAAAGCAAGGATTCTACAAGAGTACAGACCGAGAAGGACCTATGCGGAAATCTTCAATTACTGCCGTACAATAAAAGTAAGGAATCTAAATGAATTATTTAATATATTTGAAAAAGCTAAATTCGAAATAAACGACATATATTTAGGGGATCAATTCAAACCAACTATATATAGGCCAGAAAATGTCGACAGGGATCTGGTAGATATTTTGCTAGAAAAAATAGACGGACCTATTAGGGCACACATAGGAGAACATGAGACTTTGACCGACATTATTCTTAAATACACAAGACTTAAATTATTGGACGATACAAGAGCCATTGCTTTCAACCATAGGACTAAGGGATACAACCAAGGAGTTTCAATCATTAACAAAAACCAAAACCACCAAATACGACAAAATTATCGCACAAAAAATTACAATAATTTAAGCTCACAAAATTCTAACCGAACACGACAAACCTATCATGCAAATAACCAAAATATTTTTAGCTCAGAACACACAAATAGAAATTATGAAACCCGACATAATTACCAACCAACTAACTACAATAATTTAACTACACAAACTAGTAACAGAAGGCAAAGCCATGAAAACAGACAAGAGTACAACCCGAATAAAGATAGATATAGCAATCAAACAAGGACTAGTCGTACTGACAGTCGTAATAATCAGTCCACGGACGAACCAATGGAAATAGGCAACCTTTATAGGGAGAATGAAATAAATTTTCTGATGCAGCCTCAAAATCAACACTGCCCATAATAGTTATTTCATTGGGAAAGCAAAAGGTCAGGTGCCTTATAGACACCGGATCAACAACTAGTATTGTTAAGAAAAATATATTGATTGAAAATTACCCAGAACAGAAACTGGAAACCCCAATTAAATATCGAACTATCAATGGGTCTAATGAAATATGTTTTCATGTGGTTACACCTTTCCCCAAGGAATTTCAATGTAAGGGAACACTTAGTTGGAAAATAGTAGATTTTAGAAATGATAGATACGACGCTATAATGGGTCAAAATTTTCTGATACCACTCAAGGCTGTAATAGATGATGAGCATGGTTATGTGAATATTTTAGGTAATAAATTCCTTTTTGAGAAAATAAACCATCCACTCCATACTGTTAACATATGTGCATTGGAACCTATCTCAAGAAAACATGTTTTAGATAAGCTCGATTTTAGTCATTTAAACGAAGACGAAAAAAATACAATGATACGTTTGCTTAGGGATTTCACGGACTTATTTTATGTCGAGGGAGACAACCTTTCGGCAACAACTGAGATAGAACACCAAATAATTACTAACATTGATAGACCTCTTTATTCAAAAATATATAGATACCCCCAAGTTCACGAAAGTGAAATCCAAAGGCAAATCAAAGACATGCTCAGACAAAATATTATAAGGGAAAGTAATTCTCCTTATAATAGCCCCTTATGGGTCGTACCGAAAAAGCAAGATAATTCGGGAATAAAAAAATGGAGAATTGTCATTGACTACAGAAAGCTTAATGAGAATACAGTCGATGATAAATTTCCCATACCAAATCTAAACGGTATTCTGGATAAATTGGGAAAATCCCAATATTTTACAACCTTAGACCTTGCCAAAGGTTTCCACCAAATTTTGGTAAGAGAAGAAGATCGCAAGAAAACAGCATTTTCAACGCCTTTCGGACACTACGAGTTTATTCGTATGCCCTTCGGCTTGAAAAATGCGCCATCAACCTTTCAAAGGCTGATGAATTCAATTCTGCGTGAGCAAATTAATAAAACATGTGTTGTCTATATGGATGACATTTTGGTTTTTAGCACGTCTCTAGAAGAACATAAAAATTCTTTAAAATCAATTTTCGAGGCCATAAGAAAAGCCAAATTAAAAATCCAGATAGATAAATGCGACTTTCTGAAGAAAGAAACGCAATTTCTAGGTCATTTACTGACCAATAAAGGCATTAAACCGAATCCCGAGAAAATTAAAATAATACAAAACCTGCAACTTCCTCAAACGACCAAACAAATCAAATCATTCCTGGGAATGACAGGTTTCTACAGAAAATTTATTAAAAATTACGCGAAAATCGCAACCCCTTTAACAAAAGCGCTTAGGAAAAATGGAAAAATTAATATATTTGATCCCAATTACATTTTGGCTTTTGAAAAATTAAAAGAAATCGTCACCAATGCACCAATCCTAAGATATCCAATCTTTTCCAAAAGATTCAAGATAACCACTGACGCAAGCAATTTCGCAATTGGCGCCGTTCTTTCACAAGAAGGCCACCCAATTGCATATGCCTCTCGAACTCTGAATGTAAACGAAACAAACTACTCAACAATTGAAAAGGAATTGTTGGCGATAGTATGGGGCGTTAAATACTTCCGACCATATATCTATGGAAGAGAGTTTGATCTTGAGTGTGATCATGAACCATTGAAGTGGTTACAAGTAAAATATACGGGTAAGGACATCAACCCACGTCTTCAAAGATGGTTGGTTCAATTGGGAGAATATAATATGAAAATCAATTATATAAAAGGTGAACTAAACAAAGTTGCCGATTTCTTGAGTCGTATTAATTCTGACACTAATGAAATTAATTACTTAACAGAAAATGACTCCGATGATACAAACGATAATAGGGATCAAGATTCATTGTTGGTACACACTGATCATTCTCTGGATGAAAACTCAATCGAAAGTTTACGAGAGTTTAATGAGAAAGTTTCAAGAATTCAATCAGAAATCTTTTATAAAACTGAAGATGTTACAAACATCAAGATCAGAATGTATAACAAATTTGAAAGTATTGTAAGTATTGACTTAGTTAACGAAACATCAAACTTCGGTGAAATGCTTTTAAGGTTACAAAAAAGAGCTAACAATAATGGCATTTATATTATAGAATGGGCAAAGAATGATCCATTTTTTTCTATATGCTCTGTTCAGAACTTTAAAAACCATTGTAACAAAGTACTTACTACTTTGAAAATTTTGTTGGTTGATCAGTCAGAAGACGGTGAGACCATACACTCTCAAGAGGAAGATCTAGGCGATAGTGTTCCAATATTAGATACGGTGGTTAATCGTTTTAAAACTCAAATTATAATACTAGATGTTAAGGAGGTAGTCACTGAAACAATTTTTGGTAAAAAACGAATTTACATAGACAGAAACGACATCGCGAATAAAAATATTTCAAATATTTTAAGAAGGGAGGTTGCTAAAGGAAAAATAGGAATATTTTCCAAATTGAATGATCACGAATATTACAAGGTTCAACTGAAGTTGATAGAAGAATTTCCTGACAAAAAGAACTTTAAATTTGTTAAGTGTTCTAAATTTGCCAAAGATATTGTTGAGGAAAACGACCTAAAAAAACAAATAGCATTGTTTCACAAATTCGAAACGGGCCATGCTGGCATAATTCCAACTTACGAAAAAATTAAACACAAAATATACAACCCTAATTTGAAAGAATTCGTACAAAAAGTAATAAATAATTGCGAAACTTGTTCCGGGGCTAAATACGATAGAAACCCAATAAAACCAAAATTCAAAATAACTGAAACCCCTTCCACCACGAATGAAATAATTCACGTCGATACTTACGTAAACAGTAAACATTCATTTATAATTTTTATCGACAAATTCTCAAAACATGTAATTTCATTCCATTTGCACGACAGAAACAGTCAAACCCTAGTTGGTAAAATTCGAGCATTTTTAGCCATCAAAGGTAAGATTACTAAATTTGTTTTAGATAATGAATTCAATAATGCGAATGTAAGGGACTACCTTGATCAAGAGGGAATCCAATATCATTTTACAAAACCAAACAGCCATACCGGTAATTCGGATATTGAAAGATTCAATAATACAGTCACAGAAAAAATCAGAGTTTTTAATTTGGAAGAAAAACTCCCAATAAATTCCCAAATTCTTAAAGCAATAAAATTCTACAATAGTAATTATCATAGCACAATAAAATGCAGTCCTTTAGATGTTCAAAATAAATTGATTGATCATAGCATTATAAAAGAGAGACTAAAAAATGCTAAATTCAAAATAGTTCAAAAAAGAAATAAATATCGTGAAAACTATGTAGAAAATAGGAACGTAGGTTTTATAAAAAATTATAAAAGCTTAAGGCATAAAGAAGAACCAAAGTTTATTAAAAAACCTTTAGAAAATGTTCATGTATCAAACATTAAAAGACCATTCAAATTTTCAGACAATATCACTGATGCTTCTGTTATTGATGAACATTCAGCTGAACCAATCCACTCTACGGATTAATCCAATAACAGGAGACGGCGGATTCATCAAAATAAGAATAGGCGAAGTGGAAATTGTCAACAAAACGACTACTCTTGTACATGTCATAAACATAATCGAAATAGAAGAAATATTGAACCAAATAAAGGGAAACATAAAACATTTACTTTTACATGAAGAGATAATTATGCAAAATGAAATTAAATTAATAGAATCTAAGATCAAGACTCTTAAACCAATTCAAAATAGGAAACGAAGAGGTTTGATAAATATAGGAGGAAAGGTCTACAAATGGCTCTTCGGGACAATGGATGATGATGATAGACAAGAAATTCTGGAACACCTTTCCGTTACTGAACAAAATTCACACAATTCAATCGAGACTTTAAATAAACAAATAATAATCAACAATTCGATGAACAAATCACTGCATCATCTGAAAACTGCGGTGGAAAACGATAGAAAGGAAATAAGCATATTTTTGCAGAAGATAAAGAACACGAATAATGAAATAGTGAAGGAGATAATTTACTTAGACCAACTTACAAAACTTAAAACCTTAGAACATAAAATAGATCAGATTCAGGATAATGTAGTTTCAGCAAAAAGTAATATTATACATCCAAGTATGTTTACTACACAAGAAATAGAGAAGTTTGAAATTGATTTTTATAAGCTAAGGATGTTGAAAGTAGGCATAATGACTTATAGTGATCATTCTTTGATTATCGCGGTACTAATTCCTGACAATTACATTAAAACTGATTTAAAAATGATTACACCTATTCCAAACAAAAACAAAATTGAAATAGACGCAAATGACGAATACATAGTCGAAATTGATAACCAAACTTTTGCATATCAAGATAACGTACCTTTAAGGAAATTGAAAATAACTAATCATTGTACTTATTATAATACGTGTAAATTTAATTTTAATAACATTACATCTATATTAAGTCTTGACGAGGAAACAATTATTGTAAAGAATGTTTTTTTCGAAAAGGTGAATCAAGATTGTGATGATAGAAAATTTAAATTGGAAGGAAACTTTTTTATAAATTTTAATAATTGTAGTATAACAATTCGCAACCAAACATTTTCCAACAAAAAATTTATAATAAAAGAAAAATATTTTTATCCAAACTTTAATAAGTTTGAGAATTTAAGTATATCAAATGTTAACCCAAAATTTACTAATATCATAACAGAGCATTTTGAGAACATTAAGCAAATTGAGGAGCTTAAATTTCATAAAACAGTTTCTTATGGTATAAGTGCAACGCTAGTAATTATAATCGTTGTGATATCTGTAGTTTTGTATTGCCTTATTAAAAGAAATAATGTAAAGGTAACCATTAAAGAAAATGTTGCAACTAGAGGTAGCAGAGCCGAATTATCAGGTTCAAATGAAGTAGGAGAAATATTAAAAAAATATAAGTCATAATAAAAATCTAATAATTTAAATTTAAGATAAAATTTTTATAAAAATAAAATAAACTGGAAAAATGCAGTATATTTACAATGGAATATTGACAAAATAAAAATTATAATAACACTTAAAGTTTAAAATCTATTTTATATTGATAAATTAAAAAAACAATTATTTAAAAACCATAAGAAAAATCAAGTATAATGAAATCCAGGAGTATTTCAAACAAGGGGTGGAGGAGTTACATATTCACTCCTTTGTCTAATAGTATTGGCTGGTAGAAGTGTAGGGAACCAACATCATATTACATTTATATTTTATGTTCCCACATTTTTTCCAGACAGTAATATTAAACGCTTAAAATAAATATAATATTACAATTTTCTATTCCCATAGTTTAGCTTTTTTACAAATACAAAATTATTTTTAATTAAAAATTTAGTCTTAAGATTCATTTAAAATAAATAAGACGTTCTAAAGAACGTCAGAAAACAAATACTTATATATTTTGTTTTATTTAAAAACTGTTTCTCCCCAAACAGTTAACTCACGCGAGGTTTCCGACTAGCTTTTCCATTTTTTTTGTGACTCTCAGATGGTTCCAACCCTTCTCGCCTGACGCGTACGCGAACACGAAAAAAACTAAAACTACAAAAACATGATAACGCAAACACAAGAATCGATACGATGAGACAGATGTTGGTCTCATTATTTGCCTTCCCAAACTAGCCGAAAAAAATCATCCAAAACCGTTTGATTTTCGACTCCAAATTCCACCTGACTCTACTTTTACTACAATATTTTAAATTTAATTAGGAATTGTTTTGCTCTACACGCCACTGTTTGGTGAATGCTGAAAATACCTCATTTAAAAACGTACAAATTAAATTTAACTCTTGCTTTGCTTCATTGCCGTAAGAAATGAGTAGTTAAAGCAAAAGCAAAATGTAAACAACTCAATGGACAGGAGTAAGTATAAGTATGCATCACAAAAAGTTTTTTTTTTAATAAATTTAGAAAAGTGGCGTATGCTGCACAAAACAAAAATTTTCACTTTCAATAAAATGCTATTTACTTCTATGTTCGCTAATGAACGTAAAAATAATTTTAAAATTTCTTTAAAACATATGCCAGAAGCAGTAGTGAAAATACAAAAAAAAATCTTATTTTTATTTTTTTATTTTTTATTTATTTATTTATTTCCAATTCTATACACAAGACTTAAAGCCTCTTATTGCAGTATAGAACATTGTTTTAGCAGAAACATTTATAATTATAATTTGTAACTGATAAAATTTAAAACAAAAGAAAAAATTTAAAAGAGAGAAAAAAAAATTATTAAATTAATAAATTAAATTGAAAATTAACAAAATAATAATAAATTCAACATTTTTTATTTTTCGAATTTATTCTATGAGCTAAATTTCAGTTATGTATAAAGTCATTTCTGAAAAATTGAAGGAATATGACTATTACAAAAAAGCTTTATAAAATACATAACTGAAATTTAGCTCATAGAATAAATTCGAAAAATAAAAAATGTTGAATTTAATATAAAGTAACCTTCAAAAGGAAATAATTCCCAGTTTCTATTTGTCAAAATAATAATATTTAAAATTCTATCGGGTATATTTTTAGAAAACTTCATGTTAACCTTCATTTTTGTTTTTCTCTACTACGACTTTTTGGCATATGCGCCAAACCAGTAATGAGCTGACGATGTAGTAAAACATTTTTATTTTCCTTATTAAAAGACAGACTAAAGGTACCAATCTTATAGCTATGAAAATCTAACAATATCATCAGATATTGTGATTTATATTTCTCTTTTTGTTCACAAATAACCCAATGTAGAGTATTTTTTTATTAATGATTGCTTGAGGTTTAAAAACTTAATGAAAATATGTTATTCCTTACAATTTTTTAGATAGTAGGAAGTTTTTTTTAAACATTTCCTTTCCATAACAAAATTGTTCATAATTGAAATTTGTATGTGCGGATATTAATTCGAAGTTATTACACGTACTCAAGGCCCATTGAAAAGGTCTGTGCAAGAAGAATGATGATCATTGTTTATGTTCTTTTTAGTTGTCAAAAGTTGTTTACATTTTGCTTACATGTCCATGTATACGTTTATGGTATGCCACACATACACGTTTTTTCCTTTTGCTTTGTATATTGGGTAGTAAATATTTGACAACTAAAAAGAATCGTATTTTGTTTTTGTACAAGTAAGCAGACCTGATAGATGGGCCTTGCACGTACTTATGAATGTTACCAACTGTTATTTTAATAATTTTATTGGCAGTTAAATACATTTTAACAAAAATTGTTTAAATGACGATTATTCTGCAAATTAAACTGTTAATAAAATACAAAAAAAAAATTAGATTTGCATTTAATATTTTCATAGCTTTCTTAAGATAATTTTTAGGGAAAGAAAATGTATATAACGAGTGGTTAAATTTTAAGGAACGATGTTGAATGTGAATCACACCTAAACGTCAAGTTTTTTTCTGCATTTCATTGGACATTTCTCAATTTCAGACTAATTCAATATGTACCATGGAAAGATAGACATCGAAAGATAGAAATGGCAGCTGTGGATGATCAATTTTCGAAGAAAATCATCTTCAGTGATGATGCACATTTTCACCTTTTGATGCATTTGGGCGATTGATAATCCTACACTTATAAAATTATTACAGTAACTGATTGTGGGTTATTAAATTCGTTTTCCGTACTGTTAAAATTGAATTAAAATATACTATTTATTTTACGAATAATTTTATTTTTCAACATTTGCGTTTGTTATTCAAAAAGCAAACTACCAAAAAAAATTGTTTTTCCTTATTTATTTCGTCATGTAGTTTGATTTTTTCGGTTAAAATATATTTTTTAAAAGTAAAAACTATTCAATTTTACGGAATATGCTGTTTAATAAATAAAAAAATTAAAAATGAATGTAAAAATCATTTGTTTTAAATGAAATGTAAATGATCCGTTTTTTAAATGAATTTTAAGTTGTTTCAAATGAATTTTCATTTGAAATTAACTACATAATTTTTTTAGTGTAGATTTACTGCCGAAAAACCAATGAACCCACAAAGAGTGACTGTTTGGTGCGGTTTATGGGTTGGCGGCATCATCGGGCCGTAATTTTTTTCCAAAATGAGGTGGGTCAGGCAGTTGCTGTGAATGGTGTTCTCTATCGTGAGATGATAACAAGATGTTTGTGGCCCGAATTGGAAGATATGGATGTGGACGATATGTGGTTTCAACAGGATGGTTCCACTTGCCATACAGCTAACGAAACAATAACTCTTTTGCGCGACAAATTTAATGGTCGTGTTATCTCACGTGGTAGCGATGTCAATTGGCCGCCAAGATCAAGTGATTTGTTTGAAAGAAAAGGTGTACGTTGATAAGCCAGCAACAATTCAAGAACTAAAGAAAGAGATAATTCGGCACATTAACAGCATAGAACCTCAATTATGCCTCACCGTCATCGAAAATTTAGACCATCGGATTGAGGTGTGCCGCCAAGGTCGCGGCGGCCATTTGGTCAATATTTTGTTTCATACATAATTGAACTATACAAAGAAATGACAGTCATTTCCTAAATCATTTGTGTTTTATTTAAAATCACCATGGGCCCTTTCAATTTAACCACCCTTTATTAATTAAGTTGGCCATCTTTTTTGTCACTTCTTGGTGACTTATTTTTTTTTTTCTTTAGCTCCAGTGCAGAAAGATATCAATGTCTGATTTATATTTAAATTTTTTTTTTTCAACTTTCTAGAAACTCTTTTGAATTTAACAACTCTTCTTAAACTATTCGGAAACCTAAAATCATTGTTTTTTTATATGGTCAAATTTCATATTAAGTTAAACAATAAATTTTTTGAAATTCAAATATTTTACATTTCTTTTGAAACACAAAAGTATACCACTGTGCAAAAATCGATTAATTTTAACTAAAAAAAGATGATTTCATAAAGTTTAAAATAAATAAGACAATAAATTGATAAAATCCAAAAACAGCAGCATCACAAAAACAGCTCACAATTCAAATTTTTTTGAGAATTTTTTATGATGTTTTTGTTTGTTTTTTTTTAAAATATTATTAATAACTTTTTTAACAAATGAATTTAACAAAAAAAAACACACACCTTCTTATAATTTTAATAAATAACTGCTAATCAAGTTTGTTGCTTAAATCTTTTGTTTTACGGCAGATTATCAACAAAAAAAACATTGTTTTCGTTTGCTACAAATATTTAAATTAAAAGTTTTTTTGAGCTCTTATTTATTATCTCTTTATTTTATTACATTTATAATATTTTTAAATTTGCTGACAAAAAATAAAAATTGTGCATACTTAGAGATTTTAAGGAATATTTGTCCGGATTTAATTGCGTTTTTTAACCCAATCGCACAGCCATAAATAGAAATGTAAAAATAAAAACAAGTAATAAAGTACAGTCGTTCAAGCCTGAGCATATGATAACTTCCACTACAATGCTTAAAAACTAATTTTCGAGAGTGTACATTATTTCGGACCCATGGACAGTAAGATTCTTTAGACTGCAATAAAATAAGTTAAGACCAAATTTAATCTAAACACCCACAGAATGAGATGGTTAAAGGGCACAACGACTTTATTCCGAAAGGAAATTGTATTTGGGCTGTCTGAAATTATAAACGACCATGTCAATAAGATTCGATCCTTGTGGCAAATAGAACCTTTTGACCAAATTTCGTCAAATTATCTCGAAAATTACGATCTGTACTTTGCGTTTACATGGTAATCCAGCAGGACGGACGGACAGACATGGTTATATCTTTTCAAAAAAAGATTCTAAGTCTAGCAGTATACTTAAAGGTGATTTAAGGACCAATATTTTAAGGTGTTACAAACGCATAATTTGTGCTGTGAATAAAAAAACGGATTAACAATATTAAGACTAACATAAGAAATTTGTTGAAATTAATTAAAAAAACAAATTTAATCGCAACGGAGTATTAGCAAAAATTTTAATCAAACTCAACATGAAATTATGAAGGAAGGACACAGACTCTTAACCCCATTAACGGTCAAAAGCAAAATATTATGCAATAAATTTCATAGTTTTATCATCAATATTTAATTAATAATTAAAGCGTCAAATAAAATTATTCTAAAGATGGGTTTTGTGAGATCTCAGTTAAATTAGGTTAAGTTAATCTGAAAACAGATTTGTAGCGCCATTACCAAGTTTTTAGACAAAATTTTGCCGGCACATCTTGATTTGCTTTAAATAATAAAAAGAAATCTCATTTCGCCGGAAAAACCCGAGTTTCAGACTACGTTAAAGTAAGTTTAAACTTGATCCACATCTCAAAAACCCGGCCTTGCTAAATAAACCGAGCATTAGATACGTCGACCTTCAGCCCGTTGTAGAAAAACAGAAATGATCTCTAACGGGAATTGAGCCCGCAGCACTCGCCTTAACTACCGGGGCAACATTTTATAAATAAAACTATACTTAATAACATTCTCTAAAGTGCCCCGTTAGGCTAGCTGGTAGTGAGCTAGTCTATCAGCGCCGGGGTTGCGGGTTTGATTCCCGTCAGAGACTCTGGTTTCTCTCCTGCAGACAAGCGAAGAGCTTCGCGGGATTAGCTTAGGAAATTAAAAAAAAAAAAAATGGAAAAATGGAAAAATGGAAAAATCGTTAATACTCAGTTTTTTCCCACCAAATCGAAGCATTAACTTGGCGCCATTTTTTTTGGCGGGGCTTTATCATTTTTTTCATTTTGGGTTTTCGAAAAGGCTTTGTTTGATATCGCCAGTAATTGTTCCAAGCAAAAATTACTTTTTTTATAGCGTTTAAGCTGCATTTCGTCTTTTAACATCTCTCGACTTCAATTCGGGCAGAGCTGTAAAAAACTGCAATCGATTGGCATTTAATTCAAAACGATTTCAAGCAAACTGATTTTTCTTTCTTCCCTGCAAAATTAACATATCTGAACTCAGACGTTGAAATCTATGAAGCATATTCAGGATAAGATTCGGTGAGCAGAAAAAGTGCTTTAATTGCATTTTTTCTAATTAAGAAACTACAACTACCTACTAAGGAAACGCCAGTATGGCTTTTGTAGAGGTCGCTCTACTGGAGACTTACTGGCTCTGTTACCGGCAAAATGGTGCCGTTCCATTAATCATTTTGGGGAAAGAAGGGTAATTGCTTTAGATATTTCCAAGACATTTGTTAGAGTCTGGCGTAAGCACTCTTGCCAAAACTTGTTGCATTTGGTGTCGATGATAATTTCTCTCAATTTATATCGAGTTCTCTCAGAGATCGCCATTTTTGCTTCATGTGTGGTGGATATTTGGTTGGAAAAAAAGATATGCAATATCAAAATCATTAAAATATGCATGTTAACATTATTTTGGTTTTGCAGTCAGAAACTTGGACAACCCGTGGACAACGACAATGTCTTGCATTTTTTTCATTCGCATTTAGATTTGTTTCCAAACACAAAAAACTAGGTGCAGTTAACGGGGAAAAGGGAAGCGTGCTAAGCAAGATTTAATGAAAAGTTAAAGAATTTATCAAGATTTTTGAGACAAAAGCATGGTGGGAGACTATTGCTGGACTCTAATACATGAAACCGAACCAACAAAATATAAACGTCTTTCAAATAACGCCATTCACTTTAAAAAATTCATTGATTTTTTTAATAAAGTAGAGACTTTTTATGTAAAAAACCATAGCTGCGTTCGTTTGCCCAAAAATTTGTACTGGATTTTACTGAAATTCATTCGCGTACACATAAATTTGTAAAATTTTCATATTACTTACCTACTGGATTTTACTGGAAAAGTAAACGAACGCACATAATAAAAAAGGTTTTATTTTGTATTCGATTTTTTTTATTTATTTGATTCGAATTCAGCCGTAGGAAAGGTATTTGGTTGCTCTAGTCCAAAACCTTGAGGCTAGTGATTTTTAGGAATCAGAATCTCTTGATGTTCTGGGCATGAAGAAACATTGTGATGTCCGATGGACAGAACATATATTTTTTCAGACGGTTTAAGATATACTTCACTCCATCTGATCTCCTTACTTTTTATACCGCCTTTATTCGACTCCGTATGGAACACAACATGTGGGAGCTGGTGTTATCAAGTCTATTTTTTCAGCTTATCGGCCGTTGATATTGGTGACAGTAGGAGATCCAATTCTATTGACTCCCTTGAGCCCCGTGCAATGTAAGTTGTATTAGCCTATTCTATCGTTACTACAATGAGATGTGATCAGATAAAATTAGGGATCGGGTTCCCGAAACCCGTACGATTGTTCATAATACACGTTTTTCCTCAAGAGCCCATCCTTTTGTGGTCGATTGTCAGGTGAATCGTACAGCGCTTTACAGGGAAAATTTTGTTTTTTGGCCGGATTGTTCGTATATAGATTAACCACCCTGATGAAGTCTTCCCTCTCACTTTCAACATGAATAAGTTCAAGTCGAATGTTCACAAACAATACTCCCTCCCATAAACTATTTTCCTAGTTCCAACATCCCCTGAGTTCTGATCCTCAGAATACAAAACGCAACATTTTCAAAGCAAAGAAAAATCTTTTTTCCTTTGCATAAATCGCAAATATTTAGCCGACATAATTCCAAATAAGTTATTGTAGGCACAAACCACTTGTTAAATATACACCATCAGTTGTGAATTTCTGATTTTGAAATTATTCACGCAATATTTTAAATTATAAGCAAAAATTTATTAAATTAATTTATTCTTATCTTTTACATTATCAATAACGAAGTGTTAAATTTTAAATTTATTTATGTAATTATTATATTAAAAAAGAAAAGCCTCCCCGTTTAATAACATTATCTCGACATGTAACCATTTAAACATTATTATTTATTAATTTAACATTTTCCACTTTAATTTTATTAGTTTTCAAAACAGTTATTTATATTCTCTTCTTCTCTCGTACATGAGCAAAAAAAAAAAAAACTTGTCTATGTGTTAAATCTATTATTGTTATTATTATTGTTGTTGTTAATTTTGCGCTTGACGTATTAAAGTAATTGTATGGTGTCGTCGAGTGAACGAATAATTGAAGCAAGACGACCAAACCACTGAAACTTATTTGAATAAACTTGTACGTAGATATAACAAAAGAGTGTAATATAAATAAATAATTGATGGTCAATGGTGATGAACTATAATTTTAATAGGTAGATATTAACTGTTACTATTGTTAGGAGCTTTGAAGACATATAAAGTATGATTAAGTAAAAAATAAATAAAAAACTGTAAATTTAATGAAAGTTTTTTCTGTTTAACAAGTAAAAGTTCTATATTGGGAATCTTTAGTTTCCTCCACCGAGAGTTCGAAAATTTTAGGAGTAGACTTTATATAGTATCTATAGAATATAAGAAAATCTTTATATAACCTGACCTCTCAGTATTATAATTCGTTGCCTAATCTTTATAGAAATCGGCAAAGAACAATTTCCTACTCTGCTTGCCCAACGACTAGAACTAAAAATACACCATTTTAAAGTGCAAAATATACACATGGAGGGTAATTTTATTCAAATAGTGCTGTATACAAAAGAGTGTGAAAGAGAGTGAAAAAACTGATTTTTCGATAACACTAATGGCTAATAAATCACTGATGGTTTAAACGCTGGTTTAGTTGAACTAAACTCAAATTTATATGCAGTTTAAACTCAACAGCTATAAATCAGTGTCCCATGTATTATATGTTGTTAAATAATAACATGTGGCAGCACTACGATAAATCTTAGCAAATTCATACGGTCTGTATTGGTAGTTTAAACGCCCAATTTTATGCGTTTAAAAATGGTTTATACGTTGGGTGATTTATAGATTTGTTGGTTTAAACACAAAAATAGAGTTTAACTTGCTCTGATTTTTTAGCCCTAAGAGTGTTAACTAAGCTTTATTGTACAATGTAATTTAAAAAAAAACGTCTATATCACACATATGTTAATTTGTTTCTTAATTCCAGATATTCACGCTTATTTGCAAATTTAAATTGCATCGATTTAAACATTGAAATAAGAACAAGAAATAAAAATTAAACTTTATCCGCATATTTTAAATTATCATAAAAATAATAATCACCCCTATCGTTAATAGCAAGTAGAATTTTTGTTCCCATTAAATTTTCATTCCTCTCGAAGGGAAAAAAGCAATCGTGAATCTCATGTGAAAAATTGTTCGCGCTATCAGTTCCAGTGAATGTAAAAAAAAGAAGAAAGATTAGAAAAAATTCAAAATCAATGAAATTTTTGTTCAAAAATATACACATGTATATTTTAATGAAAAGTTAAAAAAATAAAGCAAAATGTTTAGTATTGGAGGGATAGCTTGATGACAACGTTAGTTTTTTGCACTTATTAAATTTTATGTACTTAGTAAAATGTTTTCCAAAATTCTGCCACCACGTCTTTCGTAAGCTTCACAAATCCGCAGCCAATCGGCCTGTTGTTCTGCATTTTGTTGACCATCTTCTTCTGTTCCCTAGCAAAAACAAAGTGAGAAAATCTAAGGGAAATGTGATCAAATGACGATGGAAAAAACTTTTTACGACAAGGGGAAATTTTCCCGTGAACATTTTTTCACGTTATTATTCCCCTTTGAATTACCTTTTTTCATGGACGTTTTTCATTATCGCAAATATGTGAAAAAATTACGAGGGAAAAATTATTCACGATAGGGGTGATTATTCTCCTTTGAATTACCTTTTTTTCATGGACGTCTTTCATTATCGCAAATATGTGAAAAGTGAAAAAATTACGAGGGAAAAATTATTCACGATAGGGGTGAATGTTGCGAAATAACAGGCTTCAATACTCCGTAAATGCTTCCATTTAGATGAATAGAAAGTAGGCCAGATTATAAGGGATTCGCTTCTCTTTATATGAACGTTGCCCAGTGTGGGAAATTTGGAAAAAAAATGGAAATAATTCTATAAATTTTATAAACGGTTGGTCTGATTGAAATGCAGTTTGAGGTGACAATTAAAGAGTTGTAGGCGAGTTTAAGTGTTGGATTTGAGGCCTATAGACTTAGCAGGAGTGGTGCTAAAGGTTCCCAAATTAGGACACCTCGGGTAATCCAAAAACTAAAAACGATCCTTAATTCTTTATTTTAGATCGATGCTAAAAATAATTTTTTAGTAAAATGCGTTTGTCGAGTTCTAATTTTATAATTTAAAATTGGTCTAGTAGTTATTTTGGAAATATTTATAAGTCTCAAGTTTATCATAATTTGTTTAAAATATATATTTGTGAATTACCTCAAATCAAGTAATATTTTATGTTTTGTAAATTGTAAAAAATATTTTTTTATTTAAGAATTTATATGCATTTGAACTTAAACTTCTGAAAAAGTCGATTTTTTGCAATTTTTATCGAAAAAGGATCTGTTTTATTTAGAGCTATAGTGAAACTTCGATATAACGAACTTCATTATTACGAAAAACTCAAAATAACGAATTTTAAGCTGAGTCCCTTGAAAAAACCTTTTTATTGCAAAGTTTTTCATACAAAAATGCTCTATAGTTATAACTAAACATCTGCATGAAACTTAATAATGATGTTCATGAAACCTTCATTATAATTTTGTGTTCGCTTCATTCGTATTCAGTAAGATGAAACACTATGAAATGAAAGCAATGAACACTCGATATTTAAAAGACGAATAAGAAAAAATAAGTTTATTTGCTTATACAAGAGAATATGAACATTAACAACCATGAAACAGAACAACCATTGAACAAATCTCGAATAAGTTCATGGAAAAACTGTATGATTTAAATGTCAGTGTTGCCAGTTGCAGAAAAATAAAAACATAGGAAAGTTAAAAAAAAAAAAATAGAAATAACCATGAGGGGTAAATGCAACAAGTTTAAGAGATACATTAATATGGAAATAAAAACTCAAATTTATTTTGGTTTTCAATGTAAATTTTCAATAAAATTAAATATATTTAATTATAATTTAATTAATAATCTTAAACAGAAAAATATTTACTTACATTCATTTTCAAGTTTTTAATATCTTTCGAAAAAAAACAACCACGTGGTCAAACTCCTAAGACACTTACAAAACTAACAATTAAATTTTGCATAAACTCATTCCTCCTTTTGATTTTCATCTTTCACCTAAAAATGTGTGTTTTTTATGAGTTCGTTTCATTTCAGGGCCGTGTACAGTACATTACAAGACAATAAAATCTTGCCATTTTGTATTATTCCAAAATGCAAATGACAAACAAAAAAAAACATATTTTGCATATTATTTATTGTTTATATTCCAAATATGTATACTATACATGTATGTGCATAGGTATATCTACATATGTTTTAAAATTTAAATTACACATGGGCAACGCATGCAAATAAATACTTGAATTTATTGAAGTGGCAACGTTGCTACGGAGTATTAATAAAAATAAATGAGAGAGAATGAAAACTATGAAACAAAGCCGGTTTCATTGAACAACCTCTGTGTGTTTACGACATGAAACGAAATGTGTTCATAGCAGCATTAATAAAACAAGAGTTTGTTCGGTAATCTCAATTTTATTCGAACACGACTTTCAATGAATAAACATTTCAGTATGTTTATGAATGAAGTTGTTCATGCAGCCCTTTAGTTATAACGAAGAAATGCTGAGCTATAAAGCCTCTATAAAGCGAAGTATTTTTTCAAAAGCCTCTATACAACGAAATTATAATTGAGAAATACATATATATGTATAGCATTTTAAGTGCGTAAGTCATTAAAATCCCGTTATCAAAAGCCTCTACATAACGAAGTCTTGAACTATAGCCTCCATACAACGAAATTAGAAAAAAGCAATTTTAAATTTTAAGCACAACGGGGAAGTCTCTTTTAAAAACAACGAAAGGTACATAAATGTATTTGCATATTGTGGGGAATGTTGTTCTGATTAGTTTCTGCACCGTAAGTGAATTCTAAAACTCCATATTATGCCTGCATTTTATTTTTGAAAATTGAAAACTCATTTGATTTTGCATTAGATTTATGAACAATGGCTTATTGTTGAAGATTATATAGGAACTTAAACAAAAACCCACTTATTTAAGACAAGAGTAACTGATTAAATGATGAAAAAATAAAAATAAAATTAAAACTTCAACGCTTTCGGTGCGGAAACTTATTTCACGATAGAGAAAAAGTGCCAACATCTTTTTTAAGATTTTTTTTCTGCCCCACGTGGCTATGTGGGAGCATTTTTCATATTTGCAACAAGTTATGGCTTTATTCTTCATCTATCGGGCGATTCATCATGAGGTTTGATTTATAATGTAAAATAAAACACATACATTTGAAAGTGAACTTAAAAATGTTATTACCGGTCAAAAAAACAATTTATGGCATTTCGTGTTTGAAAATTATATCATGTAAATGTTGGCTAGACGCCGTTTGAGATGGTCCATTCGGACGGCCCGATTTTGGCCGACTCGTTTGAGTTTGTATCACCCGATATGTTTATAATAATTGAGCAATAGGAATAATAAGACCCATTATATTTCTAAAAAAAGAAAATTTTGGGGGATTTTTGGCTGTTTTTTTGAGAATTGTGGAGGTATCGTTTTTAGCTGGTTTGTATTACGAAATGTATTTACTTGTAAAATGTATTTAAAAAATTTTAGCTAATAAAGATTTAATTGCATAAATTAAAATTTATATTGTTGACAAAATCTCTTAAACAAATTTTTTGATTTTTTTTGCAAAATTTAAACAACGAATTTTAAAATTATTATAGTTTTTGAAATCTAGACACAATTCCCAAACCTTTGATGTATAATAGTCTACTTTTTAATAAGAATTTTTATCATTTCAATATATGAAGTTATATTTTTATGTAGATAGCACTTTTTTAACAAAAAAAAAAAACGTGCGTGTTGGATAGCACAAAAAAATTTGGGGATTCACAAGGTGTCATATGTCTTAAAATAATAACATTAAAAAATACGACTGTTGTGAACAATCCTTCACAATTCAGTATGCTATTTGGAATTTAAATCAGCTGATTTAAATCAAAAATAGAAAATAAATATTTACCAAAAATCTAATCCATGAATTAATAAAAAATAAGTTAAATCTTACCTGACTATTTTCCATTTTTCTAATCTAATCTATTTTGACGCCGCAAGTGATTTGTTGCAAAAATTGCAAAAAGGTTAAATTCGAATGTCAGCCGGATAAAATTTTATTATCAACGGCGACTAAAATCCTTTGTACTTTGTACGTCCCTTTTTTCAACTCACACTAACGTAACAATGGAGGAGTACCACACAATGAATACTTTAATGATGTATATTTTATCAAGACCGAGATAATTTTTTTTATTTAATTTTATATTTTTTTTTTATTTAACGTACGATATGTCAGTTGAAAAAAGCGACGTTTAAAGTACTGCCAAAAAATTTTAAATCTTGGTGAAGAATATAAAAGATTCGAAACAGCTTAATAAGGCAATCCTACCGTTTTAAATTGATCTTTGTTTAAATAGCAATTTCGTAATTTTTGCTTAAACTTTATATTTCTGTAGAAGTGTTTCCCATTTTTTTTAGTATTTGAAATTTTAATTTGTTATTTTTTTAAATTAATTATGGATGGTAAGTTTTAGTTTATTGTCTCTTGTTGTGAAATTTTGTTATTTGTTTAACAAATTATGTTTATTGTTTAAAAGCAAAAAAAAAAATCTCACGGCCTGATGCTGGGCTAATTTTTCACACAAAATCTTGTAATTTGTTTTTTTTTATGAAAAGCGAAAAAAGAAAAACATATGAAGTACAAAAGTGAAAAATTTTGAAGGAAATAGAGCATGACTAAATCAGAAATAAGAATTTGTGGGGATTTTTTGGGAAAAAATGTTAATTAATTTTCCCTAAATAAAAAAAAATTAATAAATAGTTTCAAAACAAAATTCATTAAGGGACTTTTTTTGCAAATCACCTTAATTTTTTTTAAAAATTTGTATTAAAAACACAGAAAAAATAGAAACTCGACTTTAATTAAACAATTTGTTCAGACAATTAAATATTTTACTAATTTTGTCCCTGGAAAGGAATTGATCATATCAATTAACGGGTTTGTATTTTCGAGTCATGGGACACAAATTTAGTAAATTAAACAATTAATTGCATAAACAAAAAAATACACCACATATACACAAACATTTAATTTTATGGGTTTTGATTAAAAATATTAATTGCAGCAAACAAAAAATTAATTGAATAATTAATGTACACCAATTAATTATTTAATTGAATAATTTTTTGTAAATATTTTTTCTGTGAATGTAAAATAAAAGCTCTAAAAAAATGACAATGCAAAAAAAATAAATTGTACAAACGTCAAATATAAATACGAAAATTGTTATAAGCAAACATCAAACAGCTCTCTTTTCCCCCTTCTTTACTCCTCAATATAGCATAAGACTTAAAAATGACTTCTCCAACGAATCCGTGAAATCATATTGCTCGAGTTCATTTTTAACCAAACAACTTCATGTGTTTCTTAGGCGACCAAATTTTCTAGAACTTTAGCGCTATTCTGGCGATTTTTGTGACCTCCATGTTTTTTTTTATCAGCTTTCTAATTAGCGTTTCATTAGACACCTGCCAAAGTTCGTGATTGCGTATAGTGGCGGGCCAAAATATTTGGTTACAACTACACAGGTCAGCAAAATTTAAAAAAAGTCAAATCGTCCGTACTCAGAATTTCTCCATCACATCAGAATATCATCGCTTAAAGCTTAAAAATCCCTGTTTTTCGGCATATTCAAGACGTTATAACTTCGCGAATTAATCTTTATTAAAAAAACCCGATATCGCCCATTTGGTGCAACGACTTCAAAGTCAAAAATCAAAAATTTTGAATTAATATCACTAATGCAGAGTAAATCCGGTGACTTATGAAGTGGTTATTATATCATTGTGAAGATATTGTAAACTCAACTCTTAAGAAAATAATAAAATTTCTTTTTCCATTCTGCGTTGTGTGTAAATTTAAAATTAGTTTAAGGTAGTTTTATGTAAAATTTATATTTTTGAGTTATAACAATGTTGCAGCAAATGAAAGTACTACCAATTATCTTTAAATTAGATGTTAATCTTTGTAGTATTATGTTTCTTCTCTGTAATATCTTTACCGGCATGTCGCCGTCAATTAAAGATTGCAACATTAAGTGTATCATTATTAAGCCACGATTAAGCCATAAGCAATTATATGCTTGATATGAATGAGATCGGACTGGAAAATGGGCGAATTTTATTAAAAAAAAAACAGAAAGTGCACCACTTTGGGGCGTGGCAAAGGGGATTGTAAGAAAAGAAAAACTCACCGTTTATTGTCGGTGTTTTGTCTAAGCTTTGATATCGTGGCAATAAGGCTTTGAGTGTTTGTAATTCTCACTCGCTTTACAGTTTTATTTGTATAATATCATTTGCTTTTACAAAGTATTTGCAAAAAGGTTCCCTGATGATCTGGCCTAAACAACCAGTGAAATGCACAACAATAAATAAATGTGTCAGGAGCTAAAAGGTCCAACTCCACAAAATAAAATGGCAAAAGTGCAGTACGAAAAAAAATGATAAAAAATTTGAACCCCCTCTGAAATTAAAATTTAAGGGGGCTGAGGCCCGTGGGCAACCCTGGGTCCAAAAAATCCTCCCGCCCACTTAGTGGAATGTGTGGGTACTCAAATTAAAGGTAATTGTCGCAAGGATTTTCTCCTCTATGGTATAAAAAACACCAGCTTCGCTAACTAACCTCAGCGCTCAGCACAGGTCTCTTCGGATTAATTACGACAGCACAATAAACATAGCAAGCAAAGTTCTATTTATTTAAGACACTTTTTGTTCACAAAGCAACAACAATATTTTAAACCATTTGTAAAATGATAAGACATTATGACAATACAACATGATAGCACAACTTGTGATTGGGAAATTAGCACATCATAATAAATTAGTAAACCATTTTATATTCCCGAAAAAAAGTTGGTAAAGAAAATTATTGTTCAAGAACTTCCTTGATTCTGGGGCGTGACTGGTGCAATTTTTTTTTTTTGTTTTGTTTTTATTGTGACCAACCTGGTAAAAAAAAGGTTAAATTTTAAGACGTGTCATTAAAGTGAGTATATTACAAGCTAGACATAATAAATTTTAAAAAGACTTTCTTGGATCGTGCAAAAAATTAGACATTGGGGGGAAAGGAACAGAATTTATGTCGGATTAAAAAGTCACCAAAGGCAAAAATTAAGTAATTGTCAAGCCAGGAACAATGATATGCGATATGATGGGATCGGCATTTAAATGGTGGCGCTATATATACAAAATAAAACGCGTTGTATTTAAGGGCGCACAAAAAAAAATTGTATCCTGTTCTAGAAACTTCATTGAGGTATCTTTCGCTCTAGGAGGTGACTGGCACTTTTTTTATGGAGGCCGGCCCGCTTTAATATGCATATTGACATATTTGTAGCAGTGTTCAAAAATAAACCGAAAATTATTTAGCGTACGATTCATACACCCAGATTTTTTTAATTGTTTGTGTATTAGTACACAATCCTTAATACTATCCTTAATACTACTATTTAACGAAAGTTACAAACATTATGTAGTGTTCTGTTTTTCGTTATAAAACATATAAATTGTAGTGATTCTTAAGACATGCATTATATTTAAATCTTATGTAGTGTCTTTTGCACATTGTTTAAGGAATGAGCAAATAAAAAATGCTAGCAGGTGTGTTTGTGTAATGTGTACATGCTTTGTTTTCCTAACCACCTTTTGTCGGTTTTTTTTCAAAATTTTGTTGTCTTTACCAGCCAAAATAGCGCTGAGCACAACTGAAATGAACGACCATAAATGTGCTGAACCGAGCACAACGAAGTTTGTGGCTTTTTACGAAAAGCCGAATGCAATATAACGTTCTTTTCTTAATGTTGAGTTCTGATTAGTACATCATTTTTATTATGGACGAAGATCACAAACAGAGAAACGTTTTTTTTTTTAGGCTATTTACTACACAAACACTATTTGCGTTTGTGTTTCCATTATTTTACCGTACAGAACACTTAAGTACACTTTATAATGTTTATTTTCGAACCCTGAGTTGTACTTTTATTGAGGCCGTCAGCGCAAAGTGGTGTAAGCCTAAGGCGACCAGATTTTGAAAATAAAAATAGAGGACGTAAAGGAAAAAATAGAAAATTTATTTGACTTCAAGATTTTTTACAGATTTTACAGTCAGATTTACATTCCCATATTTATATATGTAAATTAAATTTAAAAAAATAACATATCGTCAGCTTAATATGCAAACCCAGTTAAATTCACTTTTTAAGTAAATTGAGATTTTGAAGCCGTGTGGTGAAGAAAGATATGCCTCGTCGACCAGCATGTAGTTTTTTTCAATTTGAGTCTTGAAGTGTGTCAAATCAACTTTTTTTGGTTTTCTTCTCAAGCAGCAAATAGGAAAAGAAAAAAGTTGTTCCTGTAAAATTTGTTGAAACGGAAGTTAACAGGTTTGCATATTAAGCCGACGATATATAAAAATGGTCATTTACTAAAGTAAAATTAGTAAAAAAAAATAACGAAACTTAAAAATTCATTGCACTAAATAATCCAAAATGTTATACTGCATGTGTATGAGAGTTCAGTATGAGTATGAACATAACAAGCATGGCACGACATTTTCCATACGATTTGACAGAAAAAACCGGCGATCGCCGTGAAATAAAATGTATTTTAATTTATAAAAATAAAAGCAAATATTGGTCATGGTTTTAAAAATAAAGAGGCCAAATGATGATGACAGATTATGAAAAAAGATGATAAAAGAGGACACAAATTTTATAGATGACAGTCAGTTAAAATAGATGATTGTCCTCTAAAAAAGAGTACGTATGGTCACCTTATGTAAGCCTCAATTTGTCATACCTTGAATTATCTACGTCAAATTGATTAAAACTTTGAAAATAAAATAAAAAACTAGTTTATCTCTTGTTTTGCCAATAACTAACAGAAAGTGTTGCAAAAGTTTTTGTTACATTTATTTATTTTTGCTCTACTAATAATACAAAAGTAGCCATAAGCCACACAAATATGAAATAAATATAATGTAGCTTACAGCACTTTTGAGCTGACGGCCTCAATTTAACATAAAGAAAAAATAATTTGTTGTGGTAAACATATTCTAAGAGCAGCATATTATGGTAAGATTTATGATTTTAGTCACTATATTACGATAATTATGGAATCATATTATAACTAAATATATTCGTAATATTACTTCATAATATTTTTCCCTTAATCATATTCTTATCCTATTAACCATAATAATTTAAGAAGTAGCCATATTATTGTTATGGTAATCATAATAAGTTAAGATGGAATCATATTATTGTCATGGTAATCATAATAAATTTAGATGTAATCATATTATGATACAACACCATTTTCAGAAAAAATAAAAATAAATTGAAATTTTTATGCATCGATTTTTTATTTTGTGGCACTTGAAAATTTTTTTTAATGTAAAAATAATTTCTTAATTTTTTTTTTTTTAACTTGTTTTTTTAATATGTTTTTTTCAATAGACACAACTGAACTGATAAAAAATTATTTTACAAATGGCGATAACAAAATATCATTAGAGTAATAATATTTTGATTGCATCTTAAACATATTATGATTACGTATAGAAAGTCATCATGTTATGGCTATTAAAATATCATGAAATGGTTGTGAGTAAATTAAAATGTTCTCAAAGTTATCATTATTTAGTTGTTAGAAAAATTATTATTTTTCAATCAACAATACTCAAATTTAAAATTGCGATAAATATTGAAATGTTTACAGTAATTATGATACTGTAAATATTAAATAAAAATAACAATTGTTTGTATACGACAACAATATATTGTTACAATAAACATATTGTAGTTGGCGTAACCATGCCCAACCATATTTTTTCTCTGCGTGTAATAATTTGCTACTAACTTTGTTTGGATCACATTGAAATTTTTGTTAAATATTTTCAATTAAACAAGTTTTATTTAAATACCAATAATCTAGCGAGTTTTTAGTACATTGCTTTTTATGTGTGTGTGTTTGTGTGCGTGTGTGTATAGACTTAAATTCTTTTTAGCTGTGACAAGACTATTTGGTGTCTTCTATATCTTAATTTTGCCGTTGCTTCTCTAAGAATCAGATAGATTCATTTGTATTTTGTGAGGAGGTTAGTTTTTTAATTTTTATTTTTTTTTTTTTGTTATTTCTTTTTATGTTGACTCATGTGATAAATTATGATATTTTATTTGTTGTAATTCTATATGAATATTTTAAGCATTTTATATATTTGTAGCGGCACTTTGCATATGAATAGTATTTTAACATTTAACGTTTGTGTTTTAATATTTTTTTTTTCAAAGAACTTGAACTTGACAAACTTGTATTAAGTTTCAGATTTTCTTACAAGTTTCTGTAAATAGAAATGACAAAAAGCCCAACTAAAAGTCAGCTTTTTTTAATCTTTTAAAACGAATTTATAAAATACGCCTCTTCGTTTTATATTTCATATAAATATGTTATTGTATTTTTGCAACATTATGAGATAATTTTATTTCAATATGTACTAGAGCATTCATAAACGGTTAACCGATTAATTAATACTCAATTAACTGACCGGTTAATTTAAAATTGGCTATTTTCGATTAACGTTTAAACCGGTTAATTTCAGTCGATTAATCGATTAACCGATGTTACAAAATTTTAAAAATAAGTAGTATTTTAAAATACTTTTTAAGGAATTCGGAAATAAATTTTTGCAGAAAGTTCTGTGCTGAGCTTTGCCAGGACGAGTAAAATGATGACCTAACAACAGCAGAAACTGGCGCTAGGAACACAAGCAATCTTTTAACAAAATTTTCCGAAAAAATTAGAAGTGTTTACAATTTTAAAAAATAATACCGGACTGTACACATTTTTTGCTTCAGTCAATAGTATAGAAAGGCTTGGGAATCAAATCCTGTGTTTAAAAAATGGATAAAACCAACAAACAATCCGTCAAAAGCTTTATGCAAATATTAAAATATATATATATATATAATTTTCGCCAGATGTTCCGACAGAAACGTGTTTGACTGCTCGGTTGGCACGTTTTGCCATTGAATAGTTGGCATCTCTGGCTTCCATTGAACCATATTTTTTCTGCGTAAAGTGAAGCAAAATTTTCTAATAGTTTATCAACTTTCAAAGAGTCTGCCCAAATAGGTTCCGAAACGGTTTTTTTGCGATTCATATAGAAGTTATTTATATCAACTTTTATATCCGTACCGGTACCCAATACGATGTAAGACACATGGACGTTTTTTGTACGCAAGTTACTTGTCGGAGTAAACTTAGGGTAGGTTCCATGGGCAGGATTCGAGAGACAGCTCACTTGGGTCCTCTATTGGTCCCTTTGTGATAAAAAAAACTTAGAGTAGGATCTTTAATTAATTATAGACCGATTAATTGAGGGGAATAATTTCTAGGCATAAAGAAATAAATAAACTCAAGCTTCACTTAAATTAAAGACATACAAATGTAATTAGTTGTTTTCGTAGATAGGGTTTTTTTCAGACCTTGGTATGGATTAATCTTCATTAAATTTTTAACTATTATTTTAAATCTTGTAGGTTGTATGTTTATCCAAGTTTTAGGCTTAAAGTATTTTTCGTGAGTATGCTTTACATCTGCATCTTCTTTTTTATGTGCCTATTTGCCATACGAATTCGGCGATCAGTATAATAACAATGAAGATGATGAACATAAAATTCCCGAATCGTCGAAAAAAAAATTAAATAAAAAAATTTTATTTTTTTATTTACAATAAATAATCACATAGAATTCTCCGAACAAATTTCAAATTGAGTATGCTGTAGCATCGACCACAATAAGCGGACCTCTCACGTGTACAACTGACCACTATTTCTTCTTAATGTTTTTATTTCGTCCTTTCAAAAATCCATACATTTTCAAAATTTCCCCATTAAAATGTTTAAAATAATCTTCTGATAATTTGCTTAAAGTTTTTTTATCAATACATATTCAATACTTTAAAGAAATATAAATTTGTTTGCTGTGTTCTTTTTTTATTAATCAACTTTCATCATAATCATCTCAAATGTAATGTGAACGGCTTTAAATAACTTAATCAAAATTTTGCTTAAACGCATTTAAAAAACCTAAGTGTAGCATTAATCATGTCAATTTGAAGTTTAGAGTTAAATCAGGTTTGAGGTGCTTACACGCGATTAAAATGTTAAGTGTGAATAGCATAAGTCAGCTCTGAACCCTCCATATATTCTGGGTCTATATGAGTAGCGAAGTTGATGAAACGTTAGTTTAACTGCAAAAAGGCGTTAATAACAAAAAATTTAAAATCGAGTTTCTGATTGATTATTTTGAATGCCATTAAAAAACATATCTTGACAAAATTTTATACTTCTGCGAACAAAAATAAGAATTTTTTTTAACAAAAAATAAAGGGACGTAGCAACCATAGCTAAATCGACTAAGAAATATTTAAGGAATTTTGTATACCCTTTAGTATCTCAAATGGTGAATATGGGTATGTAAAGTTTGTCATTCTATGCATAACTCAAAGAAATACTTATCTAAGGATCCAAAGAGTATATATACCTGTTCACACTATAAGTGGAATATATAGAAAAAGTCTGTTGATGTGTTTGGATCTGAAAATTAAAGTTTGATTTAAGAATTTTCATTTAACATACTTAATTTTTAATGAATTATGTGAATTAAAATATTCGAATCCAATTCACAACTACATAAAATAATAAACATAAAATTAGTTGATTGCTAATTGTGCTATCAAGTGATTGTGCCAGCTGATTGACCGTGTATGAGCTTGTGCTGTGATTGTTTGGTGCTTTATCAAAAAAAAATTGATATTTGTTTGCTTGTACCAGCATGATTGAATCGTGTGTTGTAAAGTTAGCTCATAAAAGTTAAATCGTCAAGGCATAAACATCAAAAAATACAAAATTTAAAATATGAATGCCATAGAAACAATATTTTGGGGAGAATTTCCATGAAAAGTTAAAAGAAAATTTTCCATGAAAAGTTAAAAGAAAATTTTTATCGTTATTCATTACAACCTTTTCCATATAATTTATGGTAAAACTTGAATTTTGTACCAGTATACTAGTGTATTGTGTGCTTCAAGCCTAATTGCACAATCACTTTACTATGCAATCATGATGGTATTGTGTATGTGCCTTATAAGTATTTTCTGAGGTATCCCTTATTTATAGTATGATTAGCTGTATATACTTAAGGGGGTATTAGATAAGTATTTCTCAGTGTTACATATGGAATGACAAACTTAATATACCCACATTCAGCATTTGTGGTATTAAAGGGTTTAAAAACGTTTCTATATTAATACTTAATAGAATACAATAGAAAGTCTTTAGAAGCTAAAACCAAAAGCACATCTTTTACAAAAATCTAGTTCTAAGCAATTAAAAATTTAGTTGTTTTAACTCTATTAAAATTTTATTCATTTGTAAAATATACAAAATTTATTTAAAAATGTTACAAAAAACTAAATTATATCCCTTTTAAAAGGCCAAGTTATGAAATGAACTTTAAGTTATTTAAAAAAAAGTGCTATTTATAAATGCATTAGGCACAAATTAGCAAATAAACAAAAGACTTGAGAAACAAACTTACTTTGATGAATCAACAAAAAAAATTACAAAAGACTTAAGCAACCAAACAGTTTTTAAACTTCATTTTCAAAATGCTGCATATTTTTAAGTTGCAACAGACAAATAAAAACAGTGATTTAAATCTCAAAAAAATTTAACATTAAAAGGCTTGAATGAAAAATGTTTTTGAAAAAAAGATATACATATTTACATGCTTCCGTTAAATGAATATTTTTTTAAATTACATTGAGTTTTTCATACACGAAATGAAAAATTAACTAAAAATGGCTTGAACCAAGAAAATTTTGCATGTCTCCAGCTAACAATTACTTATAAATACATGTGTGGATCGGTTTACGCCAAATGTTTCTTTATTCAAAAAGATTTGACTTAATTTTGATATTTTAATAAGGCTGAAGTTCATCATATTTAATTTTCATTAAATTATTTTTATGAAGAAAGGAATTTTACAACATGAAATTAATTAAAATTTATTTGATAATTTTTTCATTCTTGACTGCCTAAAATTAAATTAAAATATAAAAATTTGGATTAAAGCCCATGAACAGTTCAACAAAATAATCAAAATACTAATTAATTTTACTAAAGTTATGACGAATTAATGAACACAGCATTAAAAAATTTATTTTGTTTGAAACACAACAATATTATTTTTAAACAATTGTTAAATATTATTTAGGACATTATGACGATATGACTTGATAGCACACCTTGTGAATCCCCCAATAGTTTACTGGCACTCTAGTGTATATTAAGCTGGGATCACACGATTGTCGACATACACAAATTTTCACACTTTTTAATACCCCAATCGTGTGACTGCACAACCAAATGGCAATCCCAATCGAAGAAAATATTTTGCTTACTTTTACCTGGTGCAATGCAAACGCGCGTCAATAAAAATATCAAAAATGCACTAATATTTTTTGTGTTCTTGTGCGGCAATAAAACAACACAATACGCCCCAATATTTGCCTTTTTTTAATAAGTTTGCGTTTTTTGTTGTTCTTTTTGTAAGTAATGAAGATATTTATGTTGGTATTTAGTATGCATTTTTTTTTTTAAATTATTGCTATAAACAAAATATGTTTGTTCACAAGCAAATGTACCTGTTCAGTGCGAATATTTTTATTCAATATATTTATTTAATAAAACTTTTTTTTCTTTAACAGATATTTGTCGTTAATATTTCGTAAAGAAAATATTTGTTAATTTAAAAACGAGAATAAAAAATTCCTTAAAGTGGCCAAGATTTCTCTTTATTAAACGATTTGTTACTGATATTTAAATAATATTATTTTGATTCTAAATTTAAATCAACTAAAGCGATACAAATATTTTTAATTTGTATTCTAAAAATTTGAATAAAAATATTCTGTATTTCTTTATATATTTTAAAATAGAATTTAACTTTGTTGACAGACTGTTCAATAATTTCATATATTTTTCTTAAAAATTACAAATAAAACTACAGGCGGGCCTCGATTATTCGTGATCCGGTTAACCGGTAACCCTGATTAACCGTGATGACCAAAGATCAGTCTATTGTTTTTTGTTTGCAATGTTTTCAGATTGTTTGCTTCGACAAACCTTGATTGCCTCTTTTATCCATGATGAAATTAGAAAAATATTAGACAAAAAAAGTCACACGACTTTTTTTTAAAAAAATTGTGTTCTTTTTTTTTTTGCTTGTCCTTTTTTGTCTCATGTTTTTAGTAAAAAATTTAATGTATGCATACCTATTTAATTTAAAAATGTACCTAAACTTCTTGAATTAATTTTTTTAAATGCAAATATGTATGTACACCAATGTTCACTTGTTAAATAATTAAAATATTAAAAAAAACTTTATCAAAATTGTTATTCGATTAACCGTGAAAATCGATTATCCGTAATGCTACTGGTCCCGACCATCACCGATAATCGAGGCCCGACTGTATTCAACAAAAATTAAATTTGTATTAAAAAGGGCAATCGTATGATCTCAAAACATTTGTTTGGTGCAATGTTATTATTGTGCGTCAATAAAGCTAAATAAAAAATATGTCATATTGGTGCATTTGCGGCAATCTCGTGATCCCAGCTTAGGACTGGTCCTCATTTTCTGACTTAAAATTAAACAGGGCCCCTTTAAATGTTATCGTTAGCACAAAAATCATTATGTAAAAGTTAAAAATTGATATTTTAAGACTAACACGTGCCTCATTTAGGTTTAAAAGTGCATATGTGCGACGTACGTTAAACCTCAATGAGGCACGTGTTAATATTAAAATATCGATTCAATTAAAATTAATAACATTTTAGGGGGGTGGGGCCTCCTGCTTTAAAAATTTTAAAGTCAGAAAATAAGCACCAGTCTAGTTTACATGTTTAGCTTTATATGGTTATTCGGTATAAAACATTAATGCTTGTAAAAATTTTATATTAAATAAAGATTTAAAAAACAAATTTTCTATGAAAATTTTCCTTAATAAACGTTAGTTAAATTTAATAACTGTTTGTGATTACGGGGGTGAATCTTCCATTGATACATATGTTTGAAATAAATTTATTTTAAAGAAAATTATTTAATTTTAATAACTATTCAGGTGAATTATTAAAAATATGAATTTTCGAGTGAAGAATTTATGTTGGCTGAATTTTATTTGTATAATAAAACAACAAAACAAGTTAGAGTGCTTTATTCAGATGTGCCGAATCTTTGATACCAAGGAGTGATATCTATATTATATCTATTTATTATTAATTTATATTTTAAAAAAAAACAGACATCAGCATTAAAATTGGTTGCGGTTTAGGCCTATATTAAATGATTGACTGCCAATGAGTAAATTGGCTAAAGTAAATTTGCATAATTCAGTTAACAGTTAAAGCCGTACTTAAATAATGTTTAGAAGGGGAATTTATATTGGAGCCATGGTAAGTTAAGAACCAATCATCCCAAAATTATGCAGAGTAATTTCTGGTAATAAAAAACATAAATTTCAGCAGTGAAATTACACTCACAATATTCTGTACGTAAAATTAACTGAATTTGTATCTAAAATAAATGAAAATTCAGTTAAAACCCGGTCTACTTATTGCTTTATTTATTTTTAATGAAAAGTTCTTTTAATTTTTACTGTCAACAATTCAACCCCATGTTTCGTAAAAACAAATAAATGTTCAGTTATTTTATATAAATTAACTATCAAAAAATTAACTGAATAAAGGAATTTCAGTTGTTTTATTAAATTCAGTAATTTTCAATTACTCCACAAGAGAGCCGAATTTCTAAAAAAAAAACACCAGACAGACACCTGTCCACTTGTTTTTCTAATGTGAGAGAGAGAGAACATTATTGTTTACTTACCCTGGTGCATACGGTTGTTTTACTTTTGTTGTACTGACCTCGTTTGTTTAAAGAAGAACTCACCAGCAGCATGAACGATAAGGTGTCGCAATTATTTTACTTTAAAAATTTGATGTATTTAACTTCATCATTTAAACAAATAGAAAATGGGAATTTGTTACACAAAACAAACATATCATTTTTGAAGATAACTAAAAATGTATTTTTTGGAAGTTAAATTACATAAAATAACTGAATATTCCTTTGTTTTTACGGAATATGTAGTTAATTTTTTGACATTTATTTTAAATTAAATTTAATTTTACATAAATAAGAATTTTACTTAATCAACGGACAATATTAACTGCAACTGTAAATCCGTATTAATATGCTCTTAGTTTTTTGAATAACTGTTAGAATCAGTTAAAAATAAATTTGATTGGAATTTTTAATGTATATTTTTTTAAAAATTGCTGAACGCAATACTTCTTAAATAAACTACAGTCCGTTACTTTTATAATATCGTGAGTGTAGTTTTAGCGTTTACAGTGAATTTCAGAAGGCTGCTAAATATGGGATCTACGGTAAATTATGGATCACAAATTGCATAACATTTTTTCTGGCCATACGAAACTAAGTTGGATGAAATTTTACCACAATAAATATATCTTCAACGGTTTTAGGCGTATTTAATTAATTTACCAGAGTAGGCTTTATATGGGGCCTATCGTTAATTATGGACGTATCATCACGAAATTTATTAGTGTTATTTCTTGTCCTATAAAACTGTGAAGTATTTAATTTAATTCTGATAGCATTATTAATTATGGTTTCAGGCATACTAAACTGTTTTCCGGGAGAAGGGCTTATATGGGGCCAAGGGTAAATTATGGACCGATCTTCACGAAATTTTACAGTGCGATTTTCAGTCAAATAAAACGAACTTTTGCAAAATCTTTTATCATTCCGTGCATTGTTCCACCATTTATGTTTTACTAACAAAATTATAAAATTTTTAGGGTGGTGGTTCCAAATTTTGATTCACAGCTCTTAGGATAACTACAAGCAATTTGACACCAAGATTGTTTTTTTCTTTTGAGTTTTTAGAAAGTAAACGTGTTTTCAACAGATGGACATGGTTAAATCGGCTTAGAATTACTAAATGAGCCAGAATATTTATACTTTATGGGGTCTGAGATGAATAATAAAAAAAGTTGCACCCGGAATGACAAACTTAGTATACCCTCTTCACAACAAATTGTGGTGGAGGGTATAAAAAATAGGGTTATTTTAACGAAATTGTTTATCAAAAAGCAACTTTTTTTTATTTGAATTGAAGATTTCTTGTTCAGCTGTTGTATATAATACTAAGACTCTGACTTGAGTCTCTAATAGGGGCCTAGGAAATGCGACGCTAGTAAAATCATTTCATTCTGCATAAATACACTGGCCCATGTTCATAGTCAAAAATAAAGTCGACTTTAAATAAAAACCGGTTTTAAATGCATGTGAACGCCATTGTTTTAAAATATACTTTAAAAAAAGTCGACTTTATTTTTGACTATGAATATGGGCCAATGACTTTAAATTTGTTGGGTCCAAAAATGTTTAATTATTTTTGTTTCATTAAAGTCCACAAATGTTTTTAATTATGTTAATAAAGAAATAAAAACAAATAGAGAACTTAAATGATAATATAAGACAGAATTTTGTTGGAGTAAATTTTTAAACCCACACCACAATAGTGGGGAGGGTATTATGCATTAGTGCTGATGTGTGTAACGCCTTAAAATATTGGTCCTAGACCCACCTTAAAGTATACCGATCGACTTAGAATCACTTTCTGAGTTGATCTAATGATGTCCGTCGGGCTGGCAGGCTGGCTGGCTGGCTAACTATGTAACCTTGTGCGCAAGGTACAGGTCGCCAATTTGTGAATAATTTAATAAAACTTGGTACATAGGTTCTTATTTGCACAAGGACCGAATGGGCCGAATCTTAGGACCACGAAGGGAGATAGGGGGCAATTTCTGCCTCCATCAAACCGATTTTAATGAAATTTTAAACAAAGATGGATCCATATTTGTACGGACAAATAAGCTTTGCATTTTTAAAAAAATGGGACCACGAGGGGAGATGGGGTGCAATATTTGCCTCTCAGAAACTATCAAACCGATTTAAATGAAATTTAAAACATAGATACACTTTCGAAAATGTGTTTTTATTAATTAAATACTGTGGTGTTGGGTATCATATGGTCGGGCTTGACCGACTATACTTTCTTATTTGTTTTTATTATTATCTGGTATCGGATATTTGTATACCCGCACTACAATAGTGGAGAGAATATTATGCATTTGTGCTGTTGCTTGTAACAACTAAAAATATTGGCCCTAGACCTTTAAGTGATCGGTATCAACTCAGAATCGCATTCTGATTCTGAGACAATTTAATAATGTCCGTCCGTCTGGCTGACTGTCCATGTAGACCTTGGCCCTATTTTGGAGATGCGTAATTCAATATAATTTAGTACATAGGTTCTAATTGGCCCAAGGATCAAGCCTTTTTAAAATGGCGTGAATCGGTCCATAAGTTTTCATAACCCCGCATACAAGCTTCTTTCCGAACAGGGTACTTGTGCCCATATTTGGCAATCCGCTAAAACAACATTCAAGGCAATTGCCACCTCAACTCTTAAGGCCGAAGGTCATAAGTTTTTGACAAGATATCGCACTTGCATAAAATTCACAAAAAAAAAATTAAAACCACTTAAAAAACGTAATTAAAATATTTGTATGTTTTTTAAATACAGAGAGATTAATTAATTTACATGAATAAAAAAGAGTTATTTTATAATGTCACAACATTTATCAGCCACCCTGTATTGCCTTTAGTAAAACTATTAAAATATTTAAATAGCAATAAAACCAACCAAATGCCTTAAAAATCTGAACTTTTTATTTCTTAACAACCAAAAAAACAAAAGATTTAAGCAACGAACCTGAAACCACATTAATTTTATAAAGCAAAGTTCAAGTCTGTAATAAAAAAAATCTAAAATCTGCTCTAAGTTAAACTAAAAAACAGTTACTTGGTCCAAAAACATTTCTCAATGCAATATTTTCCGCAAACTTATTTATTTATTTTGTAAAAATGTAAACTATTTAATGATAAAATGTTGTTGAAAAATGTTTACTACATGTAATTTTTTTTAAAATTGTTTTAATATTTATCTGTTTTTTTTTTTGTTGTTCTCTTTTTGTTTTATATCTTTAAGCAAAAAATATAATAATATTTCTTATTTAAAATTATAATTTCATTAATAATATTAATGATTTCTTTATTAAATTTTCTTGTTGTCTTTTCACAGATGTTTTACCACCAACAGCACATACAACGAATACGACACTTGAGCATATTTCTACTGCTGTTACTCTATTTGTCACAAATTAAAGCTTGGCGACCATGTCCAGAACTGAGTCCAGCTTTGCGTTTACCTTGCAGGTGTGTATGTATGATATTAGAAATTTATGCAATTTTTTTACGTTTTTAAGTAGTTAAAAGAACAGTGGGTAGAATTAAAGAAAAAAAAATATTTATTTAACTATGATTTTTCTTTTAACTGTTGTTTTTAATTGAAGTTTTTGATATTTAAATAAGGCTTAAGTTCATCCAATTTAAATTTTTATTAATTATTTTTAGTGAAAGAAGGAATTTACAATATAAAATTAATTGAAATTTTTTTTGTTTATAATTTTATTTTATGCTGAACACGGGATTAAACTCGGGTCGAATTTACATGTTTCGATAATAACCACATTCCCATTTTCAAGTTTCATTTTTTCTTTAAACTTAATTTTATTTTATTTTTTCGATATTTAACAATAAATAAATAACACTAAAAACGTTGCCGTTTACTTAACACAAACAGCTGACTTTACGATTACGATAACAAGTGTAGTTTAAAATGTTACAGAATGGCAAAATCGTTCATTTGATTGTTAAACTTTTTACCAATGACAACTATTGTTAAAATTAATTACAGAATCGCCCTACTGCTTTAATTATGTATTTTCGAACAGCTAACGTTTGCAGTGTTGCCATATGATGCTTTTACGAACTTGCTGTGCAGTGATGCATTTTCGAATAGGCCCATAATCAGGTACCTGGGGACTTTTTTTAACTTTAAACCAGAGTTTAAATATTAACATTACTGTTTTTTAGTGTTTTGTACGGTAATCTTTAATTGTTGGTTCTATTTTACACACAAATGGCGACCTTAGGACAACAACTAAACTTCATGTAAGATAGAAACTTGTTGTCCTTAGGTCACGAAATGTCGTTCAGAAAAAGGGTCTCATGTCAAAATCCTCTCGAACGCTTGCATTGTTAGATTGATTTTGATTCTAATCGAAATAAGTTTTCGTGAGTGGAAAAAATACATGTGCAATTAAGTAACTGCAAGGATTTCGCCAAACAAAAATTCTATAAACTAGAAAATTACCCAAGAGTCATATTAAGGTATACCAATTTACCAGGATTAACTTACATAAATGTGACCGTAATGTTGAGATCTGATTCATAATTTAACTTCGTAGTTTACTTAGGGTTAAAAACCAAGTTTCTTTAAAAACATACAGACCAACATAGAGCAAGCGTTACGTTTTCTTCAACGCTGATTTGATATACCTAAAAAAGAACGTCAACGTTGTGTCATGAAGGGAAATGTTAATCTATCTTGTTTTAAAACATAGGTAAATAAACAATAGTAGCCAACTTCACTACTTAACGTGCTGTAAAATCAGATTTTGCAATTGCATTGCGTTGACCTGGGGCTATTTTGATTTGCTTCATATATTTTGTTTATGCATAAAAACTTTTACCAGATAGAAAACGATTCAATAAAGTTCTATTAAATTTTTATATTATTTACAAGTATTCCCTTATCCAACCCCACAGTGCCGTGTCAAATACATAAAATGTTTTCTTATGTATGTTTGTATGTATGTATTTGTGCTTATTAAATCAACTGCTTTTTTAACGGTTTTTTTCTCTTCATAGACTTTTTATAATCATTTTATGTGTGATTTTGTGATTGTGTCACAGAATTTCTTTCTACACTTATTCTCTCACTCAACCACTCAGCCACTCGCATTCTTTCTTTCTCACTAGTTGAGCTGGCTGTTAGGCTTGATCACTTACTATGCTAATGGAAGCAATAAAAATTATAAGTAAACAATTTCCGCCTATGGCAGATTGATTTTCATTCACAACTTTTGCATTTTTTTTTTTTTTTTTTTTAATTTATTTTATTTAATGCTTGTTTTTTTATCTTGTCATGGAATTTTAGGTTATCGAACATTTTTTTCTCATTGACTAAGAATATATTTTTGTTGTTTTGTTTTTATTTCTAAAATAGATGCAATGTTGTTGCTTTTGGCTCAACGGGACAACTAGGTGCAGTGGCCATGGATTGTGATCGTGTTGTATTTCATGGTGAAGCTCCACAGTTACCATACGGTGCACCAATAGTTTTATTCTCTCAGCGTTATAGCGGCCAACAAGTACTGCCATCACAGGTAAGATATTTAGAACTTAAGGGGTTTTGTTTTCATAAAAATTGTATGGAGTTTTTTAAGGTGAGGTAAAATGTTTTAGAAGGAAAGAGGGGTCATATTTTAAGGGATTTAAATTTTTAAGAATTTAGCAGCTTAATTAAAATAATATAAGTAATAACTTTAACTATTTTAATCGATTAAATAAAAATCGAATCTGTCCGTGTTGTTTATTTTTGAAAATATGAATTTCTTAGCTGAATAATGTTTTTCTACTTGTATTATAATAACATGTGTTAAAATTCTTAGGCAATATAAGGCTTTTCTTAGCTGAATTATTCTTTTCTGCAAAAATTCTATTAATTTTAATAAAAATTTAATAATTAATAATAGAATTTTTAAACTGAATTATTATTTTATTAGCTGAAGTTATATAAAATTAGTAATACTTAGGAGAAACTTATTGGCTGAATACATATTTTAGCTGATTAAACACATATTGATAAACCAAAGTAAGACTAATATTACACTTATATTATTCAGCTAAATTTAATGTATCTGCTAAAATTTAACTAGTGTAAGAAATTTGATATTTGTAGTAAAATTCTTAATCTAAATACAAATTTCCTTAGCTGAATTGTACTTTTTGCAAAAAGCCTACTTATTTAAATAGAATTAGTAATATAAACGAAAACCTCCGTAAGACTAGTAATATAAAATTATAATTCAGCTGAATTTTATTTATCTGCTCAAATTGAAGTAGTTTCAACAAAATCATTGTTGCGATTTTTTTATCTGAATACATATTCGCTTAGCTGAATTGTATTAATCTTCAAAAAATGCTACTAATTAAAATAGAAGTATGAATATATAGGAAAAATAGCTGAGCTTATTATATTGTTACGTTTTTCTTTAATAAACGCATTTGAGTTCTTTTAAGTGCAAATCCAAATAAATACACACTTATTCAACTTAACAATTAATTAATATTTTCACAAAATGTATCCAATACTGTTAGTTACGAACTGAACCGTTTAATGTCTCAAAACAAACTCAACTCAACATTGCTAGTCAGCCTGTATTTATAGTTCACCACAGGTAGTCGTTGAAGACTAGTAGATTCAAGAACCTAAAATTAAATCTAAGGTCTACAATACAGTGAAGCAACTCACAATTTAAACTAATACGACAACTTAAACTGTAAATAATTCCTACATAAATCTTATTTCGTAACCATACATTGATTTACCAAAACCAAATTAAGACTTATAATATATTTATAGAATTTAGTTAAATTTTGTTTATCTGTTAAAATTAAACTAGTTTTAACAAAATTATTGTAACTTGTACTGAAATTCTTTATCTAAATACAAATTTGCATAGCTGAATTGTACTTTTCTGCTAAAATCCTACTTATTTTTAACTTAACTAGTAATAAATAGAAAAAACTTCTTAGCTGAATATATATTTTAGCTATTTTTATATTGATAAATCGGAAACAAAGTAAGACTTATAAAAATAAGCTCAATTTTTATCAGATTAATAAAAATTAGCTTAAATTTAATAGTTTAATTAAAGTTGTTGTTATTTTTAGTAAAATTTTTTATCTGAATACATATTTCCTTAGCTGAATTGTACTTATCTGCAAAATATATATAAATCTAAGGATTCTAGTGAATTTCTTTATCTAAATACAAATTTTCTTAGCTGAATTAAACTTTTTTGCAAAAATTGTACAAATTTTATTCAAAATTTAATAACTACAGTTAAAAGCCATAGCTTAGTTAATTTTTCTTTAACAATTTGTGTATTTAATAAAAAAAATTTATTGTATAGGTAAATTATATTTTTACCCCAATGATTTCATTATTGTTATTTATATTAAAATTCTTTAGATAATTAAATATTTTTTTAGCTGAATTGTATTTTTAAAGCAAAATAGTTATAAATTTTAACAAAAATTTCGTTTTTAGTAATAAAATTTCTTAGTTAAAGTCTACATAGTAATTTGTATACATTATTTTATTTAACACCATACTACTATAAAAATTTGCTTAAATAATGTGTTAAACAAGAATTCGAAGCTTTTCGACAACATTTGATTAAAAATTATGTCATCTATAGCTAAATAATCTAGCTGTTTATCCAAAAATAAATACATGCAAAATTTTAATAGTATAAAAGATTATTATATTTATTTTTTAAAGTAAAATTATTCTTCTAATTTATTCCACAAGGGAACAAATTTGAACAAATTTTTTGCGGTCTGGAATTTGAATGCAAATTTTTACTAATTTGAGGTCGCTGATTTAAAATATTAATCTTAACATAATTTCGAATGAAATGAGGTTTATTTTTTTTATTCGCAATTCATACAAAAAGAAAAAACGTTAAAGATACACACATATTCAAGAAGTATCGATCTAAATAAAAGTAATTTTAGCAAAAATCCTGCAATTTTTAACCATGTTTGCTTTGAAATTGCATTAGTGTCCACAATGTCTTGCAATTTTTGAATTATAATCGTCTTTTTCCTCTTCTTCTTTTTATATTTTATATCCAAACATAAATACACCTACAGCCAACTTCGTGTTGAAAAGTGTGAGAATTAGAAAACAAAATAGAATTGCAGAGTACATGCAACTGAGTACCCTTATCCAATCTTCTGACCTCTATCACCAATAAACTTAAGAATTGCTGCAACAAAAATTACAAGATCGGACGATGACTAACTGTATTAACCGATTCTTGGCTGAATGATTAAGTTTTTAATTTCTAAGTTTAATCTTTGATGTTACCCAAAACTAAATTTTAGAAAGCCAAGACTTATTATGCTTATTTACATAAAATAAATAATAATAAAAAGAAACTTGGCTGAATTATATTTTTTATTGCTGAATTACCATAATTTCCATCAATACATAATTGTTTTGCAATGTTTTCAAAAATTTTTATTGACTCATTAGGCTGAATATGAATTTTGATCAAAAATTTTATTTTAAAGCAATTCAAAACACTTTTTGTTTCCTAATATAATTGTTTAGAATTACAATATCAATAAAAAGTTTTTGTTTTAGTCTTGTTATGATAATTTTAATGTTTTCTATTTTATTGTCTGAATCTTTTTTTTTATCATATCACACAATAAATAAACCAAATTATTCACTTTTAATTTGTTTATTTTAACAAGCGATTAATCATTAAAAATTTGTTTATTATTAAAACTGATGCCACAGTTTAAACAATTGTTTGTAAAAGTTGTAAGACTTAAAAATAATAAGTTCCTCAACATACCCGTTACAAACAAAAAATAGAGTCGGTGTTGTCTATACAACCATAACTTAACGGGTTTTTTCATATATTAAGCTGGGAAATAGCTAGACGACTTTAAGATTTAAAGAAAAGTAAGAGAACAAATAAAGTCAAGGTTGCCGGAAAAAATCTAATTGAACAATAAAACTTTTAAACAAGAAACTAAAAATTAAACAATTGAACTTTAGGAGTATTTTCATAATAAAATAATTAATTTTTAAATATATTGTTAAATAAACAGCATTGAATGCACTAAAAATTAGATGAATGTTTTGAAAAAAAACTTTTACTTTGTATTAATCATACATAATTAAAAAAGGAAAGAGATATTCAAAACAATAATTCATTACACTCTTTTATCGTATCCAAATAGGAAAGCTTTTAAAAAATAGAACAAAATTTCTGCATCTTAATTTTAAAAATGTGGCAGTTCCCATATATACAGGGCTGTCAGATGTGGCGATTTCTCGCCAAACGTGGAGATTTTAATACAAAATACATACCTTTTGTTTAGCCATGAATTTGTTTTGAGAATTGATGACAAATTGACCGTTTGTTATTTGGTCAGAATTTCTTAATGATGGTATTCCATCTTATTTAAATCAATCTTAAAGTAAAAAGTTATAGCTAAAGGATGGTCCAACCATAATGCACGATATTAATTGCAAGTCACACCTTAACGTCAAGTTCTTGGCCCAACTTAATTTGACATTTCTATTTTTCAGTGTTTGACAAATTCAACCATGAAGAGGTACACAATTGAGCAGCGCGTTAATATTTCCCCACAGTGGAGAACAATTCAAAAGCTTAAGGAAGAAATAATTCGGCATATTAACAATATTGAACCTCAGGTTAGGTAAAGAAGGGTTATGTGCCCAAGGGCACACTTCCACTCGGAGACCAATGCGGTCCCTTGTGAATCCCTTCAATGAAGAGAAAAGTAAAGAAAATAAGTATGAAGTGCATAGAATTAAGAAAGTTCGAAAGTTAGTAGGTACCACGTAGAACTATTACCCTCTCTACAGTCCCCTCAACAAAAAACAACCGTACTATTTCCCTGACAAACCGGAATATCAGGTCAGCCGGATTACATCCAGCGATGCACCCTAGTTCGTCGTGAAATCTATCTCCTGGCCACTTCTGGCAGAGACCCTGCATCCTAGAACAATGGCACAATACAAGCTCGATCATCTCCAGCTCTTCAGAATCATCGTACAACCTGCAGAAGTCCAGTATGGTGTTGTCCCATTTTCCCGTAAAAGCCCTAACAGGACAATGACCCGTCAAGAACCCGATAAGTGTTCTAAGACCACCCTTGTCCAATCCCAGTAGAACCCTGGTTGCCCCCACGTCCAATCTGGGCCATAGTGCCGTAGACATCCTGCAGTCAGTTCTGTTCCCCCAGGATAGGTTAACGTCCTTACGGAATTTATCCCGTATCACCCCATTGTAGTAACATACGGGGGGCTTTACCCCCCTGTCCCCTACCACTCCATGAGTTTTCTAAGAGCATTCCTACAGCGAGCGACCAGGCACGATCGCACCGTATAATTTTTCAATGCCGTAAGCGTCACCACAGATCAACCCACGATGTGATCCAGTATCACTTCCGTCGCCCTCCAGATCGCTAGGATCTCAATCATTAAGGCGTTTGAATGATCTTTTCACGTCGGTGTCCGCGATATATATACCGGCACCTGTGCCGGTTTCCATCTTGGATCCATCCGTAAATACGACCCACCCCTCAAACAGTCCATTGGATCCACGCCAAATTTCCTTATCCGGGAACTCCACTGGTGGTGTAACACCGAAGTCCAGGGTTATACTCCTATGATCCGAACTTCCCTCGAGAATAATACCCCGATCAAGCAGACCTACCTCGTACAAAATTCTTGTGTGATCATCCCGCCTAGGTTTAACTAAGGAAGACTCGTTAAGTCTAAGTAAGTTCCTTACAGCCACACTTCTTACATAATGCTTAATTGGGGACAGATATAGTAGGATGTCCAGCGATGGCTGTGGAGTGCTTCTCCTTGCGCCTATAATGCCAAGAGATGCACTCCTTTGAACCTTGCTGAGCATCTTCCCAAACAGTGCATCCATAGGTAAGTAAAGGCCTAACGACCGATGTGTAAATCCAGTTAACCATATCCGGCCTCAGACGCCAGTTCTTACCGATGGAGTTCCTGCATGTGTAGTAGACATTGAGTCCCCTTCTCATCCTCTCCAACATTGAACCTTAATTATGTCTAAGGGTCATTGAAAATATGGACCATAGAGGTATACCACCGAAGGCGTTTCTTAACATACAACAAAATGAAGCAGCTGATCTGCAACGTTACTGTTACTCCCGGCTAACTGAGCCTTAAGTGTACACTAAAGGGCACTTTCAATGCATCCGCTCAAGTTCCTTTTAAATTACAAACAATAGGGCTTTATATAGAAGAAAGCTTAGACTTGTGCCCCTATTGCGGTTCTCCACTTTTGTAACAGTTTGGTTGTCTTTGGTAAATTCACATTGTCATTCTCAACTCAACAGGCAGTTGGCTATTCAGTTGTGTATCGGTTTTTTTCGTGGTATTGCCGATTTCAACTTTGTAAATGTTTGGTCGACAAAAATGTTAAATGCACACAACTGCTAAAAAGTAGTTGTGTTATTGGCAGTTAAAGTTTAATTTTTTTTAAATTCGGTGAAAATCTTAGACAAAATAAAGAAATCGTATGTATAAATTTTTTTTTAATAACTTTTTCGCTATTTTTAAAAATTTGAGCGGCTTGTCCAGCTTGTTTAGAGAAACTTAGAAATTGCTCGCGAAAAACCCCAAAGTTTGATATGATGAAAAATTCATGTAATAGATAGAATGTTATTTGACACAACAGTTAAAAACACTTGTAGTTTAAAAAAAATTATTTAATTTTATAAAATGTTCACTTGTCAAACGTGATATTTTAAGTTGGCAAGTTAAAAGCAATCTAAACTAAAAACAGTTGGGTATCACAATACCTGAAATGAGTTTGGCTGTGCAGAAGATGGGTTTACTCTCACACGACCAAACTGAGTTGACTTAATTGACAGTGCTAAGGAAAATATTGAAGATGTCAGTAAAAAAGATTTTGTTGAAAAGTTTAAAAAAAGTTTTATATCGTAATACCAGATTACAAGATTAATTAAAATAACAAAAATTATATGACATAAAATATTATTTTATCCATCTGAACTTTTAGCGTTGATATATGTTTCAGTTACGTCTTGCGATTTTGTAAGATTGTTTTTCCATTTATTGAAATGTTTTATGCGATAACAGGAAATTAGTTATAAGACAATCAGGCAATTCACATGGAGGCTTTTACGACGTCGCTTTTCGACGTCACTTTTGGTTTGATGGCAAGCGGTGTAGAGACGAAAGAGGGGTAAACCAAACGACTCGGTTTGTATTTTCATGTCGTTTTTTATATTTCTCTTTTAACTTTTTCTTTTTACGCTTTATTCTTTTTCTTACTTTGAAGTGTGTGGTTGAAAATACAGTGAGTCCTCGATTATCGATAACAAACGGGACCGGCAGCATTCTTGATTATTAATTTTTTTTTGGTGTGTTTCATATTTTATATAAATATGTAATGTATTATTATGTAAATATAGGGAAAAAAGTAATTGGCAGAATATGCTTCCAGTACGTTGGGAAATTCTCTTTCTTCGTTTATTTAAATTTGGTTTTATTGTTCTAATTTAAAGGAAAATATAATTTTTGTTTATAATTTCGGATTACAGAGGTGATTTAAATCAATGCAAAAACAAATTATATTTTCCAGTTAATTGATGCTGCCGGTTAATCGAATGACGGATAATCAAGGTCATACTGTAAATAAAAAAAAGACATGCAACCAAAAATCATCGTATGAACGCAAAGAGATTTTGGAAGTTGCTTTAAAAGGGAATCAAGATAAAACGACGTCGTAAAAGCCCTCATGTGAATTGAGTGAATCAAAACTTTATAAAATAAATGTTTCTTAAATAACAACATGTTTATTTTTGCCAATTAGTGTAATTTTTCGTGCCATTTTTTACACTTATTCGTGTCATTTTGCCAGCCAGTTTCAACAATTTTTCGTGCCATTTTTAACTTGCCCCGATAATAAATAATAAATACTAAATATTATTTTTAAAATTAAAATAGAGCAGCCTTTGGCGTTTTTTTTTTGCGATTTTTTTTCTTAAAATTTGGCGAAAAAGATTAAAATAAATCTGACAACCCTGCATACATATATACTTATCTATCCGCAATGATCTTAAAAATACATCAAGTACTTTTGAAAAGAGCAAATTTACTGTTAACGAATCTTAAAAAAACTTAGATACACATTGAAAGAAATAAAAGCGGCAAAAGTAATGCAAACATATTTATAGTATAAAGAAGAGATGAGAAAGCAAAATTAACTTCAAAACACTTTCACTTGGTCTAAATAAAATAAACAGACAACCCGTCAAACTTCAAACACGAAATTATTATAATCTTGAGACTTCCATTAACAGCCAAGAATATGAAGATAAAAACTCATAAAAAGTGAAATTTGTTTTTTTAACTTCTTTAAACAAGAAAACATTTTTACAAAGAAAATAAAAAAAAGAAAAAAAAATACAAAATCACATTAAATGTAAATGTGTTAATCACCAAAATCCAATTAAATATTAATTAATTTACTCATTCTTCTTAATTCTCTTTCTTATTCATTCAAAATTAATTCTTTTTCTTTTCATTTTTTACAGCACTTTGGCATTTTGAAACTACCCATGGAAGAATTAGATTTATCAAATAATCTAATTAGACGCATACCAGAAAAATCTTTTGTCGGTCTTAGGGAAACCCTAACGACACTACGTTTGGCCAATAACTTACTCGGCGACAGTTTGAATCCAATATTTTCTTCAGCCGAATTTCATCCATTGAAAAATTTAAAACTACTAGATTTATCGGCGAATAAAATTAAATCCATTGAGGAGGGTCTGCTCAAAGGTTGTGTTGATTTGAAGGTCAGTGTAAAATTGTGCATATGCATTCACGGGTGGTGGTGTTCAAATGATTAATTATGTTTTTTTAATTTGGTATGTTCACGTGGTGTCGTACAAGTGTTTAAAGACAAATCAAAGATTAAAGAGAAAAAAAATCAAGACACAAATCAATACAAACATATTTTAGTCATGTCTTATTAACATTTTTCAAAGGTCTTTTAAGCTTAAGAGTTGGACGGACATATTAGTTATTTTAATGCTTACACCATTTCTCTAGAAAATGTTGTACTTTTAAACTTGTCAAACTAAAGGGTCGTTTAATTTTAAGGGCCGATGTTGGTTTTGAATAAAACACAAATTATTTAGAAAATTATTGTCATTTCTTTTTATTATGACAATATTGGTATTGTTCAATTATGTATGGAACAAAATATCGGCCATATGGCCGCCGCAACCTCGGCGGCGCATCCCCATCCGATGGTCCAAATTTTCGATGACGCTGAGGCCACCACGTGAGATAACACGGCCATTGAATTTGCCGCGTAAACGAGCCATTGTTTCGTTAGCTGTGCGGCAAGTGGCACCGTCCTGTTGAAACCACATATCGTCCACATCCATATCTTCCAAATCGGGCCATCGATATCATCGATATCATCTCACGATAGCGAACGCCATTCACAGTAACTGCCTGGCTCATTTTGGAAAAAATATGGCCCAATGATGCCGCCAACCCTTAAACCGCACCAAACAGTCACTCTTTGTAGGTGCATTGGTTTTACGACAATCACTAGTGGATTATCATTAGCCCAAATGGGGCAATTCGGCTTATTGACGAATCCACTGCGGTGAAAATGTGCCTCATCACTGAAGATGATTTTCTTCGAAAATTGATCATACACTGTTGCCATTTCTTGACACCATTCTGACCATTAACGACGTCTGGAATGGTCAAGAGGCTTTAGTTCTTGAGTCAATTGCACCTTGTAAGCGGGTAAATGCAAGTCTTTATGCATTATGTTCATCAACGACTAGCGTAGCCCGCTAAGTCCTTTTTTTCATATAAAGTGGCTCAGATTTTGAATATTGTTGGCTAAGACAATATTATGTTTGCAAAACAGTTAAAAGAAACAAATTTATAGTGGTTTTTCTCTGCTCTTGTTGATGTTTTATAAGCACTTGCTTTGTTTACTTAAAATTCCCGAACTCTTTTATTTTATATGTTGATTTAAATACATGACATTGGTATTCGCTTTCAGTTTACATAATTTCTCAAACGAAATTTTGTTTTCATATTCTAAAGACTATAGATTATATATGTATGTATATGTATATACTACGTAACTGACTTCAGACTATTGACAAAACACTTCAAACTATTGACTTACTTGGTCGATTATGTATTGCAACCGAACTTCGAACTAAATTAAAATTTTATATTAGGTAAGACAACTTATGTCAGGTGCCATTTTGACAAATTAGCAACTGAAAAAACGTAAACAATTACGTCAAACAAATGAAAATGCATAAGTTAATTTAATTTAAAAAAATAAATATTCAGCCTTTTTACGGTTGTCGTCGTCGTAAACGTAATTTATTGTGCATCGAAAACATTTAAGCAATGTTAAGGCTGCTATGTAAATATTTACATTAACATTAAAGGTCCAAACCAAGGCGAATTCATGTAAGCGGTGGTGTCGGTACTACAACAAGTAACAACACCAAAAACACAATAATGTATTTTTTTGTTGATTTCGTTGGCCGATATGTCAAAAACACAAGTAACATTTGACATTCCTCTCTCTAATTAGGAAAAAAAAAGTAGCACACCTGTGCTTTCAACGCCACCTGAAAAATGAATTCGCCTTGGTCAAAACCATAATATGAGATTGCTTAAGCAACTGTCAAAATGTAAATAAAAAATTACATGCATCTCAAAATTATCGCAAGAACGCAAATGATTTTTGGGAAGTTGCTTCAAAATAAAACTAAGAAAAAACGACGTTGTAAAAGCCTTATGAAAAAAGTACGTTTCGATAAAAGAAAAATTAAAAAAGTAGGTTTTGTTATGCACCAATTTTTTTATAACTTATTTCTTGGTTAAAAAAATTATGGTAACTACACTTATCTGGAAGATTTTAACCCAAATATCATCAACAAACCCAAAAAAATCATTTCTCAAAATATGCAAAAAATGTACATTTTGTTCTACGGCTCCTTAAATAAGGTTTAAGTCCCTAGACAGGACTATTTCCTGGAAATGGTGTAATGCAATAAATAAATCTTAAATGCACTTAGTTAAACCAGTTTGAATTTCTTTACCATAATTTTTTTTAATGAATTTGTTTATTATTTCACATAAGTTTGTTTGTTTTTTTTTTACGTTATACTACATAATTTTAAATACCAACCTCGAAGTTGTTTTATTATAGTATTTTATGGATAGATGTATGTATGTAATTTTGTGGTCGATAGCGTTACATTTTGCAATTATAGACAATTTTTAATGTACTTACTTGGCGTTAAGACTATTTTTGATTAGTGTAACTCACTACGGTGCCGTTGTACTTACCAATCTTTCACATTCAATTGTACGTTTATGCGTTAAAATTACTTTAATAAGTATTTGCGGGTACTTGTTTTCGAAAGAAATGAAAAAGCGTGTACACCATTAAATCATTCTGTTTTATTTAATTTTTTTCGCGTTATTATTCATTACATGTCTATGAAATTGTTGCGTGTAATTTTTTCCAATCTAGTTTTGTTATTGATTGTGGAGTTCATTGATTTATGGTGGACTGTTATGTTGAGGTTTTTTTTATTTTCCACTATTTTTAATGTTACCAGTAACTCTTTAAAATATTATAAAGAATTAATTGTTTTATTTTTTTATTTGCTTAGCAATGAGTTAAAATTAAATTTAAGAAATTGTTTTGTTAAGTTAAAAAGGGCTGTGTTAAAGAAATGAAGGAAATATTTTAGAAAAAAATTTTAAGTTTTGCTACAATTTTCCATTAAGCCACATACCCAAGTGATTCAAAATGAATCCCAGGAAATAATAAGGGATGCATATGGAATAGCAGAAGTATGGAGGTTATACTGCATGAATTTGTTTGATGACAACAGCTTAAACACATATCAATTACATGAAATAGAATTGGAACCATCCATTTTAAAGTCCGAAGTAGAACTGGCAATTTCAAAACTTAATAACAACAAAGCACCTGGATCAGATGGAATCACAGCCGAAACCATAATAGCGATGGAAGAAATAGCAGTCGATCCCATATATAAATGGTGCACAATGATATGGAATACTATGGTATGGCCTGAAGACTGGGTACATTCAGTTTTCGTTCCGATATATAAAAAAGGTTCACCCACAGAGTGTGGAAATTATAGAACAGTCGCGCTAATTCCTCATGCCAGTAAAGTTATGCTCCATATAATACACAACCGTCTGAGACGATTTGTTTTGCCTGAAATAGCAGAAGAACAGTGTGGTTTTGTACCAGGTAAAGGAACCAGGGAACAAATATTAAACGTCAGACAAATAATTGAGAAAGTCAGAGAGTTTAATGTACCTGCATTCTTATGCTTTGTGGACTACACAAAGGCGTTTGACTCCGTTAAATGGCATCTGTTATGGGATGTTCTTCAAAAGCTTGGAGTTCCAAATCATCTCATCCAACTAATTAAATCTCTATGTGACCAAAATACAGCAACAGTTAGAGTAAATAACGTAATGTCGGATACATTATCCACCAAATCTGGTACCAGACAAGGTTGCATATTATCCCCAACACTGTTTAATGCCTACACCGAGCTTATTATGAGGGAAGTTTTGAGCGATTGGGACGGAGGAATTTCAGTAGGAGGCAGAAAAATTAACAACTTGAGGTATGCAGATGATATGCTTATAATTGCATCTACCTCAGCAGAATTAGAAGATATCATGACTAGACTTTCAACATAAGGCAACGCCTATGGACTTCAAATCAATATGTCAAAAACTAAAGTTATGATAATAGACCGACTTAACAATAACCAACAAAATGTAACAACAGTAGCCGGGTTTGATGTTGTAAGCCACTTCAACTATCTTGGCTCAATTATATGCAATAATGGTGAATGTGCTAATGAAATAAAGAGAAGACTATCGATGGCCGAGCGGCAACATCAAAGCTTACCAAAATATGGAAAGATAGGAGAATTACAAAAAGAACAAAACTCCGACTAGTCGAAGCGCTTATTTTCCCGATTGCCACTTATGCGTCAGAAACATGGACAATAAAACAGGCTGAAAGAAAAAGAATTGAAAGTTTTGAAATGTGGGTCTATCGTAGAATTTTGAGAATATCATGGACACAATTTCGTACAAACGTGTCAATACTTCAAGAATTGAATATTAATGATAGATTGTTGAAGAAAGTAAACAGATCATATTTAAAATATTTCGGCCATATTGCTAGAAGGGAGGGAACAATGGAAAGACTGATGGTTGATGGCAAAGTAGAGGGAAAAAGAGGGAGAGGAAGATCACCAACACGGTGGTGCGACCAACTTAAGCCTGTAATAGGAACCAATTTAAGTGAAGCCCTGTACTTGGCTGAAGACAGAGAAGTCTGGAGAGACAGCTGCAAATTTATAATTACATATACATATGTGGTTGAATTTTTATTTTTGTACTTTTACATTATCTATTTTTATATGAATGTACATATTATGTTTACTATGTCACTATGCTCTGACAAGAGCGATGGAATAAAGAGAGAGACTTTAGTATCGACACCACCGTTTACATGAATTCGCCTTGATACAAAGCTTCCTTACAATCATGACACAAATACACAAGGTAGTTCCACTTCTCTCTCAGAAATAATTTTTTGAAGTTTATTGGAATTATTTGAAGTTTTTATTTGTATCAAGCTTCAAATAATTCCGATAAACTTCAAAAAATAATTTCTGAGAGAGAAGTGGAACTACCTTGTGTATTTGTATCATGCTTACAATAGCCATATTCCAAAGCAAAAAGTATGTGAAATATTCAAGGAATAGGACTATTGTAAAAGAAAGCTTTATAAATTAAAATTTGACTCATAGTAATAATAATTTTCATAGGAAAAACTCAAGGTATATTCACACAAGGTAGCAGGGCTGCCAGGTACTTTTTTTCATTGTCCCCAAAAACATAAAAAAAATCCCCAAACTAAAAATTTAAGGTTTAAAAGTCAATATTTTTTTTTTTTTTTGTTTTTTTTCTGACCAAATTTTAAATCTTGTTAATTAAAAATTTTTAATTTTTTAAAAATATTTAAAAAAATTTTAATAAAAAACCCCAAAAATCCCCAGATACAAATTTTTAGTAAAAAAATTATTTTATTTTGCTTGTAGCGACTGGTTTCGGCATGTTTTTTTAAATCCTTTTTATGCGATTCCAGTGAGGAATTACAAGTAGCACAATATGCTGTTTTTGAAGACATATGAGCCAATTTATAAGAATTTGGAGATTGTTCAGTCGGTTTTAGCCATCCTTAAAATCAACAATAAAAATACATATATCCGTCATTTACTTAATACTTCGTTGCATAATAAGTATGTACTTACCAATAGCCCAGCATTCTTTTTCCTAAACCTTATTATATTGTCTTTCTTTACCTAATACGCAAAAGGCCCTATCTAACATTTTGAAAATTTTACGGCAGAAGCAAAAACTATTCAAAATGATAAATTAATAAATCGCCTTAACCTGTTTTTAATTAAATTTTCTTCTATTTTTCTTGTAAAACCTTCCAGTTGTTTTGACAATTGACTATGTTGCATATTTTGCAAACTGCCAGTTAGGCCTTTTAGCGTGTACCATAGTATCTTTGTAGATAGGGCCTTTTGTTGTTTGATAATAAAATCGCAATTTTAGTCGTAAGATTCCAAAATTTTTTTGTGGACATTTGTGTTGATGCATTACACCAGAATCAATGAAAATGTTGATATTTAGTTTTTCGTTAGTTAGGCCCTTTTGCGTTTCAGGTAAAGATTTACTTATTTTTGGGAAATATATATTTGCTTGAAAATTGTCTTTAAAATATCAATAATTGCATGTGTTGTCAACGGTTTTAGACTCCTTTTTTTTGAATTCTCCTCTTTTAAAACACTCACTCAAGAATAATAACATAAGTTTAGTACCTTTTACACACATAACAAAAATGATAATCTTAACTAAGACCCTTTACACTGTTTTAGTTGTTGATATTTTATGTACGAAACAAAGAAAAATAAGTTTAAATAACAAAAGAAGGGAAAATTATATTTGAAATGTATAAAACCCCCAAAAAATCCCCGAATTTTTTTTTTAAATCCCCAAGCCCCAAACGACTTTCTTTGTCTTTTTTGCTCGCATGATATCCCCAACTTTGGGGGAAAATCCCCATGTCTGGCAGCCCTGCAAGATAGACTCGTTAGCGGACAGACATAAGCCCCAATTGTCAAATTCGTGTGTATCCCTGCAGATAACGAGACTAGTCCATACATGCATGTAAAGAGTAGTCCATAAAGGAGTAGGATTACTCCAAATATATGGTTAAAAGGTGGTCTTTTTAACATTACAATGTCCTAGGAGTGGACCATATACAACTGTTCCTTGGTAATTTATATCATATTTTGATAATATCAACTTTTCTACCTTTAAGATGTTTGAATCTCTTTGAGTTGCAACCAAAATATCATCAACGTAAATTAACATATACACCAGACCTTCCTCGTTGGTGTATTTTGTGTATAGACATGGTTCCGCTTCACACTTACTAAATCCCCCTGAACATATGACGTCATTTAGTGACTGATTCCAGACGTAAGCAGCTTGCTTGAGCCCATATATGCTGTTCTTACGCTTGCATACAAGTGTGTTCCCTTCCTGAAATACAGGCGGCTGTTTCATGCAGATAACTACCTTAAGATCTCCATTTAGAAAAGCAGATTTCACATCAAAATGGAATATGGACACTTTCTTGACACCAAAAACAGATAATCAAGCTCTGAACATTACTTGTTTAACAACAGGTGCATAAACGTCATTGAAATCCTGGCCAAATTTTTAAATTAAACCACGAGCAACCAAACGCGCTTTTAACCTTAGCAACTTGCGGTATTAGCATTAGGCGGAGCAGACACCAATTCCCACGTATTTTATAAAAGCTTATATAAAAAGGAACTAATATGGAGGGCTCAGAGCTAAAGCGAACCAGCTCAAAAAAGAAAATTTGAAAATATTTTGAGTTTAAGTGTAATTGAACTCCCATTAATTTCTGGAGCCATTGACTTGGGAAACACTTTTCGATGACAAAAGGGTGCTAAGCATAACTGGAACGAACGAACATTCATGTGCTGAACTTAAAAAAAAAACAGAACGCAATTAAAGCTTCTCATCTTTTTTTTGAGTTGGATAAGTACAGTATTATTTTTGTGTTCCAAGATAACAAACAGAGAAATGTTTTTGTTTTTAATGATTTACTACACAACAAACACTATTAGCGTTTGTGTTCTCCACAAATCTACCGAGCTAAACACTAAGGAACGATATTTAATGTTTATTTTTGATCGTTTTTATACTCACAACACAATGGAGAGTGCATAATGTGTCCTATGCCCACCTTTTGGTAAATAGATCATCTAAGAATCACTTTCTGAGTCAATTTAACGTCGTCCGTGTGGCTGACTGGTTGTCTGCCGATGTAACCTTGTGTACAGTTCGCAATTTTGAATATAATTTTGTGAAATTTTTTATATACGTTTTAATTGTCATAAGAATGAAACTATCTGATTATGTTGGTAATTCAATTAAATATTTCTAATAATATCTTATTTTAACATAAATCCTCTTGCCAAATTTTTTAAATCGATCCATATTTGACCATATCTTCCATACAAATGCATAAAATTCTGGACAAATGCAAAACAAACGCCTTGCTATTCCCATAAATCAAACAACTCAATTTTTAAAAGCAGCAGAGTGCCATGGCGTACATCATAATACGCGAATCAAATCGGAAAGGCAGAGAAGTGAACGCTGCATGGTATTTGGCAAATCCAACTAACACAAAGGAATATAAACCAATCACTTTGAAAGAGTTCGATGCTTTTTTGGCTATTATTTTGTAGGCTGGACTCACTAAATCGAATAGTGAACCTCTTAAAGAGTTATGGGGCCCAACGCGCTGTTCAATATACAAAACTGCATTATCATTAGATCGTATGAAGTGCATAAAACAATGCCTTAGATTCGACAGAGGAAATACGCGACAGCAGCGACTAATCAACAGCAAAACTGCGGCTATTGATGATATTTGGCAAATGTTGCAGTCTAACTTGGCGGCAGCTTACACTCCGCATGATGCAGTGACCGTTGCTGAGCAGTTATTCCCATACAGAGGCCGCACTCGCTTCACACAATACATTCCATCTAAGCCTGCCAAGTACGGAATAAAGATATGGTGGTTGTGCGACTCAAAATCATTTTATCCTGTCAAAGGAATGATTTACTCTGGGAAATTGCCTGACCAGGCACGAGAGGTTAATCAAGGGCAGAATGTTGTTCTTCAACTTTCGGGGAGATATTTGAATAAAGGCCGCACAATTTATGCCGACAATTTGTTCACAACTTTGGAATTAGTGCATACTTTGATCAGGCAGAAAACCGCATATGTTGGAACAGTGCGCTCGAATAAGACATGTGTGCCTCGGGAATTCCAAAAAAAATCATACGCGTCCTGTCAACAGCACATTGTTCGACTTCAACGAAGGCGATATAGCACTAGTTTCATATGTACCCAAGAAGAACAAAGCGGTAATTTTGCTGTCGACGCAACATTATACTTGCGGTGTGGACATGCAAACTGAAAAGAAGAAGCCGTTTGCTATTTTGGATTACAACGCCAACAAATCGGGCGTCGACACAATGGACCAGATGCTTGGCACATATGCATACATGCAACTAGAAAATATATGAAAATTGACAAAAAAAATATATTTTCTTTAAACTTGATATCTACATATTTTATTTAAAATAAAGCTACATACATATTTGTTTAAGGTACATACGAATTTGTATAGCGAGTGTTGTAATTTATCTAAGTAATTATCTAATAATTAAAACAAAGTCTATTCATAAAATCTAACCATTAATAATACTCTCTGATTTCTTTTTATAAAAAACTAAGCAACCTCAATTGCAAATTATGCAAAAAATCTTTAAAAAACAAAAGATCAATTTACAAGTTTCTTCGCAAATGGGGACCCTCAGTGCCATCGGGTTGTTTGGACGGCGGCATGCGTTGTTCCGGTAAAAAGGGAGTTTTTTCCTTATCTCTGCCACTGTCAGATGACTGCAAATATAGAAAAAAAAAATTCAAATTCCTATTAATTCAAAATTGTTTATATTTAATTAAAAGGATTTGGTTTGATTGTTGTGCTTAATTCCCAATTTGTATTCTTGATAAAAACACTGAAATTTATTGTTGGTGGATAAAATAGTTTCTATGCTCATTTCACTGGTTGCTTAGGCCAGATAATCAGGAAACATATTTCCAAGAAATTTAAGAAAACTGCACAGTGAATGAGAATTGCAAACACTCAAAAAGTCCTATTTGCAACGATAGTAAAGCTTAAACAAAATGCCAACAATAAACAATGAGTTTATCTTTTCTTACGTTCCCCATTTTTAGGAATTAAGGCTCAGTTTGCCGGGAGTAACAGTAACAGTAACCTTACCGTAAATAAGTAAGACCAATCTATTTCTACTGATAACTGTAGACGTTCTAATTGCTTTACATACAACAAAATTAAGCAACTGTTACTCCCGGCTAACTGAGCCTTTAGTTTTTGGCTTTTTTATTTTTTTTTTCTTAACTGTTCAGGGTTTTCAATCCAATTTTTTGATATTTTTAAATCATGCTTAAAAAAGGCGAACTCACTTTGCAGGTGAGAGAGAAATGTCAAAAGTTGCTTGTATTTTGACATATCGACCAACGAAAGCAGAAAATAAAGCAGCCCATACACTATTCAATTCAATTGTCAACTGAGTCGGTTGTTGTCCAAATCAAAGCGTGTATGGCTTTAACAATTGATTAGTTTGGCGGTTGTCGAGTTGGTTGAAGAATTGCCACCGCTGTTAACATGAATTCGCCTTGAGTTCATTTAATTATTTTTAATGAAAAAAGGAATTGCACAACTTGAAATGAATTAAAATATATTGACAACTTTCATTCTTGACTGACCCAGGGCTCGAAGTCGGGTCGAGAACGATCATCATCAGAATTCTTTGCAGTTTAACCCTTTTCGCCACTGTGACAGCTGATAGTCTATAGTCAAACATCAGTCTTTTAACCAATGGTATTCTCTTGGTGAATCGAAATTTGCTGTAATTGATTATCTATTTTTAATTTATTAACATGTTTCTTCCTCACTTCTGTTTTTTTAGGAATTTTATATTGATCGCAACAGTTTGGCAGCAGTACCCTCGAATTCTTTAAATGGTCCAACAGCTTTGAGACATTTATCCTTAAGGCATAACTACATAAGTAAGTATTGTTTTACAGTTATTTAAAATATGAACGGCCATTTTCACCAAGTTCAGTTATAATTAACTTTAACTGTCAGTTAACAATCTGTTATAGTAATAATTTATTATAACTGGGGGGCTACTCCTGGTAGCGATGCGAATGCAATTTCGATACGAACCCCAAATACAATAATAGGCCAATTTAGTACTCTATCGCTTTCACATACCCGTTCGCAAGATTTTTGAAAAACTAAGCAACGAATAAAAATTAAGACGGCGCAGATTGACAGTACAAAAATGTCAAAATATGTAAAAAAAATAGGAAATTTCAGCCGATAAGCGTGTTTTGTTGTAACATTTTTAAAAAAAAATAGAGGTGATTTGCGAAATTAAAAAAAATATGCAAAAGGGAAATACGCAAATGCATTAAAGAGTACTAATCACTTGATTTGAGAACATCCCCTGAACTTGATGAGATTGGGCGTTAAACATTAAACTATATTTAAAAACTCTCTTTTAGCTTCTTTACGCTATGAATCGTTTATTGCCCAGCCCCAGTTGGAAATTATCGATTTACGCCACAATGAAATTAAAACTATTGAGGGGCTAGCCTTTAAGGGTTTACGTAAAATTCGCGACATTAAATTATCCGGCAATCGTATTACTAACCTAAACAGTGATGTCTTTGAAAATCTTCCAACTCTGCAAAAATTAGATTTATCCGAGAATTTTATACAAACATTCCCCTCTGTATCCTTGAGACCTATAGCAAGTTTGAAATTTTTGAATTTATCTTCGAATATGTTGCAGGTTTGTTGTTGTCTATTTCTATACAATAAACTGTTAAAATAATTATTTAAAAATCTTAGCGCTTGGATTATTCTCATATGGAAGTGGTGAAATCTTTGGAGACATTGGACTTAAGTCGCAATGGCATTACGACAATTCCCCCAGGCACTTTTCGCGATTTGTTTAATCTGAAATATTTGGATTTGAGTTTAAATTCTTTAAGAACGGTAAGAGTGAAATCATTATTGAAACAAAGAAGGATTTATTTTCGAACATTAGAAATTTCCCTAAAAAAAATTATCGATATATTCGAACTTATCGATATTTTCGGACTTAACTTTTTTCTATTCTATTGAAAAGTTTAAAAATATTCAATGTAATAATAAATTTAAAAATTTTCACTAATTAAATATTTATTTCGATTTTGAAATTTTTTTTTAATTTTTAAATACATAAAACCATGGTAGAATAGGTACCAGGTATAGTCATTAGAAATTTTGTTCTCAATTTCAAAACCCATAAAACGTCAAACAAAAGAAAATATGGAAAAGAAATAAAACAAGCGTCAAAATTTAAATAAATTATTTTGGCATTACATGTGTAAATAATGAAAACTCTCGCTAATGAACATACCTGGTACCATAGATTACACCTAATACTTATTACACTATGACATAAAACATGAAACTTTTCGATAATTTCGAATAAAAAAATTTTCGGCAATTACAAATATAAAAAAAAAATATTCCATTTTTTAATATTTAAAAAAAATGTTTAATTTTTTTTAACAATTTTCAATTGGAAAATCTTCGATAACTTCGAATATAAAACTTTTTTTATAAAAATTGGCGAAAAAGTTTAAGAATTTCGAATATAAAAACTTTCCTACATAACGTTTTGTCATACAAAACTTTCTATTATCAAAAATTTGATATTTGAGAATTTTTTTAAAACTTTGAACTCGATAATTTTATAGAGATTATCTTAATAAATGTCTCTCTTAACAATTTCTTTAACCTAAATTAATTTGTTATTCTCCTTTTTTACAAATCACCAGATTGAAGATGATGCTCTTGAGGGCTTAGAAAATTTACAAACATTAATCATACGCGACAACAATATACTTCTCATACCCGGCAGTGCCTTAGGGCGCTTATCAAACTTAAATACTTTATATCTGGACTTTAATCGGGTAGCAGCATTATCAGCAGAAATTCTGGGATCTATACAAGCTTCCGACATAACCAGTCTTTCATTGGCCCGAAATGTTATACGTGAATTGCCCACTGGCAGCTTCCAAATGTTTAGCAATTTAAGGTCCTTGGATTTGTCTGGCAATTCTTTGGCTGTCATTAATGCTGATATTTTCATGGGCTTGGAAACATCTCTAAACGAATTGAAATTGGGACAAAATCGAATTACCGGCTTGGGCAATATACCTATGGCCTTGGCCGAGCTAAGAAGTTTGGATTTAAGCTACAACAATTTGGCTGAACTGCCCACCAATATCTTTCAAGGTTTCGAGAATTTGCAGTATTTAAATTTAAGTGGTAACCATCATTTGGCTCCTATACCAGCCGCTCTCATACGTCCCTTAAGCCGATTACAAATAGTGGATTTTAGTTTTTGTTCTTTGAGACAGTTATCGGGAGATTTGTTTGCTACTTTGCAGGATTTGAAAATGATTTATTTGAATGACAATAATATACAAGAAATAAACGATGGAAGTTTTGTGGACTTGTGGAACATCACCACCATCGATTTGTCTAATAATCAAATTACCTCCATCAGACCTGGGGCCTTTGTTAATGTTATGCATTTGAAGAGATTAAATTTGAGAGGAAACCAACTGTCCGCTTTTAAAGGCGAATTTTTCAACACTGGTACTGGCATAGAGGAATTGGATATTTCGAATAATCATCTAAGCTATCTATTTCCCTCCTCCTTCCGTATACATCCTCGACTAAGAGTTATTATGGCAGCCAATAACAAATTTAGTTTCTTCCCCGCAGAACTTATTTCAACTTTACAGTATTTGGAATACATAGATTTGTCACAAAATCAATTGAAATCCATAGAAGAACTCGATTTTGCCCGTCTGCCTCGCTTGAGAGTATTAAAAGTGGCCAATAACCAATTGGATATGTTAAGTGAAATGGCTTTCCATAACTCCACGCAATTGCAGGTTTTGGATTTGTCCAATAATGCCTTGGATCGCATAGGAGAACGAACTTTCGAGGGATTGGTTAGATTGGAATATTTGAATTTGGAACACAACAAATTGAATGAACTTTCCGATGCGTTATTTGAAAGATCGAAATTGCAAATGTTAGAAAATATTAATTTAGCTTACAACAGTTTTCAATATGCTCCTCTTAAGGCTTTGCAAAGGCAATATTTCTTTGTGTCTTCGGTAGACTTAAGCCATAACAAGATCAAGGCCATACCCAATGATGACAGTATTATGGTGAATATTAAAAACTTGGATTTATCTTTTAATCCTCTGACCAGAGAAGCTGTGAAAAATATTTTGAACGAGCCTAAAACTGTGAGGGAATTAAATTTAGCAGCTTGTGGTATCCAGAGTCTAGAAGCTTTAGAGACTCCCTTCTTGCAATATTTGAATTTGTCACAAAATAATTTACAAACTATAAAATCCGATATCTTTCAACGTACCACCCTCTTAGAAACTTTGGATTTGGCCAACAATCAATTGCAAAATTTTACAGATTTATCTTCTGCTTGGCCCAAATTGCAAAATCTACAGTATTTAGATTTGTCAAATAACAGTTTTGAGGTCATACAGCAAGAAGACTTTGAGAATTTGGATATGTTGCATACTCTCAAGCTTAAATCTCTTGCGAAGTGTAATCGCCTAGAGAAGAATGCTTTTAAGCATACACCCAATTTAGCTTCTTTAGAAGCTTACGACTTGCCTTTATTGGGTTATTTGGACTTGCAAGGCATTTTGGAACTTTTGCCTGGCTTGGAAACTTTAGATATTGAGGTTAAGGACTCTTCTATAGGCACAGAACAAATACAACCATCCAAACATCCCAGACTTAAAGCTATCGGCATAAGAGGGGAACGTTTAAAATCTATATCCTCGAGTACTTTGGCAGGTCTTAAGTCCAGTGTTTTAACCATCAAGTTACAAAATACTTCATTAACAGCCCTGCCACCAGCCTTATTATTCCCTGTACCAAGATCTTCTCATTTAACTTTGGATATTGAGGGATCTAAAGTGGCTGTATTGGTGCCACAATTCCTTAATGCTTTAGAAGATCGTAGATCTAGTTTGCAACTTAAAGGGCTGTCTTCCAATCCCATACACTGTGATTGTAATGCACGAGCGTTAAGAAGATGGTTACCCAATTCCCATATGACTGAATTGACTTGTCATTCACCAGCCTATTTGGCGGGCAGGAAACTTATAGAAGTAGGAGATGATGAATTAACCTGCGATCCGCGTAAAATGACTTCCACTACAGCTAGAACAGCTTCAACAAATATTTTAAAATCTTCCTCCAGATTGGTAACACGGCCACAGACTACAACACCGGAAGAACCTCCTATGATCATATGGAGTATGGAACCCACTCAGCCACCACCCATGAAGATAAAAACTAAAGCACCTCTCATGAAGGCACCCATCATGACCAATGATGATACCCTTATCATAGGCATAGTGGGAGGAGTGGTGGCATTTATAGCCATACTCATTATAATAATATGCATTGTACGCTTACGCATGAGTAATGCTGAGTACCATAATGCGCCAGCAATGATCGGTATACCCCCAATGCCTATGGGTCCTGGTAGTGTGCCTCTTAGCTATAAAGGACAACCTACAGCTGCTCTGTATGCAGTACCACCTTATGCACAAAATTATGCCACATTACCACACAAACCTCCCTCCATACACCAATCGACGCAAAATCTTACAGCACGTCAAACTCAACAGCAGCAACAACAACAACAACAGCAAGCCACTTATTCCTCAAGAATGTCATACTTTGGTGGTTCAACTCCCCAACAACAACCGGTGGCCGCAAATCTATCCCAAAATCAACCCTATATTATATACTCAGATGATAAAGCTTATAGATAAGCTTAGGAGCTTTTAAACATGTAATTTTTTTCTTAAAAAATGGGCGCTTAAAACAAATTTAAAGCGAAAATGGTTGTTTGCTACAACAAACCGAACCCCCTCTTTAAAACAGTCAGTCAATTTGGCGTAACATTTACGCTTTATGACATTTCCCCCCCCCCCCCCCAAAACTCGAATAATTTCCACAGGATCTTTTAAACCAATTCAAAATGTCTTAAAACTTTGTTCAAGTTAACACGATTGATACATCAATCTAATAAAAAAAAAGTCGTTTGTATATAATTTTAAGCTTTAGTAAATTATAAATCCAATAGTACTTTTAATTCTAAGCATTGTTTAAGATTTTATTTGAGCCTTGTTTAAGACACAAGTATTTTAAAACAATTTTGTGTCTTTAGTTCGTAATTTAGTCAGCACAAGTATAAAAATTATTTCTAAGCAAAAATTTTTTTAAAAATTTTATACGACTTTAATGCGTTAGTACTGCGTTACTAATTGGTTAATTATTATAATAATAGCAATAACAATATAAATATATACATATTTTATATATAAAACTTAATAACTTGTGTTTAGTTATTATTCGTTTTTAGTTTTTTTTTTATGTAGAAAAACACACACATATTGAAGAACCAACCGTATTGTATAAATTAATTTAATCTTCTGGATTTATGTGCAAATAATTAAGTACAATAAAAAAAAGAAAATTAATTTTAATAAAACAAAAATAAGAAAAATTTAAAGGCAGTTTTCATTTAAAAAAGCTTTTTAAACTTTTAACGAAGCTTTCAAAAAATTGTGTATAAATATGGTATGAATCAGTGATGGTAAATTCAGTACTATGGTGCTATTTTCAGTACTTTTTCCTTTCAAAAATACCACGGTACCCTCACATCCATCTTAGTACTCTGTTTGTTATGCTTCTTTGTTTAGAAATTTAGCGTTGATTTTTTTTTAACATTGAGTCGTTAACAAAAAGTTGTAAATCCGACTCCAACCGCTGAAATTCCAACTCCAACTCCTAATCTAAGCTTAATGCTTAATGTCTATGAGACTGGCCCTTATTTGACTTTAACCCCTTTTTTAATGCAGTACCTTTTAAATGGTTAAAAGGATTCAGTTGAAATTTCGAATCAATATTTGTAATATTGCATTGCCAATTTCGAAGTATTTGTATTTTGGAAATTTTTAGAAAATTTTTTTAAATTTTTTATGCCGAAAAATTTTGGAGTCGGATACGCGAATTTTTTGTGGGTACTACGACTCCGACTCTCAACTCAGATTCCACAGCCATGTTTACAACATTGCCTACACAATATTTATTATTATCAAAAGGTTATGGCAGCACTGCTTGTTGGTATATTTTAATGTTAGATATCCTCATCAGAATTTTGCTGTTGAAATTTTGCCATCTCGGTCCATACATGGCTGAGATATGAGCAAAAAAAAAAGTTTATTTTTCAAAAAAAAATGTTTTAAAAAAGTACCAAAATGTGAAAAAGTACTCATTTGCTTGGTGGTCAGTACCATCTAACAGCCCAGTTTTCCATCACTGATGTGAATTATAAAAGTATGTATGATGCTACAGTAGTGCTTAACTCAAAAGTATGTTCAAGAAAAATATTTTTTCAATTTCTAGAAATTTGTATTTTCTGCAAATCTTGGCCTTAAAAATAAGGTTTTGTTACACAATAACACAGGCCTGCAAAAAATCGAAGCAGAATCTGTTTCTGTGTTCCAAATATGTACTGATACTCATTCACATCAGGTTTTCGCGATATTTTTATTTAAAAAAAACCCATTTTCACCATATTCGCGACGTGATAACTGCGCGAATTATTCTTTATTTATAAAATAAAGATTGTCTTTTAAATAAATGCTTAACCTTTGTAATATTTTGTTCCTTCTTTGATCTGATCTGAAGACAAAATATAATAACTAAAATACGACAATGAGTTCAGCAGCGGTGATTTTTTTATACTCCTTAATCAACCAGTTTTATGTAGGAAAAAAATTAAGGGATATGCAACCTTGTAGTGTTACTTTCTCTGAGGAAACCAGGTACTGCCAATACCTGCAAGTCGGCAGAGCTCAGGTTTGACAGATCTCTTGAGATCGCGGCTTACCAGAAATCTATTAGGTACCACGAGTCAGTAGACACGGTTTAACTCTGACACGGCTTCGGTCTGACTATTGGTTGAGTATAGTGACTGAGGGCTATCCCTAGGGTATATTGCTATTCAGCAGATGCTGCTGGCTATTCATAAAGCAGCGAAGAGCGATAAGAACAGAAAGTTAAACAGATATAAATAAATATATTTTGTACCACACTCACTTCTCTAATAGCGACCAGATTTTATCGGATGCTGTGTACTAATTGTGAACTCTTGCCGTTCTTAAGATATGCAGAAATTTGTGATGTCTTTGTACGGGAGGTACCACGCCCACTTCTCCGCCCATATTTTAAGAGAAGTTGTGTATTGATAATGTTTACCAAATTTGGACAAATTTTCACTTACAGTTCATTATATATAAATATATACAGCCTAATTATTAATACGAATTCCCCGGGAGTTTTTCCCTTTTCTCATTTTTACAACGGAATTTACATAGAAAAAATGGGAGAAGGGAGAAAACTTCCCACCTATGTATCTTACCACGTCTACATTTTGTTGGATGTTGATAACCAAGATTCTTGCACCTAATTTTGCAACTTTGGCTCTTGCCGTTCTCGAGATATTCACTAATCTATGTCTTTGTCGGATGTTGCGTAATAATAACCACGATGCTGGTACCAAATTTGAAAACTTTGGCTCTTGCCGTTCTTAAGATATGCAGAAACTTTTGATGTCTTTGTACGGGAGATGCCACGACCACTTCTCCAATCTTTAGGGAGATTATGTATTAATAACCCAGCAATGTGTACCAAATTTAGACAGTTCTTTTCTTTCCGTAGGAGTAGTTTTAAAACTACTCCATTGTATACACAAGAGGGTTAGTTTTAACTTCGTTTAAAAACGAAAACATGTCGTTAAAAAACGAAGACATGTCGTCTCACAACAAACACTTTTTAAGAATGGCATGGTCCATGCTTGCATTACATCGGACCAGTCCATGGAGTAGTCTATTTAATCAAATTGGATCAGGTGGTCCAATATTATTTGCAGGGGTGCTTTGATCACTAGCAGGTATGGGACTATGTACATATTATTTATGATACATAAAATAAATTTGGCCGTAAAATCAGCAGTACCTACCTATGTAAAACAACACATAAGCTATACATTTTTATAAAGAAATAGGACCACGAGGGTGGGAAGGGGCAATTTCTGCTCTCCGAAGCTATCTGACAGATTTTAATGAAACTTTAAACATAGATAGATTCATATTTATATACACACTTAAGCTATGTATTTTTTTAAAAAAATTGGATAACGAGGGGAGATAGGGGGCAATTTATGCGTTTCCAAAACTATCCAACAGATCTTAATAAAATTTAAAATATAGATTGATCCATATTTATATAGACATCTTTATTTATTTGGACACAGTAGCTATGTATTTTTTTCAAATTATGACCACGAGGGGCAAATTAGATGTAGGTTTATGATCGAATATTAAAAAAAAATGTTAAACAGCAATTGTAACACACATGCACAATACCATGTGACCTGAAAAGTTGACAAGTCAGATGTAAAAAACATGTTGTGTACATGTATCTTAAGCAAACGCTATAAATACATATGTATTGAGTGGTTGTTTCATTCTTTCTTATTAGCACAAAATACAAATCAATACTTACATGCATTCATACAAACCCATATATTTGCTCTCGTGTCACTTATATATGCTATATGCGTGTGACTGAGACATGTGGCTCTACGATATTTTTATTTTTGCATGTAAAAAACCTTTACGCATCCGCACATTATTTTGCACTGAACTTGTCGCTGACACACACACATAGCATAGGTAGACGACACGAGATGGAAGATATTGTTTTTTATATATGCATGTAAGACCCCTTTCAAACTCGGCAAGTTACTTGCGCAAGTCTCTTGCGCAACTCTTGGTTTGTAGACGTCAGCGGTAAGGTCGGGGTAAGGAAAAAAATATTTAGTACAGACTTTGTTGTACTCGGCAAGTTACTTGCTCAACTAACTTTCCGAGTCTGAAAGGGGTCTAATTATTGGTTTGTTTGTTGTTAAGAAAGAGTGTAACCGCCACGTAACACATTTAGCGCTTGCTTAGACGCCTTTCTGTAACGATTTAAAATTCATACATTTATTTTAATAAGTTGTAAAGGAAAATACCCTCGAGCTTCCCCCGTGGTTCTATTTTTTTAAAAATATATATAGCTTGTGTGTTAACATTAATTCGGAGAAGCAGAAATTGCCGCCAACCACCCCTCGTTGTCCTAATAAAATAAGCTTATCGCCTTGGTCCAATCTTAAAAAGCTTTAAAATGATCTTGATATTTTTCTGAATAACAACACAAACAAATTTTGCCTAGTCTCTGCTCTCTCTCTCTCTGTATATTTACGTTACTACACATACTTATATGGGTATTGCCGATGTACATGCAAAAAGAAGAATGAATATGGATATACACATTGGCAGCGTACACCTATACATATTTAAGGGCTCAAGTGCACTTTACGGGGCGTACGAAAATAAAATAAAAAAAAATATGCCACCCGATTCAGAATAAAAAAATAAAAAACCCATAATTAAAATTTGAGGGGGCTGAGGCCCGTGGAGCCACCTAGACCCAAAAAACTGACCCGCCCACTTAGTGATATGTGTGGGTACTCAAATTAAAGGTAATTTGCTCACGATTGCAAATATGTATTTTGTTTTTGTATTCGCATATTCACCCTTATTGTGTTTGGCGTATTTAAAAGGGGATTATTTTCCTCTCTAGGTTAATTTAAGAATCTCTTAGGTGCAGAGAAGCTTAAGTTAGCGAAGCCGGTATTTGTTATACCATAGAGGAAAAAATCCTTGCGGCCGGCCGAAGGCCGGCTATGCAGAGATGCTTTAGTTAGCGAAGCCGGTCTTTGTTATACCATAGAGCAGAAAATCCGAAGGCGGCTACGCAGAAAAGAATTCTTTAGCACATCAAAAAAGGCTATTAGTTACAAAAAAAATAATTTTTTTTTTTAAATCGAGCGTAAAACATTAAAAAATAAAAAATAAAATATTTACAATCGTGAAAAAACTACCTTTAATTTGAGAGCCTACACATATATGAGAGTGGATGGGGGCACTTTTTTTGACCCAGAGGGCCCCAAAAGTCCCTCCCACCCTAAATTTTATTATTTTCGTTTTTCTTGTACAATTACCTTTAATTTGAGTACCCACACTCCACTTATTGGGCGGGGCGGTTTTTTGGGTCCAGGGGGGCCCACAGGCCTCAGCCCCCTTAAATTTTAATATTGGTTTTTTTTGTTTTTAATTTCAGAGGGGGTTCAAATTTTTTTTTATTTATTTTTTTCGTAAACTTGTTATGGGTACCCTGAAGGTAACATGGGTGCAAGTGTCTCCAAGTCACCAGTTTTGTCGACTATTTTGGTGACATTGTCAACGAAGTGTCTACACTACACTACATTTACCACTATATTTGCTTTAATATAAAAAAGACTTTTATCAATAACAACTGAGAAGTACAATTCCTATAACAGTTGAAGAAATAAGAGAAAAAGATTGTTATGATTTCGTATTCGTACAAAAAGTGTAGACTACATTTACTTAAATGTACTAGTGATACTCTGGTTCCAATGTATGCACATGTTTCGTTTAATGTTGCAGGTTGCGTGGGCGGTATAAGAAAACGAAATTTTTCTTTAATTTCGGTTTATTTTATTATTTGATAAAAATTATTTTTTCATCGAGTTTTTTTTTAATCTTTTTTTGCTATCTTATTTCGAATTAAGATGTTTTGTCAAAATGTCACAGATATATTTTTTACAAATAATTGGCATCGAGCTCGAAATTGCTTTTTATTGAAACCCAATAAGTTTAATTTATATTTTTTGTAACGCAAACACTAGAAAATTAAGAGTTGAGATTATTAAATTTTAATCACCGCCAACTTTAAAATTTAAACTTCATAATTTTCTGTAACCCCATTGAGTCGTTAGTATTTAAAATTATCATCCTCTTAAAAAACTTTTTGATTAATCTACAGTGCAATTTAAGTCTTCTTAGTTTTACATATTAGGATACTGAGTAAGGAATTAATCGAGTTTTGAATTTTAAAATATCTCGATTGATTGAAAAAAAGCTTTTAAATTGTTTGAATTACTCGAATAACTCAAAGAATTCAAATAATTTTATCCACTAGGAAAAAACTATTTGAACTAATCATTTTATTTATTAATGAACAGAAAAAGAGAGGTGCCAGCCAGTTAAACCAATTTATTGTTCCTGGAAATCTAGTGAAATTGAATTGAAGATGATAGAGATTCTCATTTGAATTTTTTTAAAAATCACCGTAGTTTGTCCTGATTTTTAGAGAAATTCTGGTAAAGATAAGAATTCAACGTATGTAATATGTAAAAGGGATTTTTTTTATAAACTTTAAAACAAGATCGTTTTTTAAATAAGTTTTATTTTTATTTCAATTCGATTTTCAGAACTTGGTTGATAACTTATACAGACTAAAGACCTGCACGAGTGTATCAGTAAGTATTGTTGAAACTGATACACCAGATATTTATCTGTTACTACTGATATAAATGAGAGAATGAGTGTAACTGATATTGTATGGTTTTGCTTTTGCCCACTCACCATATCTTAAAAACCAAAACAGTTGCTTATGGTTTTGGATTGAGTATGACATAACATTTTTTTTTACTTAAAAATATCTGTTGTCACCATAAGTATTTCTACAATATCTGTGGTTATCTGTTGTATTTTAAAATATTGTTGGCGAGTTGATGAAAATAAGAAAGTTTATAAAAACTTGTATACGATCTCAACCAGGGGTGCCAGATGGTTTTGGTAAGAAATCGGCATATTTTCAAAAACAAATCAGAAATTAAATTAAATAAAAAAATCGGCAAATTACTATTACGATTTTCAACACAATAAAACATTGACAAAAATAAAAAAGCAAAACAATTAACCATTACCTAATGCTTTAAAAAAATTAATAAAAATAAACTTTTTAGAAATAAATTTTAGTTAATTAAAAAATCGCAAGGACCGTAAATAAGAGTTATCCATAAAATTTTAGCTTAAAAACGGAGAGAGTTTTATTTCGCAATCATAAAATATTCGCCCTAAACACCATCAACAAATACAACTCTTTGAAGGATTTTAATTTTTACGTCTAAACACTCATTATATTTTTCTTCTTTTTTTTTTATTTTTACGTTGAAATTGTAGTGATCTGACCAGCGCTTTGGTTGTTAATGTACAAAAAATAAGTTTAATAAAATGCTGGTTAAAATCAAACTCCTGAAATGAGTTTTATTTTTTGACGGCTGAATAAAATTCTCGTTTTAACAGTTTTATTCGATATTTTATTCCTCAACTGGGTTTTAATTTATGACGGCTTAATAAAACTCTCTTTTTATTAATAGTTAAATTTGACCTTTTATTTTTACGTTGAAAAATGACTGTTTTATATGGACTTGTTTGTTTTTAAATCAAAAAATGACTCAGGGACTGAAAATAATTACTGCATATTATTATTTTTTGTAAAGGTAACGAGAAATATTCCTTTATTTTCAATTGGTAATATTTAACCATTATCGTTATATATATTTTATTTTGTTTGTGGTAGGTAACCAATGAAAGTAAAATTTATTTTTTTTGGTTAATGATAACCAAATTGGTTACAAATATCTATTGGAAAAAATATATACATATTTTTCTGGTAATTTTTTTATTTTTTGGATACAAATATCCAACCTCCTCCATTTTCGAAATAACGGTATATCTCTAAAACCAGAGCCAATCTAAAAAAAACGGCGAGTACCACTGGATTCAGTGTAGCCGAATTATTATTTTAAAACGCCATGTGCCCGGCTTGTCTGTTTTTCCAACTAGCGTAGTGTAATTTATATAAAACAAACCAAAAATTACCGTGTTGAAAGTATTTCTCAAAAAATAGGCACTTGGATAATTTAGAGGAAAATATCGCCAAAATGCCTAAAAATCGTGAAATATGGCCTGATAACAACGATTCTCGCTTGTGTTGCTGTTGTTGCTCAGCAATTTGTACTGACACAGCACAGCACAACACACAGTGTGTGTGTGTGCGACAACATGTCTGGGTTTTTGTTGGCTTTTTGTTATGTATACCCTCCGCCACAACTAGCTGGGTATACTTAGTTTGTCATTCCGTGTGAAACATTTTTATTATTCGAGCCTTAACCGCGAAAATAACGTAAGCACCAAAATCAATTTTATAGGTGAGAGTTTTTTTTATTCTAATTCATATAAATTTTGTATTAAATTTGTCGCTCACGATAAAATCAGGGATCAAACATAATGGTTATTGTATTTTATTTAAGTTTACTGGAAAATTCCTTTTATTTTCATCTGGTTATTTTTAACCATTATCGTTACATGCATATATTTTATATTGGTTATCGTAACCAATTACAGTAAAAAATATTTTTTTTGTTATACATACACAAAAAAAATCATAGGTAAAATTACCTAAATATATGGTATAAAATTTACTAAGCGCAAGGGTAGCATGGCAGTATCGTAGTTTCTTAGCTAATAAAACTATTAACTTAGGTAATTTCTATGTTCGAAAAAGTATCTAATTATTTTGTTAAAATTACTTAAAAACTTTGAAAATTAACCAATGATAGCAAAGTTATTTTATATTTTTATTTTTGGAAAAATATCTAAGTTTAATTTTGTACCATAGATTTTAGGTAAATTTACTATATACTTTTTTTGGTTACATACTTTAAATAAAATTAATTTAATTTCATTGTAAAATTTTATTTATTTTCCTCAAAAGGGGAAATTATAACAGATATAAAGATAAAATTTACAAACAAAATAAACTCATAGCGAACAATTCTGCATCATTAACTCCAAAATATCATATTTTGGATGAGCGATATATTTTGTAAACCTATTGGAATTTTTTTGTAAAAAGTTCAGTGGAGATATTATGTTTATAATATACTCACATTAATACGTTGTATCTTTATACTCTATCGAATTGTTTTTAATTTATTTTAAATTCAAAAATTTTAAATTTAAATTTGAACTTTTTTCACAAAAAAAATTCCAATTGAAAGAAAAAATCAAATAAACCTACATACATACATATATTAAAAAATTCGAAGAAGGTACCTAACCCAATTAGTAATTATAACAAAAATTTTAGGCAAAACTTTTTTTATAAAAGTAACCGACTATACTTTCTTACTTATGTATAATTTATATTTGTAACCAAAAAATAATTTACTTGTTTTAATGGTTATTTGTAACCAAAAAATTAATTATTTGGTTTAATAGTTGTTTGTAATCAAAAAATTTTTTTAGGTGAATTAATGGTTATTTTTGAAGGTAGGTATAACCAAAAAAAATATTTTTTTCTTTAATTGGTTACGATAACCAGAATAAAATATATATATTAAATAATAATTGTAATTTTTAACCTTTACCTATAATTAATCAATATAAATGGTTATATTTATATGATTTTTTGTCGTTTCCTTTATAGGGTCCCTGGATAAAATTGTTTTTGCTATAAAATCGTTAAAGTCATTTATTTAGAAAATAAACAAAAATCTAAAATGATGCCACTTACGTTATTTTCGCGGTCAGGGCTCAAATTCAACTGTTAGTCAAACAATGCTTTTCAAAATAAAAATATTTCAAAACGTTAATATGAATTTTCTATTTTTTTCTACATAATACGGTTATATTAAATAAAAAAACCTAAAGTATAACTTATTAAATTTTCGAGCTTAAGGGTTGTTTTTGATATAAAATTTATTTAAATCATTATTTCAGCACTCCTTTGAGTGTCTTCTTCAGGGTTTTTTTCTTGATTGTTTGCTATTTTTTTTTAAATTTCGGTGCGTTTTTTAATTTTTCTAACCCAACAATTATTCTTACTGTAACATTTGCATTTATGTATGTAGGTTATTTCCACATAAAATGTAGCATACTTCTTTTTTAATGTTTTCAAATGTGTGTACCTACATATTTAAGAAAAGTGCTTAAAACGAAAAAAATAGTTTTGGTTGGTAAAAACCCAAGTTTTTTTTACAAAAACAAATTACATGTGTTCAGTTCTTTCAGTAATTTTTTTTTAAATAATTTTTGTCTACATGTCTTTTTAACAAAAACAACCATAGGCATCAAAGAATTTAAGAAAAAAAATATTACCGTTACTAAAATTTTCAAAAATGTTTGCTTTAAAAAAAGCAGCATACACATTTTTACAAGAACAAATCATGTACGCAGCAGACACAAAGGCTAATCGTGCTGCTCATCAAGAAAAATTGCAAGCGCTTCCACTTGTATTTTCGTCGTAGGTATAATACGTAACTAGTAGTGTTGTTGTTGCTTGGCAATTTGTACGACCATAGTACAAGCAGCCTGTGGGTTTTGTTTTTGTAAATACATTCACGCTCTTTTTCGTTGAAAAATAATTGAAAATAACGGCATCGTACAATAAGTAACTTATTGTATTCCATCAGTATCCACTAGTATCTGCTTTTGCGAAACAGATATTAACAGATATGATACTCTCTTTCGCTTTTGTATCAACTTACATCCACTCTTTTACAAATCATATCAATATCAACTCATATCAGAAACACAAGAGCACTCATCCATACGCATCCACTTTAGAAAACACACAGAAACAGATATAAACAGATACATCTGTGCAGGTCTTTAATACAGACATCCTTTTGTTATTCCCTTTAAATATCCTTTATTTCAAAACTCTACTCTATAGGTTTGGTTAATTTATTTTTAAAAGTGTTATTCGTGAAAGTTTTCAATTGATACAATTGATCAAAATTCCTAAGACCAAAAGAAATTACAAATATTCGATAAAAATGGCAAAATTAGTGATGATGATGGTTTATAACAGCTGATGAACGAATGAAGCCAATTGGCAAATTTGACGTTTATAGTCAGCGTTTAAAAAACTGCAGTCACAGTAAAAAAACTGCCATTTCTACACTTCTTCATTTGTCATTGGCCAAAAAACTTTTGCTTTCACTTCTGTTTCAATAAATGTAAACAGTCGCTATCAAACCAACTCAAAAAGTGAAAAGTTATACACAAATTTTCGTTTTTTGTTCGACAGATTTTGGTTTCGACTGCAGTTTTTTAACCCTGTTAATAGTGATTTACATAATTTGTCACACACGCTCAAATCAAAAAATGCACTAAAATACATATAAAGTATGAGTAATGAAAATAAATGCAAATGGTAGAAACATGAAATTTAGTTTTAAGGTAAGAAATCTAAACAAGATATTTTTTTATTAAAATAGTAGAATTTTCTAAGACATTTATTTTAATCGATTAATTGACATAAATTGTTCGAGTTGTTCGTTATTCGAAATTCGCGATTTTAATTATTCGAGCAAATAATGGCGCGAAAATTCCTCTATTAATCGTTGTTCGAAGGATACTCTACTTCATATTTAGCTAAAAAGCTACTCAAATTCTTTTATAAAGCTTAACGCCAGCCAAAAAGTGTTGCAAAAATTTATGTGTGTTTGAATGAACAAACGCATATTAAAAAAAAAAACCAATTAAATATTTGTTTTTAGGTACTAAAATTATTTGGAAAAAAAAAATTTTGAAAAAAAACTGCCTGTTCATATATTTCCGAACGAAGGCATTGTTTGCTTAACTTACATTTGAAACAAAAACAGGGGCCTAATTCTGGCATTCGTGATCGAGTACTTTCTAGGTTCGAAAGCAATTTTATTTCAGTCGATTCTTAAAGAATCGAAATTATTTTTTCAGTATTGTGAAACTCAAATTAATGCTTTATAACACTGACAAAATAATTCCGATTCGTTCAGTATTGACTGAAATAATTAGATAATAAATTGCTTTCGATCACGACTGCCAGAATCCGGCCCCTGATTATAAAATATTGTTTTTGGTTTGCATATAAGTTAAGCGCACGAAGTCTATGTTCCAAATCGATGAACAGACAGACCACAAGTATATTTGAAGAATGTTTTCAACAACTATTTATTAAAAAAAAACCAATTAAAACAATAAGGCAATTCACAAAGTGTTCTATCGTGTCATATTGGTCGTATCTGCTAAAATTGTATGGCTGTCATAAAAATTACATATGTTTTAAATTTTATATTTAAAAATTTTTTGACAATAAAAATTTGTTCAGTGTGCTGCTTTTTTAGTTAGTTTTTGTTTAGAATTTTATTTCATAAATTTTTTTTAGTAATGAAAATTTTTTTTATATTTTTTTTTTTTTTTGTTATTTAATTTTGACATTTACACTAATTAAACGTATGTTAATACAACAAACAGGTTGTTCTAAGCAATGATATTTAGCCTTAAATAGTACTTTAGTTCTTAGCACTTCAGGACACTTTGTGAATTGGCTAAATATTTATTTTAAGATCTTTATTTAATTATATTTTTATACTGAATAAAATCTTTTTTTATTTGAGTGTACTTTTTTTATAATAATTCATTAAAATGTTTTTATAACTTGTTTAATATCTAAAAAATTATATCGTTACCTAAAACGCAAAACGCCCTAACTAATAAAAAATTCAAAAAGTTTGATTTTTTTGGTGGTGATGGATGTACTTTAATGGGATATGTACATCGGAATTAATTTTTTGTTAGTTTGGGCGTTTTGTGTTTTAGCTAACGATATTTATGTATGTTTGTATGTATGTATGTTTGTATATAATTAATATAGAAAACAGTAATCAGGGTTGTTGCAGAATTTTAGTCTGAATTGTCATTTATCTGAATTGAAAATCGATTCTGATATGAATTGGTGTCATGAAACCGTCTTGGTTTTGCCTTTGTTTTGCGTTTGTTAACATTTCGAAGTTACTGCAGTTAGATTTTAGCATTAATTTTTTTCCAAACAAAACATTTTTTTAAATTTTGTTTAAATAAACTTTGTGTTTAAATTTAAATGGATTGAGGCTGTGGTTTTATATTTATTAACGGAAGAAGAAACTAGTGAAAAAGTAAAACGAAAAATATTGAAAAATTGAATACCATTTTCTTTCGCATCGCAATAGAGAGTCCATTGGGGACAGTTTTCTGATGTTGGCCCGAAAGTTTAATTAAAATTAAAAAGATTTGTAAATACCTTAATATCGAAGAGGGTGCTTAAATGTTGTGGCACATATCGAATTCACTTGAATCCATCAAAGATTTTTTTCACTATTTGGGTACCTGAAACAGTGGGTTTTTGGCGGAAGGGTCTGAACAAAAAACATTTGGATATGAACATTGAGCAATGTACTTAAAGTTTTTGGTTGCATTGATAAAACTCAAATCAAACAAATGGAAACCTTTTTTTATTAATCAACCCTATTGTGTTAGTCGTTGTCGACATTAATTATTGATTGTTGTCACATCAAGTCGACGACTACATCACTTCGACGTTAATTTGCTATTTAATATTAAAATTGTGTCGACGTCGACTAGTTATCGAAAATCTTACAAAAAAAAATTCCAGCTCAAAATTTTTTTGTTCTTCATCATTATCGTTTTTAACGCTATGTACATATGCTATTTTCCGGCATTTGGTTTTTTTTTTAACTGATGAGCGATTTCAAATAAATTTTAGTTTTTTTCGCGATAAGATCAATTTTTTCTGTAAGTTTTCTAATTCTCTATAGTTTTAACGATTTGGCGCTGTTTGTAAATTTTTTGGAATTTCCGCTAATTTAGCAATTTTTACCAAATTTTGGGGACTTTTTATTAATTTTATGCCTTGTATGAAAAATTAAAAATTTTCGCGAATTTAAGATACTTTTGCAAAATGTTCTGAATTTTCGCGCTTAATTTGCTAATAAAATTTGTGGAATTTTAAATTTGGATTTTTATTATAAATGTTCTTACATTTAAAATTTCTTTAACTTTCAGTTGAATCGTCGTTAAACTTCCTTACGACTAAAACAGACACAACAACAAAAAGTTTTTCTTGCCTTATATTCCCCTACAGTTAGTTAGCTTTTTTCCCGACTCGAATTTTAGTTGTAAGTGGGTAAAAAGAAAAATTTAAAAACAAAATGCTTCATTTTATTTCTAGAAAATATTAAACGCCGAAAATATTCGTTTTTTATTCAAAAAAGCAAAACAAAAAACGGTACGAATTGAAAAATTTGTTAATTTTCACTTTCGTACAAATTCTGTGACATACCTGAAAAATACGTTTTGTGGCTGCTTATCGTTTCTACTATTTCTGTGAAAAAACTATTTATAAAATGTTTATTTTTTTTCCTAAAACTGATTCCATTAAATTTCACTTCGATTATCCGCCAAAAGTAAACAAGTTTCTGCCACCTAAAAGCTGATGGGATTGATTGACAAAAATAATCGATAAAAACCGATTCTATGACAACAATTCAGATTCGAACATCAACCAATGTTCCAATTAGTAGGTCTGTGCAAAACTTCAACAATGCAACAATAGTAAAAACAGCACGCATTTTGTTTGTGTAAAACATGTTAAAGATGTCAAAAACAAATGCATTTGTTTTGTAAAAAATGGTAGATGCCAAAAACAATTGAAAAATCACAACTCTGCAGACCAACTAATTGGCCATGCATTAACCCAATAACATCTGTTTCTGTGACACCAAAATAAATTCTTTGTCGGTTTCAATTCTGATTCTGACAACAATTAAATTCTACAAAAACACTAAATAGGTTAATAAATTAAATAAAAAATTATTTATGTTAAGAAAAAACCAAAATTTTTACTTTTTCCAGTTTAAATATTATGACAGGTTTGTTTAAACGTCATATCAAAGTGAAGATGAGTTAAAATTACATTGATAATGTACACAGAAAGTAAGATGAATAATGCCCGCAATTTCTACAAACAGATATCTGGTCGTGTTCGTACCTAACAGTTATGTTTAGCTATTCGGTAACACTATTGCGGTATTTTTAACTTTAATTTTACCTACGGGAATTAACTATCGAAAATCGATAGTGTCAAATGCACTACACTTTAACCCGTTGGTGGGAAATGCGTTTTAAAATTATGAAAACTATAAATATCTACACACAGCTAGATATCTATTTGTAGAAATTACGGGCATTAATATATTATTTATTTATAATTTAACATTCAAAACAACACGTTTTTTTTTAATTTTTAAAAAAAATTTAAATTTTTTTTTTAACAAATACAATTAATAACAATTTTTCTCTTTAGTATTTTATAATTTACATTTATAATAATAATTTAGTTATTTAAAAAAAAGTTTCAAACAACAAATTGTGGAGAGGTTTTTGAGTTAATTTAATCGTAAATATCTACTTAATTTGTTAAAATTTTTCTATTTTTATAAACATATTTTATCTTTTCTCTTTAAGCTTTTTTCATAACGATTTCTAGGTTTTGAAAATGCGAATCACAATGTTAAATGACTTTAATTGGTTTTGTATAATTTTCTTAAACATAATTAAAAAATTGAAGAACAATTACTTGATAAATAAAAAAATTAGTAGCAAATGCCAAGTTTTTTTTATTATACATACATATTTATATTAAAATAAAATTTCAAGAAATGCATCATTTTATTGTATGGTTATGTTTGTTTGTATGTACACAAATTTGGCGACATTAGTTATTGCAACATGTAGTATGAGTTACGATATTAAGTTAAAAATTATTTTATTTTTTTTTTTTAATTTTTATAACTAAAGCCAAAAAAAAAAGACAATTAAAAACTAAAATTTATAATTTCTAGAAACTAATTTTGGTAGTGAGTGAGCGAGCATTCAAAGTATTCAGAAATGAAGATGGTGAGGTTGTTTTTTTTAGTGCAAACAAAATAACAGTTTTAGGCATCCAATTTGTGTTGCTGATTGTTTTAAGGGAGGGAGGGGAAAAATTGTGTAGGTAAAAGAAAAAAGAAATGATTAAATTATTGCTGGGCTATAGAGGTGAATGAAAAGAAAAAGAAAGAGTAAATAAAATAATTAAGCCACCTGTATGTAGGAGAAATGATTTTTATAGCTGCGCCGCCGGTAGTAGATCATGACAACATTCGAAAGGAATAACATAACGGTAATAATAGCAACTAAAATTCCTGGAAAGAAAGAAGGGGAAACAAGAAAATTTTGAGTTTGATTAATAATAATAAGTATGTATTGTGTTATTTAATTGTACTGCTTATGTTTTTTAATCCAAATTTTATTATTTTTTAATTAGGCTTCAGTTTATAAATTTAAATTGTTATTAAATCATTTTTAATGAAGAAAGAAATTTTATAACATGAAATTAATTAAAATTTATTGATTTTTTATTCTTGACTAACCCAGGGATCGAACTCACGGACAGGTGGATTTGACGTTTTTGACCATTGTTGTTCATTTAGCATTTCTTCTATCTTACTTCTTCCCAAAGTACTTCATATATTTTCCTTTCATTTTTCAAACAAAAATGTAACTTAAGTTTTTTTAAAAAATTGAGTCTACTTCTTCTTCAGCAACAAATTGAAAATGACGTTTATAATTTTATTTTGCGGAATGAAATAACACCCCCAAAGTAAGGGGCCTTATTTCATATACAACAAAGCCCTAATTTTTAAAATGAAATTAGCTCCCAATGAAATGAAATAACGCACCAAACATAAATTAAATAATTCCCTAATTTTGTGGGGCTTATTTCAAATGATTCTGAAATTAAATAAGAGCCCAATATGTGTATGTAATACAATTAATTTTATAGTATTGCTTCAAAGAATCACGATATAGTTAACATCGTTGGCGCAGGATTTTCCACCTTTATGATATTCCTAACTCGGGCAGGGCAGCTTTACTTAGCGAAGCCGGTGTTCTGTATACATAAGTGGAGAAAATCCTTGCGCCCAAAAACATTTTCATTATAAATTTTAAAATGAAATAGTCCCATATAAAATATATTGGGACTTTATTTCATAATAAGGGTAATCACGATGGTCATTGAGCAAATTTGCAATGTGTAAATTTGCAGTGCGTATTATGATTGATCGTGAGCATACCAATTTTATTTTTGTGCAAATGTGCTATTTTTCTAAAAATTTATTCTGGCAATACTAAAAACTTCTGGCAGCACTGTAAAAAATGTAAAAAAAAGATCATTATCTTAACAAGTTGGCAATAACGTCGAGAGAATAACAGAGCAATATTTCTTATTGCTCAGCTTAGTTAAAGGCATGGGAAAACATATTTATGTTAACTCATAATTTGAATCTATTATTTTTTGCTGTAAAATTTGTTAATATTAGCAAAATAAATCCGCTGAATTTCGATATTGTAGCTTTATTCTGAATACCAAGTGAAAATGTTGCTGGCATTGTGATCAAAGCTTAAATATTGATTACATTTCTAAACAAATGTCTTAGTTTTAAATCTTTTATATATGTATTGAGAAAAAGTTCGAGGTGCCCGACAAGTCTAGCACAAAACTCTGATCATACGTTTTACACCCACACTACTGTATGTGGAGAGGATAGTATGTGTTTGTACTAATGTGCATAATACCTCTTTTAGTAAAAAGGCCGAAGTCTATTCAACGTTGAAGTTATTCATAATTTTCATATCCCGCATAGAAAGTTCTTTCCGGAATAGAGTGTTTGTTTGTGTCCCTTAACCCTTTTGTTTTATACCTATTTTATGGAAATTTAAATAGCTGATAACTTTTTTTAGCTTTATCATTGTTGGATGTAAATTTTGTTTCCTATCTTTGTTTCTGTTTTGTTTCTGTTTTTGACATTGTACAATGATTTTACAAAAACAAATTGCTTGTGGTTTTTGGACGAGTTGTACTTGTTGTAGTACCGAGATTACCTTTAATGAATTCGCCTTGCTTTTATGTAAATCCTTTTTTTCTACAAAAGTGCCAAAATTTAATAAAAAAAAAACACAAAAATACCTACATAGAAAAAATTATTTAAAAAATATTTTTTCTTTTGAACCAAAAAATTAGATTACAAGGAAATACTAAGGGTAATCACGATGGTCATTGTGCAAATTTGCGATGTGTAAATTTGCAGTGCTTATTATGATTGATGTGCTATTTTTCCAAAAAAAAATTCTGCCAACACAAAAAACTTCTGGCAGCACTGTAAAAAATCTGCATTTATTTTTAATTATACACAAGCAAATAAAAATAATTTTTTTTTAATTATTTAAATTTAATTTTCTTTTTTATATTAAAACCCGTAAAAATTTATAAGTTTCCTTAAAAAACGATATGGCGCTTAATATGTCAAATGTTATTCTTTACATTTGTTTGCAAGTGAGCAAATATGCACAACTAAGTTTGCTCATGGTTTTTTTAGTGCAAACGAAGTAAATAGAGCAAATTGAAAATATGTACGTACATTTTGGTGTTGTGTTGTGCAAATTTGTGTATTTTTGCACGCGGTTGCACACTTTGCTCTACCCATCTTAACTTCCCTTACTTATTTAAGAAAAAGTAAAATTCATATAAATTTAAAGTCATTTCTTTTAATTGCTTAGAATTTGCTGTAGATTACGTAACGGCAAAATTTAATTAATCTATTTTTTGAAATATATAAAAATTCGGACTCATCACAACTTGTTACTTGGAATATTACCTCCAAAAAATGTTCAATATTTTGCTCTATCCGACAATTAACGACTCTTTAACGACAATTATCGTAAAATTACGAATTTTGACAAATATTTGTCTTTAAAAAGTTACTGAATTTCTGGACAGACCTTATTTAGGCATTAAAGTTCAAAAAATATCCAATAAACAACACTTGGCAGCTGAGGCATATATATAAGGACTTATATAATTCCCAGCTATTCTTTTAACCATTCATGCGTTTGATGATGATGCCATAAAAAATATTGAGGATCTAAATCTGCTAAATCTTTACCGAAAAGGACTGATTTTCATTACCCAATGAAGCCAACTAAACCTCAAGAAACCCCGAAAACCGCTGGGTTTTGTTTTTTTTTTTAAGCCCGTGTTTTTGTCCAGCCCTGCTAGTAGAGCTCTCTGTTGTGAAATTTCGAGAACTTATTTTTACTGTCAATGATTTATGTCTGTTTTACTTAAATTTTATAAATACTCAGCAAAATCAAAAAAACTCTAACGGTGGAAAATTGGCCATAGAAATATTTATATCTTATTATTATGGCCGATTTCACCAATTTATTTATATGTATGTATATCAATTTATGTTTAAATTTTGTTTTATATGACAAATAAAAATAAAATTATCTTTATACAATGAACCGCATCCTAAGATAAGAGTTATGCTAGCTTATAAAGCCCTGCACGAATGCATTTGTTTCTTGTTCACAGTTCTCCACACCAAGTTATTGTTGTGTCAAACACTGTATTTTTTTTAAATCAGCTCGAATGATACATAATGAAAAACCAAATCAATGTTAAAACAGTTGTTGGTTTCAAGTAAATCCGTGTTAAGCAGTAGTTTGATTTAAAAAAAACAAATCAACGCAATGTATAATTTGATGTGAAAGAAAACAAAACACACAACAATTGTGAGTCAATAGGTGCGTTTGAGAACTTTTACAGTAAAATGCAGTAAATAAGTAAAATGAAAAATTTGCTCTCACAAAAAGCTGTCGTACAAAAAAGTACGCGAACGCAAAATTTTTAAAAATTCGTAAAATAAAGGCAACAGCTGATGACAAATAATTGAAGTATTGAAAAATGTTTACACTTTTGGCTACTTAACTCGTTTTCTTAGCAGTACTCGATTAAATACAAACAAATTATTTTATGTAATCTTTCATATTTTTTTGTCTTTTATTTTATTTGATTTTACTAATTTGTGGCGGGTAAATTTATTCAAAAGAACATGAACATTTTTTTGCTATTGATTACTTAAGTATCCAAATACATCACACTTTTACAACTCTAAAAAATTAACATAACAAAAAAAAGTTTCAAAAGTTGGTATTTAGCCAAATAAATGCTTCAGAAACAAGTTTAATTAAGTAATATTTATTCACTTTTTGTTTTGGGTTAATTTTTATTTAAACTTTTCTTTTATTTAACAATTTTTTCACAATTTGTAAGCTTTTTGTTTGTTACTTTTGTTTGTTTACCTTTTGAAACATATGTTTTCTTGTTTTACTAAATTTTACTGCAAAAATTTCTGCAGTAAAAATTTGTAAATACTAAGACAAGAACTGTCACTTTTCGCTCTCAATTTGTGTTCTCATTTACTGTATTTTGTGTACGCGAACGCAATTTAGTAAAATGCAGTAAAGTTCAGTAAAAAATAGTAAAAACTTTTGTGTTCTCGAACGCAGCTTATAACAGTGAATTCCATTTCTTGAGAAAATGACAATTGACGATTTTTTCAATAATAGTTATAGTTTTATTGGCATCAATATGCGTGCTTAATTAAAACTTCCATTATTTTTAAAAATACTTACAAGAAATATTTACAATTGTATTGGGAACAGAACGAAACGAAATAATCAATTTTTCGAACTACAAAAATTATTGGAAATTTAACCAAAAAAATTCTTCCCCTATCACAAACCAGGTGGCGTTCATTAGAAACATTATTAATTCGAATTCTACAATTATATGAACCGCTTAAAATTTGCTTTGTCTTCACTGCTAATATCGACGCCATCGATAGAAAATTTAAATGATATAAATGAGTTGTGTTTTTGTTTTTAAAAATACATTCTTAACGTTATTAATAATATAAATAAGACTTTTAAGCGTGAAGGTGTTGAAATTCATAAAATACACAGTGAGTGATATGTCAAAACTTTTTAAAACTGTCTTAACAATTTTTTTGAAAGAATATTATGTAAATCATAATCCGTTCGATAAAATTAATTTTGTTAACACTTAAAATTGTTTAACTAGGGAAGAAGTTTACCTTGGTGTTTACGTTAAAGAAAACATTTCTCAATTTGCAATTAATGTTGAAACTCACAATTAATTTATTAATAATTGTGTGGTATTCTATGTTTAATAATGCATTCATATAAAAGAAAGATTTGTTTATGGATATTCTGTTATAAATACATACTACTTTACTTTTTTGCTCAGTTTTCCTAATTTTTTTATCTTAAGAGAGATTCCAGTCAATTAAAAAGGATATACCTACATATGTATGTAAGAGAGCAAAGATTTTAAAATTTTGACAAAAGAGAATATCTTTTGGAAAAAATTAACTCAACGAAGTTGTTTAATTAAAAAAATGCATTCATTAACTTATGTAATTTTATTAACGACTAGCATTTAACCCGCAACTTCGTTAGCGTCTTCAAGTATGTGTTAAGATTTTATTGAATTTTAAATTTAAATGTAAACAAAGCTGGACATTCAGGATACACTTAAATAAGTTGAATCGAAAATGTCACTTGTATGAATTCGGTGAACTTGGCCGTTAAAGTTAAATCGAAATTGAAAACAATAAAAATTAATTTAAAACCTACCCATGGCTGTGCCAATATTGGCCTCTTCATAAGTCATCATTAAAGTGGAAAGTTTACATTCACCTTCCCAGTCTTTTGGTAAAATATCACTGTATAGAGTAAACATTTTATCTAAAGGACAGGCCACACCACAATCTGGTATAAACAAAGGTACAGGTTCAGCTGTGGTATTTTTATAGAATATTGAAACAAAAGGTTGTAATTTTTCATCTAAACGTAATTCCAACATAATGCATGCACAATAAGGAGGACTATGTATCTAAAAAGTTAAAAGAATTTTTTTAAATGCTAAAACAACATCTAATAATTTTGTTTAATACCTACATCATATAATTTCAAACCATTCAAAACATTGGCCACTGTTGTATCATGGGCTGAGTAAACCCATAATGAACGATCTGGATTTAATTTTCCCTTTGATTTGTCAACAAACCTTTCCAACATTTCCTTGATTAATGGTCCAATCTTAAGACGAGCCATTTGCCGTGTATATGTACTAATGGAAAAAACAAAGTCCGTTATATATTTCATATCTGTACTGGGATAAACCTTTTTTGTCCATTCCGGCAGGGTTTTGTTGTAAAGTTCTTCTATAAAGAAAGTGTTATTAAGGCGCTGTAAACTTTCAAGAGAATCCACAGTAATGCCAGTATATTTAGTTAGATAATTATAGAGATAGACATAGCGGTCGTTAAGTTTTTGGAATTCTACAGAATCTTTTAAAGCCGAAAGAGCATATTCGAAGGCGGGACAAGCGGCTTTTCCAGCTAGAACCTAAAATAAAAAAAGCGAAAATTAGCAAAAGAAAGTATAACAAATTTTATTCGTAATACTCTTCTTACCGCATCACTATTTTCTGGCTGAGTATGAACTGGAATTGGTTGCCAATTTATTGCTGGATTCCATATATCGTTTTTGATGGGTTCATAAAGGCCAGCCAGATTTGACAAAGCACTCATTAACGTACGATCAACATCGGTAGAACGTACATAAATTTCATCTTTGCTATAGGTGTCACTTAAAATACTATTATAACGTTTGCGCAGCCATTTCCCCAGGTGATAGTGCTCTTGTTTGCCAATCTAAAATTAAAAAAATACGATTTTAACATTTCATTATTCATTAGAAGAGTCAAAAAAGAACAGAAACAGCATCTTTTTTTTATTTTTTTTTTTTGCAAAAAGTTTATTGACACAAAGAATAAAAAAACACACGCTTACCACCACATTAAACACTAATCGACATACTTATTTTTATCAAGAGTTTGTTTACCAAAGACAAATAAAAACGATGATATTTTTTTTAATGTTCAATAAATTATGTTGAGCTATTCCATTCCCCGTTTAATGGAACATTAAAATTAATTTATTTGTCACGTAAAGAGATTATTTCAAAATAAATAAAAATTGTTGTTTGTTGACCTCTGATACGATATTGCGGTAGGTAAGTACTACAAGTAAAATGGTAGATAATTAGGTCAAATAATAGGATTTCATATTACGTTTTAATATATTTTAAATTAGCAATTAAAAAGATTTTTGAAATTCATTGTTGATGGAATAAGCTATTCCTATGCGCGCACATGTTGCTTAGGCCAGATCATCAGGAAACTTCATCCAAAGATTTTAGAGAAACTAAAGATATTAAACAAATAAAACTGTTAAGCGAATAAGAATTATAAGCAACAGCTTTACTAGTAACAATATCAAAGCTTAATGTACATTGTACACACGGGATAAAAACTGAATTTTTCTATTTTTTTTATATATGTATATATTACTTGAATTTTTATGTAATATAACTAAATTTTCAAGCTTGAGGTCTTTTTTAATTTTATATAAAAAACTTAAACGTTTATTTAACCAATATTTCGGCACTTCTCTGAGTGCCTTCTTCAAGGTTTTTTTTCTTTTTAACAAAAATTAACAATTTTTTTTAATATAAAACAAATTTAACAAAAATGTTCAACGCTTCAATTGGGCAGGCGAACCACTCTCATCTCAACCCCACTTTGTGCTCATCATGAAATCAATTATAGTATACATAAATCATTAATATTATACGTACTTAAGATTTATAATAAATCACCTCCATACTTGAAAAGAAATAAATTTGAGAACCGCCAGCATTCAAAGGTAAGAGTTAACCGTTTAAATTCCCTACAAAAAAAGGAAAACTTATCCCTTGTTATCTTCCTTTTTTCTAACCCCAATATGTATTATGTCTCTGAAGAGCGATTATAATTATCATTAAGCAAAGACTTCTCAATTCCTGTTCCCCAATGAAAAGAAAATTTAGGCCAATTTATAATATTTATGATGAAATATTTAGGCCACCCAAGACGCCAAAATTTGCATGGTCCTTCGAACCGAACCGACTCAAACCCCGTGTGAAAAAGGTAAAACGTCATTGCCTAAATGAAGTTAGCCATAATCGATTGTAAATTGCGTTCAGTGTAAAATTAAAAAAAAAAAGAACAACAATAAACAGTGGTTTTATCTTTTCTTACATTCCCCACTACAATTGGTTGGAATTCTTCCAACATTAACAGTAGTTGTAAGCAGCGTTTCCACGATCAAATGGAAAAAAAAGTAACCCATTTGGTTTAAAGTAACCAAAACGGCAGCGCTGGTTGTAAGTAGTTTAAGAAAAAACCAAAATAAAACCAAAAATTACTTGCTTTATTGTTTTCGCAAAAAATAAAGCATGTTGCAATTAAGCAATTTTTTTGGGAATTAAGCATGTCAAACAAAATCTGGTTAATTGAAAATGTTTTATTCCCAAAAATTGCTTTGATAATATTTTAAACTATGAAATTTTCTTGATTTAAAGCACGACAACAACAAAATGTATATATATGAAATTTAAGTATTGTATATAGCGTAAACTTAAGAGGTATTCACCTCAGAATTTTTACTCTTGCGGAAGTGCGGAGTTGCGGTTGTGCACTATCGGTGTCATGAACACCCAGCTTTAAACATTTTGAAATTTCAATTCCGAAATATTACGAACAGTCAAAAACTAAAAAATAAAAACACAATTGTCAGTCAATTGATTGCAAAAAATCATTGCTGTTTATTATTTCAAGATGCTAAAGCAAAGTTTTAAGACATTTTTGGTAAATCATTTAATCAATGAATCTTTTGTTGAAATTGAAAACATCTATGATGAAATCGGTGAGTATAGAATCTATTTTATTAAAAATACCAAATTTAAATTTGTAATTAAAAGTTTAGTCTGAATTTAAACGTTTCATCTATTAAATAGCTTTGAGGATACTGTTTCGCAGCTCTTGTATTGCAAGTCCGGCCAAGTATTTGGTGTTGAAAATATTCCACCATCAAGTGACAATTTTTCTGAGTCAGTTGAACTAATAATCCAACCAGCAGATTGGCCAACAGCTACCCCAACAAGAAGAAGAACTCATCAGGCACAAGGAAGTTTCGTTACTTATTAGTTCTAACTTGGCACTGGGAAGTTCAAGAGGGTTGGAATCATCACGAATTTGTCTTCTTGTATTTAGCGCTTCTATACAAGAGTTTTCCTTTTCATCATCATAAAACAAATCGACACTAATATCCATTAAGAATACTTTTTATTTTCACTTGTCAAACGTTATATTTAAAGTTGACAAATCGATATTTTAAGTTGGCAACTTTATAACAAACTCAACTTAAAACAGTTGGGTATCACAACTAAATGAGCTAAAATGAGTTTGGTTGTGCATAAGTTGGGTTGACTCTCACACGACCAAACTGAGTTGAGTGGAGAACCGCAATAGTGGCATTAGTTTTTTTGGTATCGTTTTAAATGTGAAAGTGCACCCTTTAAAATGATATACATATTGTGTTTTTTCAAGAAAAGGTCAAAGGTAATTTTTTGGAGTCTTGAGTTTAAAGGCACATATCTGAAAAAGTATATTTTTTAAAATTCTTAAAAAAATATAAGTAAAGTATTATACCCTTTTCTGCATTTGCAAATTTTAAGGTAGAGACTCAATTGGTGTCAGAGTTATAAACTGAAGTATGTATGTGCACTAGAGTGGACCTTCAATGAATGGAGAATTTAAAAAGTTATCAGTTTCAAAATCGTAGATCAGTTTTGTGTTAGATTAAAGTAAAAAATTGGGTAAAAATATGAGCTCGATCGGTTGAAAATTGCCGTACCGCAGGCGTATTGAAATCTGTGAGAATGAAATTCGGGCTAAATGGAGAGAAAAACTACTGAGGAGTAACCCCTAGGGATGTAAAATTTTGTCTAGAAAAAACTTATCTTCTATCTCTAACCCTTGATATGGTCCCCATAAGAACAATTCAATTTCCTCGAAAACCGACTCTAAAACAGACGGACGGACAGTCAGATGGACATAAAGTCCAAGATTAAAAAATTAGAACCAATTGAATGTAATCTAGTTTTGTCCCCGGAATTTTTCAATTCCCGGGAAAACGGAAAATTTTTTAAAATTTCCCGGGATCCCGGGATCCCGCTCCATATAAATAATACTAAGTAAATTTTTTTTTTAATTAATGAAAAAAACTTTTATAAAAATAGGTAAGGGAACTTGTTTACAAAGAAAGTAAAAGAAATGGTTCAATACTAAAAAATTAATTGAAGATTGAAATAGGAACTTGAATTATTATTACCTCACGCTTTTATTACCTATTATTATGCAAGATAAGATAAGATAGATACAAGATAAAGAGATAACATAAACATCACAATTTAATTCATAAAACAATAATAAAAACAAAATAAAAATTGAGGTACTCAAGATATGAGATCAAAAAGTTAATAATAAAACAGATAAAATAGAAACTGGGAATTAATTCCTTCTGAAGGTAACTTTATATTATATTCAACATTTTTTATTTTTCGAATTTATTCTATAAAATACATAACTGAAATTTAGCTCATAGAATAAATTCGAAAAATAAAAAATGTTGAACAGATAAAATATTTAAAATTAATATTTAACATTTTAACGGCTTAGGAAATAACTTTCTGACATGCTCAAAGCGCTTAGTAAGTCGTCAAATAGTACATTTCTGATTTTACTTACGAATAATCATTTTACCGAAAAATTTCGTTCATTTGTTACCGAGGTTGGACAAATAGTTAAACGTGCACCGTTGTAGCATGCTTCGGATTCACAATCAGAAGCAATTTTTTCTTTTTTATAAACAACGTCTATATCAGGCAAATGCATGTCAAGTTGTATGTTGTAGTATCTTTCACGAGTCTCCAAAATGTTATTTTATTTCGGTTTCCCCGCACTTCACTGTTATATAAACCAACACACATTGATAAAATTTGTGTTTATCACCTAATAAGCATATCGCTCCTTCCTTGCATCATAGTCATATCTCAAAAAATCAAAAATTTCAAGTAACTTTAGCAAAGTTTTCCTTCACACCTTCTCGTATTATATCTCAAACTGAACCGAAGTTATAGCAAAATATATCTTTAAATCGGTACACTTTGAAAACTTTAATCGCATTTTGCCAAGATCGTTTGTTTTTGTAGATATGACTATGTTGCAATAAAGGAGCGATATGTTGAGGTATCTTCTATTTTATAGACTTGTTCATGGACAATGAAACTTTACTGCCTGGATCTTATTTTGAATTAATGTACTTTATTAACTCTTCACTTCACTAAATGTAATAATTATCAACTGTTGCACTGCCCATTTTGCTTTTAGTAGATTTATTGCATCAGGAGACATTGATTTAAATATGTACTCACTTCAGATGCTAATTTTTAGAGAGTAGAAAACTAAATTTTTAAGTATAAATAGCTGTTTTCTGAAATTATGAGGAATTTTTTATTTCCCGGGATCCCGCAAGAAAAATCCCGGGAAAACGGGAAATAAAATAATTGAAAATAATGGAAAAAAAAACCCTAATGTACTCCAATCCACTGAAAGCAAAAAATTTTCAAATTTGTTCACAAATGGCGGACTTATGAGAGAACCACCTTAAAAATAAAACTTATGCAGAGAAACTAGACAAGTTAACCTTTCCGAAAACGAATATGTCGTTGTTTGTGATTTTTCTGAAAACGTGTCATTTACTATTCAAGATTCTGTCCAAGGATTTGATTGGAACAATGCACAAGCAACATTGTATCCAATTGTCATTTATTATAAATCCGATGGAATACTGAAAAACACAAACATTTTAATTATATCGAGCTGTCTTGTACATTAGGGATATAACTTTTTAGCAATTTTTTTAAATATCAAAATTGGCATAGCACAGTCCGATAGAGCATAAACAACAATAAGGAAACGTATATTTTTTTTCGCTAAGGTCAAAAAAGTTCAGACACCAACCGCGATGAAGTTTTGAAAATTTTTAATTTTCTTTTTGGTTAAGAAAATTAATAATCAGCCCAATTATGAATAAAAATTCCCCGGGAGTTTTCTCCCTTTTCCCATTTTTCCTATGTTAATTTAATTGTAAAAATGGGAAAAGGGAAAAAACTCCCGGGGAATTGTTATTCATAATTGGGCTGAATATGTTTATTTAAAATAAAAAATAGTTCAAGTATGAAAGTTTATTGATATTAAGAGATGGTAAGAGATTTTTCCGCAAACCAAAACGTATCTTTAACCTTTTTAACGATAAAAATTAAAAATTAATAAAAAAAAAACACCGTATAAAATAATGAATATTCAATATTGCATTAAGAAGGCCGCCTCAAAATAATTTTAAATTATGTAAAATAATATTTATGTTAGTTCAAGTCCGTGCTTTAATTTAAAAATGTTTAAATAATTTTTTATGCACCTGTTTAGAAAAACCAATACGTGCGTGAACTTTTTTGAGAAAAATTACAAAGGATTATGATTTTCGCGGTTACTAGGACATGGTTGACCTCATGGTACTATGCCAAAAAAATTGGTTATATCCACAAGCACCTTCATAAATTTTTAAAAAAATAACTTTAAAAAAGATCCACAAACAATAATATACTTCTCGGATGGATTTGCAGGACAATTTAAAAATAAAAGAAATTTTGCTTATTTGTGCTTTAGTAAGGCAGATTTTGGATGCGATCCTCAATGGCACTTTTTCGCTACTAGCCATGGAAAAGGCCCTAGTGACGGCCTTGGAGGCACAGTCAAAAGAGAGGTAAGTAAAGTTAGCTTTCAACGACCACTAGACAACCAGATCACAACGCAACAACTTTTGTTCGATTGGTGCCAAACAAACCTTAAAAATTGCAATTTCATATATCTTTCTGAAGATGACCATAGAGAAAAAGATGCATTTTTAAGAGAACGCTTTTTTGGGCTAAGCACAATTCCAGGTACACAAAAATATCATTGTTTCATTCCCGAAGGAGAAAATAAGTTAAGAGTAAAGATTGTTTCAAATGATAGCGAATTTTTAATTGAAAAGGTTCGTTATTAATTTATGTTTTACTGTCTGAATAAAAGTTATATTTAACTCAACCTTTTAAAGGTTAAAAAAACAATTTTTGTAATAAATTTCCAAAATTTAAAACACAAATTACCAATTAAAAGCTTTAAGGCCCCTTTTCATAACTTACCGATAGCTAAAAGTATACTTTAAACGGCCTTATAAAAAGTGCTCCATTATTAAAACTTTACTTTAACCAAAAGTGAGCGATAAAGTAAATTAATGTTCATCCTACCTGGTAGGTCAAAGTAAAGTTGTAATAATGGAACACTTTTTATACGGCCGATAAATTCCTACCTTTAGCTAGCGGTAAGTTGTGAAAACGAGCCTAAATAGTATTATATATAATAAATTTATTACAAAAAAATTACCTAAATTATATTACTGTTTTGTTCCATACTTACTATTTTTGTACTACATTTTAGATTTACATTACAAATTTCAACTGAAAGCTTTAAACAGTATTATTTAAAAAAAATGAATTAAATTATTTGAATGTTTTGTTCAATGTTTTGTAATAAAAAAATTAATGAAAACTATAATGTCTTCTTCAATAATACTATATTAATAATTCGCATGGAAAACACATTTAGAATAATAAGTCTTAATGTCATATTGAAAATCCAACATAAAAGCCTTTTACCTTTTCTTGAAAAAACACAGTATGTATATAATTTTAAAGGGTGCACCTTTAAAACGATACCAAAAAAACTACATTATCTTGCGTAGTTCAAAAGTTCTATCTTTTTTTATAAGGAAACTTTTGTGATTTTTTAACATTTTTCAAATCTTTTATGACGTCATATTTCGGAAGCCGTGAGAATCTGGGGTCTGAAATTTTATGTTTTGTTAAAGTCCAATAACATACAACATTTGTGTTGAATTTCGTTGCAATCGGAGGTGATGATGCCGAACGACATGATGGTTTGACATGGATGCACTCCATTAGCACATGGATTAAAAGTAAAAAAGAAGAAATAAATTCATTGATACGACAAATATTACGTTGTGACAATCATAAGTAATCATAAAATAGAAAAAGCAAAGAAAAAGATTCATTTGAAAGAATGCAATCATGTAATACGTTTTGAAAATATAAAAATGCTATGAAGAAGCAATTTTCAGTTTAAAATTGGGAAATAAATATTTATTGCCGTTGTATTAAAAATAAATGTTTGTTGCTATCAGTGTTGCCAGGCCTGGAGGAAGACAAAGGCTGAATCCATGTTATTTATAGACATTAGAGATGAGCGATATTTCCGTACCTGTGATTTAATCACTGTTACTGAAAAATCACGAATCACAGTTGTGACCAAATCTGTTAAGTAACAGGTACTTGCTAAGTTGTTATTTTCTTATTTTGTTTCATACTCAAATTTATGATATTTCACTGTTTGTGTGGGTAATAGCGTTTTTTGCACTCATGAATGTAATTGTTGCTATTATTTCTTTTGTTCTCTCTTCTTCCTTTTTAGAATTTTTTTTACAGCCAATGTTTATTTGTTCAAGTATGTCCAACTAAACAGGTGATCGTTTTTGTTGCCTTATTTCTTTGTCAAACTCCATAACAAAAAATTTTCAAATATCCTAGAACAAAAATAAAAGTTGTGATCACAATCACAGTTTTAAATAACAGTGATTTTAAAATCACGTTCACTAATCACGATGTTCCTTAAAAATCACGGGATCGCTCATCTCTATTAGACATAATTAGACAAAAATAGGCAAAAAAAATTTTTATTAAAAACTTAATTATTTCTTTATTATTTATTTAGTAAAAATACATCTTTTATTTTGTGCATAAATTTTTCTACAACTGCCATTTTTCTGTAACGCGTGCAAAACTTACTCGTTTAACTTGCATTCAAAACAAAAATAAAATTTGTTTTTATTTTAAATGAAAGTCAAACGAGTTAGTTTTGAAATCGTTATTGAATGAACAGTAGAAAAAAAATTTTTGTCAGTCCCCCCCAGGATTAAAGATAATGTAAAAACAATTCCAAAAATAATTTTTTTAATTTTTTGCCACGCCTAGAATTACCGCCCTTTTAGTTTTTTGTTCACTGTGTCGCCATTTTTAGTCCGATCATAACATTTTGAATATCGGTGTTCATGGCTCTGTAAGGGTTACATTTCTGCCTGTTGAAAAACTTTGTTTAATTGACATCACTAATAAGCAAATTATTGGTGATTTATCTCTTATTGTAAACATTGTAATGTCAAAGCAACTGACATTTCTTTACATCGCTGATGACGTGTCACACTCGTGTTGGCGAATGTAATTCAGCTATTTACTTTCTATAATAATTATTACCTCTGTACCTTTTTACTTTTTCAACAGTGTTTAGCTTTTGACTACACTTAATTCATACATAAGTAAAACTCCACTCGTGTTTCATTTTTAACTCTGCATTTAATAGTTTTTTTATACCACGCAAATTCTAGTCATGTCATTCAAAAGCTCGGTTTATACCCTCCCAAATGCTAAATATTTTTGAACTAAAATGAAGCTGTGTTATTTTGATACAACTTCTGTATTGAAGCTATTTATTTTTATTCACAAGCAAAGAAGTAATAGGAGTTAAAAGAAATACTTCACGTGTTTTAAAATATGGCAACACTTTTGACAAAAAGTGATGCAGTTCACATAATTTTTACGACACGATAGAAAAAATACATTAAAATTTATTTCTGGCCATTAATAAGGGTTTACTTCTGGCCATTAATAAGGGATTTTGCCCAGCCTTGTAAGTGCAGCACGATGGTTGACAACAGCAAGTAGATTACTTCGACTTTATGTATCAAAAAGCCAGCCTTCAGATACTTTGCGAAATTTAGTGACATTTGTCGTTAAAGTTTATGCACCTTTCTGATTTCTTGCTAAAAGCCAACCACAGTCTATTCATGGAAGCCGCCATATCTTTATGTACGTACTTTGGATACGAGAATTGCCATTATATATGGGCATTTCCATTTTGACGTGTCGAGATATTTGTACCACAAAATGTAAAAAAATTAAATGAAGAAGTCAAATTTGTAAAAAGGGTTTTTATATACAAAGTAATGTAGTAGCACTATATTCAGAAAAAAATTACAGTAATCGACGCTAAGGATTTGCAGATATAACCAGAAATCTGCGCTGGCGTGACGTTAAAAAAACGGAAAAGGATTTTGACTTGCATTACCAAACTGAATAAGACTGCGATTGATGTTTTGTATAAAACATTTTTTAGTAAACTTTGGACTAATACAGATTTATTTTTCAAGCTATAAATTTTATAAATCTTTGCTCGTTTTAAGGTAAATATGGACATTTTCAGCGAAAAGTCTACTTTTTTAATGTTTAAAAATAAAACTCGCGAGCACAAATTTTAAAACGAGAGAATTGACTCGAATTGTACTCGCGAGTAGAATTTTGTCCTACCCTAATACAAATCCATAAAAAGAAATCGAATTTGATATCGAGAAAATACAAATTGGAATTGTGAAAATTAAATTTAGTAAATAATTAGTATTGTGGTAATTTTGTTGAACTATTTATGGTTTTTAATCCAAATTTTCAATATTTTTAATCATACTTAAGTTCATCAAATTTAATTTTCATTAAATTATTTTTATGAAGAAAGGAATTCTACAACATGAAAATTAATTAAAATTGTTATTGATAATCATTCATTCTTGACTGACCTGAGATTCGAACCCAGGCGGCTGGTTACCCAGACATGTTTCGATCGCTACCACTCGATCTCCTCAAAGAGATTTTCCGTCTTAAGCTGGGATCACACGATTGCCGCAATGCACAAATTTTCACACTTTTTAATACCCCAATCGTGTGACCGCACAACCAAATGGCTCATGTACCAATCGAGGACAATATTGTGATTACTTTTACCAATCAAATGCAACCCTGGTGCGGCAATCGTGTGACTGTTTGCTATGCAACCGCGCGACAATAAAAATGACAAAAATGCACCAATATCTATTGTGTTCTTGTGCGGCAATCAAACAACACAATACACGCCAACATTTGCCTTTTTTATTAGATTTACTTTTTTGTGTTTCTTTTAGTAGGTAATGAAAATTAATATGTATGTATTTATTTATTTTGCAATTAAATTTTTTTAAATAATTATTTTAAGTATGTATGTTCACAAGCATATTTAGCTGTTCTGTGCGAATATTTTTATTAAAGATATTTCTATTCGAACCTAAACATACGAAATTGTTGAACAGACTGTTAATTTTTGGAATATCTTAAAAAATTAAATTAAATTAAACTATTCAACAATAATTTGTTTAAGTATGTATATGATTTGTATCATTTATCATTTAATTTTTTTCAATGAACAATCCAACAAGAACTTTCAAACAAATATAAAAGCTACTACAACAGCTGTTTTCGCAGTTAATATACATAAGTAAGAACAATCGTGTGACTGTTCTGCGGCAATTGTTGTAACCATTTCGCTTTGTACCAACTACCGGCAATTAAATTTGTATAAAACAGGGCAATCGTGTGATTTCAGAAAATTTGGTTGGGGCAATTTCATTATTGTGCGTCAATAAAGCACAATAATAATTGTGTCATATTGGTGCATTTGCGGCAATCGTGTGATCCCAGCTTTACACTCGCAGCCATCGACGACTGCTGACGTTAATAGTCAAACATCAATCCTTAAACCAAATTGTATTTTAACCCTTTGGTAGATCGAAATTTGCTTTTTTGAATGATTATCCATTTTTAAATTGAGGGGCTTAAAGCACAAGGGGTTCAAGTGATTTATTTTAAATAATGAGACTGAAGCGGTTGTTTCGCTTGTGCTCCAAAGGAAGCAGGTATTTTAATGTCAAATGCTTGAAATGTTCACTATATCTAGCGTCCGGATGAGAATCCTACATTCACTTCTTATGCTCTGAACAACTTCTCCGAAATATACCTATAATTCCATATGTAAACTCAATTTTAGAAAAAGGCACTTAGCCCCCTTGTGCTCTAAGCCCCTCAATTGAAGTTGAGATAAACAAATATTGAGGTATTTTTATTGTAATATTTTTAATATTTAAATAATTTCATTCAAAGTGGAAAACAAATAATTTGGATTGACGAAAAAAAAAAAAATTTGCTCTGCAGAACAACTCGTGGCTGGTCCAGGAAAGGCTCAATAGCTACAATACACGTAAATACTATCTATCTACCTATTCGGAGGAATATCATTCTCTGGAGTTATTCCTTTGACGAGAAAACGAGAATTTTTATTTAAACAATTTGGCCCGGAAATTAATTACAATTAAAAAAGTCCTACTTTCAGCACCCGAAAATGGGTCAAAATCGAAATGGTGCTCTAATATGGACTAATAGGTTTGATAGCTTAGGTATTCTAGATTTTAGAACTATATAGTTTATATTCAGAATTTGTATAGATTTTTTGTAACAAAGCATAGCGGAAAGTGAATTTATGAGATTCTGAAAGTTGGGCTTTTTTTTATTAGAAATCTCATAAATTCACTTTCAAATATGCATGTACTGTGCCACTGTCCTGGGATGCAGGGTCTAAGACTGAAATGGCTAGGAGTAAGATTTCACGACGACCTGGGGTTTATCCCTGGATGTAATCCAGTTGATCTATTGGAGTTTGTTAGGGAAATAGTCAGTTGTTTCTGCTTAGGGGACTGTAGAGGGGGTAATAGTTCTACGTGGTACCTACTAATTTTCTGAATTCTATCTATCTCTTATTTCTTTTATTCTTCACTTTTCTCTTTCTCAACCTTTTAATTAAGGGATTCATAATGGACCGCGTTGGTCTCCCAGTGGAAGTGTACCCTTGGGCACATAACCCTTCTTAACCTAACCTAACCTATTATCGACGAAGCTAACCACAGCAATAACAGTACAACATTTTACCAAAGGGCAATAGAATTGGAGAGTAACTTTTTATACATATGGGGGATTTCATGTCAAGTGGCCTAATTTTGAAATCGATGTCTTCCGATTTGCACCAAGGTTAGTCCTATTGGATTGTAGTTTAGACACAAATTTTCAACATGATCGATCAAAAAAGTTTCTGAGTTAGAGAGGTTCAAAGTTTGACATTTTGGCCAAACAGGTGTTCTTTCTCATTCATGTAACTTATTACCTATTGGTGTTAGCAAAATTGGTTCCAAGTAGCTTAGATAGCTGTTTGATCAATCTTTTAAACAAAAAATGTTTTGTTTTTTAAAAAAAAAAAATTAATTTAAAACTTTTTGTTTTATTTTTTTAGCGAGAATGTTTTTTTGCTAAAAGAAAGCTTATGGCTTTTCCTTTAAGGTAGTTTTGGTCGCTTTTTGGGCCGCAAGTGGCTTATGTATAAAATAATTTGTAAGTCAAGACGAGAGTTTTTCAATTTTTACCAAATGCACTGTTTTGATTTTTTTCCTATTATTGTTTTAGTGTTTCTAAAACCTTTAAAATAAAACTTATGCTGAGAAACTAGTCAAATTAACCTTTCCTAAGGTTTGTAACATACCCAACTAGCATTTTATACCTTCGATACTGTAATACCCACAAAATGGAATAAAAACACTTTTTTCTATAGAAATGTTGACAAATTAAATTATTTTTGTTAATTTGTAATAACACTTGTTAGTAGTTAAATAATAACTAGATATTTTTTTACTTCTAGTAAGTGTATTGTAAGTACTGAATACTGTGGACACCTCGCACAAAAATAAGTAGTTATTCGGCCGAAAAATACGCAGTGTTTATTTCAGGGCTGTGGAGTCGTCCGAAAAAAGTACTAACTCCGACTCCAAATGCTGAAATTTTTTAAGTGCGACTCCGACTCCTACTCCGACTCCGACTCCTACTATAATCTTGATGCTAAATGTACATGAGACTCAGTAATGTTAACTTTTATTTTTTCATTACCGTACAGCCTTCTAAAAATTAGAGTTTTTGAGAAGCAATTACCGTACGCAAACATTAATGTGCTGTTTCCAAATGACAGGCGATTGATTATGTAGCAAAATTTATATTAATTAATTATATATGAAAAGCACTCAGTCCATCGCCTGTCATTTGGAAACAGCACATAAGAGCAGTATTCATAAACCATTTATTTAAATTTTAAATGTGTTTTAAGAACATAATTTTTATTTTGGAAATTTTTTTTAAATTTTTTATGCCGAAAAACTTTGGATTCGGAGTCGCGAGTTTTTGTGGGTACTACGACTCCGACTCCGGCACAAAAACATTAACTCCGACTCTTCAACTCCGACTCCACAGCCCTGGTTTATTTGCCTCCATTGCTTTCATCAACATCGCATCTTAGATGCGAATCCTTTATTTCATTGGGCAAAGAATTATTTTTAGCAAAGAGGTTCATGAGGATACATTGAAAACACTGAAAAGCAGATTCGATGCTGCGGTAACAATCGATGGCACAATGCAATACTTTTATACCGCTTGTCGATGGAAGGCTCAAGTTGAAAAAGTTTTCTACCTCTATTCATTGCGATTTCTTTTCAAAGCTACAAAATAAAACAGCATCGAAATCAACAGCTGAACCTAGTAACGCCAAAAAAGGCCATTTTAAATTTCCTATTTTTTATAGCGTCCACTTCAAGAAAGCTGGTCATATAGAAATTAAACGTTATTGGTGGTTGAAGTTTTTTAAAAATAACTATAAAAAGCCGAAACCAATAACAAAATCAACCCCAAATATGATTTATAAACTCCTCAAGCAAAGCAAAAATCAACCTTTAAAAAGCTCTTTGAAAAACTGTACATTCATACTAAAGTACAAATGTTTACAAATTTACAACTTTTGTAACAAGCCCCATTAAATGCTTCTTTTTATAGCAATCTTTTTCATCACGCGACTATGTTTAATATTGAAAAATAATAATTTCTTATCGTTTAACTATTCAAATATTAATAGTTTGTATAAAATTAAAAACAGTTTGTTTACATTTTGTATTCATTTGCATCGGCCAAATTTAAAACAGTAAATACATATGTACATTTTTATAAGCAATAGGCAATATAAAATGATCATTAATGTAGTTTAAAGATATTTGTGTATGTACATTAGGGTGGTAACTTTTGGTATTTTTTTACAAATATTAAATTATTCATCGCATATTCGTATTAAACATTATTAAAGTTTAAGCACCAAACGCGATAAAGTTAAAAAATTTCAGGGGGCCTTTTCTGGCATTCGTGATCGAACACTTTTTCAATTCGAAGTAAATATGTATTTGAAATTTCACCAAGTATTGTCAAATAAAAAACTTAAAATAAAATAAAGAATTCAAAATAATATTACACACAGATTACACAAAAAATTTACTGTTTGTTTTCTAGTATTATAAACCTATGACTGGCCAAATTATTTTAATAGCATTATACTTAGTGTCCCTTATTCACAACTAGTTGTGGTGGAGGGTACAAAAATACAATAACAATATGTAAACTGTCTGTATTTTCTTTAAATAATAAAAGTATACCTATTTTATTTATTTTTAAAGCATATTTTGGAATTTTTCTAAGCATGTTTTATGTGCACATTTTCAAACATTAAATACATTGAATTTTAGTCCTAAGTCATAAGTTTAAGAAAATCTTTAGAAATTAGAAAATTATCAAAAAAAAATTATTTTTATTTTCAGTACAACATTGCACACAGAGGGCTGCGATGAAGAATTTCTGGGCAAAAAAAGTTATCACCCTAATGTGCATACATAAGCACATATGTAAGTAGTAAATAATAAACGTTCATATTTAAACTGCACTGAATTAATAACACTAGAGCAGAAAATAACAATAAAAAAATAGTAACAAAAGAAAAATTACAAGTCACATGCAGTTAAGTTGGCTGTTGATCATCGAACTTAATATTTTAATGAAATATTAAATTATCATACTCATAAATATGTATGTATACTCACAAGGAAGATTGTTTATACTCAGTGTTTTTTTGTAAATATATCGCCCTCTGAAAAGCAAAGGGTAATAGGGTTAAACTAGAATAGATATAAAATCAAACCCCTTTTTTATACCCTTCACCTCAGGTGGAAAAGGGTATTAATAAGTTTGTCATTCCGTTTGTAATTTCTACAATATTGATCTTAGACCCTATAAAGTATATATATTCTGGGTCCTTATGGGGAGAGAAGTTGATTTAACGATATCCGTCCGTCTGTCCGTCTGTCCGTCTTACGTTTGATATGTGTTTTCCGGAGACTCCAGACATGATAGCGGCTAGGTTGTTTTACATTTGTGTCACATATAGTCTACCATCGGTTGCTATTGAAATTCAGCAAGATCGATCCACAAATGGCTGAGTTATGAGCAAAAAACCACGACTACCTCTAATATTTTCCAAAAATCCCTTGTGGTTGTTGTAATTTTATTACTTTTTGCTGTATATCTGGGGAACGGCAAAAGCCAAAGCTTCCAAATTAGGTACACACACTTAGGTAGCCCATACACACGATCCTACAAAATGTGGGCGGGATTGGAGAAGTGGGCGTGGTACCTCCCGTACAAAAAAAATTAAAAATTGTATAAAAACCTAAAATTTAGGGCTGCCATATGTCCTATGGATATGACTTATATACCAAAATATCGAAAATTTTTAGTAGAACATATTTTATAAAAAATTCAGAAAAATCGGTTCAGATACAAAAAAGTCATGACCAAAACTAATTTTTTTTTTTTAAATACCCACTTTCGGTAACCACAGATCTCCCCGAGTCCAAGCTTTATAACACAAGTAAATGGTAAATTCCTTCTTAAACACGTCGGTATATAAATCTGTCAAATCGGTTAAAAAATGGCTGAGTTATGAGCAAAAAACCACGACTACCTCTAATATTTTCCAAAAATCCCTTGTGGTTGTTGTTTTTTTGTTTGTGCTTTTATTCGAACGTGTTGAATGTTAGGCATATCAAACACACACATGTTTGTACATGATTGGTCGCTTAAATTGAAAAATACGTACATACCTACATATTAAACAAACAAAGTGACGGAATATATTCTACTTTAATTCTTTATTAGCATAAGTGTTAATGGATGAGTTGTCTGGGCGGTTGCTGAAAGCAGCGTTGTTAGTAGCTGCCGGGGTTCAAATCCGGCATCCACCTTTTCAAAAAAAATTTTTTTTAACTTTTTTTATATTCTATATAACGATTTTAAAATAATTCAGCAATTTTTCGATTTTTTTGACAATGTAAATATTAATTGTTCGCTTAACTTACATGTAAAACAAAAATCATATTCTATACCTATTTGTTTTTTATTTTTTATTTAATTTGTTTATGTCCTAAAAACGATTTTAAAATTACTTAGGTATAAAGCTTTTCGATATTTTAATTTTATTGGCAATGACACAGTGTTTTATTTTATTTCGGCAAGCATATACGTACCTACATATGTACATAAAAAGTTGTATGTAATTTAAATAAATCCATACTAACTAGTAGGTTAACCTAGCTATTGCAAAGCCATACATATGTATGCACATGAGTATGTATGAATGAGCAAAAGTTATTTATGTATAAAGGCATTGCTTTCGTAATTGTTGTTGTTGCATTTTATTTTTATCTCTTATTGCTGTAGTAATTGTTGTTATTGTGTTTCGTCTAATAAGCTGTTGCTACGTTGATCTCTTCTTGCATTTCTCTTGGTTGCGGTTTTTTTTGTTGTTTTTTTTTATAATCTTTACCACAAGTGGTGGATTTTAATGTGTTTTTTACGCATACACATGTATGTATGTTCATAAAATTCTCTCAATATATTTTAATTTAACGCTTGTTCAATAAAACCGTTCGTAGTTGAGTTGTCTAAGTTCTCGCTTAAGGCTCGTAAGATTGCGAGTTCAAGTCTCCAAAATAAATTTTTTTTTATTTTTATTAAATTTTTTTATACACGATTTTAAGATTAAATATAATTAAAACTTATATAACGAATTTTAAACATCAACTTTGTCAAAAGAGGAAACGGACTTAGTTATATACATACATTTTTTGATTTTGTCATAGGTATTCTTTTTAAAAACTTCTTGTTCTTATCTCACCATGGTGAAGGGTATTTAAGATTCGGCATAGCCGAATATAGCAATCTTACTTGTTTAAATGACAGTTGTTAAAAATATGTTTAAAATAGAGGGAGATTAATTAAACTGCTCTGCATCTCGTGCGTCTTTGTCATCATTTCTAAAGGGAAATCAAGCCTTAGCTATTTGGCGTCGCGTAACTATATGGCGTTTCACTTTTTCGGAGTTCGGCATTAACCAATCGCTTTTAACCTAACTTGTTGCAACATAGTTGAGAACCACCAAAAACTCATTTTAACAATTTCATCACAAATATATTCAATAGCATTTACTATTGCTTCTTCTGATCCTGAACCCTTTCTAAAGCCATACTGACATTCATATAAAAAACTTCTCGAATGAACATAATTTGTTAATTGATTAAATATTCTCTTTTCAAAAAATTTATCAATGATTGCTAACAGTGAAACAGGTCGAAAGTCAGCCAGATACTTAAAAACTGATTTTTTAAGTATGTATAGCTACAAATTTATGGATCTTCAAAATATCTGGAGTTGCAATCATGTTATTAAAAATCTCAAAAAGTATATTTTAAACTAAAGTTTTTCTTATAACTGTATATATTTTCGTCATATCCAACACACCTATACGGATTAAGGGATTCAATTATGCTTGCAACATCAGCTTAACAAACTGGAGATAAATTCCAATAACAGCTTTCAGTACTAAAGTTCCAAGCAAATTTATTTTATAATTGGGACAACTTTTTATATTATTAATAGGGACCGGATTTTTATGCAGTTAAAATCGAGATTTATGTGCATAAAACATACACTTAAAATAAAAAATATGCGCTATAAATTGAAAAAATATGCACTTTAAATTTTTCTTAACACATTTTTTAATCATAAACAAAACATTAAAATAACATAAAACACCTAAAAATTCAGTCTCGTTAACGAAAATTAGGGACACCAAAAAAGCAAAAGTAAAACACACAATTTAAAGTAAAACAATAATGTAAATTAAGTCACTTGTTAGATAGATATTTAAACAATACTCATTTTCATATTCATTAATTTTCCACTACGCTGTTTTCGTAAAAATTGTAATTAAATATGCCAGCAGTTTGTGTTATTGTTTTGTGTCTTTCATATTTCTAAAAACTTTATCACGGCATACATTATATTTATGACATTATCAATTAATTTAATTTGCATTCTCAATGGATTTGATTTCTCCAATTTTACAATAGTCTCAGAGATAAATCTGTAATTTGAAGACTTAAAAATTATCCGAAATTTTATATTTGGTAAATTTGTTATTTTTTTTTTTTTTTGTACTGCATTACCATCGTTCTATCACATCCTTGAATTGTTCAAAATTTATAATACGTAATAGCATAATACACAACTGATTTCAACCACTTTCCCTTCATTGTTGTTATAGGATACTTCTCCTTATATGCGACAAAACGCGATGTGCTTTGCAAAATATTTTTTCCCCATTTTTTTCCCAAAAATGCACCAAAAATATGCAATGTCAGCAATATATGCAAAAATATGCATTTAAAGCATAATATGCAAAAATGTGCACCAACAAATCGATGCCATTTTATTTCAAATTTCTTGATTCGAAAAGATATTAAGTTTATGTTGATTTCAGACTGACGACAACAAATTGGCTTCATTCAGACAAACATAATTTGAGAGCATTAGCATTATCCTCATCTTTTAAAATACTGTTGCCATCATCATCTATTAACTCTTTTTGTGCAATTTAACATAGAACGAGTTCATTGGTAAAAAAATTCCATGTTTTTTTTTAACATAAGTTCCAAAAGATCTCAAATTGTGTAAGTTATAGTCGCCTCTGAGTTTCTTATTACAATTTTGTATAACTTTACAGATGTTTTTATCTGTTCGCAGATATTCGACCTGTCTGTTTTTTCTTCTTGGTTTTAAAATTTTGTTTTTAAAGCATTTTAAACTATATAAGTTTTTAGTCATCCAAGGAGCCTTTTTATACATTTTTTTTTTGCATTATATTGACACAGTTTCTGAAGTTTCCGAAATAGCAGAAGTTAAAATGTGAACAAAATTTTTACAAATATCAGAAGATAACACAGGTAGACATTTATAAACTTTTTAAAACCATTCCAACTGATTAATTTGTACTTTGGTTTGCTGTAGCCGAATATGAGTTCAGTTTTCTCAAGTCACATCGCCGTTATCCAATAATGGTCCATTTGTGTTTTTCGCTCTATACTTCTTTTTCAGCCGCCATGCATTATACATATTATATTTGAATGGCTACTAAGTTACGCTTCGAAAAGTGGTAAATTGGCTTTGATCGGTTAAAAAATGCGGAAGTTATAGTTGACCAAATCTAAGATTTCGTGAACATTTTAACGTTTTTCACAAATTATTGTCCCTTCGAAAATTGGTTTTACGACAACTAATAACAAAATGTATAGTTTTATAATTGTATTCTGAAGTCCATTTGATTTCAAACATATTAAGCCATAATGGACCGAACTTAGAATAATACCAAAAATCCAATAGAAAAAAATAAGAATCAGTTGGAATGGTTAAAAAAAGATTAAAATGTTATATTTTGTTTGTATTTTAGTTGACGTACATACTTATATTTAATACAAATACATCACTCAAAATGTCCTAATAAAGTAACCTCAGTACAGCAACAATGCAACAATAGAAAAAACAACAGGCATTTTCTTGCTAGAATTGTGACGGCAAATGTCAAAATGCCTTATTAAAAAATGTAAATAAACAAAAAAAAAAAAACTCCAAACTTCACCCCAAGAAGAAAATCACTGCAAACAGCAGCGCTTGTGAGGTCACTTTATTAGTGCATTCCGACATCACTCCTACTGGAGCTTCTTGCAACACCTGTGTTATTACAGTATTTACATATATTATTTTTGATTAGGCAAATCTTTTATACAAGTTTAAATGGCATTTTGATTTTTTTTAAATTAATTTTAAGTTATATAAAAAGTAGAGTTTTTTTTCCCGGAGTTTTTCGATTCCCGGGAAAACGGGAATGTTTTTTAAATTTCCCGGGATCCCGGGATACAAAGATACAAAGTAAGTAAAATAAATAAATGCCTAAATACTACAAAAATTAATTAAAGTTTGAAAGAGGAACTTGAATTATTATTACCTTACGATTTTATATGTAAATTTCGTATCATTATGCTCTAGATACAAGATAAAAAGATAACATCAACATAACAATTTAATTCATAAAACAATAATAAAAACAAACAAAAATTGTGGTTCTCAAGTTATGAGATCAAAAAGTAAATTCATAAAATAGATAAAATATTTTAAATAAATATATTTTATATGTACATATACATATATATTTTAAATAAATATATTAACATTTTTTAACAGCTTAGTAAATAACATTAAGACATACTCAATGCGTTTAGAAAGTCGGCAGAGTATATTTCTTATTTTATTTACTTATTACCATGTTTCCGAAAAATTTCGATCATTTTTTTACCGAGATTGGACAAATAGTTTAAAGTGCAAAAGTTTAAAGTTGTTGAATATTTCTAATTCACAGTCCGAAGTAATATTTCTTTTTTATAAACAGCGCAATATCAGTCAAATGTATGTCAAGGTTGATGCAAAAAATAGCATCAAACGGACTTCATCTTACAAGATCCACCTGTAATCTTTAGGACAATGTGTTTTTAAAATTGTATGTTGTAGTATCCCAGGCAGAAATTACGACTCTTCAAAATATTTTGTACCGCCACAACCCTGTAAATAGAAAATTGTGACTCTACCAATAATATGGTACCATCACAACACTGTAGATACAAACTTACAACCTTAGTTTTTAAATACCGTTTTAAAAAAGATTCAACACCGGTACAAAACCCTAAATACAAATATACGACCTTAGTTTTTTAAAGTCGTATTTACCAAAAACTATACCGCTACAACACTGTATATACAAGAATTAAACCTTTAATTCCTAATACCGTGTTAACAATAATTCTATACCGCTACAACGCTGTATATACAAAATTGCAGTCTTAATTTAATAGTGTCGTATTAAAATGAAAACACAAAAACTATTTTAGGTAAGAAAATATACAAATTTTTGCTTGTTTATTTAGCAAATTTATGTAGTTACATTATATTTAATTATTAATGTAAAATAGTAATAGCTATTATTTCATCATAAAATTTAGTAAGAATACATTTTTGTTCAACTGTTGTATCTATATTAAACTCGATAATATTTTTGTCAAGTTTTTTTGACGTTATACAATCCAATTTCTTTTGATGAAAGCAGATATTCAAAAAATTCTTTGATTTCAAGAAAAATGGTACATTTTAAAAAAATTTCATTAGGTTTGATTTGAAAAAATTGTTTACCCACAATTTCTGTGACTATTAGTATATGCCCAATTTGTAGTAAACATATATTATCAGGATGGGTTGTTGTAATTTTAAACCCACAAATATTTACCAAAGAAAAACAAGCTGTTGATTCCGGAATTTTGGAAGAAAAAGTAGGAATTAGTTTGCTAAATATATATGTACATATTATATTAACCTGAATTCCATTTCCTTCTTTTGGTTTTCTTTTATAAATGCTTTTTTTTTAAATAGAACAATGAATTTTTATAATAACATTTTCAATATATAAATCAAACTTAATTTTTAAAACCTTTTCTTATTTAAGAGGTATTGCATGGGTACAAAAATTGCAAATTTGCAACATTGTATGGGAACGTTATTTGCAGTTTATCAACATCAGTACACTGTTGTAAATTTAAATTAACGGCTTTATAACAATATTGAAAATAAGAATCGGGATACGGTTATGACTACGTTGTAAATTCGTGAATCCAACATTGCAAATTTAAATTTACAGTACTGTGACAACACTAAAAAGAAGAGTCGGAAGACGCACATTTGGCGTTATCATTTAAATATTGTGACAACATTTTAAATTTGGTAAACAGTACGTTGTATTGGTGTTGATAGTATCCCCTGCAACGTCGGCACAGCGTCGTGGTGATTGTCTTTTTCTGCCTGGGATCTTACACGAGTTTCTATAGTTTTTTTATTTCGGTTTCCAAGTACTTCCCGGTTATATAGGCCGTCACAAAATGAAACAAAATTATGTTTATCACCCTATAAACATATCGTCATATCTCAAAAATTTTTAATTTTAAGTTAATTAAGCAAAGTTTTCCTTCATACTTTCTCGTAACAAAAAATTGGTATTTATCTCAAACTGAACCGAAGTTATAGCAAAATATATCTTTAAATCGGTTCATTTTGAAAACTGAAATCGCATTTTGCCAAGCTCGATTTTTTTTGTAGATATGACTGCTGCAATAAAGGAGCGATATTTTTGGATATCTCCTATTTTTAAGATTTGTCCATGGACAATTAAAATTATCTGCCTGCATCTTATTTTGAATTTATATTCTTTATTAACCCTTCACTTCACTAAATTTATTTATTAATTATCAACTGTTGCGTGGCACATTCTGCTTTTGGTAGATTTATTGTATCAGTAGACATTGATTTACGAACGTACTCACTTCGTTTTATTGATTTAATCGACAACCCATCAACAGTTGCTAATTTTTAGAGAATAGAAAACTAAATTCCAAAGTATAAATACGTTTTTTTCTGAAACTATGAGGAACTTTTATTTCCCGGGATCCCGTAGCAAAAATCCCGGGAAAACGGGAAATAAAATAATAATAATGATTGAAATTCCCGGGACGGGAAATCCCGGGAAAAAACCCTACTAATATATTACAAAGCAATGTTTCCTTAATACCAAATCATACACTCAAATCAATTTAAGAATGTCTTTAAACTCATTCCTATTGATATTTTACTTATTACCACTCTACATTCTTTAAAAAAGTCTATAAGTTTGTATCGTTTTTTAATAATTATAAATTCGAATTTCTGCTCTAGTATATGACCTAATAAAATTGTACTCCTAGTAGTTATTAGGGAACGTTTAGAAATTGATTTACTCACTTCACATTGTTAGCAACAACAATTACAGATAAAGATTAATTCTTACTTATTTTAATACAGCCATCTGGAAGCCTACCAACTTTAAGCGAGAATTGAAAAGCTTGATCTCCAATCACACACCATGTTAATTGAAAGTTGTATTGCTGCTGGGAGGCCTTATGTTTGCAAAAGTCTGTTAGAAGGTCTCATTACTATTTCTTTTCCCGCTGGTAATCTATTTCATTTGTTTCGAAGAATTTATGGAATAAGGTTAACGTTCAATTGGTATTCTACATATGTACAAACATATTCGTTAATGTATTTGTTTTTTATGCTTAAAATACCAGGGATCAAATTACGGCATTTGATATGGATCAAAATTGGTATTTAAATCGTATTGCAATTTGTATCGATATCGTTATTTGGTACCAGAACAAGTTTTTTAAACCAGTTGTTTTTATTTTAAATTTGGATTTCAAGTAGGTACATAGTAACAAAATTTGTTTTGTATGTTAGGTTTATTTCGTCAGTTTTAAAAACATGTATGGATGTATGTACATGAAAGAATTGATAATGGAATGCTGTAGCATTTGTTTAAACATATTAACAAAAAACAGTTGTTTATTAATTTAGAGAAAACGCCTGCTTACGCTTTGTCTTTTTAATGTTTGTTATATTTGTGGATAAATGAATTTTGTAAGCAGACTCAAAGTCTCTGAAGATAAATTTTTATTTTTTAATTTGTAATATTCCCAATAGCATTCTTTGAATGTCGGTCACATTAAGGAAGTACCTAGGTATATTAAATTAATTGAAAATAAAAAACAACCTATTGCTTAATCAGACATTTTCTAATTAAGGTATCAAGTTAAAAAAAACGTTTGTCTTCACAAAGAAAAAGTTAAAAAATTTAAATAAAAATTTTGCCATATGTTTGTTAAGTAGATAAAAAAAAAACCCCCAAACTTCCTTCAAAAATTTTGTATCTATGCAGGTATGTACTTACATTTGTAAGTTGGCCCCAACCCGTTGGCCAATATTTTAAATTATTCCATGGATCCGTAGGATATAATGTAATAGGTGTACGATCGCCATGACGATAAATCTTTAAAAAGACACAATTAAACATTCAACCATTTTCCTGCTTTTTGGTTAATAAAATTTCATTATTAAATTACATACCACATGAGCAAATACTAATTTTCCCTTCAAGTCGGCAGCTGTTGCTTGGTTTACATCCAACAATTTATCCATTGATGTTGATGTGGCTGTGACCATTGAATTGGCCATAAACACAAATAACAACACCAAATATAATGCATATTTTTTAGCGCACCAGCAATTACGAAATTTGATTGTAAAATATAAATAAATTTGATTTGACATATTTTTTTTAATTTGTAACTATACTTTTTCTAACGCAGCCAAAAAGGTACACTTTTTATTTTACTTCCTCGATTTTCTGTGGATTTAGTATCTTTTTATTTTAAATGTTATTAATTCATTTTTTTCCACTGTCTTGTTTTAGATTTTATACTTTTTTCCCTTCAACCAAGAAAAAAACTATAGAAAGAAATAAGCACCAGCAATCCGTCAAATTCCTCCACTACACACAACTGCCGCTACTTAGCGAACTTATTTACACACTGCCAAGGCGAATTCGCCTTGCACACTGCTTTTGAAATATAAATAAACAAAAAACAACAACAAAAAGAAAAACGAAATAGAAAAAAACAGAGTTGTCGGTATTTTATTGTTTAAGCTGGGACATTTTATTTGGGGATACTTTTTTAATTTTGGGGATTTTTGTTTTTAAAATAATTAGGGCCAGCACTTTTATGCAGTTAAAATCACATTGCCAGGGAAACCAGAAATATGCTCTAAAAACGCATTTTATGCGCATTAAATATGCGCAACAAAAGAGGTAAAGAGAATCTTTGTCGTTCTTAGAGCTGCCGAATTTTTTAATTTATTGTTTTCAGCTACGGTTTCTAATTTCCCGGACTTTTTCTATTACCGGGAAACGAAACAAAAAACCTTATTCCCGAGAATCCCGGTATTCTTAGAATAAAACAATTGTTTTATTAAATGAGTTTAAGTCAAAAGTTTTTACTTTTTTAAAAGAATATACACATATACAATAGTCTAAAAAAATACTTAATTCCACCAAAAAAATGTAATGCTGTGTTCATTATTTTGTTGTAACTGTTCATTAGAAATTTAAATTATAAGCGCTTGCCCACAGCAGTCATATATATTTCTTTTAAATATTTAAAGACATATGACTTTACAACTTTATGACTACCTTGTGAATAGCCCAATTATATGTATATGTATGTATGTATGTATGTATGTATGTATGTATGTATGTATGTATGTATGTATGTATGTATGTATGTATGTATGTATGTATGTATGTATGTATGTATGTATGTATGTATGTATGTATGTATGTATGTATGTATGTATGTATGTATGTATGTATGTATGTATGTATGTATGTATGTATGTATGTATGTATGTATGTATGTATGTATGTATGTATGTATGTATGTATGTATGTATGTATGTATGTATGTATGTATGTATGTATGTATGTATGTATGTATGTATGTATGTATGTATGTATGTATGTATGTATGTATGTATGTATGTATGTATGTATGTATGTATGTATGTATGTATGTATGTATGTATGTATGTATGTATGTATGTATGTATGTATGTATGTATGTATGTATGTATGTATGTATGTATGTATGTATGTATGTATGTATGTATGTATGTATGTATGTATGTATGTATGTATGTATGTATGTATGTATGTATGTATGTATGTATGTATGTATGTATGTATGTATGTATGTATGTATGTATGTATGTATGTATGTATGTATGTATGTATGTATGTATGTATGTATGTATGTATGTATGTATGTATGTATGTATGTATGTATGTATGTATGTATGTATGTATGTATGTATGTATGTATGTATGTATGTATGTATGTATGTATGTATGTATGTATGTATGTATGTATGTATGTATGTATGTATGTATGTATGTATGTATGTATGTATGAATGTATGTATGTATGTATGTATGTATGTATGTATGTATGTATGTATCGGCATCGTATGAACCATGAGCTGTATGAGCTGTATGCCGACATTGATATAGTGAAGCGCATAAAGATACAAAGACTGCGCTGGCTAGGACATGTTGTGCGAATGGAAGCAGATGCTCCGGCTAAGAAGATTTTTGAGTACGATCCCAAAGGTATGCGCAAGAGGGGACGGCCGAAGCTCCGCTGGAAAGATCAGGTTCAACAACAACTTTCTGATCTGAATATCCGAAATTGGAGAAAAAGCGCAGAAGATCGAAGCGCATGGCGGTCAATTCTTAACTCGGCTAAAGACCTTCCCAGGTTGTGAATAGCCACTTATGTATGTATGTATGTATATATTTATTTTTTGTTTTTTGAGATCACGAATTTATCAGCGTCACTGGAGCAGCAAATGGATTTTATTGTAGAAGTGTTTCTTTTAAAATCAACAGCCTTTTCCCCTGATTTTAAATAGACGCAACTTCGAAAACGACGCAAACCGGGGTATTAGTTTAGGGACATCACAACGTTAAATCAACTTCGCTTTTCATAAGGACCAAGAATATATATATACTTTATAGGGCGAAGGATCAATATTGTGGAACTTACAAACGGAATGACAAAGTTATATACATATACATACGATCTTACCTTCGGTGAAGGGTATAAAAAAGTAATTTTTGGGAGTTCAGTATTTTGGTCATAACACAGCCATTTTGTAATCTATTTTATAGATTCATATACCGACGGTTTTAGGAATAAATTAACCATTTACTTTGGAGATAAAACTTGGACTCGGAAAGACCTATGGCTTCAGAAAATAGGTATTTTAAAAAAAAAAATAATATTTTGGTCATAACTTTGTTGTATCTGAATCGTTTTTTCATGATCTTTTGATATACAAGGCGTATCTATTGGACATATAAAAGCCCTTACATTTAAGTTCTTATAAAAATGTTGATGTTTTTTAGCCCATTTTTGGAGTATTTCACTCATAACTTGCCCATTTTTTCACCGGTTTCACAGATTAATATACCGACGTGTAAAAGACCAAATTTTCCATTAACTTGGACTTAAAAACTTGGACTCGGGAAAATGTATTGTTCCCGATAATGCGTATTTATTTTGGTCTGAACCGATTTTTCCGAGTTTTTCAGAAAATATTTTTAAAGATTTCCGATCTTTTGATATATAAGGCGTAACCATAGGTCATGTAAATATCCAAAAATTAAGGTTTTTATAAAATTTTTTATATTTTTTGTACGTGTAAGCGTTAAATAATTTTACACTTGTGTTCTGTTTCGAAGTCACTTTATTAATGATCAATTCGTTACAATTTAAAACTTAGCAACTAGGACTTATACTAAGTACTTAATATTAACATATATGTAAGACAAAGACAAGAACATATACTAAGTATAAACAATTTGACAAAAAATAGTTAACAGTTATTATTTACAAAACACATATATGGTCAAGCATTAGTGTAATGAAGAAATAAAGAAAATATAAAATAACAAGAAGAAACATGAACAATAACCTGCATGTATCACAAAACATGCAAGCACAAAAGACTTCAACTACACTGACAGTAACCATCCCAACATAATTCCCAATCACTCCTATAACTAGGCCATCCTGACCATGAGATCCCCCGAGCTCATGTTATCCACCTGACCCTAAACGTCCTCCAAACCATGGGCGTATATTGGAAACGGCACAAACACCCTTATAAGGTGTGCGTGACTGTTGGAATTCGTCCACTTCTTCAAGTAGGTAACGATCATTCCTCAATACTTTCGATATATTGTAAGGACCTTAAAATTTTGGAATTAATTTACGCGATACACCAGCCGTTGAGTCGAAGTTCCTCACCATTACGTGATCACCATCCTTATACTGTATCGGAGTCTTCCTCCGTTTATCAATATACCCCTTATTCTAGTACTGTAACGTTTTCTGTCTCTCCGCCGCCCTCGAACTTATCACATCAAGATGCTGCCTTCCTTTTCCATCCACATCAACGAGACACTCACCTAACAAGTCGTAAACTTCCCCACGTTGCCTTACCCCAAACATCATTACGATAGGCTGTTGATTAACGATTTATGAATGGTGTTATTAAGTGTGTACGCGTCACGCTCAAGTACCGCCTTCCCAATAGATACCATTTTCCGCCAGCTTTGCCAGCATAGGGCCAATTGACGTTAACCCTCTCTACCTGTCCATTCGCCTGAGGAGAACCAGTAGTTAATAAAATGTGTTTGATATTAGCCTCAATCAATAATTTCGCAAAATCCCTCGAAGTAAAACACATTAGGATTGAGGCGATTAGAAATTCGTTGAAAGAGTTGGGAGTTAAGGACTTTCTGGTAGAGTGGATAGTCTGCATGCTAAGCAGTTGGATTATAAATTCGAGCCTGGGGGATCATGTGATAAGGAGGAGGGTTACCAGGGGGACACCACAAGGAAGGATTCTCAGGTCATTTGATTCCATGGGCAGGAGGGTTGTGGCCTATGCGGACGACATGGTTCTGATGTTCAGGGGAAAATTTCTGTCCACGATCGGGGAAATTATGCAGGTGGTGCTGGGCGAACTCTCGGCATGGGCAAGGGACAGGGGGCTGTGTGTTAACCCTGTGCAGACTGAACTGGTACTATTTACCAGTAATTACAGGATTTAGTTGGCCAGTGTTAGATGGAGTCGAGTTACCTCTATCGGACGGCGCAAAGTATCTGGGTAACTTTCTGGACTGCAAAATGTCTTGGAAGAGAAATGCTCAGGAGAGAATGAGAAGGGGACTCAATGCCTACTACACATGCAGGAACTCCATCGGTAAGAACTGGGTTCTGAGACCGGATATGGTAAACTGGATTTACACATCGGTGGTTAGGCCTATACTTACCTATGGATGCACTGTTTGGTGTGGTGCGTTGAGAGTGGATAGCTATAGGAAGATGCTCAGCAAGGTTCAAAGGAGTGCTTCTCTTGGCATCACAGGCGCAAGGAGAAGCACTCCACAGGCAGCGCTGGACATCCTACTATATCTGCCCCATATTGAGTATTATGTGAGGAGCGTGGCTGCTAGGAACTTACTTAGACTCTACGAGTCTTCCTTAGTTAGACCTAGGCGGGATGATCACACGAGAATTTTGTACGAGGCGGGTCTGCTTGATCAGGGTATTATTTTCGAGGGAATTTCTGATCATAGAACTATGACCCTGGACTTCGGTGTAACACCACCAGTGCAGTGCCCGGATAGGGAAATCTGGCGTGGGTCCAATGGACTGTTTGAGGGGTGGGCAGTATTTACGGATGGATCCAAGATGGAAACTGGCACTGGAGCCGGTGTATATATCGCGGACACCGAGGTAAAAAGGTCATTCAGACTCCCTGATGAGTGCAGTGTCTTCCAGGCTTAGATCCTAGCGATGTGGAGGGCGACGGAAATGATACTGGATCACATCGTGGGTGGTTCTGTGGTGACAATTTACGTCGATAGTCAGGCGGCACTTAGGGCATTGACGAATTTTGTCCACAAAACCAAAATCATCGATGTGAATAGTATCAAATGGTTAACTCGGTTTCGAAACGCTATGTAAGAATCCCTCTTTCCAACCGTGCTTAGCAGAATACACAATACAGTTCAAGCAATTTTTAGCATGATCGGCAGCCTTTGTCCTTACCCTCGGAAACCAATAACTCTTAAGAATAATGTCAGTAATTTTATCTATCCCAACATGTCCCATTTCATCGTGATATTTATATAAAACATGGTCCTCCATCTCCTTTGGAACATACAACAATAAATTTCCGTCGTTATTTTTCCTGTATAAAACCCCATTACACATCTCATAAAGACGGTGTTCGGACTTCTGAAGTCCGTACTTTAAGACCTTCAATTCCCGATCCTTATTCTGACATATAATCAAGTTTTGACTCAATTACCAGTATGCTAGTACACCCACTAAGCGCGTCTACATTTTGCATTCTATTGCCTGGCTGATGTTTCAGTTCGTATTCAAAATTCTGAAGTTCCAAGGCCCATCTTGCAATCCTTGGTTAAGTTCCCTTTTGTTCAACGTCATTCAGAGAATTACAATCCGTGACAATCTTCAATTTCCTTCCCTGTAGGTATATTCGTAACTATGGCCAACGTTTCAAGTTCGAAGCTATGATATTTCGATTCGGTATCTGTAGTCCTCTTCGAAAAATACAAAATCGGATGTAACTTGCCGTCGCTCTTCCTCTGTAACAGAACAGCTCCAAAACCAATAGAACTTGCATCACAATGGAGTTCGGTCTCATCCTTCGGGTCATATAGTGCCAGCACCGGTGAGTCCAGAAGTTTTGTCTTTAGTAATTCAAAAGATTCAAGCTCATCCGTCCCAAATACAAATTTTCTATCCTTTTTTATTAGGACGTACAAAGGCTTGGTCAACGTTGAAAAATCTTTAACTAATCTCCTAAACTTGGAGCACAATCCCAAAAACCCCTGCAAAGAATGGCAGTCTTTTATAGCCCTCAATCCCATGTCGTCGGCCCTTATACCATCCCCATCTATCGTAAATCCCAAATACTTAACCGAAGTCTGAAAAAATTCACACTAATCGCTCCTCAACTCCAAATTGTTGTCGAAAAACGAGTAAAAACCTCCCTTAAAATTTCAAAACGTTCCTCCCTACCAACTGTCGCAATCATAATATTGTCCAGATATATTATAATCTTATCGTCCCTTACCATGTCTGAAAAAATTTTACTCACAAACCTTTGAAAAACCGATGGCGCATTCTTCAAACCAAACGGCATTCTCAAAAACTCAAATTGTCCAAGAGGCGTCACAAATTATGTATATTTAACCGAATCAGGATGAACAAACACATGAAAAAATCCAATTTTCAAATCCAGTTTCGTAAGAGGAATCGGATAATTATCCTTGGCAGTAACCTTGTTCAAAGTTCTGTACTCTATACACAATCTTAAATCCCCCGTTTTCTTCCTTGCTAAAACGAAAGGTGAAGCATACTCCGACTCACTCGGTCTTATGTACCCCTTTTCCAGATACTCATCCAAAAATTTCTGTAATTCAATTCTCTCCGCGTACGACAATCTTCTAGGTCGACAACTAAAAGATTCATTATTGTTCAATCTCAACTTTATCTCATTATATACACCTTAGGTTTGGACGGACGTTCAGGCCGCAAATAATAGTTATCATACATGCATCTCAGTCGACAAATATCATCATCGGAACTACTTTCTCCTACCAAAAAATCAAAATTAATACCCTCCCCAATATCAATAAACAAAACCGCATCGTACCCCAGTTTCCCACCCTCATCACGAGACACCAACATAAAACCAGCGGGGTTATTATGTAATTCGATTCGAAACGAAAATACTTTTCAAAGAAATTTCCGTATCGAAAATGAAATGTTTTTTTTCTAATCCGTTCGAAAGTCCCACAGATTTCTATTTGTTAAAAAATTAGGAAAAACAGAGTGCTGCCAAATTTATACACGATAAATTTGACAGTACATACCTGTCAATATTAACAGAAAAAGCGTTTATAAAAAAAACGTTAAAATGATGCAATTGCAGAAAGAATTCAACGGAAAATAATAAGAGATACATCCGACATTATGATCCTTGATAGTTTCGTGAAAAACTTTCGGATTAATAAAAATTCATTTATGTATGTCTACAGTTGTATAAAAGGTAATTTAAAGCCACATGAAAGATCGACAGCCATTGCACCTCTGAAAAAATTAGCTGACACATTAAAATGTTTGGCACAAGGTGCCAAAGTGGGGACTTTCACACTCAATAATTCCATATCGATAGCTAAAATCCTGAGGTTTTGGGTTTAGTAAAAATGTGCTAATTTTTTTTTATCAAATGAGTCACCGTGTTAAAAATAACTTTAAAAATTGAATATTAAATCATACCAAGTGAATAAATGTTACATGCAATGGATTTTGTAACACAGAAAGAAAAATCAGAAGATAAAGTTCGGTGTGGTCTTTTTTTTTAGTATATGAGAATATAACTGCGCACGCAAAATGCAAGTTGTGCAAAAAGGCGTTAAAAACCTTAGGGGGATCCACCAAAGTTCTTTTGACACATATTTGTTTAAGTTGATTTTATTAGATTAATGCTAGAAACACAACTGGGACGAACGACGAATTATTCGCAACGAATATAAAAATTGTTAACTCGTTAAAAATTGCTAAATTAGCGGAAATTCGTAAAAATTTGCTATAGCTGTAAAGAATCAGAAAACTTTCAGGAACAAATCGCGAACATGGCTGAAATTGGCCAAAAATTGGAAAATATGAAACGAACCCAAAAACGAATTTGAGTTTGCTAAATCGAAATGCAGAAAACCAAAAATGATTAAGTAATCCACTTTCGTGTGGATTCGAATTCTAGAACACACCCAATTAAAAGTTTTTTATGTTTTTTTTGAAGTATGGTCAACCTATGACTTGATAAATGTTAACAAAGTGTGGGTTCACACTATGAAAGTTTTCTTTCAGAAAGTCTGAGTTTACTGGTGAGAGGGGAAGAGAACATGCTGTTCCTTTTTCCCCTCTCACCCATAAACTCAGACTTTCTGAAATAAAACTTTCATAGTGTGATCCCAGACAAACAAATAATTTCGAAGAAATTTAGTAAAATTGATTGCAAGTTAAAAAAGATAAAAATGGATAAAAATGGATAAAAATGTTAATATAACTAATCTAGCGTTCAAGATATTTACATATGTACATATTTTTATATATTAAAAAAAAATTCAAGTCACATTAATACCTGGAATTCACGCACTTATTGTGTCTTATGTGACGAATTTACGCAACGAATTCTTGCTGACGAATTCGTCGTACTATGCGAAGTTCGTCCCAGTTTTGTTTATACCATAATACTTGCATTTATATTTGAGATAAAATAAATTAATTATTGTCCTATAGCATATATGTAAGTATGTAGTTATTTATTTACGATACCACCCAGAAGTGTTGAATGCGAACATTGGTTTCGTCGGCAGCATATGTTTGCAATAAAATAAGGTATCGGTTACCAGTGCCCATATTCTGTAACTCTCGCGTCGAGAAACTTTTCGATTGAAATGTGTGAAATGAAACAAAAATGCCATATATTGAAACAAACAGCTGTTTTTCTCACTAAACTGTTTCTGTAACTTTTTTGGCGAGTACTAGCTATCACGTAAGGAAATTACTCGCCAATTTACAGAAAAAGTGTGTCTGTAACATTTTTGTGAGAAAAGTTCCCGCTTTGAACTGTCAAAAGACTCACGAATAAAAATGGGGCGAGAAAACATTTTAACACTAAAAAACAATTAAAAATTAAAATGCAAAGAATAATAATAATAAATAACATTTTGTTCTTGGCACATTTTTCCATTGTTTAATTATTTTGCTTTTAACATTTTTACAAAATAAACGAATTTGTTCAAGCTCATTTGCAAACAACAAACATTAAAGCCGCACTTTACATTATTTGGTACATTTATTTCGCAGCCGTCGTTGAAAAATTTTCAATTTTAGTAAATTTTTGTTGCCGTCAACGATATGTGTTACTGACGTTGTCAACGTCTGCAATGTCACAGCGGCTTCGGGTGCATTGTTATGACAGTTATAACGTAACGACGTAATCTATTTTGATAGTTTTCGACATGAGTTGCAGACACAGTTTTTTCTCACTTTTCGAGAAACGATGGAATATTTTGTTTCACATCTTTTCGATGCGAGAAGTTTACAATAAAGTTACAGAACATGGGTACAGACGTCATTAATTTGTTTTAGAAGCTTTTTAAAAAATAAGTTTTAATGCATATAATAATACATATGTACTTCCATATTACTTAAAAAGGATACATAAAACTGTTTGATTTTGTAACGAGTTTCTTCATGAAATTATTTGTTTTAATACTTATACATAAACATTAAACTATGTATAATTATATGAATTTTAAAAATTGGCCTTTATATATGAAATCCCGAATCCATGATTTCAAAAAACCTGGTCCCAAGTACGTACGTCTTTTTAACAAAAGAAAAACTGACCCTTTTAAAAACATTAAAAATTTTTTTACACAAACAACACATATCATTAGCTTAAATGCAAAACAATGTAGGTATTATTGGAATATTTGAAATTGACTTGTTTTGTTGATTACGATTCACGTTACATATTTTTATAAAATTTTAAACTTCTACCTTAAAACATAACCAAGTTATTTACAAAATTAAAAATGACGTATCATCACGTATATCGTTTTTTTAAACAACATAACTCAAGAAAAAAATTAGCAGATAATTTAATTAGTTTTATAAGAACACACTAATATTTTTAAACGTCAAACCTGGGTAATCTGTTTTAAAACTGTTACCACGGTGTTAGTGGTATAAGTCATCAGACTGAAAATTATTGCACAAGAAAAAATAAAAAAAGTGCTGTAAAATTTTAAGAACCGAATCCATATACATACGTATGTATTACAAAACCAATAATAAGTGTGACTATCAGCTTCTTCCACATACGACTGTTAGACATTTTTAAATTTTGCAGCCTACCCCATTGCACTCCAAACAGGTCCTTAGATTTTTGTTTCCATCAGACTGGCATTATTTTTATAGCTTATGAGATAATATATGTATGTATGTATAACATTTTTAATAAATTTCAAACTTCCCTATAATGAATCTGTATGGAACCAGCCGTTTCTTCATTATATAAAAAGTCTATATGTAATAAAAGAAAAATATTTTTTCCACGGTTATTTAAAATAATGTTGTTTGTTTTTTGTTAGGATTCTTCCAAGTAGCCCTTCATCAATATCCTCAAAAAGACAATTATTATAAATCTTTAGAATAACTGCCTTTTTTAATTTTTTATTACGTATTGGAATATAGACTGTTTAGCTATATTTTGTTAATTCTTTAGATCAATTAAATTCTAATACATTTTCGTTAACTGAATCCGGTGGCTGCTATTAACAATACTCTTAGTTGGAGTACTCTTTCTTTCTTCTTATTTTTCAGAAATTACCTAATTAAAATTTTCTTTGCTCCATACATAGCGTTGTAAGTATGCGATACAGAAGTTATTTTGAAATAATTTCTTATATGGAGACAAATATTTAAATGAGTCAAAATTTTATTTGCAAAATTTGTTCATTGTAATGCAAACAAAATTCATTAAGGGCCATTATTACAACTTAAAGTTAGCTGTTACCCGGCAGATAACAGACGCTTTTTGACAGATAACACATTATTATCTGTCAACTTTAAGTTGTAATAATGGCCCTAAGAAACTTCATTATAAGGAGATCAATATACTCTCGAATTAGAATGAGAAAGATGGATTTTTAAAATCAATTCATGTTCAAATTAAATGAAGTAAATTTTGGTATAGTTTAAACCACTACTTAGTAATTATAATCAATAAAAAACAAGTAAGAGTGCTATATTCGGCTGTGCCAAATCTTATATACCCTTCACCATTGCGCGAGCAGAATACATAGCAATTAGACAAAAACTAAATAAAACTGATAAATATTTTTTTTTTAAATAAGAGACAACCGGTTTTGAACTTCGCTTTTCGTAAGGGCCCAGAATATATATACTTTATAGGGTGTAGGATCAATATTGTAGAAATTACAGTTATATATACCTTTTTTACCTTCGGTGAAGAGTATAAAAAGAGTAATTTTCGGGAATTCAGGGGTCTTATCACCGCATTCGATACTATCGTATCGAATAAGCTATTGAATTTTTTTGCATACGATAGAAACTGGCGTATCGAATGAAAACTCGATAAATGTAATGTCGAGTTACTCGATGTCGAATGCTTTTATTTCAAATTCAATACATTTCATTCGATATCGAGTTTCAAGATACCAAAATAAATAATTTCGATGAATTTTGCTCGATATCGTATGCGGTGATTAGACCCCAGTATTTCGGTTATAACTCATACAAATTTCCGACATTTTGGTATATAAGTCATATACATACATAGGACATATGGCAGCCCTAAAATTTAGGTTTTTATAAAAAGTTTGATGTTTTTTAGCCCATTTTTGGAGTATTTTGCTCATAATTGTCTAACCGATTTGATATTTTTATATACCGACGTGTTAAGGAAGAATTTTTCCAATTACTTAAGTTATATTTATATATAAACATTTATATATACTTGTATACATATATTTTAACAAAGTTAATTATAAAAAAAAAAAAAAAAAAAAAAAAATTTTTGTATATTGTAATAGATCAAGTTTGTATTGAAAAATATTTTTTATTCAATTCCAAAAAAAAAAAAAAAATTTTCATAAGTTTGGCAATTTTTGTTAAATTTGTTTTATTTTAAAAAAATTGTTAATTTTTTGTTAAAAAGAACCCTGAAGAAGGCACTCAAAGAAGTGCCGAAATATTGGTTAAAAATAAACGTTAAAGTTGTTTATATAAAATAAAAAAAGACCTCAAGCTTGAAAATTTAGTTGTATTACAAAAAATAACAAAGTTAATTATAAAAAAAGAGTAATTTTTGGGGATTCAGTATTTTGGTTGTAACTCTGCCATTTTTTAACCGATTTGACAGATTTATATACCGACGTGTTTAAGAAGGAATTTACCATTTACTTGAGTTATAAAGCTTGGACTCGGGGAGATCTATGGTTCCCGAAAGTGGGTATTTAAAAAAAAATTAATTTTGGTCATACCTTTTTTGTATCTGAACCGATTTTTCTGAATTTTTAATAAAATATGTTCTACTAAAAATTTTCGATATTTTGGTATATAAGTCATATCCATAGGACATATGGCAGCCCTAATATTTATTTCAAATTTTAAATTTTTTTTTGTACGGGAGGTACCACGCCCACTTCTCCAATCCCGCCCACATTTTGTAGGATGGTGTGTATTCGCTACCTAAATGTGTGTACCTAATTTGGAAACTTTGGCTTTTGCCGTTCCCCAGATATACAGCAAAAAGTAATAAAATTAGAACAACCACAAAGGATTTTTGGAAAATATTAGAGGTAGTCGTGGTTTTTTGCTCATATCTCAGCCATTTGTGGATCGATCTTGCTGAATTTCAATAGCAACCGATGGTAGACTATATGTAACATAAATGTAAAACAACCTAGCCGCTATCATGTCTGGAGTCTCCGGAAAACACATATCAAACGTAAGACGGACGGACGGATATCGTTAAATCAACTTCTCTCCTCATAAGGACCCAGAATATATATACTTTATAGGGTCTAAGATCAATATTGTAGAAATTACAAACGGAATGACAAACCCTTTTCCACCTGAGGTGAAGGGTATAATTATACATAATAGGTATGTATGTTATAATATCTATAATAATATTATTTCCCCACGTTGGTAAATGCAGTACTGACTGCACTGCATCAGAAAAGCAAACTTCTTTCACCATGTCGATGAAAACCTAATGATGCTACATTTTAATTGTGTGATTATCATTTTTATAGGTTGATTTAACCACATTAAGGCCCTAATTATATAAAACGCAACGCCTTAGAATAACATTAAAAGCAAAAACAAAGCCGTAAATATTTTGTAATTCTGTTGTTGCTTTCTACAGAAATTCATGTACCGTGTTGAAATTTTCAACTCCACAAGTTATGTGAATTTCTTAAGGACATTATTGCAATTATAACCATGTAGGTACTTTATCTTTGTTTGATCAATAAAAAAATTAAATATCACAACAACAGCGCCACCTATCGGGAGTTTTTTTATAAGCCATCAGTAAAAGTAGACCTTTCCAACGCATGAACTCGTTTGAAAATCGGTTGAGTGGTTCTCGAGTTATAAAATTTAATATAGAATATACTTGTAATTTAACGAAAAAACATCCAAGTTTTTTAAAAAACCCATGGTAACACAAAGAAATTTTCATTGAATGAAAAAGATGTAGGTCGTGTTCTGGAAATCGAAATCGAGTAAAATTGAAACTAAAGGAAAATTTATGTAACACCAAATTTTTTTTAAGTATTATTTTTCCCCGCAGCGGAATAAAATAACACGATGAGTTGGCAATTATTTTGAATTCGTTGTTATTCTGAGCAAACAATAAAGAAGAAATTGGACAATATTTCTTAGAGTTTTAAAAGATAAAAATTAATATATTCACGCCGAACCGTAGGAACACAATTGCAACGTATAAACGTAGTAGTGAACGACGTAGAAACATTGTCTAATTAAAAATTTTATTTTATACAAAGGCACACAATAGCTGACGTAAACGTTTAAGCGTATCTACGTCTTACGTTGACTTTGATATTATTTTTTTCCAACGATAAAGCGGGGAGGTTTCCCCCACAGTGACGAGTACCGCGGCCAGTACCCATGTTCTGTAACTATAGTGAGAACTTCTCGCATCGAAAAGATGTGAAACAAAATATTCCATCGTTTTTCGAAAAGTGAGAAAAAAGTGTGTCTGTAACTCATGTCGAAAACTGTCAAAAGAGATTACGTCGTTACGTTATAAATGTCATAACATGTAGTTGAAGCATATGTGAAATTGCAGACGTTGAGAACGCCAGTAACAAACATATTTTACGGCGACCAAAATTTACTAATATTGAAAATTTTTCAACGACGGCGGCGAAAATACAACCGTCGGCTATACCAAATAATGTAAAGTGCAACTTTAATGTTTGTTGTTTGCAAACGAGCTTTGAAAACATTCGTATATTTTATAAAAATGTTAAAAGCAAAAAAATTAAACAATGCAAAAATGTGCCAATAACAAAAAATTATTATTATTATTCTTTGTATTTTGCATTTTTAATTATTTTGTAGTGTTAAAATTTTTCTCGTCCCATTTTTATTCGCGAATTTATTTGACAGTTCAAAGCGGGAACTTTTCTTCTCATAAATGTTACACACACTTTTTCTGTAAATTGGCGAGTAATTTCCTTACGTGACAACTAGAACTCGACAAAAAATGTTACAGACACATTTTAGTGAGAAAAACAGCTGTGTTTCATTATATGGCATTTTTGTTTCATTTCATACATTTCAATCGAAAAGTTTCTCGACGCGAGGGTTACAGAACATGGGCACAGGTTAGTTCTATAGTTCCCACTCCCCTAGTTGGCCAAAAGACCCTCTGCTTCCCAAAGGAACCCAACCAGGGCCTTTTCCGATATAGTACCGATTCTGGCCCATGCCAGCGCCGGGCAGTCACACAGTATATGCTTTGTCGACTCGTCCCCGTCTAAACGTAGTCTGCATTCCTGATCCTCTGCCAGGCCCATCCGATAAAGGTGGTATTTGATCATGTGGTGACCAGTCAGATAAGCCACCAACAGTCGCAAATCCCGTCTGCCGAGACCATTCGTCATCATTACATTCCCGGGAGATATGAATTCCTTTGCCTGACGCATTCCCGGAAGCGATACCGAGTATCCCCTATGTTCCCCCAGAGCCCAGTCCTCCATGAGGGACTGGACCCCTGCCCAACTTAACCCACAGAAGGGTTCGGGACCCATCATCCGGGCGTTAGCACCAGCCCTGGCCAGCTCATCAGCCCCATTATTACCCGGGACCCTTGAGTACCCCGGCACCGAGCGTCACTCCGGTCCTTGTCCCTAGATCCTCTAGCCTTCCACAGCACTCAGCCATCAAATTCGACAACATTCTCCAGGAAGAGAGTGCTTTAATGGCCGCCTGGCTATCAGTGGAAATCACAATACTGCCACTGCATATGTTGCTGCATAACAAATCTCGGCCTAAAAAATACTCGGTGATTCGCCCATCACCATCGATATTCGTGTATTAGGTCCAAAAACCCCTGCACCCACTCCGTGCTCCGATTTTGACCCGTCGGTATACCAGTGTAAATCATTGCTTTGAACCTTCTATTGAAGCATAGTTCCGTGGTCATTATGTCCGCCCTTGTACTGACAGATAGGCCTAGAGCCATTTCCATGTCAGCTTGATCCTAAGGAGACGACATACCAGTCCTCCTTATATGTATGTGTAGTGGTAGTATACCTCAAGTGCTGCCGTGGGACATGTGCGCATTACCCCGTCAGGGCCAGACACACCATCCGCTGCAGCCTGTTGCACTTTTTTATTGCAGTCTCCTGCCGAATCTTAGGCCACCATACCAATGATCCGTAGGTTATTATCGGTCTGACCATCGTAAAGTATAGCCACTTTACCATACTGGGACTAAATCCCCAAGTTCTCCCAAAGAAGCTCTTGCATTCCCCAAAGGCCCTTACCGCCTTCCCGAGAGTTGTATCCAAGTCCGAGTTCCAACTAAGCCGTCTGTCCAGAACAATTCCCAGATATTTGACCTCATTGGAGTACTCAACCTCCATTCCGTCAACTACTAGCCTCTCAAGCCTGTAGTTGTACCTTCTCGTGAACGGTATCCCGACCGCCTTGTTAGGGTTGATATTCAACCCCCTTGGGCACCACCCAAGAACCCTGTTGAGAGCACCCTGCATCACCTCTGTTATAGTGCTCTCGAACTTTCCAGTCAGTGACGCCCACAAGAATTCTGCAGCAGCTATGTCAACACACGTATAATATAATATTATTCATGTGAATGCCGATGACCAAGGCGTATTCAACCACAGTTGGTGTCGGAACTACAACATTCCAACAAGAACAGAAACAACAAAGGGTGTTTTGAATTGCATTGTTAAGGGCCAAATATGCTTGTCCAGCCGGCGAATTCAACGTGCACGTGTGCTGGACGTAATATTCGCCGTCATATCTAAATTTTTTGATTTTTCATCAAGCGTAGTCGGTGTAACACATACAAACACATTTTTACTAATACTACCACAATGATTGATGAGTACTTTGATCTGTGTATTTGGGCCTTAAGTTTTTACGGCTCAAAATGTCAACCATTCTTAGCAAAACACTAACAAATCAAAAAAAAGGTTCGAACTCTTAAAATAAGATGGCGTTTCGACACCACCTGTAGTTGAATTCGCCTTGGGCGCTGACGAACATTCGGCTTTTGTTTTGTTTACATTTCGTATAGTAACCCAGTGCAAAAACTCAGAAGACCTTCTTACTTCAGGCTTTTTTTAAGGCCTGCTTAAAAATTGTTTTGATTCAATTACTGTTCGTATCTAACTGCTAAAGAACGTCTCATAGAAGGCCTCCGCTCTTCTAGAAGGCATCCGTACTCCTTCCTTTTCCCGCTGGGAAGATCTCGCTACGCAACTTTTTTAAATTACCCGGAATTTTAACTTCGTGGTTTTCTGCTTCTAACACATGCACATAATTATGATTGCGTGTTTTTGGGCACCATTGATCTAACGATATTTTATACGCCAGTTGCGACCGTATTGCCATAGAAGAAGAAAATTAAAAATATAAAATTATTTTATTATTGTGTTTTTAAATTATATATGTATTTGAAAAGAAAAAAAAAATAAACAATTGGAATAAAAATGGAATTTCTTAAGATTTTTTTAATAGAAAACAAAATATTTAACGAAGGAATTGTGCAAGGCGTACTTACACCAGGTGACCTTATCTTGCTACGTAAGCAACAGCTGTTTACTTTGTTCACTACAGTGTTGTATTATTTTTGACACAACGTTAAAATATTTTACTGTGTTGTAAACGTTTTCAAAACCTTGTATGAATTCGCCTTGGAACTGTGGGTATTTGAAGCATGTTTGTAGAAATTCACGGTGATAAGTCCTACTTTACTACGACGTACGACACAGTTGTGTTCCTAGCATAAATATTTAAATTCTTTTTTAGGGCAAAACATGTGCACAAAAAAAAGTAATGTACATATATTTTTAATGTATGTATTTCCATAAACCATTTTAATGAATAAAAAAATTTAGTTGAATTTTTTTCTAAACATACATATTATAACATTATAAAGGATTTTATTAAGAAAAAGATTTTAAGGTCTTTTTTATTTATAATTTTAAGTGCAAAAAGAGCTGAAAACAAAATCAATACAGTGGAAGACAGTCCTGTTATAAAAATACAACTTAATTTTAAGTACATAATTTAATAAAACTATAATTTATACTTAAGTTTTAAATTGGTTTAACTAAGATATGAATGATGACATGTATCCTAGAAACGTTGCCTGTAAAAAGAAAACATTAAAACCCTTTTAGTAAAACCATATTAAAATACGTACCTAAGTTAGTTTAATATGGTAAATATTTACTAAATAAAAATAAAAAAGGTACAAAAGTTAATTGAATCGTTTAGTGCCGGTTCACACAAGTCAAGTTTGACTCGTCAAGTCTTGAGCTTTTAGGAAAGAAGGGTAAAGAGAATGCCATTTATTTTCACTTCTCTCCTTAAAACTCAAGACTTGACGAGTCAAACTTGACGTGTGTGAACCGGCACTTATTTCAAAAACCCGTCAAGTTTGCCTATTTTAAATGAGAGTTGACAGGTTTCTGAAATACATAAACGATTCAATTATGTATTTAAAAAAAACCTCACATAGAAGTTTACTTGTATACAAGGCGAATTCGCTAGTTGTTTAAAATCATAGCTGTTAAACATGACTGGAATAAAAAAAATAGTTTGTTATTTTATAAATTGTTTTATATTAAACAAAAATTATTATTGCTTTTGAAATGTTAATAGGTATAATGCATTTAAGCTTTGTTTACAATTTCGTTTTTTATTTTTTAATAATAATAAGTTTGAATATATGTATTTATTTACTTTTTTATCTTTTTTAAAAAGAATCAAACTAACAACACAAAAAAAAGGTCAAAATGAAACAAGAACGAATCGTATGAAAAGCATGATTGGCAATCCAGTCACAGAGAGCAAAACCAGTGGTTTATATCGTCGTATGAACATAGCATAAAGGCTCAGATAGCCGGGAGTAGCAGTAACAGTAACCTTGCCGTAAAAAAGTAAGACCAATCTATTTCTTACAGATTAAGACGTTACGTCTTACTGCTAACTATTATCGTTCTAATTGCTTTACATACAACAAAATGAATCAGCTGATTTCGCACGTTACTGTTACTCCCGGCTAACTGAGCCTTAAGAATCAGTTGAGTTGTGAACCGTAATAGGGGCCTAAATGTAGTTTTTTTGCAGAATATTTTTTAAAATATAAACTATTTCAAATATATAAATCAGCTATGGCAAAACACGTAAGAACACTTTTCTCCTCTGTTAGCCCAGCGACTAGCATAAAAAAATACACCATTTGAAAGGTATTTACTGGCAGAAGTGCACAATATAGATACATTTTATTAAAATCTGTTCAATATTTTCAGAGTTATAAGCGATCAATTTTGATACTAACACATATGCAGTTTTTTCCAACTATCAAATATGTAGTAAAAAATAAAGTGGTCGATTATTTTACATTTTCATGAAACCGGTTTTCGAATACTTCGACTATATAAATCGGTACAGGCAAACCAGTTTAGAACGATCTTTCTTTGTTTGTCATCCATCCATCCCCTAAACCGAGGTGTTATGCGACCCGTGCCTATCGGTTGGTTTGCAGTCACGGGTTACCGACTGTATTATCACGGAGCTTTGCTGATACCTGGGCACCTCAGCAAATAGACCACGCCCCTACCACGTTAATGGGGGCTATGACGTGGCGGACCTCTCAATTCCCCTACACTCGTGGGACCGAAAATGAAAAATTCTAAACAACAAAAACAAACACAACAAAAACCATTGACGGACACTGATGACGGACAGGCAAGAATAAGGATACCGATTGACAGCGAGACGAATAAGCCAGGGGCTGTAACAGCCCAGGCAACCAAGGAAGATCGGCGCAGGCTGATCGGAAGTGGTAAGGCAGCTCGACCAGAAGGCGGCTGCTCTAAAAACTGCGACGAGGTACCCCTGAACTTCGCTCCAAGTACCTCCAAGACCGCACAAGCCCTTTCCGTCATTGGAACGGATAAAGTCGTCCAACAATGCAGCTTCCCATGTGTCCATTGTGCAAGGAGGGATGGCGATGATAACATCCAATCCCAAGGTTGCACCACCCCACGCCAAATTCGGCGACCGTAGAAAGTCCCCTTGGCACAAAACCCCTACAAAGAGGGCATCTAACACAAGGCGTGCCGCCTTGCGTTTCATCGATCTTCTCGGCTCTAAGAAAGCCGAAGACCTTACCAATGAACAAAAAGCTTCATTGGCATGGGCAAGAGCCTACAAAGCTGGCTGTCAAGTGAAACTCCTCCAGTCCCTGGAAAGGTGACAGTGCCTAAACGGCAACGTTCGGAGGAGGAAGCTGCAGCCGTGAAACAGCAACCAGGGACGAAACGTCCCAAAATTTTATCAAAACCGATGAACAAATCTTTTAACGAGGTGGAGGAGATCTTGAAGATCATTCAGTGCTGCAACCCTCAACTGCCCACACAGGACTGGAAAGTAGTGAAGGTTTCAGCTGCTGAAGGTTCCTCGAGGACGGCGATTGTGGTTATTAACCAGCAATCCTTGGAGCCAATAAGGGAGAGGCAGGGCAAGCTCTACTATGGTTTTAGTACGATCTTGCTCCGTGTCTATCGAAGTGACAACAAGGGCAATCCGGCTCCATCGGTAAGTGAGGCCAAGTAACCTGAGGAAAGCATGGCTTGCGACGATGCCGTGGGCTCAAGTGACAAAGAGGATACCCAGTCTGTCTCAGGATTGGTTTGTGACTTCTTTGATCACTTGGGTGATTTGGTTGATGAGGACGTGCTGCTGGAGTCTGACCAGGAGGACGTCAACATCACAGTGGTGGCCAAAATGGATCATGGTGAAGGTGCTACAGATCAACCTCCACCACTCTAAAGCAGCATTTGCTGCACTGCTCTTCCGTGTGGTAGAAAGAGGGGAGGAGCTCGTGATGGTCCAAGAACCCTGGATTCACAAGAATCGGGTTTGCAGACTAAACCTCAAAGGCTACAAGCCATTGTTTGCGAAAGGTACATGTAACATAAGATCTTGTGTCTTAGCTAAAAACTCGTTGAATATCTTCATTCTTTCTGATTACAGTGATGAAGATACTCCAACTGTTGCTCTTGAGACACCGGACGGTATAGTCTGGATTATCTCGGCGTGCATGGCGCATGATCACGGGCAGGACCCACCGAACGGGCTCATCCGTGATGCAGTAATAAAGGCCGCGGGCACTGGAACACCGGTTATAATCTGTGCCGATGCTAATGCGCACCACACTATATGGGGTAGTACGGATACGGATGTAAGAGGTGAGTCACTATTCTCCTTTATTATTAATTATAATTTAGGAGTAGTAAATAGGTGTGCGGTTCTTGATGTCACGCTAGTTAGTACAAACCGTATCGATATGATCGAGAGCTGGATGGTGTCGAATGACTGTTCGCTCTCTGATCACAGATATGTGGAATTTAGTCTAGGGCTTAGGTCTTCAGGATCGATGCCTATATTGAACAGGAGACGTAGGAACTGGGGGTTCAACACTCCTCACTGGTCCGGTCTCTATCTGACCCTCCTGGGGTTGATGATATCGTAGGGATCGATGCAGCAGTGGATCTGCTTTCGAACTAACTGCAGTTGGCGACTTCCTTGGCGTGTAAGCCAAGGGTGCGTAGGGGTAGGAACCGGCCACCATGGTGGGATCCTGACATTGCGCAGGCGAGAATTGACTGTCGTTGGTTGTTCAATGTGGCAAAGCGCCATGGCAATTATAAGTCATCGGGTTGTCCCGACCTATGTCTGGAAACCGGATGGTAGTTGGTCTACGAATAGTCAAGAAACACTGGAGGTGTTGATTGATACTCATATTCCTGGAAACTCCCGATGGGGTTTGCGGGATTAAGCGCGGGAGGCGACTCCCATTCCTATGTCCATTCCATTGGACTTTGACAGGATTAAGTGGGCTATCGATAGCTTTAGCCCATATAAATCTTCGTGTATGGATGGTATAATTCCGGCGGACCTGCAGAGGAATTCGACCCTGATAATACCCTGGTTGCTGGCCATATACAGGGGATGCGCTAGATTTTCGTATCTTCCCGTGAAATGGACCCTGTGTATAGTGGTATTTATACCCAAGGGGGGTAAGGCTTCTCACGCCGAGCCGAAGGACTACAGACCGATTATTCTTGCCTCCTTTCTTAAGACACTTGAGAGGATTATCGATATACACTTGAGGATGACCATCCCAAGGGGTTTACTCTCTGCCACTCAACATGCCTACACAAAGGGCAGGTCTGTTGAGACGGCTCTTCACTCTCTAGTCGGAACTATTGAGAGATCGCTCGAATTTAAGGAGAAGCCTTTCTCGATATTGAGGGGGCCTTCAACAATGTCAACCCGGACTCTATCGTTACGTCCATGAGTCTGGGGATCGACGCTGGCATATGTAGATTTGTGGGCAATCTACTAAGGAATAGGGTAATTTGCTCTACGATAGGTGAAACCAGTGTTCAGAGGCTGGTAAACAGGGGTACTCCCCAAGGGGGAGTTCTATCCCCACTATTGTGGAACCTGACTATGAACACCATGTTGACAAAGATGGACGACATGAGGATCAAAACAGTGGCGTATGCTGATGATGATGATAATGTCCCAGTGTATGGAGGCTGCTTTGAAGGTACTCAGTATCTAGAGTGCATCATGCGGTCTGGGTGTAAATCCGTCTAAGACGGAACTGGTACTCTTTACGAGGAGGTATGTATATAACCGAGGACTTTAGGCTTCCGAGGTTAAATGGAACTGAGCTTCAGATAACTCACAGTGCTAAGTATCTGGGCGTGGTTCTGGATAGCAGGCTGTCATGGGGACTAAATGTCCGGATGAGAGTGGAAAAGGCAAAAGTTGCCATATATGCGTGTAGGGGTGCAATCGGCAGAAACTGGGGTATGAGCCCGAGGTGTGTCAATTGGATCTTTGAGGCTGTGGTAAAGCCGACCCTGTACTATGGGTCGTTGTATGGTGGACTGCATTGTATAAGGGCGTACACCGCGCGATGCTTGAGAAAGTATACAGACTTGTCGCGTTGATGATCACGGGATCAATGCGATCTACTCCCACTCGCTGTTCACGATATTGAACTGGCTCCCGGTGGAAATAACGGCCAAACAGTTGGCTCTTTGTTTGGAGACACAGCTGGTCGACCCGTGACTATGGACACGCCGGGATAATCAAATGCACGATTGTCCCTGATGGATAATGGCACCCCTGTGCCGTTCTTTGGTGCGGGGTTCGTGACACAAGTGGCGCACGGCAATGTGCTGTCGGATAATTTCCGTGAACCAACCCTAGGGGTTTATACTGATGGTTCGAGGAAAGGTGAGAGGGTTGGCGTAGGTTTCTTCATAGAGGAACTGGATGTGAAGGTTTCCTTTCGTCTGCCGGATGGATGTAGTGTCCTGCAGGCGGAAATCTCGGCGGGCTGCAAACTGGCTGAGGTATTATCGCATATCGGGAGATATACGTATATTTACTGACAGCAAGGCTGCCCTTCCTTCCCTAGCGGGTGTCTACACGACATCTAGGTTAACTGCAGAATGTCGGATGTCTTTGGATGAGATTTCGAAGCATTCAAGGGTAACGCTAATATGGATACCGGGGCACACAGGGTGCCCGGGCAATCAGGTACCAGATGACCTGGCCAAACAAGGTGGTCGCATGGATGATACATTCATTGACCAATTCATTGGCCATCCAATGGCTCACTGTAAATCACTTATAGGACGCGAGTCTTATAGAGTTGCGCAGATGCGGTGGACCTGTGAGTCCACCTGCTCGATGTCCAGGATCATTTGGCCTGGATATGATGGACGGAGAACTAGCTCTCTACTTGGGTTCAGCAGAGACCAGATTAGGACAGTGATATCGGTTGTGACTGGACACTGGCCGGTGGGGATATAAATACTATATTTTCTATATATTAAAAAGATGAATAGCCGAATTTCGCAAACACTTGTACATATCTCCTATATATATATAAATGAAAAATTTTTGTCTGTTTGTTTGTATGTTGGCTTATAGACACCTTAACTACTGAGCCGATTTTCCTGAAATTTTTACAGTAACATCACGTGAGCCCTAAAAATAAAATAGGCTGCTTATTTTTTCGAATAGGGGCAGGGGAATTGGTACCCTACATTGGATGCCAATATTAAATATCGCATATCTTAAGAGCCGCTTCACGCATTTTGTTGAACTTTTGGTAGTAGGATCTTCTGAGCCCCAAAATTGAAATAAAATAGCAGCGGGGGAAGTGGTTCCCCCCATAGGACGCCAATGTTAAATATCGCATATCTTAAGAACTGTTATTGTGAGAATGTTCAAACTTTGTAGAAGTCACTTTTATGGTATAGGGGGGAACTACCTTCCAAAGGATGCATATATTAAATATCTCTCAACCGATAAAGTGGTTAAAGCAGTTTAGCGAAGCGCACCGGGTTAAGCTAGTAAATTTATAAAATATAAATGAATTTTTGTTGAAAAGTTATATTTGAAATTTTTTAAGAAAAATATGTATACGAAATTTTAATAATTTTAAAAAGTTAAATTCTATTTTAAAATATACTATATTAATAAATAGAAAATATTTCTATTCAAATTTTAATAATACAAATTTAAAATACATACATACATATGTGCATTAGGGTGGTTACAAGAACTCAAGTTTGGATTTTCCATCGGGGCAACCCGCTTATATGTGCCAATAGAATACAAAATGCGATTGACAAAGTTTCAGACCAATCGGATAACGCTTGCACGTGTCTCATTGAGCATCTATTAAGGAAAAACAGCGATTTTTCACTAAAATTCATATTTCTTTGTCTTTATAACCGAAACCATTCATTCTAGGAACCTTAGTGAGTCGAGTCTTGTTTTATAGGAAATTTTATTCTTATTAATTTTGATCTTGATAGTTTTGTTCCTTATACCAATAGATAATCATTAAAAGCATAAATACAACGTAAATAAAAGATTGAAAACCCTCTATTCACACGTTTTGGACAACTCATAATGGAGTTTAGTAAATTTACCCCAAACGCTGAAACTAACCAACATGCGGCAATAAATACTCACCACTGTGTTGGATTATTTTTTCCGTTAAATTACAGACAAATAATTATGATTCGGGGATTCCCATTGTTTTTTTTAACATCATATTTCATTTAGTACGAGTGTCTCAATGCGAGTTATCATATAAATATATAAAGGTCCAAACGGTTTTAGCCGTGTTTTTGGATTGCATTTTTTTTTAAATTCTCTTGTCCACTTAATCAATGGGCATGATGTCAAGGCAAAGAGATAAACTTTTTTAATTGGCAGCACGTCTCATCAAATAACTGGCAGTAAATTACCATCAAATTGCCAAGTCTTACGTAGTTTATTTTATAATATGCGCCAAGTTAAATTAAACAAAAGATTAGCTGCTAGACTTACAATAAAGGAGGTTTTGGTGTTTTGGGAGAAAGCAAAGATATCAACCAAACAAATTAAACATTGTATCTCATAGCTAGAAAAACTATATGATAAATTGAGAAAACTTTAAAAAAACTCTTCAAGATCAACAAGCGCTACTCAAAATCAAAAAGAAGGTTTTAACTGAAAATGGGTACATCCACTGGACCTCAACCAGATATTTTTCGTAAATTCCAGATTGAGTGGTCTAAAATAGACAAAAAGAAATACAAAACAGCTAAAGAAGATGAAAATTTTAGAGACAAACTTAGTAATGCAGACCAAATTTCCTTTTTTAACAATAAAAAAATCACCAGCCCAGAGACGATTATAAAGAATTCATCCACCTTTGCCTCAAATGCTTAGGGCGTCTGCCACCGGAAAATACTAGGTTCAGAGTACCTGGAGCTATTCACCACGCCAGAAGGATGGCAAGGCTGTTTATTGTCTCAACATATATATTTTTGCGGAACAATTTTCGTTGTCTGCTTTAGAGAGTATGGGTATTAAAGATATATGCTTATTTATAATCAATATTTATATAAAAGCATGGTTTACCGCAAATTGCTTTTTCATTTGTCGATGATACTGTGGAAAAAAATATGAAAATAAGAATGGTTAAACAATTAAAGTCCAACGTAGAAAACGATGAAGTCAATTTTGAAGATAGATTTGTTAAAGCAAAACTTAGTTTCCAAGAAGTTGATAATTTATTCGATAAAGAATTTAATTACTTTGTTTCTTCTCGGACTCTAAATTTTTTCAAGAGATTTGAAATTAATACCGATTTTTTAAATACTGATCCCGATGTATGGTGTAAAAATCAACATTATTTACGAGCCAAAAAAAATTGTGAAAGGCATAAGAGTAGTAAATGACACAGCTGAGAGAGGGGTAAAATTAATCCAAGACTACAATTCAGCCTTGACAAAAGACGAAGATCAACGACAGTGTCTTTTACAACATGTATCTGAATGTAAGCATATTTTTCCAGACTCTTCAAAAGTTACATTGTCCAAGCCATTATCAACTTAATTTGTGATTTTAAACAATTATAATGTTATAAAAATAAACTTTTGGTACGATACAAATGCTTGTATGTATATAATTTAGTAGCAAAAATAAAAAAAATATTTTCATTTACATTTTTATTTATTTTATTTTACAACATAGGATAAAAAATCCGTTAAGTGTTTTGAACACTATTCTGCGATTATTGAGATATCCACTACGATCTGGGGGGATACTCTCTATTGCGATGCGAAAGAAAATGGTAGCAAATCTAGCGATTGGTACTCTTTAATGCGTTTGCGCATTTGTCTTTCGCGTCTATTAACTTTTTTCTTTTCGAAAATCATCACTAATTATTTTATTTAAATTTTCCAATTTCAAATATTTTCACATATGTATGTATTTTAGCATTTCATTACTGGCAATCTGCGCCAACTTTCATTTTTGTTGCCAGTATTGCTTCATTTTCAAAAAATTTTGCGAAAGTGATAGAGAGTACCAAGTTTGCATTTAGCTTTCGCATCGTAATAGAGAGTAGCCCCCCTGATAAATGCTAAATAATGTGAAAAATAACAGTTTCAGCAAAAATATTACTACCCAGCAAAAAACTTTGGAAGTTGTTCATGACTTCTTTAGCACTTAACTACTTGAATGAATTCAAAATGCCTTCCGAAATTCGAATAAATTTTATGGCGTTTTCTTTTCTGAGTTTTGCATTTATTCTGCCTTTTACATTTCTTTACGTTCTTTTCTGAAAATTGTGTTCTGTTTTAAAAGTGCAACGTGTTCTTTTCTGAAGATGTTCCCCGTAAAAAGAAAAAAATGCTACATGTCCAACACTCATTTTAATTAAAAGGGCATGAGTGTAGCACTTGTTAATAATATAACAATTAAATCACATTTAGTACTTTGTGAAAACTAATTTGCAATTCTACATATATATGTACATTGTTATATGTACATTGTTTACGTTGTAGAACATCATGACTTCTCACTTTTCGTTTTCTGCGGGTAGTCAGATGTAACTAAAAATATATCAATAGCTTTAAAACTCAAACAAATTTCGGACGCGCTTAAATTAATTTATAATACATTCCCATAATGCATACAAAAATTAATATTAATCACCAATGAAAATACGTATTAAAATCATTAAAGATTCATTGCTTTTCATTCACACTCAATTCAGTTAATATTCCGGATCAATTAAAACCCCAATCTAATCACTGAACTTTCATTAGTTCTAAACAATATTTTAAATGACGAGCCGCTTACCTTAATGTGAACCCATGCTCGCCAATGACACGCTAATTTAAAATCATGCATGTTTCCCCAAAAAGAACCAGTGCATTATACGCGGAACCCATGCATTTACTACTTCTTTTGCATGTCTTTTTTTGCTGGGTAAGATCAAAATTAATAAGAATAAAGGTTCCTAGAATGAATGGCTTCGGTTATAAGGAAATACGAAATACGAATTTTAGTGAAAAATCGCTGTTTTCCCCTAATTTATGTTCAATGAGACACGTGTTGGCGTTATCCGATTGGGCTTAAACTTTGTCAATCGCATTTTCTAGGCCATTGGCTCAGAGGGTTGCCCCAAAAGATAGCCATATATATCTTTTAGGGCATATAGAAGAAGAAGTAGACTTAACTTTTTCAAAACACTTTAGTTACATTTTTGTTTGAAAAATTAAAGGAAAATATATGAAATACTTTGGGAAGAAAGAAAATAGAAGAAAACACGAAATTGTTTCTTTGATTATGACTAATTTTAAACAAAATACTAAATTTGTGATAAAAAAATCATTTTGGCAGAAAAACCTTCCGCACCAAATGCAATTTCTAAAAATGTACACATAATTTTTTTTACTTCCTTTGTGGTGTTCTGAAATAGCAAATACAAAAATTCGTAGGTCTACTTTTAAATCTAACGACAAAATACAAAGATTGCGTTAGATTTCCTAAAGGAGCTAGATTATACTTTAGCCGTTTAAAATTGTGACAGTAGTATATTTGTTTTTTTTTATATAGAACAAATTTCAAATCGTTTGGTGCGGGAACTTTTTTTAAGCAGCGAAAAAGAAAGATGGCGTTTGTTAATATTTTTTTATGGACATTTTTACTATGGTAAATTTAATATGATATTTGCAAAAAAAAAATGTAAAAAATAATAATAATCGTAACCTAGCGTTTCCACATGCAAGTACAAGTTCGAAAAACTCAATACACTCACACTTTTTTCACTAACATTCACACAATTTGTGTACTTTCAGCCAATTGGCTGTTTTCTCGATTTCTCGTTGATAATACATATACACTACTTGCAACTAATTACTTGCATGTGGAAACGCCGGGTAATACACAGTACAAATTGTTCGAACACGTAAATTATTTATTTCGAATCGTAATGTGCAGTAACCCCCCTGACTTGAAATCGCATAATACGTATTCTGTAAATCGCAATCGCAAGAAGTTTGGCGACTTCAAATTGCAAAAGTATGCTCAAGGGAACCAACATTTAAAAAAAAAACAAAACATTATTTTCGTGCTGTGGTCGAGCAAATTGCCAAGCAACAACAACAATACTAGTGAGAAGCGTTGCTAAAATTTGTTTGTTTGCTCATTCAATGTAAAAAACACTAAAGAAAATTTAAATATAACGTATGTATGTATGTATGTATGTCTACAGCATCATAATTGTTCTGTTTTATAACGAAAAACAGAACACTACATAATCTTTGTTACTTTTGTGAAAATAGAAATGAACGGTATCGTTTATGGGTACGTATGTATGTATATGGTACGCTAAATAATGTAGGGTTTATTTTCGAACACTGGTTTAAAATGCTAATAAAAAATATTTAATTTCGGTGCTTGAAATCATAATTCGAAGATTAAATTCGAGTCATTAATGCTAATTAAAATTTTTATTTATCTAAATATTTTTTTGTTTTTTTTCAGTTTGTTTTTGCATCTACATACATATATGTATATGTAATTACATACATACATATGTATATACAGGGTCCGCCAAATAACTATTTTTTTTTTTTTTTGAAAATGCTATAAAAAAACTACTAAATAAATTCTTAAATTTCTTTTTTTATTTGAAAGTACAATCCTTTCGGTTAATAATGGAAAATAATTTCATTCAAATTGCTACCTCGGCAAGGTCTTTATGCAAAATTCGTCTCAATGATGTCTCCGCCTCTCTGCCACAGCAGCAATATTCTCGGGTGTACGCAATTTTCGATCACATTCTGCAACATTACCATAATTTTCAAAGTAATGTCGCAATATTTCCCAGCGTTGTTCAAGCGTATACACAACCATATTCGTTCAGCGGAAGGATAAAACTAATTATCTGTCAAATCAGACAAGAGCTAAGTGTTACCATTCATGAAAAAAGCGCTAGTTGAAAAAATACGTTAGATGGCGGGCGGACCCGTTAGTATAAATATTTAAGCACCTCCGAAACGGATCATTCGATTCGTGTATGTATATTTGGTAAGTATCGTAAAATATCGCTTGGTCATTAGGGCGTACATAGCTTGTTAGGCATTTTGTTTTTATTTGGCATCAAAAAATACCTATTAGCCAAAATTGTCAGCATCCTACCCGACAGCTTAATTTCTGATGTAAGCACAGAATACAAAAATCATGTCAGGCTGGCAGAAAAAGCCATTTTGGCAGTTAAAAATGTCGTACCATACGAATCGATCAATAAGTTTGTAATGCTAAAGAAGCTATAAATTGTTATCAGAGTTTTTGAACTCACTGCCTGTCACCACACCATATATGACTGAAAGTTGGATCTCCGGCTATTTTACTTTGAAATTTTAAGCAACCATGGCTGCGAAACGGTACGCTATTGGTCATTAAGTGATGAAAAATTGTATCGAAGCCACAGTTTTGAATGGTAAATTTTCGATGTTTTGCTGCCACGAATTGCAATGATTCTCACAGATGTGCCAATTGAATTCAAACGCGTTAAATATTCCAATAGATAGGCATTCGCAATGACAATCAATTAGTTTCAAGGTTTGCGTCTTAGATTTGGGCACACCATGTTTTTTACACGGACAATTCTGTAGTTTTTATAAGCATGCCCAACTATGTCCATTTGTTTTCGATTTTGATACCATATTGCTTAATTTTAAAATATAGACGAATTTTGATTTTCAAACGTAAAAGCCAAGTTCAATACCTAGCCCATAGTTTGATCTAGAATAGGTTTTCGGCTCTCCTAAAATATTTGATTTTAAGCGTATGTCGTTATCTATGCAAACCACAAAATTATGCATGGCATGTTCTACCATGGGCAAATCATCGTGCTTTTTTGTGTTGGCTTAAGACGGCCCAACAAAAAATATCGTACACTCAATTGCTTTTCAAAATTAATATTGATTTAATTTATTTCATTTTCATATTTTAGGATAAAAAATTTTTAAGAGATCAAACAATGCATATGTTTGTTACGTTAACGAAAAACATTGAATTGAATAATAAATGGTTTGCGTTTTTTTGTTTTTTTTTTTTTATCGGCGGTCATCGTCACCAGTGATACATTCCTGTTGCTTGCATAGATCCAATCCTCACACATTTAAAATACATTCTATATTTTATATATGAACAACCAAAATATTCACTAGAAATAATTTGTTGTAAAAATTAGACATTTTGATTTGTACTTTCGACAAATTTTCGATTTTGATAATTTTATCCGCAAAAACATTTTTTATAATTCCTACTTATTTATTTCTAAAGGAACTTTCCCCAATATTAAAAGATAAACAAACGCAAGCACAGATTTCAACATTATTCATGTTGAAATTTTTTATTTTTTCCAATAAAACGCAATTTTTGTGAGGTATGTTTTAAGTTATTAATATTTATTTTTTGTTTTAAGAGCTTTATAAAAAAACGCAGGTTTTTTTTAAATATTTGTTATATTTGTTTGTCAGTTTTATTAGCGGTTTATAAAAAAAACGCCTTTTTGATAAATATTTCAATTTTGTTTTGAAATTTATGAGTAAAAATTTGTGTTTAGAATTCTGTTTTATAAATAAGACGAATTATAAATAAAACTTTTTTTTGCAAAATAAAAATTATAAGATGAATTATCTAAACAATCAAAAATTAAAACTAAAATATGACGGACAGTAATTTAATTTTGCGACGAATAAGTACGCATTGTGTTGTTATATTTTACATTACGTAACGTAAAGGGTAATGACGTTTAGGTAGTTATTTTAGGAGTAAATTTCTACACTTAAATAAACTATGTAATTTGATGATAGTATTTATTATTTTAAGTTTTTAATTAATATCTTTTATCTTCCTTTAAGTAAAAGTTTTTTTGCTTTAGCAATAATGTTTTGTATGCATTCTAATAGCGACGATTTGGCATATTTTGACGTGGCGCATTGCTGTTTAAAAAAAAATATATAAATTTTTTATTAGTTATTTGTTTATCTCTTAGATACAGTATAAATTAATTTCTTAAGCTACATTTAAAATTAATTAATTTTTTTTATCAAATCACCTTATTATATATGTACATATATTTAGCATAACCTACAAAACGTAACACAAAAAAATATAAAGCAAATTTTTTTAAGCTGCTTTATTTATTTTTTTGAAAAACAGTAGATAAACAGGCAAAACTTTAGAAAAACAAACACTTCATTTGCGGCATAAAGTAAAATTAGTTAGTTTTGCAAGATAAGAATGTTTTGCAGCAATTACGCTCGATTACAAAAGGAAACGGCGTTCAATTACATTAAATTTATTACAACTTACATCTTTATCTTTTGTCAACCGATCAATATTTAAACTTTTATATAAATACAGGAGCGGTTTTTACTCTTGGTAGTAAAGTTCCCTTTGAGATCTTGTAACTCTTATTAAATTAGTAACCGTACTAATATTTAAAACACCGCAACAAAAAAATGTATTTAACTTTTATTTACTACGCTGTTGTTAAAAAATTACACAAAAAGCACGTGTTAAACCTGCCAGAATAAAAGAGTTGACGAAACTCTATATTTTTCTACCAGTAGAATAAAAAATTTACCAATACATACATACGAAAAAGACAACACGCTTAGTAGTATAAATCGTATTAAATAAAGGGTGAAACCGCAAATACCTAAAACTTAAAAAGTTCTAACATTTTTACCAAAGTATGTATGTATATGTTTCTACATTCTTTTAATTGTGGTTTTAAACATTTCAGGATGTTCCTTTTGCAGGTGAAGATCTTAATTTAAACGCCCATAGTGTCAACGTTTTTGGAATTGTATTTAGTCGAATGATTTTTAGCAATTACAATGTTTCGGTAATAGCTTGCTTGCATATCATTATTGCGTAGCTCCCCCTGAATTTCAGTTTCTATTAGTTATATGTACTTATATATTCCGATATTATATCGGATGGCTTATTATAGAAAAGGCGTGACCCGACGGATTGTTAGTTTTAAGGGAAATTAAAAAAACTTAAGATCCGTAAAATTGTTGGTATAAAAAACTTAATTCAAATTTAAATTTAAAGACGCAACAAATCTTATACTACAGCTACCTTAAATTTTAAAGAAAGGTGCATTTGTCTACTAGAATTAACAAACCTCCTTTTTTTAAGCATTCAATATTTATGTATGTTCGTGTAAAACAAACTAACTGAAATTTGGGAATTTCAAATTTGAAGGCAACTCTCCGACAGCAGAAAAGAAGTCCAAGCGGAAATTAAGACGTGTGTTATCTATTACAATGTTGACTCAAACCAGAATTATTGTTTTGAGTATTATTTGGTGACGGGGTTTTCGACATTCACCAACCTAAATCGAAAATTTTGTTTATTATAACAATTTTTTTAAATTTCTTTACACAAAAGACAAATTAAACATTTTAAACAAGAAGTTTTACATACCTTGAAATAAGTTTTACAAATTCATTAAATCGCATTCCTAGCAAAGCTTGTATATATCAATATATTGGGAACCAAAGTATAACTTGGAAACTATCTGATCTTATTTATACACACACCACACAATATTGTAGTGTATTATGCATTTGTGCTGATGTGTGTAACACCTTAAAATATTGGTCCTAGACCGACCTTAAAGTATACCGATCGACTCAGAAAGGTATGAACGATGTCCGTCAGGCTGGCTGGCTGTACATGTAACCTTGTGCGCAAAGTTCAGCTCGCAATTTTGGAGATAATTTAATAAAATTTGGCACATAGATTCTTATTGGCCCAAGTACCAAGCCTATTGAATATTGGTTTAAATCGTAGGACGACGAGGGGAGATAGGGGGCAATTTCTGTCTTTCAGAAGCTATCAAACCGATTTTTTTTGTATTTATTTATTTAGATAGATCCATATTTGTACGGACACATAAGCTATGCATTTGAAAAAGTAGGCCCGCGAGGGGAGATGGAGGGCAGTATTTGCCTCTCAGAAACTATTAAACCTATTTTAATGAAATTTAAAGCACAGATAGATCCCTATTCATATAGCCATAAGCTCTCGAAAATTTGTTTTTAAAGACTGTGGTGTAGGGTATCATATGGTCGGGCTTGACCGACTTTACTTACTTGTTTTATTTTAAGTTTAATTTTGCTTTTAATTCTAAATACATACAGATGTGCACTTCTTACGAATAACAATTTTATTTTAAATAACTTTTAAATATTTTTACTTACCGGTTCATTCCACCACCACGTCCTCCTTGACCGACTTGATTACGGTTATTACCACCAAAACCGTCTGGACCATTACCACTTCCTAGAGGGGGGAAATTTTGTTGGTAATTGTCTCCTGAATTCATGTTGTTACCATTAGGACCTCCACGCTTAAAACCACCTTGTTGGAAGCCCTGACCACCTCCTCGATTGTTTTGATAACCACCTTGACCACCTCCACCTCCACGGCCACCAGGATTACCGCCTCGATTAAAGTTACCACCACCGCTCATATTACCACCCTTACCAGCGCTTCTGAAATCAATGATTACGGGACTGATTTTTTGTAAAACAGGAAAGAACAAATGTGTTATCAGTAAAATTTCAAGATGTTTTCTACACACAGATGTAATATAATTAGCTTTTAAGGTAGACACCATTTATTTCGAGGTAAAACAAATAAATTTGGTAGAGAATGGTAGAATAATAGATAAGTCAGATATAAGGATGATAAATACAGTCATAAATAAACCAAGGAAAGGCAAGACAATAATTTGAAGATGTTTTTGTATGAGAAATTGTCCGATTTACATCAAGCTAATATTTATTTTAATGAATTTAAACCTCAATTTTTTTTTTTTAATTTCCTCAATATTTTGCATACAACAAAAAAATCTACTTACGCATTTGAAGGATTGTTGTTGCGTCTCTGAAAAATTGCATCATCACCATACGGTTCGCCACCATCATTGCCACCATAACCGCCGATTTGATTACCGCCACCACTTCCACCATATTGTTGGAATTGATTTGAGGGCAAAGCAAAACCACGCCTGTCTTGTTGACCGCCAAAATTAGCACCTCCAGAATTGCCCATGTTGCCGCTAAAACCTCCTGAAAAGTTGTCTTCGGCAAAGTTGCGGCCACTTTGTTGAGGCATACCACCTCGTTGATCATTATTCCAAGAATTATTGCCACCAAAATTATTTGCAACAGGTTTAGGTGCAAAGTTACCACCTCGAGGATTATTGTTATAGTTTCCTGATGGACCACCTGCACCTCCAGCTCTATTTGATTGATTATTAAATCTGCCTCCACCGCCTTGTTGATGGGCATTAGGAGAGCCACCCATATTTGAGCCTTGAGGGTACGGTGCAGGTCTTTCACTTTTGAAGCCTTGATTACGCATCGGTCCAACACCATTCATATTTTGATTACCTCCACGATTGCCACCCTGAGTGTTACCACCACGACCTCCTCCACCACCTCCTCTGCGGTAGCCAGAATCACCACCACCACCGCCTCCTCTCATATTATTATTACCACCTGAAATTTCATCGAGTTGGTTTTGTTGATCACCGAGCAGTTCCATAATGACACCGGCCAATTGCAAAGTGGCCGCTTGATTAAAATTATTCGAGGTTTGCTTGCCAGGGAAGCCAACTTTATAAAATTTATTATGAAGATTATAAAAGTACACAAAAAATAAATAGAATTTATATTATTAAGGCATACCTTTGGAGTTGGCTTCCCTTAAGCCTTAATAATACAGGGATATTGGAATTACATTTGAATCAACTACTAAAACTTACCCAATATACCTCTGCCTCCACCGCCACTTCTACTACCGCGTGGTCCACCACCTCCTTGGTTACCTCCTCGGCTACCACCTTGCTTCCTTTCTTTAGGTCTACCATGTTCTACTACGATACTTTGGCCCTTAAACTCACTAGCATTCAAAGCGACAATGGCGCTATCCGCCATTGCTGCATTTTTCATGTGCACAAATCCACAGCGATTCATAACGTCACATTCCACAACGATGCCATAATTCTCAAATAAACGTCGTAGTTCTTCTGGTTTAGTACCTTGAGGTAAACTACCAACAAATACTTTGGTAGGTTGCTATAAAATGAATGTTAATAAAATAAATTTTTAGCGTTTAGACAAATTTGATTCGAAAAAAAATGTGTTAATCCGAGAGTCTATTTTTATAAAATATTTTTAAGAATTAGTAAATACAATACATAGTTCCTTATTAACTTACCGCCATTTTATTTAATTGTATAAAATTATTTTGTTATTTTATATGCTACAAAATATTTCTTCAAAATTTTGTCATAAAATATTTTCTCTTCCACTCTTGACGCGGCTTTTTTTACAATGGTGGAAAAAATTAATTGTAACAGTTGTAAAAAGTGGAAAAAAAATCAAGGGCGAAATGATGCCAGATACAGTTCAAGGCGAATTCAAAAGGCTGAACTCGCTTTGATAAAGTGCGACGAAAATCCAATAAGGTTGCCAAATCAGCTAAATTTAGAATTTTTTTTTTTGATAGCTGTAAAATTTTCGATTTATCCATTAGTCCCAATTTACAACGTTGAAATTGAAAGGCAGACATTTTTCTTATTCTCTTTTGAGCTTGCCTAAACCTTTCACAATCGCGAAATTAATAGACAGACAGAGAGTATTCATTTTCTTACTTCGTTCTCTTTCGCTGTCGACGAAGATGAACATTTAACAGGCAATGATACTAAACCGACATTGATGTGAGAAAAATGATATGAAGCAACAAGAAGAAAACTGCAAAAAGTGGAAAAGAGAAACAAAAAATGTCCAGTACAGATAGTCATGTACTACACACTCTACCTCTACAACCCCTCACCAACAAACTTCGTCTGTCTGCCTTCCACTTGCCACATTGTAAAAGGGGACTTAGCATTTTCCAATTATATACATACTTAACATTTTTGGCTGAAGTGCACTTTTCGGGGCGTACGATTAAAAAAATAAAAAAATATGCTACACGATTCAGAATATAAAAAGAAAAAAAACAAAATTTAAATTTAAGGGGCTGAGGGCCGTGGGGCCCCTTGGAACCAAAAAACTGCCCCGCCCTCTAAGTGATATGTGTGGGTACTCAAATTGTGGGTAATTTGCTCACGATTGCAAATATGTATTTTGTTTTTGTATTCGCATATTATTTTCCTCTCTAGGTTAATTTAAGTAGATTTTATTTATTTATTTATTTATTCACAAAAAAAGTAATATAATAAGCCTCATAGGCCAAAACAATTTTATATTACAAAGTATATAGTATATACACCTGATTGGATATTACTTATAAAAATACAAAATACATATACAATATGGACCACTTTTGGCTCCCCAGCTGGTACAAAAAAATCCAACATAATAATAAAAAATGTCCCAAAGTAGTATTTTAGGTGCAGAAAAGCTTTAGTTAGCGAAGCCGGTGTTTGCTATACCATAGAGGAGAAAATCCTAGCGCAAGCAGTGTTGCCAGAACTTTCAGAGGAAAAATCAGCAAAAAACCATAATTTTTCATCAAAAAATCTGCAAAATCTGCGTAACACTACGTCTTCAAGCGCCATCGATTTGATCATGACATGACCATAACGCCGGCAGAGCAACGGTATTAATTTGTTCATGTTCATGTATGTGGCGAATACGTGCTGATGTTCATGTTCTGATTGACCACAATTTTTGTTGTTGTGGCGTTTGGTTGTATACAGAAAATGCATTGTATGGCCAACATAATGGATGCTAAGACGAATGTTTAGGCAACGATGGCAGCACATGGACGAAACATGAACATGAACAGTCTACACGAGTAGAATTCATGTGCGACATGCTGTTCTGGCCAAGTTGATGGATAGTGGAGACGGGTAGTAAGGTTTTAAAAATCTTCAATAAACCTTCAAAACACATTTGTTACATTTTTATGTAGTTTATTTAGAAAAAGATATTACAATTAATTTCAAAATATGTTCCCGAATTTAAAATCGATGGTTGTTTTAAAAGTCGTTCTGGTAAATATGAGTGGTCCTCGAAGTGTGAGGTATACAAAAGGAAATATTTTTTCGAACTTTCAACTCAGAATGTTTTAAAAATTTCTCAAAGAAATAAATATTCAAGCTGGAGGTCAAAAAACATTTATTAAAAAAAACGTATGACCTCGAGCTTGAATATTTATTTCTTTGAGATTCCATTACGAAAAGGTCGAAATAAAAACCCAATTTTTATTGTTTTAAAAATTTGTTCGATTTTTAGAACATGGATGATAATTTTTGGATATTTTTACATTAAAAATATCTCTCCAAATTTAATTACACAGGCTAAGTAAGGATCACAACTTTGTTATTTTAATCAACAAATTTAAAGTTAAATCTGCAAATCTAAATTTTGACAATTTTTGGGATAAAATCTTCAAAATGCAGATAAATCTGCACTTCTGGCATCGCTGAGCGCAAGACCAAAGTCCGGATATGCAGAGAAGCTTTAGTTAGCGAAGCCGGTCTTTGTTATACCATAGAGCAGCAAATCGTTGCGAATGGCCAAAGGCCGGCTATGCAGAGAGGCTTTAGTTAGCGAAGCCGGTTTTAGTTATACTATAGAGTAGAAAATCCTTGTGTCCGGCCGAAGGCCGGCTACGCAGAAAAGTATTCTTTAGCAAATCGGAAATAGGCTATAAGTTACAAAAAAAATTGAAATTTTTTTTTTAATTCGAGCATAAAACATTAAAAAATACAAAATAAAACAAAATATTTACAATCGTGAGCAAACTACCTTTAATTTGAGTACCCACACATTCCTACTTAGGCGGGGCGGTTTTTTGGATCACAGGCCTCAGCCCCCTTAAATTTTAATTTGGTTTTTTTTGTTTTTTATTACAGAGGGGGTTAACATTTTTTTCGTACGCCGCCCCGTAAATTGCAATTTTGCCACATTTTTAATAAAATAATTTACACAATTTTTTAGACTATACTTATGAAATTTTCGGTCCCCTTTTACAATGTGGCAAGTGAAAGGCAGACAGCCAAAGTTTGGTGGTAAGGCGGCGACGCTGCATGCGTGGCACACATTACTTCTTTCCTCTCTCTCCTACAAACTTCGACCATCTTTCGTTCACTTGATTAGTAAAAGGGGACTATGTTAGTCCCAATTTACACTAGATATATTTCTTGCCGGACAGACGAAGTTTGATGGCAAGGGGTCGAAAAGGTAGAGTGTGTAGTACATGACTATCTGTACTGGACATTTTTTCATTTCCCTTTCTTACTTTTCGTAGTTTACATACAAGTTTTAATTTCTATCTGACTTCTAATGTTTCATATGTAAACGCTTCAGGTAAGATTAAAAGAGAATTCAAAAAATGTCCGGCAAGAAATGTCCCTAGTGTAAATTTGGACTTGGTAATTTCACGTGTAACTATTGCAATAATGTGAACGTAGATATGTCTGGCAGCACCGTGCTATTATCTTACAAAGTGCATTCCACACGCAACCATATTCTTGATTTATATCATGACAATAGCTGTGTTAATTTTCTATAAATTGTTACAAATTTAGTAAATGAACTCTGCTAATTTTGACAAGTCGGGTATTTTGTATAGAGCAGCATGTCTACACTACCAAATGAGTGTAAGCGTACCTTGCATACAGCCATGTGCGTATACTAGGGTTGCCACACAGGCTTGATTGTCAAGCTTTTTCAATATGTGTTACATGCAGTCTACAACTGACATGAAATGTTTAACATTAACACTAATATGATGGTAGTGTTACTGCCCGTCTACAACTGACATGACTTGCTGTTATAACTTGAAGTTATAAAACCGTTGTTAAAACATTTGCATTAACAACCGTGTTATAACATAAGAAAACTTCTAACTTGTTACTAGCTAAATAGTGTACGAAAATACATAAATATTTGATTTTTGATATTTGGTACCCAGAATAATATGCAGTAAGAAGTATTCATATATTTATTAGGTTACATATCTAAAAATGTTATGTTTTTGGCTTGTTTACTTTATTGAATCATATGTTTTTGTTTTCAACTAGATCAAGGTATATTTATAGCAGGTAGCCGTGAGATAAACACAATTCTACAATAAAACTTATAACAGGGCTTTTTATTGTTGTTATGTGATACGAACTGTCAAACAGCAAAGGGGTTGATAAAAGACAAATAAAAAACAAACAAGAAAAAACGCAATTAAACGAAAATTTATATTTATTATAAATCACTTTGATTTTCTTTTTATTTTGACCACTTTTTACTTTGATTAAAAAAACTTGTTTACTTTTTAAGCCAGAAATTTAACACGTGTTGAAAAACCTAAACAACCTTTGACAGTTTGTATCACAAAACAAGCAAATAAAAAAATAATATCCTTGAACTGGATTTTACAGGCAAAAATTTGCAGGCTCTTTGCTGACAGCTGTCACTTTACTCTCTCAGTAGATGCTCTTTTTTGCAAATTTATGTGTTCGCGAACGCATTCCAGTAAAATCCAGTACATGTTTGTAAAAATTTTGTGGTAAAATAACGCAGCTATTGTAAAATTTTTTAGTAAATTAACACAGCTATAATCATAAGGGGGGTAAATTTCATTAGGGGGGGGGGGGATAAAATCGTAATCTACGAAAAAGTCTTAGAACTTTTCCTAAAGAAACCATGGTTCGAAAATTAAAATCGAGCTTCCGGTTTTTGACTTGAAAATTTGGGGCTCTGGAAATCTGAAAAAATTCTACTGGATATTTATTCTGTACATAAATAATTCGATTAGAGGTTTTTGTGAAAATAATCATAATAATTTGCTCACCAAAAATTAAATTAAATAATTTAACTAAATAACGGGACCGCCATCTAACGTTTTTTTTTCAACTAGTGCTTACCCTACAAGAAATTAATGAGCAAATAGTCACATTTTTCATTTTGGTGTTAAGAAAATGATAGAAAGAAATGACCGAAAACTTGATACTTGCTCATTGATTTCTTGTAGGGTACAAATTGAGTGCAGCCCAAGGTATATACCTTGGTGCAGCCTATGTCACAGCTTTCAATTTATGTAAATTTTGACAAACAGTATATCTAAAAGGCTATCAAGAAAAACTTGATCGTGTTTCTACTAACTTGAGGGTTACACGATCAAGTTTTGCCTATCAAGTTTTAATACACTCACACTTTTTTACCAATACACTCATACTTTTAAAAATTGATACGAACTTGCCTCTAAAATTCTCTTGCCAGTGAGTGTATCAATTTTCGTTCAAGAAAACAGCTGATTACAATTATTTTGAAGTTGTTTTTGTTTTTTTTTCACAAATATTTTGCCGGCAAAAGCTGAAGTTCTTTTTTTTTACAAATTGTTTCGGGAATTTTAAAATTTAAACTAAAAAAATAGTGAAATATGTTTATTAATAAAATTAATAAGCAAAATGATGTTATATATTTCTTCCAAAACTTTAAGTGAGGCAAACATTTTGAGTTGTTTTCTCGGCGACGACATCTTGAAAAAGTAAATTGCTTTCAACTTGCGTGCAGCCTATGTCACAGCTGTCAACTTTTGCATATTTTGACAATCAGTATGTGCCGGTTCGCACAAGTCAAGTTTGACTCGTCAAGTTTGACTCGTCAAGTTTTGAGTTTTTAGGAGAGAGGGGAAACGATATGGCATTCTCCTTTCCCTTCTCTCCTAAAAACTCATGACTTGACGAGTCTAACTTGATGTTTGTGAACCGGCACTATATGTTAAAGACTATCAAGAAAATCTTGATCGTTTGGCTGCACTGTAATGTTGCTTCATCTGTTGGCAAAAATACATTCTTGACAGAAGGAATATGAGCGTTTTTACACTACATAGTAATATAAACAAACTATTAAAAAAGCTAGACTGGCACAATTAAAGGATTTTAATAACTATTTATTTTGCCTTTTTACAGAAAAAGAAATGCTTAATTCCTTACCAAAGCCATTGGAAGATGACCACTTTGCAAATATAAATTACAGCAAAAATATCGAGTGTATTGTACCAACAGCGGAACTTATGGTAAATTTTAGAGAGAATGGCTTAAAAGCACAAAAGGTTTGTTATGTTTATGCCGAAAAATTGGATTTTAAAGGATTGATTGTAAGCTTACACACATTTTACAAAAACAAACACAATATTTATAATTTCTTTACCTACACTATTTATTTATTCACGGATTAGCAATTAAGATTATTAGAAAAATGTGACCAACGGAAAATGTATATATCAACTGTAGATATTACATCCTTTCAGGAATTGAAACAGGATCAGTCCCTACATGTCACTTTTGCTGGATTCTTAGACAATTTGGTGCACATTTTACAAGATTGTCAGGCTGCAAAATTGGAAATATGTTTGCTACAGGTAAAACAACCGCAGGATACAAGAGATATACGTTTGGGAGATTCCGCCATGAGTAGTTGCTATCAGAACTGTAATTATCAATTGCAATTTGTAGAAATGAGGTCTTTTAAGAATTTAGTACATTTGTGCTTGCCCTGTCGGATGGCTCCATTAAATGTTGTTTTGTTTTATATGAATAATATTTTGGATGATTTGCAGGTGCTTTAACAAATATGAATGTCTAATCCTGGTAATCTAAATTTTAATTAATTGAAAAACTTTTAGAAAAAATGTTTCAATCATGAACAAACCATTCAACAGTTGCAACATGAAAAACACAATCATATACGAAGAGTTAGCCAACTGGATGCAGAGTGTCTAAAACTTAGGGAAAGCATTTCGGAAAACACCAGAAATTTAAACCAAAAACATGCTGAAGAACTAAATCACCTGCAAGAAAGTTTACGCAAAACAGCTGAACAAAGACAACAGGATAGTGAAAGAAATCGTAAGACAATAAATGTTTTGCAGCAGCAAATCGATAAATTGGTTTCTGATAAAAGTGAAATACAAAGTGAAAAAGTGTAAGTTAAATTAATATCCTTCCCTGTCGTTAAAATATGAAATTTTTGAATATTTTTTTGGATTAGACATGAAGCTAAACGCAATGAAACTTTAAATGAAGAATTGGCAACCTTAAAGGCAAGACTATCAAATCTTAAAGAACAAAATGAAAAGGTACACTTGGAAATATCTGCTATAAAAAATATTGAACGTAAAAAAGAAATGCATTTACAAGATTCACGTAAAGAAATTATTGATTTGAAGGAAAAACTTAAAAAATATGATAAAAATAAAGCAGACTTGGTTGCAGAGCTGGAGGCAGAAAAAAAAATTAGTCAAACTAAACGTCAGGCTTTAGAAATGGCAACAGAAGAAATTTCCAAAGCTAATCAAATAATTATGAAACAAAATCAAGAATTTAATAAATTAAAAAAGACGATAGGCTGGCGTACAGATGTGGCATTGCAGCAAGAACAGGCCATAAAACAAAAAGATATGATTTTAAAAAAACGCGAAGAAGAGCTGTTGTTTCTTAAGGCCACCGTGGAATCATTAAGAACTGAAATACCAAAAGAACTAGACTCAATGCGAAAATTTGCAAAATCATTGGAAACAAAATACTTTGAACGTAAGATAATTTTTTAAGACATGTAGGTAACTACCAAGATGAAAAATATACTTTTAAACATTTTTAGAAATCAATTCCCTAAAAATGAAACTTCAACCATTGGATAAGGAAAATGTTCGGCCATCTAAAGATCCAGGCAGATCAACAAGACGCTAACATCAAAAAAAATATTTTTTAGATTTAATTGGTTTACTTTTAAATACATAATAATTTCTAAATTAATCATCTTCATTGTTTGTTCCTTCCCCAACATGTGCTGTGCCCACATTAACTGCCTGAAATATATCATTTCCCTGCTGATTCTTTTTCAGTCTTTCTCTTATTAATTCCGCTATGGCTTTCTGAGTTCTTCTTTCCAAACGCTCCAATTTTTTTGAAACATCTCTTTTTAAATCCCAATCTGACTTACGCGGAGCCAAGTTTGTTATATCAATTTCATCTATAATAATGGGCTGCTTTAATAATTCCAATTGATTTTCGACTGCTGTTTCTATATCACCCGAAGGTTCTTGGGGAAGAACATCACCTGCCGTTGTTTTATTTTGTGGTTTGTAACTCCGGAATATTGGTCTAAAATAATTTTTTATTAGAAATATGTACTTTAAGAAACAAATCTAGTTTCCCAGCGCGTCTCTAAACAAAATTAAAATTATAAATTTAAAACTAAAAAAAAATATTAAATGGAAAGTCTCGGAAACGAAGTTTTCGTGTAATGGTCCTCTGAAATTGTTATACATATTTGGAGTCTCCAATACATTTCTGAACTTGTATGTTATATATTGATATTATTTGAAAGCATTTTGTATTGATCTTTTTGGATATATGTATGTACATATGTAGGTACAAAATTTATTTATAAATAAAAATACCTATAAATTTATTAAATAACAAACACGGGTATCGCGAACTAAAGCTTCTCTACAGAGCCTGCCTTCGGCGGGGCGCAAAGATGTTTCCTCTATGGTATAGCAAACACTTCGCTAACTAAAGCTCTGCATAGCCGCCCTTCTACCGGGAGCAAGGATTTTCTCTATGGTATAACAAATACCGGATTCGGTAGCTAAACTTCTCTGTGTAATATTGCTTACTAAAAACTTTTCAAATGACACCAAGTGGCCATATACATACTTATGTACGTAGAAATGTAATGGAAAATCGTATATACATATGCATATGAAAACTTCGGAGGTCCATAACTCAAAAACCATGTTTTCGAGACTGTTTTCATTTAATATTTTCGTTTCCGATTTTCTATCATGCTCTGTAATTTTTATTTTGTTAACAGCTTCGTAAGCAAACTAGATTGAAGCCTACTTTTATTAGGATTTACTTGGGTAAAGTCTCATTATTGGAGTCACTTCTATTTGAATCATTTTTGGCGGCTTTTTCTCTTAATAGCCTTAAACGTTCTTTGCGTTTAAACGATTCTTCTGTTAGTTTACCTAAATTACTTTGAGGTAGTTCCATACTTTTTACAATATATTTAAATTTTTACTCAAAATTAGTTTTTAATAATTTGCCAAGCGTTTGTTTTCTTTTTTTTTTGTTTTACGATTACTCGATTCGATTGTTTACATGATCCAGAAGATTTCAACTGCATGTGGTATAAAACGCCATTTTGACAGTTCGAACTTTTTTTGATTGAAATAACTAGAAGATGGCAGCACTAGGAGTTGTTGTACAACAATACAACAAAAACAGGCAAATTTGTTTGTGTAAAATAGTCCATTGTGTCAAAAATATGGATTTTCACCACACCAAAATATTATTGTTTTTGAAACGTTGCAAACAAGTTTTTCTTTACACTGCGGCCACACGATCTAGTTGTTCTTGATAGTCTTTTACATATACTGCTTGTCAAAATTTACAAAAATTGAAAGTTGTGACGTAGGCTGCACTCAATTTGTAAACAATTTACTTTCATGATGTCATTAAAAAAACAATTTATAAAGACAAACATGTAATCAGCTGTTAAATTGAAAGCAAAATTTCCAAACAAATGGAAAGGTAAAATTGAAAGCAATCTCGTTGTCAATTTAAAAAGTGTGAGTGTGTTAGTGCCGGTTCACACAAGTCAAGTTTGACTCGTCAAGTCTTGAGTTTTTAGGAGAGAGGGGAAAAGAAATGGCATTCTCTTTTCCCTTCTCTCCTAAAAACTCAAGACTTGACTTGACTTGTGTGAACCGGCACTTAGTAAAAAAGTGAGAGTGTATTGCAAATTGAAAGGAATTGAAAGGCAAAACTTGATCGTGTGGCCACCAAGTTAAATCACATCAAAAAAACTAATTTCTACCAAAACATAAATGAAAGGATACAAACAAGGCGAATTCAAACAGGTAAACTCATCTCGTCAGCCGTTCATCAGCTGTTTCCACGGCGAATTAAAAAATATGGTCAAACGTCAAAATATGATTTTGTTTTGAGAAGAAGTTGAATGAAAAGTGTTGAAAATATTATTTTTATAATAAAAAAATTTCAAAACTGCGAATGATTGAAGTGAATTTATTAATTTCTTTTATAAAAAAGTGATAATTTTAATTTGCAATAAAAAAATTTTGACAACCAACCAGAAAATAGTATAAACAAAATACATGGGGCTTTTTGTAGTTGTAGAGATGAGTTAACCTGTTTGAATTCGCCTTGGATACAAAGATATACACAAGGCGAATTCACTTTTCAGGTGGCGTTGAAAGCACTGCTCTGCAATTTTTTTTAATTAGAAAGTTACTTGTGTTTTTGACATATCGACCAACGCAAGCAAAAATAAAAATCAATGTTGTGTTTTTGGTGTTGAATTATTTAATTTTTTTTTAGCTTATACAACAATCTGCTGACGCCACTTAACTCCTCTAGCTCATTTTTGGATAAAATGATAAAACCATGGTATATTTACACAAGGTAAACTCGTTGGCCCATATGCTTGTCAGCTGTTTACCTAAGTTGGAACATTTATGTCAAATTTCGTGTATATGAGCCAAAATTTTTATATGTGTGCGTTAAATTTATATGAAGACAATTTTGACAATTCAGTTCCACTCGGTTATTTTTAAAGAGCAGCATGTCTACACTCCCAAATTAGTCTACCTTGTGTAAATATACCTTGGATAAAACGAATTCAACTTTGAGGGTTTGCATCAGGGATGATAAAGTCAGTACAATTGTACTTTTTTCGGTACAATTTGCATTGCAAAAGTACTGAAGTACTCCAATGACATATTTAGTACAATTTAAAAATTTCCAAATATCAGAAGAATTGCCAAAGACATATTGTCTACACAACATTCGTCGGCGAATATGGAAAGGAATTTTTCGTAGCAAAATATGATAAAAACAAAGCGAAGAAACCGCATTTTCGTGAATGTTGCATCGAATTTAATTCAGACAAAATATATACTACAGTCTGATCAATATTGTTGCTATAAATAAACGAAAACTTTTAAGCTTGATTTCTTAAAGTATTGGGAAACAGGGTAAAGTGCGGCGCTACATGTTGCGACTTGTTGTACAATTCGATCAAGTTGTACAACCATTTGTTACGTTGGAGGTGCGGTTGGTCATCGGTTGAATAAAAAACCAGTTTGATTTGAGCTTTCAAATTGGTACGTCTGCTGGCGATTTTTTCCTTCGTTTTTAATTTTCATTCTTACGTTTTGAAAGCAGCAGCGTGCAAAGCAAGCAATATTTTAAAAAACTAATACGAAAGAATACAAAAACTACCGGAACTATTATTTAATTTCTTTGCTCCTTTACTCCACCTCATTAATCGCCACTAGTGCTAAAAAATCGGTACACATGTTGACTTTATAAAAATAAAATCTTAATAAAGCTTAATGAAAAGTTGGTTAAAAAATTGTACATATACTGCGGATGATCAACTGGTCTATTCAACTCAATTGTACGACCAGTTACAGCGTGTATAGGTCGCATAAGGGTTATTACTGGGTGAAACGTATTTATACCCTATTCCACTTTGGCGCCCTATACTCCAGTGGGAGTTAGAGGAATATAAAAAAATACCCTGTTCCACTATCACATTTAAAAAAGCATCGTCTTAATTCCTTATTATATATTAACTTATGCCCAATTTTCAGGATAGTATTTAAATCTATATTAAGTTAATTTTCATAACAAACTTAAATCGTATTTAAAACAGATTGTGTTTTTGAGTTTTATTTGAAAAGTCTTATTTAATTAAGATAAAAGTATGGTAGCACTACTAAATACAAAAAAAAAATATAAAAAAATGTAATAATCTACAAGGTGGTCTGAAAAAACAGCTGACTGTTAATGCTTTGCCTGTTGTTGTTGTATTTTTGTGATATTCAGGCCACCTTGCTAAAATATTACAATGGAAACTTAAGTTGAAATTAAGTGTACCACATCGGTGACTTAAGTTTGATTTAAGTTTTTAGTGAAGAAAAGAATTTTGTATTTAAATCGATTTTAAAAATAAATGTGTTTTAATATCAATCCTGAAAACTGGGCATTAATGTTTTTTGTTAATTGCCAAAAATGTATTTCAAATACGTACATATGTATAAAAGTATAGTACAAACCGATTTGACAGATTTATATACCGACGTGTTTAAGAAGGAATTTACCATTTACTTGTGTTATAAAGCTTGGACTCGGGGAGATCTATGGTTCCCGAAAGTGGGTATTTAAAAAAAAAAAAAAAATTAATTTTGCTCATAACTTTTTTGTATCTGAACCGATTTTTCTGAATTTTTTATAAAATATGTTCTACTAAAAATTTTCGATATGTTGGTATATAAGTCATATCCATAGGACATATGACAGCCCTAAATTTTAGGTTTTTATACAATTTTTAATTTTTTTTTGTACGGGAGGTACCACGCCCACTTCTCCAATCCCGCCCACATTTTGTAGGATCGTGTGTATGGGCTACCTAAATGTGTGTACCTAATTTGGAAGCTTTGGCTTTTGCCGTTCCCCAGATATACAGCAAAAAGTAATAAAATTACAACAACCACAAGGGATTTTTGGAAAATATTAGAGGTATGCCCGTAATTTCTACAAACAGATATCTAGCGCTGTATAGATATCTATGGTGTAACGAATTTTTGATAATTTTAACATGTTTGTCTTACCTACTGGTTGAACTGTAGTGTATTTTACACCATCGATTTTTGACAGTCAATTAAAATTATTAATAAAAATACAAATGTTGCCATATTTTAAAAGAAAACTTAAAGCAAAAAACACGTAGGCAAAATTGACGTTGAAATTACCAAACTATTTTTACCGGATAGGTAAAGATAGCTGTTAGGCACGAACACGACCAGCTATCTGTTTGTTGAAATTACGGGCAGTAGTCGTGGTTTTTTGCTCATAACTCAGCCATTTGTGGATCGATCTTGCTGAATTTCAATAGCAACCGATGGTAGACTATATGTGACACAAATGTAAAACAACCTAGCCGCTATCATGTCTGGAGTCTCCGGAAAACACATAAAAAAAGTTAGACGGACAGACGGACGGATATCGTTAAATCAACTTCTCTCCCCATAAGCACCCAGAATATATATACTTTATAGGGTCTAAGATCAATATTGTAGAAATTACAAACGGAATGACAAACTTATATATACCCTTTTCCACCTATGCTCCAATGGGAGTTAAAGGAACACATATATATATATATTTCCACCTGAGGTGAAGGGTATAAAAACATTTGATTCCGTACGGAATGTGCGATTAGATTCGCACCTTGCTTAAGCAAATGACAATTTCATTAAAATTAGCAAAAAGTTTCCTTAAGTTTAATATGGTTTGCCTCATATAATTAACATGTATTCGCACATTTGCGTAAGCCAACTTAAGCACATTGTGGTTGAGCCTTTACACTAGGTGTGATCCCGTTCTCAGCTTTGGGAGCCCGCGGGATTCCAATCTTACCCAAACTGTTCCCGTACTTAACGTGCTGTCTACAACTGACATAAAATGCTTAACTTACTTATCTATGCTATGTATGTGCGTGTGACAGAGACAAGTGGCTCTACAATATTTTTATTTTTGCATGTAAAAAACCTTTACGCATCCGCACAATTTTTTTGCACTTCTGCATTTGTCGCTGTCACACACACATAGCAAGAGTAGACGACACGAGATGGAAGATAATCACCCCTATCGTTAATAACAAGTGGAATTTTTGTTCCCATGAAATTTTCATTCCCCTCGAAGGGAAAAAAGGGCCTTGGAAAAAAGCAATCATGAATCTCATGTGAAAAATTTTTCACGCTATCAGTTCCAGTGAATGTAACAAAAAAGAAGAAAGATTAGTCTGCTTTCACACGTTTCATCTTTTGATGCTCAACTCTTATGTTTTTAGGTGAGAGAAGAAAGATGAAAGGGGGTTAGTACGGAGATGCCTGTACTCGGTCAGTACGCTTTATGTTTTTATTCGTTGGTATATGCACAACGATGGCTGCATGTAATTTTTTTCTTTTCTTTTCTCTTTGACTCGCTGTTAATAAAATTGTTGTTGTTTTGAACCGAAAAAAGTTGAAACCGATTGCTGCGTGTGATTATATTGGCATCTTTAAAAGAGAATTGAAACCAAGTTGAGCATCAAAAAATGAAACGTGTAAATTTAGACTTAGGAAATATTAAAAATCAATGAAATTTATGTTCAAAAATATTTACGTATATATTTTAAAGAAAAGTGAAAATAATAAAGCTAAATGTATTGGAGGGATAGGTTGATTGCAACGTTAGTTTTTTGCACTTTTTAAATTTTATGTAGTAAAATATTTCCTAAAATTGTGCCACCACGTCTTTCGAAAGCTTTACAAATCCGCCGGCAATCAACCTCTTGTTTTGCATTTTGTTGACCAATATATCGGTTGGTGCCTTATTCACGGAAATAAACCTTAATATTCGATTTTTAGGAGAAACTACTTACATACATGTCCTGTTCCCTAGCAAAAATAAAGTGAGAAAATCTAAGGGAAATGTGAACAAATTACGAGAAAAAAACTTTTCACGATAAGGGGAATTTTTTCACGTGAACATTTTTTCACGTTATTATTCTCTTTTGAATGACCTTTTTTTCATGGGAGTTTTTCATGACCGCAAATATGTGAAAAGGGGAAAAATTATTCACGATAGGGGTGATTGTTTTTTATGTATGCATGTAATGCTATGTTCATACGACGATAGAAACCACTGGTTTCGCTCTCTGAAACTAGATTGCCAAACATGCTGTTCATACGATTTATTCCTGTTTCATTTTGCTTGTGTTGTTAGTGTGATTTTTCTTTAAATATATATAAAAGTAAATAAAACTTAAAAATATATTATTTAATACTTTTATTAATATTATTAGGTTATTATTATCACTTTATTTTATAAAAAACAATTTTTATTTTGTTGTTTTCTTTGTTTTGATTTTTTTTGAGAGCTAGTTTAGGTAAACTAACGATAACTAACTGTTAACAAATTACTTTTCAAATTAAGATCTATTTAAGTGATTTAAGACGCTTAAAAGTCATAACATTATATAACTAAAACATTAGCATCATTGTAATTTTTTATATTTTGTTTTTTTTATATTTCGTGCAAATTTGTACAGGAAATGAAAAAAATTACTCTCTCAATTACTCTCTTTATTGCACAAAAATTGTTATGTGGAACGCTTTTGGGTAACTTTGTGCAAGTTCGGACTGTTTCGTTATGCATGTGGAACAGAGCTAAAATTGGAGATGATAGTACATATTTCCTGTTTCGCAGCCTGTTTCAAAATGAAACGACCTGTTTCGCTCTCTAAATTTTGTATGGGAAAACAAGTCGTTTCAATCATGTTTGGGGCGCGAAACAGGAATAAGAGAGCGAAACACGAATATTGCTGTCCGTGTGAACATGGTATAAGTATTGATTTGTATGTTGTGCTAATAAGAAAGAGTGTAACCGCCACGTAATACATTTAGCGCTTGCTTGGATGCCTTTGTGTAACGATTTAAAATTTAAACATTTCTTTTTAATAAGTTGTAAAGGAAAATACCCTCGAACTTCCACGTGGTCCTATTTTTTAAAAAATTTTGTGTGTTCATATTAATATGGATCTATCTATGTTTTAAATTTCATTAAGTTCTGTTAGATAGTTTCGGAGGAGCCGAAATTGCCGCCAGCCGTCCCTCGTTGTCTTAAAAAAATAACCTTACCGCCTTAATCTTAAGATTTGACTTAAGCTTTAAAATTATCTTGATATTTTTCTGAATAAAAAATGTAAAAAAAATTACATTTACAAACAAAAAGCAGTACAAAGTAATGGTTGGTTTTTTCTGTTGACTCTTCAAACCACAAGGAAATACAATAAATTTTTATTAAAAAACACAATTGTAATATTTTTCACACATTGAATAGTACAAGGCCCATCTATCAGGTCTGCTTACTTGTACAAAAACAAAAAACGATTCTTTTTAGTTGTCAAAAATTTACTACCTCATATACAAAGCAAAAGGAAAAAACGTGTATGTGTGGCATACCATAAACGTAAACAAACGTATACATGCACATGTAAGCAAAATGTAAACTACTTTTGACAACTAAAATGAACATAAACAATGATCATCAGGCTTCTTGCGCAGACCTTTTCAATAGGCCTTGGATTAGTATTTATTATTTGTTTTGTTGTGGGATGTTTTCGTCAATTTTGGTATTTTAAAAACAGTGCTATCAACTGTTAATTTCCCATTTGTTTATAAATACAACTCTGTCATCGTTTTGAACGAGTTACGCAGTACGGTTTAACTTTCGAATCGGAAATTGCTTTCGAAAAATTTTGCTTTTCGAATCGAAATACGCGGTAGACCCCAGGTGGTGTCGAAACGGCATCTGATTTTGACAGTTCGAGCTTATTTGTTTTGATTTGTTAGTGTTTTGCTAAGAATGGTTGACATTTCGAGCCGTAAACACTTACAATGCAATGCAAATAACACTATGTTGTTTCTGTTGCTGTTGGATTGTTGTAGTTCCGACACCACACCACCTGTAGTTGAATTCGCCTTGAAAAGGTACATATTATAATACCAAATAATTGTCATGTGTAAATCCTACAGCATTTCTAATGATGACTTCTTGAAATATATTGGTCGAATTTGTAGACTGAGCTATAGCTGGTAATGGCTTAGCTGAAGATATATCTTTAGTCCAGTAAGTTTGCTTTTGGATGATTATTGTTGAGTTCTTGCGGTGTATTTTATTTAAGTGTCCAAGATTGGACAGGCCTTTGCGTTATTTTTAATTATGTAAATGTATTTTCAACCTAAAAAACAAAAAATTCTTTAGGTACCCAGCGGTAACAAAAATAAGTAGGGGCCTAAAAGAAGGACTTCTTTAGAAGACAAAGCCTTCCTCGCCGCATTCCATACTTATTTATTTTTTACACAGGTTGTCATTGGGAGCAAGCCCTTCCACACTCCCTTTTAAAACAACGTCGTTCCCAAAGAAGGGAGTAAGGAAGGTCACTAAAAATTAGCCTGAACAACTTCCTTTCTCCCTTCTTAAAACAGGGAGTAGCGAAAGTGTGCTGAATATTTTAGAAGGTCTTTCAAAAATAAATTTATACCTTCTAGAATGCATACTTCTGAAGGCAGGATATCATACGAAGTAAATCTCTTGAAAGGAGTATAGAGGTCTTCAAACAGCCCTGCCAATTGCGGTATTTTTAATATTTACCGCACGGTATTTTCATATTTTTTGATACGGCAATATAAACACATACACACGACATTGATGGAAAATGTGGCACAATCGGATATCTATTTTGGCCCTTTTAGTTATTTATTTACGTAATATTAAGCCATTTAGGCCAAAAATCAATATTACAAGTAATATACATATGCTTAAGCTACATAAACATACATGTGTATGTATATAAAATTCATTAATCAATAATTATAATTCATAATAAAAACTAATAAAATGAAAATTGAAAATAATATACAAATATAAGAATACATACTAATACCTCAAATTAAGGCTCCCCAGCCACATTTAAAATATAAATATCATAAGTATCGTCCATCATTAGCTAATCAAGATTATTAAGGAAGTTTAAAATTTTTACCCGGAAGACATTCAGGTATGTGATGGAAAACGAGTTTGAAAACAATACGATTTCATAACGATAATATTGTTTTTGGTATCGTTAAAAATGTAATTATAATACATTTTTCTCTGTTTTCCTGTATATATTCTTTTAAATTTCTTATTACTTATGTTAATTGAACTGTATTTGGATCAAAAAGTTAAGACTTTACTCCAGAAATGAATTTTAAAATCGGCGAAATTCATCACACCTGCTAAAAACGATCGTTTTTCATCACATCCTGATTATTTGAATAGGAAAAAACTCGTAACAAAAATGGTAAAAAGTTCCAAAGCCTAGCAATCCGAACAATAAAAGATTTTTCGAAACAGGATGTTGAGATTCTTGGTATACGAATTAAGGGATTCCTAGAAGAACGCATAAACACAAAGGAGTTTAATAATTCAGGTGGTTTACCATTTTTGATAATTTTATAAAACAAAATCATGTTCCGATATTTTATAAAGTTATTAAAAGTACACCCAAGAAAGCTAAAAGCAAAATTAGAAACATGTTCATAGCGTCTAACATTATAAACAAAACGAACTATTAGATTGAAAATACGCCTGATCATCCTCAAACGCATAGAAGCAGTACCTGTGTAAACCTCAAGGCCATATAAGATATTAGAAAACAGCAAAGCATGCGCCAAGTTATACTTCACTCGCAGAGGCAAGTATAAATTAGTAGAACGAATTTCACGCAATATACCATAAATTTTACCATAAACCATATTAATATGGGGATCAAAAGAAAGTTTACTATCCAAATATACACCAAGACACTTAATATGGTCAACCAAAGAAATAGGAGTATTGCTCAAAACTATATTAATGTCTGGATAAAAACGACTGGTTGGTCCAAACATCATTGCTTTAGACTTACTAGGATTAATAGATAACGAATTGAAAGAAGTCCATTCACATACCCGGTCTAAGCAAAAATTTATACTTTAATGTGTTGTTTTCAGGTGAAAAGCAGTTGATTGTGTAGTAAAATTTATATGAAAAGTACTCAAAATACTGAGTATTATGAGGTATTATATAAAAATAAAAATTGAAGAAATAATCTCAACACATTTTGCTAATTCGGCGAAATTATGACATTTTGAATATGGCATAACTTTTGAAAAAAAAAAATGTTTAAAATATTTTTTCGTTCATATATGTTCCTTATAGCGGTCGGGTCCCACTCTTGGTCGATTTGACATGGAATTACCCATAAAATATTTGCAATTTATGTGACAACGAGAAGGTTTATTAAAAAATTTGTAGAAACTCTAAAATTAAATAAAAAAAAACCTAAATTGAATCCTTTCGTAAAACCGGCAAATATAAACTTGCAATACTCACGAAAAAATTAAAAAACGTCGTTTTTAGCAACGAATGTTGTATGATGCCTGGTTTGAATATTGTTGATATATGCATATGAAGCTTTTATTTTTTAATTGAATGAAAAATATAATAAAATTATAAAGTAACGTCTTGCAAGACACTGTCACTTATATTAAATAAGGCGTCTTCCTCTTGGTCATACTTATTAGCTGAAACATTTGGACTTTGTTCGATAGCATTGCTTGTGTTAGGATTGTTTTCATCATTTACGTTGTTTTTGACTGGAGAGTTTACCACCATCTTCGGATTTTCGTAAGCCTTTGAGTTCTAAAAAGAAGCGAGGAGAGGTTATTTTATTAATACAAACATTAAGTTTAAATTATAAAATTAATTTTTATATACATAATTTGCTGAAACATCGTCATAACTCAAATATATACATACGTTTTGCAGAAAACGACTTAAAAGTCTTACATTTACACACAACATTAAGTAAAAAAAGAAAATGGAATGTGAGAATTATGTATTTCTTTTTATGAGTTATTTTTAATATACATATTAAAAATTTGTTTCTATTGAAGTAATAGGACCAAGGCGAATTCATACAAGGTGGTCTTAACTTGCTACGTAAGCAACAGCTCGTCAGCTAATTATTGTTTTAGCCTATAAACCATCAAGTCAGTTTTGAGAAAAACGATAAAATAGGTTTACAAATAATTTTCTAAAAAAACTACTCGATTGATTTTATTTAAACGCTCCTAATAGATTGCTACGTATGTTTTTAACAAAACTATTCCTTTTTAATGAATTTACATGCAATATATCGAAAGTTTTAATGGTTTTCTTAAAATAACATTTTGTCGTTTTGTTCTCCATATGAAATTTATTTCGTATTATGATGCTTTCTTTGACGTGGCGCAAAGTAAGTCTATCGCAAAAACAATGAAGTTGATACTTAATAGAGATTTATAAGGACAGGTTGGTATATTTTAGAATGGTGATAATTTCTTAACTCTATATGGAAAGAAAATATGTATATTATGGTTTTTAAATTTTGCAATATTTATATTTTATTAGCAATATTGCACAAAAACAGTTCTACTGTTATGATTAAAAAAAATGTATAATATATCATAGATTTTGTACTTAAGTCTAAACCGAAAGCCTTTTTTCTAATAAACTATAAAAGTAATTCATATATAATTAGCTAGCATTTGGTTGATTATTTTTTTGTAAAAATCACCCAAATGATTCCTTTTAGATCAGTTTTGATGATTAAAAACTGATTTATCACTTGAGTGATTCAAAAAGTATTCATATATGTTCATTTATATGTTGAAATAATGATTGTTAAATATTTTGAATTTTTGTTTTTGCCAAATGAAAAAATAAAAATAAAAACGTTCATGTTAGCCAAACAAATAAGAAGCTTGGCTAAAAAAGAAGCCCAAAAATTATTGGCAATTTATGAACATAAATGTTAGTGCAAATTGTTTCTTCTCTTCTTTGCGAACAACCGATAACTTTTGTTTGGTTTAAAATAAAGCTGGTTCAAATAATCAAAAGCCATAATTATCGGAGACAAAATAAAAAACATGACAATTAAAAAATAATATGAAATATAATCAAAAACTATATATGTATGTATGTATGTAGTTTACGATTGAAAAATGAGACGAAAACGACTCAATCAAGGCCCATCTATCAGGTCTGCTTACTTGTGCAAAAACAAAATACGATTCTTTTTAGTTGTCAAAAATTTGCTACCACATATACAAAGCAAAAGGAAAAAACGTGTATGTGTGGCATACCATAAACGTATACATGCACATGTAAACAACTTTTGACAACTAAAAAGAACATACACAATGATCATCAGGCTTCTTGCACAGACCTTTTCAATGGGCCTTGGACTCAATAATAATTATAAAAACTACCATTAAATTGATAAAAAATGGAATCAGAAAATTGTATCACAAATGATTCTTTCAGGTGATTCATCGGTAGGGTACCATTTTCTCACAACGAGAGTATCATTTATGATTGAAAAATGAGCTCATATGCGTGTATTTTACTCCTGAAGCTGATTCCTAAAAGATTAGATTATGATACAAAATGCTAGCTGGGAAACTTTATGTAAATAATTTTTACTTAGTCTTAGTAAATTTTTGAAACATTCTTTATCTTCAGATAGAAGGAATATCAGCAAATCTTTGATATATTTTTTCCTTTCATTGAAAATACATCGAAATTCGTCAAATTTTGTATATACTAATAATTTTATTTTGAAAAATATAATTAATAGAAAACTGAAAACTTAAAGAAATCAGAGCTGTTTTTAATATTTTGTGTTAGCTAGCGCAAATCAATATTCACCAATTAGTTTAGTGTCCAATAAATGTTAATTATTGTGACGGTTTACTTTTACCTACGTTGTACACTATTCGAATTGCGCAAAGCAATAGTAAAGTATAATTTTGTTATGTTTGTATGCAAAATTTGCTCCATATGCAAAAAATTGTCATATGTAGAAATCTAATGTTCAATGAACCTAAAAAATGTGGATGTAGACCAAAGTCGATGCTGATTATCTCATATTCTATACGAGATATCAAAAAATGAATTTTGGAATATGAAAAAGAACATTGATGTCATGTATAATCCATTCCTAACTCATTTTTTTCAAAAATGTCGTGTATATATATATATATATATGTATATATATTCCTCTAACTCCCACTGGAGCAGCGATGCCAGGAGAAATTTAAGAAAATCCCTACGTGTCTAAACAAAAAATCCCTTTCTTCCCTACAAACATAAAAAAAATTCCCTACAATTTTCCCTACGTTAAAAATCTATTGTTTTTAGCAACATTTTGTAAATATTATAATAAAATATTAAAATAAAATCATTGACACAGGTTTGTCTCAGCTAATGAATGGAGTTATTAAATTATTTATTAACAACAAGAAAAAACACACTTATAAAAATTTATTTTCAAAAATAACACTGTGTGACAAATTTACTTTTGTTCTTTTATATATGTGTCCTTTAACCTTTCCATGTAGAAATTTCAATTATTATATATTCGCTTTTAATATTCGCATTCATTTTAGCGAATGCAAATAGCAAATATAAGAGAATAGTTCGCAAATGTGAATAAAGGTCGCCCCGTAATTATATTATATTATTATATTATGACAAATATTCGGAAACATGGTTTTAATACATGGATTGCCAGGCTGTTAGGGCTCATAGTATATGCATTCTTTTAAAAAATACTACATTTATACTTTAATGCTATTGTATATGAAAAATTTAAATTTATAAATGAAAATAAGTCGAACATTACGTATTTTAGACAATTAAATATTGAAAATCAGATATTATTTTGAAAATTCCCTACATTTGCCTTTAAATAAAAAATCTGTCCTTTTTCCCCTACGCTTGAATTTTTCCGAAAAAATCCCTACAAAAAGGGAAAATTCCCTACTGTTAGTATCACTGCACTGGAGCATAGAGCACCAAATATATAATCCATTCCTAACTAATTTTTTTCAAAAATGGCGTGTAGGCTTAAACAATAATCATCTGACGAGCTGTTAACTAACTATATGTCAAAATGATAAGCTGTTAATTTTTTTTACGTTTATATTTAAATGTTTGTGTGTTAGTGCACAGCTACCCTGCAAATATTATTGGACCACCTGATCCAATTTCATGAAATGGACTACTCCATGGACTGGTCCGATGTAATGCAAGCATGGACCATGTCATTGTTAAAAAGTGTTTGTAGTGAAACGACATGTCTTCGTTTTTTAACGACATGTTTTCGTTTTTAAACGAAGTTAAAACTAATCCTCTTGTGTACACAATGGAGTAGTTTCATAGATTCATTGAACACATTCGAAAACAAAAACTATAATTGTGGTGGAGGGTGTAAAAACACCAGTTTTAGAACCAAAAAACTAAACAAGAATATCAAATTTCCCGTATTTCCTTTTTTGGTACTATTTTTTCCCCCATTAAAGTATCAAAAATTTCAGTATTGTAGTGGGAGCCTATAATTTAGTACGTATATATCAAAGAATGGAGGAAAATGTTTTGTAAAAAAAGTACAAAAATAGTTACGAATGTTCGAATTTCGAAAAAGTACCAAATTCGTATTCGTAGATAGATGGAGAAAAATGTTGTGAAAAAAGTAACAAAATTAGGAAGGATTTGCACACCTTTAACGTTTAAATGTCAAAAAAGTTCCAAATCTGTTTATTTTTTAGATACGCTACGAATGTGATATAATTTTTCTTTGTCCTTTTGCACCCCAAAAAGGCCGATTCAGGTTTTACCCGTTTACTCCCTAATAGGGCTGAGTTTCAAAAAAGATCCAGACACCTGTCCGCTTATTTTTCTAAAGAACAACGATAAGTATTAAATTGTTTTTGTATCTCTTTTAGTTTTAGAGATATAAGGTTATCGAATTAACCCGTTTTTACCCCCTAAACATTCGAATCCCGTCTTAGTGGATCGATTTGGGGAGTAACCAATCTCTGGTCAAAGTTTCAAGTTTTTATCTTCAGGCGTTTAGGCTGTGCGATGATGATTCAGTAACGTTACAATTTTATATATATAGATTTTGTACAAGATTTAAATACAATCTTGAAAATAGTACTTTTTATAATATTTTGAATTAACTCATTTAAGTTCTTTAAATAGTCTGTAAGGGACAATGTTCTATAGACATAAATATATGTAAATATATACAGGGGTGTCATGGAAATCGAAAACGTAAAACGAAAGAATTTGGCGGTTCTTTTTATTAAACTTTTAATCAAATTTTTACAATTTTTGTTAAAAAATTCTGGTTAATAGAGCATTATTTGTATAATAATTGTCATACATTTTTTTCATTACAGAAATCTTATTGAAAAACTACCCTTAAAATTCTTTCGTTTTACGTTTTCGATTTCCATAACACCCCTGATTTCCTTTTTAATAAATTTAAATATAGTCGAACTTCCCTATAATAATTCTGTATGGGACCATAAAATATAAAGTTTATAATACAAAAGAAATATTTTTATAAGTTTATTTAAAATTTTCGGGGTTTTTTGTGTTAGAATTGCATTCTTCCAAGTGGTCCTTCATCAATATCCTTAAAAAGGACAATTTTTAGAATAAACACATTTTTTAATTTTTTATTTAGTAGTGGAATATAGACTGTTTAGCTATATTTTGTTAATTCTTCAGCTTTATTAAATTCTAATAATATCTTTCTTTGGAGAAGTACTACTTTGTCCAATATTTACGTTTACTTAATAGCGGAACTGCTATCAACAACTACTCTTAGTTGGACTACTTTTTCATTCTTCTTTATATTTTTCATAAATTACCTAATTAAAATTAACTTGTATTAGCGTTGAAAGTATATGATGCAGAGTTATTTTGAAATAATTCGTGAACTGGAGACAAATACATAGGTATGAATGAATATGAGTCAAATATTTATTTGCAAAATTTGTTCATTGTAAAAAAAAAATTCATTAAGATAATTCATTTTATGGAGATCAAAATACGTTTAGAATAGAATGAAAAAGATGTATTTTTAAAATCAATTCATAGGTAAATTTAATGAAGTACATATTTTAGTTTAAACCACTACTTATTAGTAATTAAAATCTATAACAATATAAGTTCTCCACATTGTTAAATGCATTACTGCCTGCGCTGCAACAGAAAAGCAAACTTATTTTACCATGTCAACGCAATCCTTATGATGCTACATATTAATCGCGCGATTATCATATATATATTCTATTTTTCCGGTAATTAAACACAAATATTTAATAATTTAATATTTTATATGTTTGTTTCACTTAATACTAATATACTTTATTTTACGATATGTCTTTTTGTTTCTAAAAAATACAAATAAATATATAATAACACATCTTAAAAAATAATAAAAATTATATTTTTACTTCAAAAATATATGGGTTATCGCATTTTTATCTGAAATATTTAAAATTAATTTTGATTGATCTCAAATAATTAACATTTTACAAAGTTTTTTGCTTTGCATGTAAACTTATGAAATGTTACGTTATTCTGCATTTAAGATGACGATATGTGCAGTTCTTTTAATTTTTTTCCAATAATTTATGCCTGCGAAAAAGCAGCACATACATTTTGGTTCACCATGGTGCTGCAGCCAACAAATAATTTTACAAAACAAAACACACACACATGCTTTCGCGTTGCCCAGCGGGAAAAATTACCAGCGCTTTCACTTTGCAGGCCTTAAAGAAGGTTTACAAATGTATTTTTAATAAACTTTTACTTATTCCACTCTGCATTATTTTAAAAGTTCTTTTAGAATAGTTTTTATTAAATATTTTAGAAATTTAGATTTTCTATTCTACGATAAGGCCTGTCGAAATCGTTTTATTAGTAGCTATTTTGGAATTTGTAGCAAGTTTAATTATTTAATTACTCACTTCACATTATTAGCAACAACAATAACACTGGGATAAAGCTTTATTCTTAATTATTTTTAGAAGAACTTTAAAGTAGATGCAAGAAGACAAGGCTTTGATCACCAATGACACACTGTGTAAATTAGAAATACAGTTGGAATGCGACTGGAAAACTTTATATCGCCAATAAGGCATTCTATAAGGCCTCTTCACTTCTTCATTTTCCCGCTGTTAATGGTCGGGCAAATCGCGTTTCTTTTCTTTATGAGTAATTTGAATGTGAATTTTTTTAAATTTTTCATATCTGACAAATTCACATATGAATTTTTTTGTTTGCTCATTTTTCATGAATGAGGAAATTCAAAATATTTTTTTTCCTCACCCTCATAAATGAGAAAAAGCAGTACAAATTAAAATTTTTCACGCTCGCTCATGACTGAAAAATGAGCGAACGTTTCGGTACTCTGGTTTTTACGGAAGAAAATTTTGTAAAATCCCTCCGAAAAAATGGAAAAATTGAAAATCGGGTTTTTGTATGAAATTTTTTGTGAAATTAATCCTTAATGGCATTCCAAATCAAACAATAGAAAGTTCTTAGTGTAAATCATGGAAAATGGGAAATGCAGAAAATTGAAAAAATCGAAAATTGATTTTTTTGTACGAAATTTTGTTTGAAATTATTCCTTAATGGCAAATGAAAAATAGAAAGTTCTCAGCCAAAATCCGATAGATGACGTTATACGTTGACTTAGACTTTGCGCAATCTGACAGGTGTCATTTTGACATAGTAATTTTCTTCAGTAAATGTGCTATTTTTCGTGCTGCAATTTATTTATTTTGATGATAATTGTTTTGAGCTCGATTATACGGATTTTTTTCGGTTCGTATCGTGAGCAATCGAAAAATATTGTTCATCAAATCGTCTCTACTGATTCCATTCAAATAAATCACATTGAAAATTAAATTTTTTTTGTTATATTATTACTCTTAAGTTTGTCTGAAGGCTTAAAATTGGGGCGAGGCGAAGTTCGCTGGGTCCGCTAGTTATAAATATTTTTAGTAGAAAATTATAATATTTTAAACTAACAGAAACAATTTTGTTACGCGCCGTCAAATAACTTTGAATACAAATTTATCAACAATTCAAAAACCGGAAAAGGGTGGGCATAAAAGGTGGCCAGCTAGCTCAGAGAGGAGGTGTGGTTCCCGACCCGGGATTTGACGCGTAAACACATATACATACTTCACACCCTGGAAGTATGCAGAAAATTCAATAATAAAAAAAAACTAAAATGCAAAAGTGCCACGGGGGAAAGTTACTCGAAACTAAAATGACAAACGTACAGGAAAGCTGGGAAATCTAAAAATGAGAATTCGTCACAATAAGTGATGATATGGCTAGGTGTTGCGCCATATAGGGGTACAATATTCCCTACACCACCCTATGACAGGCTGGTACCCTACAATTTATTTAACCTGTCCCATGTACAAAAACAATCGCTACATTATGGTGTACTTACCATGGCATGGTTCTCCCTAGCATCCATTAGAAATAAATTTAGCAATTCATTTAAATTTTCAGTCAATTCTTTTTCTTTTATTTATGTGCATATTATTGTAAATTCTAATAAAATACCCGACGTCGGTTTAAACATAAAAAGTTTTCTTCTCTTTAGTTTTTGTCTTATTCATTGGCCAATTTTAAATGAAATAGGGTTAAATAATAATAACAGTAAGTTGACAAAATGTTTGATTGCTAAAATAAATAATGTAAGTATGACGACGTTGATTTAGTTTACAAATGTATGTTTGTATATAGTAATAAAAAAAATAAAATAAATTATTAAATTTCTGCAACTTTTCTTTCTATTAATTGTTTATTATTTTCTTTTCAAATAAGAGAGTTTATGGTATAAAAAAAATCGAATTTAAAGAAAATAGCCAAGAAGTTTTGCATTGATAACAAAAAAATTGAAAATTATCGTAGTACTTGTATGCATAACTTATAGTTGCATCAAATTTGGAAATATTTATTGTTTGAGCACTCTCTTATTTGAATGATGAAAGCAAAGTAACAGAAAAGCATGTATGTACATATAGGTTTGTATACGTCTCTTTATACATATTTATGAATGAGTTTTAGATAAGGTCGTTTTTCATTTAGACCATAAAATAAGCACAGAAAATCACTTAAAACTACTTACAAATAACTCGGCAATTATAATGTTTACGGTTGAATACGAATTTTTTTGCAGCTAAGCTGTGTTTAATGCGGCATTTATAGTTTTGCGTTTGTATTTGTTAGAGATGAAATTCCGTTGGCTTTGCAGCAGGAGATTTAATGTTTAGGATGATGAAAGTGATGAGGATAAGCCCGTCAGCTGTTGTTTTAACCAATTTTGAAGTTTTGTTACGTGATAATCACAAGGCAATCTAAATTTCGCATTCACATCTCTTCCATCATAAGGCAAATTTGGCTTTAGCCATTTATTCTCTTCTAATGAAGTTTATTCAAACTTTACAATATATTGAGGGTAATTGTTCAGTGGTTTAGTTGATCTGATTTGGATTATTCGAGTGAATCCAAGGTTGAAACTTTATTCGTGCAAACTTTGCTTTATTTAATTTTGTTAATATAATTTCCTTGTTTTTTTTTTACAAGAATTAAGCATAAAATAGTCAAGAAAGAAATCATAACTAAAGTCGCAATCTTAATTTGATGTTATTTTAGCCATTAGTTGTTACTATATAATTTAAACATTTTTCTTAACTGTTTGCTCAGTTTCTTTTTTTTTTAATTTTTCCATAATGCTAATTTTCTTTACACAATTGTAACCCTTTTTACTTTAGTATTCGTTTGGTAAGCGTACAACTTTTCACACACAAAAAAAAATCAAAACCTTTTTGTTTTTGACCGAATAACTTCACTGTAAATTTTCTCTATTTGTTCTTTTTAGAAAAGAAGTCCTTTTTTTTAAAGGTTTTCTTTATTTCAATTTGACAACTTTTTTTTCCACCTTTTCAATCCGACTCTTCGACCGACACGATCAACTACCAAAAATCAACTAACTTTACCATGCGTAATTACCCTTCTTATACGCATTGCATTTGCAAAAAAAAATTATTTTCTCTTTTTTCTTTCCATTCGCTATTGCATCATCCATGTAATAATTGTCATGAGAGAGAAAAAGAGTATATGCATGTATATATTGTATATATGTATGTGGGTACGTACGTACGCAAGCGACTATGAGGGATGAGCAGAACAACCGTAACTATAGTGACGGTCACCTTCAAAAAGAAATGTCAACACTAATAACCAGAGTACAGAGAGAACGAAATGACCATAAATGACAAAAAAAATTCCATGCGCATTTGTTAGCGTGTTGAAACAGGTTTTTCTAACGGCAGAATCAGACCACTTTACTCAAAAAAAGGTATAATGTTTTTTCTTTCTCTCTCTTTGTTTTTCTGGTGTCAAAGAATTTAACAACGAGATGAAAGTTGTTACCAACCGAAAAAAAAAACCCACATACATAATTACCATGAATGCAATTGCGCAATTAGGAGAATTTAAATACATATTTATGCACAAGGGAAAGAAAACGTTTTTGCATGTTTAATTGCATGGTTAAATTTATTAGGTATGGGAAAAATTCATGGTTCAAAATAAAACGGCAAAAGGTCATTTTAAATCCGTAACAAACCTGCTTCAAATCAAGATCTCCGATAAATGGTTTGAACAGGCAGGATTTAGGCGCGAAAATATTTACAGAAAAAAAATACGTTATGTACAACGTGTGGCTCGACCCACGAAGCCGGGCAATATACGTCAAGCAAGTTTAACTAAGGTCGTATGTCAGAGGCATGAAATTTACCGACGTACTTCCCCTGGAGGTCCTCGATTTCATACAAAGAATTTCCAATTTTGCTCCTGATCCTGCATTTAACAAACTTAGGGTTGAACTTTGCGTTAAGGGCCTTTTTAAAGTCGCTCTGTGAGTGATTTTTCCTAAATACTTCTTGGCCGACGATGAAGTTAATCGGTTTGGTCCTCAGATTATATGTCCTACACGCTTTTTCATGGGCTTTATCAAGGTTTTTATTAATCCTGTCTCGAATAAGCTGTAATTTGTCATTTCTTTCGATCGGTGTGTCATCACGAAGCATGTTTAAACGATCTAAAATTGAATAACTTGATCCGTTTAGAATCATATTTTGGCCGAAAACCGCATAGTAGGGCGAACACCCTATGGCCGCATGAAAATCACTTCTCAAGATTTGCAAAATCTTCGGTATTCCCCGATCCCAATTAGTGTGGTCCGAATGGCCCTTTAAAAAATAGCGAATTTTAGAAATTACCTCACGATTTGCCCTTTCTGAGGCGTTTGCCTGTGGAGAGTAGAATCCCGTGGTAATATGGGTTATGCCGTAAAGATCGAAAAATTCCTTCATCTCTTTTGAGGTGAATTGCTTTGCGTTGTCGGTATGTACAAACTGTGGTACACCGAAAGTACAGAAAACTTCATTTTGAAAAAAATCGATTACATTAATTGTGGTTGCCGTCTTCATGGGCTTTAAAAACAGAAATTTGGTCATATGATCGACTACAATGAAGAGCTGGCAGTTTTTTTGATTTAGAACACGGGTAAGGTCCCAAAAAGTCGCAATACAATCTTTGGAAGGGGCGGCTAGTTTGGAATTGATTTCCCATGGGCGGACGTAGGGTCCGGTTAACAGGTTTTATAATTTTGCAGTCGTCGCAATTTTGGATATACATTTTAATATCCCGTGCCATTTGTGGCCAGTAATATTTCTGTCTGATTCTAAAAAGTGTCTTATTAAAGCCGCTATGGCATCCCCCCTCATGAGCCAATTTGGTCGTTTCTCTGGTCAAGGATTCTGGCAGCCATAACTTCCATAAATGTTCTTCATCCATGCCATTTTGGAAATTCACTCTTTTGTAAATAAGGTTGTCGTTAAGGCACAGGTCAGGAAAAGCTTCGCCATTTTGGCGTATCTGTTCTTTTAGTCCGTTATACTCGGGACTGTTAAATTCGGGTGAAGAAAGGTCAATTTCGGGTGGATTACAGTTTAAACTTATCTCATCGGTATCGAATCTGGAAAGTGTATCGGGGACAATATTTAGGGAACCTTTTCTATGTTCCATTACAAAATCGAAATGTTGAAGTTTCAAACTCCAGCGGGCAAGTCTACCGTTAAGGTCTTTTTGGCTCATGAGCCAGCGAAGGCTGGAGTGATCAGTTATGATTTTAAAAGGGAGTCCCTCAATATACTGTCTAAACCGTTTGACGCAGATAATGGCCGCTAAGCATTCTAACTCCGTTACGGTGTAGTTTCGCTGTGCCCTATTCAACTTTTGAGATACAAATGCGATTGGTCGCTCGCCCCCTACGTCATCTATTTGGTACAAAACGCCACCTACGCCAATGCGCGAAGCATCGCACTGAACCACGAACTCCCTACTGAAGTCTGGTTGAACTAACACCGGAGCATTTGACAAAGCTGATTTTAGTTTTTCGAAAGAATCAATAGCCTCAGGCGACAAGCGAAAAGGTATGTTTGATTTACGCAAACAGTCTGTCATTGGGCCCGCGAGATCAGAAAAGTTATTAATAAATGCCCGATACCAATTTGCCATGCCTATAAAACGTCTTACCTGTCGAGGGGTCTTGGGTATAGGAAATTGAGTAATTGCCTCAACTTTCCCAGGATCTACTTTTAAATTCCCACCGCCTATAAGATAACCAAGATACTTTATCTCGCGTTGGCAAAACTTGCTCTTACCCACATTAATTGTTAACCCAGCAGATTTTAAACAGAACGCAACCTCCGAAAGCAATTTAAGGTGAGTGTCGAAATTATGACTGCACACAAGAAGATCATCAAGATAAATGAATACATTTTCCCTTAACCTAGCCGGGATTACCCTGTCCATGAGGCGGCTCATTGTCTGAGGCCCGTTGCAAACACCAAAAGGCATTACCTTGTACTGATACAAGGACCTACCCGGTACAGCAAATGCTGTCTTTTCCTTAGAGGACTCGGACAATCTTATCTGGAAAAATGCATCTTTCAGATCAATGCCACTGATGAAGTGTGTATCTTTTAAACGACTAAGCAGTCCGTTAATGTGGGGTAGCGGGTACGAATCCTTCTTGGTGAGCGAGTTTAATTTTCTACAGTCAAGGCAAAGTCTGATTTTTCCAGGCTTGCGAACAGATACTATGGGGCTACACCAAGGAGAATTTGACTCCTCTATAACACCAAGTGCTAACAATCTGTCAAGTTCCTTATAAATTTCCACCTGTCTAGGGGGTGAGAGCGGGTAATGTTTTTGCTTAACAGGTAAAGCATCCCCTGTGTCAATGTGGTGTTCAAGTAAGGGCGTACAGCCAAGTCCTAATTTTTCATAGGATGGAAAATTAAAAATAACTTCTTCAAGGCGTAATCTCTGCTCTGGGTTAAGCTCATGACAATTCGCATCGGGTTTGGCAACAATTTCCATACAGGACAAATTTGAAAATATTTGGGGAGCAAGCGCATACGCCTTCCAAAAGTCTATGCCAAGATACCCAATTTGGGATAAGTTCGGTACAATATAAAACGTTATGGCCTTTGTAACCCCTTTAAACATAACAGGTAGTTTGCAATACCCCACAACTTCATTTTTCGACCCGTTGGCGGTTAAGACGAAAGTTTTAATTTTTTCCAAACGAACATTATTTTTGTTAACAAAATCCAAGCTACCTTTCCCTAATACTGACACGTTAGCCCCCGAATCTAAAAGGCATAATAACTCCTCATCAAAAATTTTTATCATGGCAAAAGGTCTATCATCGTAATGATTTGGCAAACATGTGGTTTCAATAAGTCTTCTATATTTTTTTCTTTTTCGGTAGCGCTCTCTGCACTTAAGGATCCTCCGAGAAATTACACAATTTGAAAGTCTGGGTAATAAATAATTGACACGGTTTGAAAGTCTGGGTTGTGCGTTATTAACGCAAGTTGAAAGTCTGGGTGGTTGATAATTAACGCAATTCGAAATGCTGGGTGGTAGATAATTATCGTAACTCGAAAGTCCGGGTGGTAGATCGTATACCGATCCGGCCAGCTGGGGAGGTAAGTCCATCTGTGACGGCTTACTCTCGTTGCTGGATATAAACTCGGGATTTAATCTTTGGAACGAGCATCCCCGGTCGCCCACTCGCTCCGCTGCCTGTTTTCCGCGTGGGAACCCTTACAATTAGGAGTGGTTACTCCCCTTTGTCCGCACTTATAGCAGAAAACATGCCGAGTTTCGTCGGGACAATATATGTAGCTATGGCCAAATTGTAGGCAATTCCAACACTTGATTTTGGAATAGTCACCTTTTACCCAGGTTCTGCCTATTCTAAGGGCCTCAATTTGGGGATCGGATTCCGCAATCGAATCCTCAGAGTTTGCCTCAATTAAGACTTCATTCACTTGCCGCTGTCTACCTAAAGGAATTGATTTGTTCTCCAAAAGAACCTTTTCCGCTTTTCTGGCTAAATCACGAAGACTAATCAAGTCTCTCGGGTTTGAAATAAATAACATGACCTTAAGGTCCGCATGAACATTTTTCTTTATTATCTCAATCAATAAAGCATCTGACATAGGTGATGATAAACGCAAATTTAAGCGAACGATAAAAGAATGAAAATCGTCATAGCTTTCCCTGGGGAGTTGCTTACGTGAAGAGATTTTAAGCAAAATTTCGTGGTCACTTTCTAGCGCACCAAATTCACTAGATAGCGCAGCCCTTAGCATCGGATACGTTGCCCTTTGGTTCTGTTTTATATAATCCCAATAAAATGTTTCGGCCTTGCCCGTCAGAAATAAATGGAAATTCGACATTAGGTGGTCATGGGGACACTGAGATCGCTCGGTTAAAGTATCCACTTTAAACAAAAAATCTGACACACTTCCCTCGCCACTATAAGACACATTCCAATCCTTTAGTCTGAAATTTGTGTTAGAGGAAACGTGGGAGTACGAGTTTGCCAGAGTAGGCGTCCTATCACTAGCTCCCGGTGTGGCGGAAGTTTCCCTACCATTCCCATTTAGTCCTACAGATTCCCTCAAGGCACTAAATTCCCTCCTAAACTCATCCTGTGTATTTCTCAAGGCTTCCTGGAAATAAGCCATTAAATTTTCCATTATGTTTGCATTTGAAGGTTGTGTATCACCCTCACGGTTTGTTTCCGGTGTGGCCATTTCAACGATTTCTACCCTAGGCTCTACGGATTCAATTTGGGCCGAATCTATGTCCGGGAGAGACAAGCTAAGAGGTTTGAGGTCTGAATGTACAGAATCGGATTCTTCCGAGGGGCCAGAAATAAGTGAACGGGATACGGACGAACCCCTTAATGCCGTTATGCTACTTTGCGAGTCTACTGATAACTTTCTCCCTGATGGAGTTGAACCCCTTCCCCTGCCTTTGGACAGAGACGAACTACTAACGGTCGATTGTGCCCTACCTCTTACCGATAAGCCAATTGATTTTGGGTAGGAGACGCTACGCGATAAATTTTTTGCCGTACTTTGCCGTGTGGTGGGCTTGTGCATAATGCACCAGTCAACCAGAGAGTAAGAACGCGGGTCTACTTAAGGAAAAGATAAGTCGAACGAATTCCCGGTTCCAATAAAAGGAATAAAGTCAGAACGAATATCCGAATCGCTTCAAAATGCGAGTTTTTAGATGTGCAAATGAAAAAAAATCGGTGTCTGAATTAGTGGGAAGGAAAACTTTTATAAATAAATGAATGTTCAAGAGCGCTTAAAAGTGTTCAAAATTAGTAAAAACAAATGGAGAAAAATATTAGCAAAATTATTAGCGAACAAACATTTGTAACGTAAATATTCGTAACGTAGAGTGCTTGGGTTGTTTGTGTTTTTTTAAATTTTTTTCCTACAAATTTCAGGAAAAATTTTCTTGGGCAAAAGGAAAAATTGTTAAAAAAAAAATGTGCAAAAAGTGTTCAAAAGAAAAAATTAGAAGCGTACTAATTTGTAAAAATAGGGTTTATTCTTTTCTCTTTCAAGTTTTTCTTTTTTTTTTTTTTTTTTTTAAAAAATTTATAAATTCAAAATTTAATAGGAAAACTTTTATTAAAAAAAAATTGGTTTCTTAAATTCTTTGCTTAAATTTTTCTTTTTTTTTTTAAGTTTCTTTATCAAAATTTGTGTTTATAATGAAATATTTATAATTTCGTAATTTTTTTTTTTTTTTTTTTTAGGCTTCTCTCAGTTTTCATATAAATTTGGATGCTAAGAAGAACCAGCCGTGATAACTGCAATGATTGTTTTGTAATATATATAATAAAAAAAATTGAATTTTATCAATAATAAAAAAAAAATCTAATTTTTAAAATTCCCAGGTTTCCCAAGGTTATCGCGAGAATTAAAACCGAACTAAATTATTCTGCTACCTGTATTGCCACCCGATGGCAATTTACTACAAGGACTCTAACAAATGAATTCGATTCCGTACAGCTTCCCTAAAAACCGTCTACTAACACAACGTAACCGCGCAACTCGATGTCGTCAGTCCGGACTTTTAATAAACGAATTTTCAACGAAAGCAATACTTGCTGTTAACAAAACTTTCCGAAATTACTTTAATACTTGGTCGTCGCGAATGAAATTTCAGGTGTTGAATTACCCCAAAATCATGTCCTTACGTCCCCTTAAAATTTCCCGAAAGTCTACTTTAACTAAATCTTCAAAAAAAAATCTCACGCGAAAAAATTTTTAAATAACCCGCTGTAAAACTATAACATTTGCCTAACGTCAGTTTAACTTTAAGCCAATGTTATTTTACGTTGGTGTTATTTTTACGTTCGTTTTAGTTCACTTTACGTTTCGAAAATCTAAATTTCAATGCCGCGTTGGCATTTACCGTTGGCATTTACGTTGGCATTTACGTTGGCATTTACGTTGGCATTTACGTTGGGCGCCATATATGTTACGCGCCGTCAAATAACTTTGAATACAAATTTATCAACAATTCAAAAACCGGAAAAGGGTGGGCATAAAAGGTGGCCAGCTAGCTCAGAGAGGAGGTGTGGTTCCCGACCCGGGATTTGACGCGTAAACACATATACATACTTCACACCCTGGAAGTATGCAGAAAATTCAATAATAAAAAAAAACTAAAATGCAAAAGTGCCACGGGGGAAAGTTACTCGAAACTAAAATGACAAACGTACAGGAAAGCTGGGAAATCTAAAAATGAGAATTCGTCACAATAAGTGATGATATGGCTAGGTGTTGCGCCATATAGGGGTACAATATTCCCTACACCACCCTATGACAGGCTGGTACCCTACAATTTATTTAACCTGTCCCATGTACAAAAACAATCGCTACATTATGGTGTACTTACCATGGCATGGTTCTCCCTAGCATCCATTAGAAATAAATTTAGCAATTCATTTAAATTTTCAGTCAATTCTTTTTCTTTTATTTATGTGCATATTATTGTAAATTCTAATAAAATACCCGACGTCGGTTTAAACATAAAAAGTTTTCTTCTCTTTAGTTTTTGTCTTATTCATTGGCCAATTTTAAATGAAATAGGGTTAAATAATAATAACAGTAAGTTGACAAAATGTTTGATTGCTAAAATAAATAATGTAAGTATGACGACGTTGATTTAGTTTACAAATGTATGTTTGTATATAGTAATAAAAAAAATAAAATAAATTATTAAATTTCTGCAACTTTTCTTTCTATTAATTGTTTATTATTTTCTTTTCAAATAAGAGAGTTTATGGTATAAAAAAAATCGAATTTAAAGAAAATAGCCAAGAAGTTTTGCATTGATAACAAAAAAATTGAAAATTATCGTAGTACTTGTATGCATAACTTATAGTTGCATCAAATTTGGAAATATTTATTGTTTGAGCACTCTCTTATTTGAATGATGAAAGCAAAGTAACAGAAAAGCATGTATGTACATATAGGTTTGTATACGTCTCTTTATACATATTTATGAATGAGTTTTAGATAAGGTCGTTTTTCATTTAGACCATAAAATAAGCACAGAAAATCACTTAAAACTACTTACAAATAACTCGGCAATTATAATGTTTACGGTTGAATACGAATTTTTTTGCAGCTAAGCTGTGTTTAATGCGGCATTTATAGTTTTGCGTTTGTATTTGTTAGAGATGAAATTCCGTTGGCTTTGCAGCAGGAGATTTAATGTTTAGGATGATGAAAGTGATGAGGATAAGCCCGTCAGCTGTTGTTTTAACCAATTTTGAAGTTTTGTTACGTGATAATCACAAGGCAATCTAAATTTCGCATTCACATCTCTTCCATCATAAGGCAAATTTGGCTTTAGCCATTTATTCTCTTCTAATGAAGTTTATTCAAACTTTACAATATATTGAGGGTAATTGTTCAGTGGTTTAGTTGATCTGATTTGGATTATTCGAGTGAATCCAAGGTTGAAACTTTATTCGTGCAAACTTTGCTTTATTTAATTTTGTTAATATAATTTCCTTGTTTTTTTTTTACAAGAATTAAGCATAAAATAGTCAAGAAAGAAATCATAACTAAAGTCGCAATCTTAATTTGATGTTATTTTAGCCATTAGTTGTTACTATATAATTTAAACATTTTTCTTAACTGTTTGCTCAGTTTCTTTTTTTTTTTAATTTTTCCATAATGCTAATTTTCTTTACACAATTGTAACCCTTTTTACTTTAGTATTCGTTTGGTAAGCGTACAACTTTTCACACACAAAAAAAAATCAAAACCTTTTTGTTTTTGACCGAATAACTTCACTGTAAATTTTCTCTATTTGTTCTTTTTAGAAAAGAAGTCCTTTTTTTTAAAGGTTTTCTTTATTTCAATTTGACAACTTTTTTTTCCACCTTTTCAATCCGACTCTTCGACCGACACGATCAACTACCAAAAATCAACTAACTTTACCATGCGTAATTACCCTTCTTATACGCATTGCATTTGCAAAAAAAAATTATTTTCTCTTTTTTCTTTCCATTCGCTATTGCATCATCCATGTAATAATTGTCATGAGAGAGAAAAAGAGTATATGCATGTATATATTGTATATATGTATGTGGGTACGTACGTACGCAAGCGACTATGAGGGATGAGCAGAACAACCGTAACTATAGTGACGGTCACCTTCAAAAAGAAATGTCAACACTAATAACCAGAGTACAGAGAGAACGAAATGACCATAAATGACAAAAAAAATTCCATGCGCATTTGTTAGCGTGTTGAAACAGGTTTTTCTAACGGCAGAATCAGACCACTTTACTCAAAAAAAGGTATAATGTTTTTTCTTTCTCTCTCTTTGTTTTTCTGGTGTCAAAGAATTTAACAACGAGATGAAAGTTGTTACCAACCGAAAAAAAAAACCCACATACATAATTACCATGAATGCAATTGCGCAATTAGGAGAATTTAAATACATATTTATGCACAAGGGAAAGAAAACGTTTTTGCATGTTTAATTGCATGGTTAAATTTATTAGGTATGGGAAAAATTCATGGTTCAAAATAAAACGGCAAAAGGTCATTTTAAATCCGTAACAATTTTTCTATTTGCCTTTTTTCTATAAAAAATCTTATTTTCATATTATCTTTAAAACTATTTTTTAATTTTTCGTTAACTTTATAAATCAAAAATATATTGACATTACAAATAAGTTGTTTCATTCTATTAATACATACATATGTATGTATTTTATTGTATTTCTCTTTTCTTTTCAACTGCTGATTCTTTTGACTAAAAGAAAGGTCAAGTACAAGTAATACTAAATAACATTTAACAAAAATTAAAGACAAATTTCGTTTATAATACAAAAATTTAAAAACGTAAACAAAAATGTTTATTGAATTAAAATTCGTATAGTTAACAACATTTTTTCAGCATTTTAAATTTGTTTGGTCAAAATGCCACAGAGTTAATAATTTTATAATAAAATATACATATACAATATATAATTAATTTTAAAGTTTGTTAACTGTATTTTTAAAAACTACACACCTATTATTTATGACCAGGGAAACCACAAATATGCAATTGCATGTTTTTCTTGCGCGACCAATGAAGGCAGAAACAGTATATTTTTCCGTTTTAGAGCTTTTTATGAACGTTGGTTGGCATCGATTTGTTGGTGCATATTTTACCGGTTGCAGCATTTTATTCATAATTTAGTTAAAACAGCTTTTTTCCAACATTTTTTTAATGTATAGCGCATATTGTGGCTTTTTGAGGCATATTTTGATACATATTAATTTTTTTTAGATGCCTACAAGAGCTTTATTTTAAAATTCTATCTGTATACACAATGTGTTGCTGCAATTTCGCCATCTTCATTTAATTTTTACTCGAACATTGTAAGACAAAGCAGGGGGCAAATTATGGTAGTCGTGATCGAATACTTTTTCTATTCGAAAGCACGACTGCCACAATTTTCCCCCAGGTTGTTATTGAAGATAAATGTTATTTGAAACTTTCATAATTTTATATTTTGGAAATGTGTGTAATACATAAAAATCTGGACCAATATTTTAGTACATCGACTCAGAATAACTTTTTAAAGTGATATAACGATGTCCATCCGTCCGTCTGGCTAGTTGTCTGCCTATGTTAAGCTTGCGCGCAAAGCACTAGGTGCAATCTTTTAGACAATTTGATCAAATTCGGTAAATACACTTTTTAATTGTACTAAGGACGAAGTCTATGTAACAATTTCTTATATGGATGTTAATATCTAGATAATATTCGGTTCCAAATAGGGTAAAATCTCTAAAATTCTTCTTTAAATACTATGGTGTTTATGACTATGATTATAATTTTAGGATTGTTTTTATTAATTGGAACTGTTATTAAATTGTGGAATATTCTGTTTTCAAATTTGCAATTAATGAATTTTTTGGGGTATATTTTTAACAATTTTCAGGGCATATTTTCAAGTTTTTACTGCACATTTCTGGTTTACCTGTTTATGACTTAAATAAATATAAAAATGAATTTATATGATATCATTTTCTTTTCAATATTCATTCAACATGAAATAAAACTGTTATGTAAATAAATGTTAAACGTTAAAAATGGATTTTCAAATTTTTTTCAAAATGTATATTTTTTGGAAAAAGTTTATCTTTCTCAAAATTTCACTGGCAACACTGAACTGAATACAATTTCATTTTTTTCTTTGTTGTTTTTGTTTTTCGGGATGCCTTTGTTACTTTTTATGAAACAATGAATTCAAGATTTTCAGTTGGTGGCAGTGATGCCAAGTTAGGGATTTTCACCCCAAATTTGGGGTTTTCCTTTGCGTTTAGGGTCAGTTTTAGGGACTAAAAAGTAGTTAGGGGGAAATTTAGTGTGTATAAATAGCATTTGGGGATATTTTAGGGTTGATATTATTAAATATTTTCAAAACTACAAAAAAGAATGGAAAAAACCAAATGAATTAAAAGGTGATTGTTAAATATAAGTTTCATTACAAGTAAATGTTCAAATATTAGTAGGATTGCATCTGCGTTACTGGCACTACCATTTTTGAACTGAACTGTCGAGCGAGCATTCTCAATATTTAGTATTATAAAAAATAAAATAAGAAACCAACTGGCAACTTCATCAGTTGAATGTTATATTTTAAGAGTTAAGGCCTAACCATTATATGCATAGCCTTGCTTAACCTACTCTCAAAAATTAACAAAAAGTCTCTCAAATGTATTTAGAAACATTTGATTCCGTATGGAATGTGCGATTAGATTCGCACCTTGTTTAAGCAAATGACAGTTTCATTAAACTTAGCAAAAAGTTGCCTTAAGTTCAAAATGGTTTTCCTCATATAAATAACATGTATTCGCACATTTCCTTATGCCAACTTAAGCACATTATGGTTGGGTCTTAAGATATTTTTTAAGCATGAATGCCAAATTTTTATTCCGTCTTCTGAAAGCTTAAATTATTTAATTATGAAAACTTGCACGCACGTGGACGAGAGGGATAAAAATGTACTAGACGTTTTTAATGAGTTATAATATTATATTCTGTTTTTCTAAAAGCTTTTTTTATGTAAGTATGTATGTTAAAATATAGTTACATGCATACATATGTAAAAAATTAAATGAAATAAAATGGTATGTAGTTATGTTTAAAAAAATATTTAAACAATTATTCTTTTTTTTGGGGTTTTTTTATTTTTTCTCAGTACAAATTTAGGGGGTATTTTTTTGATTTGGGGTAATTTCTTTAAATTCACTTGGCAGCACTGGTTGGTGGGCAGTAGTAAATGAGCGAAAACAACATCACACAAACACGTTTATGTGTTATACGGTAAATTTTTTCACATTCTGATTTCAATGTACATAAATATTGTTATTTATTCTTGTTTTGACTGCTAAAAAATAGTTTTTTATTTATTTTCTCTATTTTAAAAGTAGATTTTAAGGAATATCCTAGTAGGGCAATTTTTAGCAACTCTGGTAAAATAACACGATGAGTAAATGTAAAAAACCGAAAAACTTCGTAATCCAGGCAAACCAGCGCCCACCGCTGTTTTAGAGGCATCAAAGAATATACACTGATGTATGAGAAAAAATAAAAGTTTTCGAATCATATTCTAATAGCAATATTTTTTTGTATTACGTTAAAACAAATAAAAATTGCAAAAAAAAAGTTCAAAAAAGTCTCATCTTGAGCCCGCGCATGAGCTCCTAAGAATTAAGAATATTTGAAAAAAGTCAATTTTTTAAATTTTAATATTTTATTTACTATCAATTATTATTAATTAAAACTAAAAACATCCTTTTTGGTCATAAAATCTTGTTTTCTGTCAAATCCGGGCATCTCTCTCTTGATTCAAGTTTCGTCTTTATTAAACCATCGCTTGACTTTTTTAGCGCAAAGAGTCATGAATGCTTCTGACACTATTTTCACGAACCTTAAAGTCGTTAAAATACAGTAATATGCTTTTCTGCAATACAATGCTATTGGTGCTATATTAAAAATTGAACAAAATTGAAGGTCAAAGCGCGGGCTCTTACACAAAAAATAAATTAATAATATTTTACAGGGATCTAATTCAGACAAAAATACAACATATTTACGCTATTAGAAGTCAATAAGAGAAAAAATATTTTTTTGACCCAGCCTAATATACATATTTTACAAAAGCAAAACACATTTTAGTTTACCAGCCAACAAATAATTTTACAAACCACGCACAGGCTATCGTGCTGCCTGGCGCGAAAAATTGCGAGCGCTTTCACTTTTCAGGCCTTAAAGAAGTTTACAATTGTATTTTTAATAAACTTTTGCTTATTTCACTCTGTCTTATTTTAAAAGTTCTTTTATAATATATTTATATAATAAGGTCTGTCGTTAAATTAGTAGTTACATACATACATATGTTGGAATGCGTAGTAAGTTTAATTTTTAATTTACTCACTTCGCATTATTAGCAACAACAATTGCACTGGGATAAAGCTTTATTCTTAATTATTTTTCGAAGGCATTTAATGTAGATGCAAGAAACCAAGGCTTTGATCACCAATGACACACTGTGTAAATTAGATATACAGTTGGAATTCGACTAGAAAACTTTTTATCGCCAAAAAGGCCTTCTATAAGGCCTTCTTACTACTTCATTTTCCCGCTGATAATTGTCGGGCAAATTGCGTTTTTTTCCTAATGAGAAATTTTAATGTGATTTTTTTTTAATTATTTATTGACAAATTTCCATATGAATTTTTATGTTTGCTCATTTTTCTTGAATGAGGAAACTCAAAATATTTTTTTTCCTCACCCTCATGAGGATTAAAAAGCAGTAAAATTTTTAATTTTTCACGCTCGCTCATGACTGAATAATGGGTGAACGTTTCGGTACTCTGTACTTAACTACGATTCTTTAAACTTCACTTTAATTACATCAAATTTAAATTTTCCTTTAACGGCGTTTTAAAAAAGAATTCAATGCAACAATATAATAAAATGAAACGGGTTCAAAAAATTAACAGAAGCAAAAGTTGATAAAGTACTTTGTTTTTTTGTCAGATAATAGAAATTTCGGGCTAAATTTGAAAAATTTATTTTCAGGGAAATTTAATAATCCTTCTTTATTTTAGAAACCCACAGCACAGATATATTATAAACATTTGATTGGCAGTTTGTATTACTTTTTTTTTTGGCATGTCAAATGTGTACAACTTTACAATTTAAAATTATAATAAAGACATTTTCCATGTTTCTTTTTTGAAATAAAAAAAATATTGAATTAAATACCTTATATGTGTAAGTTTTTTCGCTGAAATAAAGGTTTTTGAGAAAATTTATTTAAAATATTTTATCTTAGAGTTTGCGAACCAACGTGTCACTAAGTAGGAGATTTTGGAAAAGATGTGAAACATAAAAATGTTGAGTTAATACACTATTGTTGAACTAGTGCGATATATTGAGGGTCTATATTAACTATCTCCTATCTGCAATTTTTACCAAAATGAGGTTTTGATGGGAGAGTCATCGATGACGGTATACTCATGCATAATATCAGTTTGGAAGCGAAATACATACATATGTACGTATATATTTTTGGCGACAGTTTTCGTCATTTTTGGTTTTTCAATATCTACAAACAAATTTACTTTCAAATTCACAATCTCCTTCCTATCTACACACAAAATCAAGTATTTAAATATAAAAGGTATAATTAGTATTGTGGATATTTTGTTGAACTATTTATGGGTTTTAATCCAAATTTTTTTAATATTTTAATTCGGCTCAAGTTCATCAAATTTAATTTTCATTAAATTATTTTTATGTAGAAAGGAATTTTACAACATGAAAATTAATTAAAATTGTGTGAAAATTTGAGCATACATACATACATAACTTATGAATTTGTTGGAGCTTGTGCATAGTTTTGGTCATTTGGATAACAACAAATACGTAAATAAAATGGCAACATTTATAATAGGATTGAATATCTGCAAAACAAATTGGCATTTTAATTTTTAAGAAACTATTTTCTGTGAAGTACCATTAGAGGTCTGCAAGAATAAATAAAAAGCAATTATAACGCACTCATTTGTTTTTTTAATTACAATGCAGGGATGTTAGATGTGACGATTTTACGTCATTTTGACGATTTTTTTCGATGAATTTACCAAAATGACGATTGACGATTTTTGATGTAGAGTCACTAATGTTTTGACGATTTAATCCCGTCAATAAATTAACTTTAAACTTTAACCTGGCATCAATTTTATAACACTTTAATCTGGCAAGCAGGTTTGGTAGATGTGACGATTTTTCGTAATTTTAACGATTTTTTTGAGAAAATACAATAATATGACGATTGACGATTTTTTGACTAAAAGTAATAGTGTTATGACGATTTTCTGGCATCGAAAAAACACAAGAAATATTTACAATTATATTGAAAACAGTCCAAAACTTAAAAATCAATTTTTCGAAATACAAAAATTTTTGGAAATTAAACAAAAATGGGGGAGGAACCATCACAAACCAGGTGGAATTCATTAGAAGCATTAGTAATTCAAATTCTACAATTATAGAAATGCCATCGGTACTGCAAAAAATATACACTAGATCCCCGATTTGCGTCAGCCCTATCTGGTACGCTTTTAAAAAATTGGTTAAATCCGCTTTGCGTTTTTATGATTTCGATTTGCGTCGCTACATACGAATGCATTTTTCGATGAAGTCATAATCACATGTGAAGAATTTTTCTATTTGCGTGTAAAAAGGCAAATCCCATTTAATTCTGTTGGTTAGTTATTCTTAGTAAAATTGCGTGTTAGGAAGTAAGAAGTTACCTTTTAATAAGAAGTTGTGTAGAAAAATGAAAAAAATTTTATTAGTTTGGAACTAATATTGGACGTATTAAAACGTTTCAAGTCGGTTGATATAGACAGAATCCTTGGTTTTTAGCACCTTTAACAATAAAAACAATTTGCAATAGAGATAGCGCTAAAAGTTAATCATTTAAAAACAGGTCGAGTTAAAAGCAAATGAGATTTTTTTTATTATTTAATATTTTTCTGAATATGGATTAATCAAATAAAAAACATTTTTGCTATGCATATATACAAATATATTTTTTCTTATGTTTTTTTAAATATATTCAGCTCACTTGCTGAAATAAATAGAATAAGACTTAACCATATCACTTTCTTCTTCATAAATAGAATTTCTTGCTAAAAATTTTTATTTTCGAACCAATCCATGCAATAAATTGTCTTTAATTTGTAAAATTTATATATTTTACGTTTTGTTGACGATTTTGTTCAACTTTCGTGACGATATTGACGAATTTTGTTAAAACTTTTGACGATTTTTGAGGAAAAAAATCTAACAACCCTGTTAGAATGTGTGGATCACCCAATGATAAAGATACAAATGAAAAAATAACCAGAGACAAAACAACAAAAACTCATTCTATTCAGTCAACTCAAGTCAAATGAGTTAATTATTCAAATATAATTTGAATGTAAAATATGTGTACCCAGCAAATAAAATTGGACCACCTGACCCATTTTGATAAAATGGACTACTCCATGGACTGGTCCGATGTAATGCAAGCATGGACCATGTCATTGTTAAAAAGTGTTTGTAGTGAGACGACATGTCTTCGTTTTTTAACGACGTGCTTTCGTTTTTAAACGACTTCAAAACTAATCCTCTTGAGTATACCATGGAGTAGTTTTAAAACTACTCCTTAGTGGTCCAAAGGTGGGTTATATACCATGGATAGTTTTAAAACTACTCCTTAGTGGTCCAAAGGTGGGTTATATGATCCTCTCCTAGGACATCGTAATGTTAAATAGACCAGGTTTTTTCCATACGTTTGGGTTACTTTTGGACTAGTCCTGGTCCTTTGTGGACTACTCTTTACACGCGTGTTTGGACTGGTCCTATTATTTGCAGGGTACCTACACATTATGTATGTATGTGTAAGCTTGACTCTTATAAATAAAAGAAGCCACAAGCTTACACACATATTATGGCAAGGTATTCAAATAAATGTATGCACACCCAACAAACACGGAGGTTTGATTTCAAATTGAAAATGATTTGAAATCAAACGTTTTCTCAAACGACAAACGTTTGATAATGATTTGAAAATCATTTGAAAATCATAACGTTCTCAACAAAAAGGGGAAATTATTTTCAAATTGAAAAATGCCTTTATTTTCAACTTGCTTTCAAACGTAATTCTCAAATGTTTTTCAAATGTGGATTATAATACAATGTGGAATATAAATAAAACTATTTAATTTTTTTATTTTAAATTTATAATGTATTTAAATAAACTTTGAGATAAACATTGAGTACCATAGCTAAAAGATGAAATTATTTTCTTTCCGTCCTCTAATTCTTGGAAAGACAAAATACTTGGCTCCCTTTTATTTTGAGGATTGTACCACCGCGATCGTTCAACAAGCTTTCTTCACTTTCCCTTTTTATTATTTTTTTTGTTTTCGTATTTTTAATCATTGTTATTTCTCACAAATAATTTTTATTTTTCACATGAAATAAACTGTTCACTTTATATTAAAATGTATTTTTAATAGGAAAAAACATGTAACCACAAAGTAAAAAAATGTAACTTTAATCGCCATTTTTAATGCTTACATTTATTTTTCGCTTTAGTATTGACAAGTTTATTTTTGATTTGATATTAACATTTGACATCAAATTGATAAAACATTTGATATCAAATGTTTATTTTTAAATCATTATCAAGTTGAATTTTAATGTTAAATCAAACAATTATAAAACGTTTGAGAATTGCGTTTGATGTCAAATGATAAATACATTTCATATCAAATTTGAATATTTTTTGTAAACTTGCTCTCTCTAACGGGTCATTCCAATGATTTGTTATTTATGAATGCCTCTCATATTCATTTACAGTAAACAAGTTTTTTATTCAATTCATTCATTCTTATTTTTGTATATGGTTTACTCTCTTCTTATCTTTTTAAATGTTTTATAATTAAATAAATGTTGTGCACTTTGGGTAAAGGCAAACAAGTGAGTTATTCAAAGCAGACCTCTAGTACCTATCAAATAGTTTTTAGTTCTTTTCGTGACCCCATTAGTAGGTCTGCGCGCAGCTACAACAATCAAAAAAAAAAAAACAACACGATGTCAAGAACAAAATCAATCGTTTGGGTAAAAAAAATGGTAGAAATTTCAAAAGCCATTAAGGTGTTATTACTCCAATTATTTAAAGATCATAAAATAAATTAAAATAACAACCTTAATTGAGATAAGTTAAAATATTATTATTATTTATAGGACGTTTAAAACTTTTCTAGTTACAATAACAGATAAAAATGTCTTTCACTCATGTCCGTAAATGCCTTATATAATTTTGTTCAATTAAATAAAGAAAATCAGCAAGTACCAATTGAAAAACAAAAAAGGGTCCAAAAAGTCTCCTCTTATAGTTTCTCAATCACTCTGGACTCTGCATGTTAAATTTTATGTTCTATACTAATAAACAGGGCAAGTTTTTTATGGCATATACCATTTTTTGTCATTTTCTTAAATTATTTCGTTAAAAAGCCATTTTTGGTCCAGCTTGCCAAAAAATACGTTTTTGGCCCAAATGGCTTTGTATTACAATATGGATTAATAAATAAATAAATACCTTTTTTGCAACTTTGAAGGAATTTTTAGAAAAGCTTAACATAAATAAGGCAGAATCTATTCGAAATGCTAAATGAATGTTGCAAAAATCGGTTGTAAAAAGTAACTAAGTTTACATAAAAAAGCACTTTCAATGCATCTGCTCAAGTTTCTTGAGATTACAAACAAAAGTGCTGAGCTTTCTATAAATGAAAGCTTAGACTAATTGCCAATACTAAGGAATATATTAAAGATGTCAAGATTACAAGATTAATTAAAATCAGAAACAGTATATGTGAGTTAAATTAAAAAAATAAAAATTCTGTAAAAGCTGCTACATATTTTATTTGTTTTTTAAAATGCCTGCCTAAGCCATTACCAATCGCGTACAAAACTCCGTAAGTTACAAGCATGTTCTGGTTAATTATTCAATACTCTCTATATGGCTTGGCGTTTCAATTTTAAAAAACTGTTTGAATCGATTTTCTCAGAATTTTGCTTTTTTTACCTTTGCGGTGTTTGCAAGTAGACTGCTCATATTTTTATGAAAGTGACACGGATGAATATATTAACAACTTTTCTACATCTGAACTATTACTGCCGTATTCATAAAAAATTAAAATGGATTTGATATGCATTTTAAGAAATATTTGTATGAAAATTTTGCCTTACAACACATTTCAAACTTATTTTATTTTTTATGTTCCAGTTCGTCTTGCGATGTTGATAGAGTGTTTTCCATTTATTGAACTGTTTTATGCGATAACAGGAGATTATTATTTTTTTTTTTTTGACAATTTTAAGCAACATGCTATTGTGCTATATAATCAAAACTTGATAAAATAAATGTTTCTTACATGGGGTCTTCACCTGAGATAATTAGCCTTATTGTGGTTGTCGTTTTCCTAAACAAACGTGTCGTTTTTTGTAGTAGATTAAAGAACATGTTGTGAATTACTTTAATCTATTACACAGTCGTATACGACAACGACAACCACAATAAGGCCGAATATCTGATATAATATGTGAGAGAACGTCGGCAGAATGAGAGAACAAATTTCTTCATGTTAATCTTAATCTTAAACAAGGGGAACACGTATGTTATAAGATTTCATAATCGAATGATTTTTATTATTTTTTTTAGTTTTTTATATTTTTTTAGTTAAAAATATTGTTTTTTTAAACATTTATTACAAGATTTTCACTATTTGCACTTAAAAATTAAACAATTTAATGAATGCGTCTTTTTTTGTTTTATATGTATGTATGTATGTGTATTTTTGACAGCTCATCTTATAAGATGGTTGTTATAAGATTTCTCATAACAACTGTCTCATAATATTTATTATAATATTAATATTAACACTATTTGAGAGTCTACACGTAAGATAATGCTCTCTGCGATTGAATTTGACGTTTGCTGATATAAAAATCTTATATCTTATCTCACGTGGAGACCCTGTGTTAAATAACAACATATTTATTTTTGCCAGTTTTGTTTGTGCCATTTTGTATACTTTTCGTGCTATTTTGCCAGCTATTTTTAAAAATTTTTCGTGCCATTTTTAAAACTTGCTCTGCTAATAAATATTCAAAAAGTACCAGTTAAAGAACGAAAACGATTCTCATCCACTCAGGACAAACTTAGTCTTACGTTTCTGGGTCCAATATTAACGAAAATCCAAAAAGTACCAGTTGAAGAACAAAAATACCAACATTTAATTTAAGTTTATGTTGCTAGGTTCAATATTATAAAAAATTCAAAAATTACCACATGGGCCACAAAAAGGTTAAAGAAAGAAATTTAATTTTCCGTATTTCCCCTTTTTGATACTTTTTTCATTACATTGAAGTATCAAAAATTTCAATACTGTAGTGAGACCTTATAACTTAATACGTATATGTACATATGTCAATGAATGGAGAAAAATGGTTGGTAAAAAAATTACCAATAGGTACAAATTTCACCCCTTAAACGTACGAATTTTGAAAAAGTAACAAATTTATATATGTATTTTTTAGAAGAATTTTTTATAATCATTATTTCTAGGCTTAATGGTTTAAAAGAAAGATGGGGTGACAAAGAAGTTCCGAAATACAGGTTAAGCCGTTAACTCCCCAGAAGAGCCGAATTTCAAAAAATTACCTGACACCAATAGTGCGATTCTCTATTCAATTTTAACGTAATTTAAATTGTTAAAAATATTAAACAGCAAAGTTAACGTAAATTTTATTCAGTAACTTGTTTAACAATAACGTTTACTGCTATGTCCTACGTTAGGTATCTCAGGTATTTAAGTTATCTTAAAGGCAAAATATTTTTCATTGTTCATTTTTAAATTCGTAGTTATTTTTCAAAAAAAAAAGCAAACAAACAAACATTTTGGCAAATAAAAACCACATTAACATTTTAGATGCAGCTTATGGAAATCACTAAAAGTGTTTTCTTTTCTACACAAATAATAAGTGGTAGGTTTTTCAATCATGCCGCTGTTAGCGAATTTGATTTTTTAGGCGATTTCCAAAAAAATTTAAGGTTTTTTTTGCAAGTTTGCAATTTTTCGCGAATTTTAGCCATGTTCGCGACATAAGCGATTTTTTCCTGTGGTTCTTTAGAGCTTTACCGATTTATAATAAACAGCCGCTGTTTGCAAATTTTTGCGAATTTCCGCAAATTTAACAATTTTTACTGAATTTTTGCAATTCCTTATAATTTTAGCTACTTTTAATCAATTTTATAGCTTGTTTGATATATTAAAAATGTTCGCTATTTTTGCAAGTTTTAAGAATTTTTGCAATTTTCGCTAAATGGGGTTTTGTAAGTTTAGAAAGTACTTTAAGTCGATCCACACGATAAATAGTTTGCCCTCGATGTCTGTGTTCGATAAAATAGGATGTGTGTATGTATTTACATGTATGTATTTATGGACTCCAAAACCGATAGGCCGATTTTGATGAAATTTTCAGGGAATCTTCAGAATATTCAGGCGGGTGACACTGTGAAGTCTGATCTTTGATTTTCGGTCTGGGGCGGAGGGGCGTGGCAAAATCCATAACTGGAGAACGGCTCGACCGATTTGGACGATTTTTGCTTTAAAATGATCGCCATGGTCTAACTTAGGTTTTGCGAAAAGAAAATGTTGCCCCGCCCACTTTTTTCGAATTACCTAAAATCAGAAAACGGCTCCATCGATTTGACTAATTTTTCTTTCAAAGTTTGTATTAATCCATTTTAAGTTTTCATTGAAAGAAAAATATACCACAGTTGCATCGATTTTGCGAAGCCCTAAGGGAATCAGTTCGAACAAAATTTCCACTGTTGAATCGACAAACAAAAATAGGCATACGACACCCTCATGAAAGATGTGATAGATGAAGCTGGAGGGATTTTTTTTTCTAAGCGCTCCCGGTGGAATTGGGAAAACTTTTTTAAGTTACCTGAATAGAGCCCATATCTACACCATTTGTAAGTTATTCTGTAAAAAAACTTTATGATAGGTATTCCATGGATTTTTATTTAAAGGCCGTAAATTTCGTTAAAACCTCAATTTAAATCGTGTGGTAATAAAACACCTATGTTTGCTTAGGGCCAGCAACGCGGACCGGGTCAGCTAGTACTAATTAATTAACAAAGATGTCACTTGATTGAAATTGTTAGCTAAAATTGAGTTAATGAATTGCTGTATTGTTACCGTAAGCAATAAACTGTGCCGGTAAAATTAACGTTAACGTTAATCGTTAAAAGTTAGAGAATTCCACTACAGGGCCCTGTTTCTCAAAACTACAAATTACAAATCTACAAGAAAAATACATTTGAAACAAAAACATTGAACATATTTTACTTGTAGATTTGTAACTTGTAGTTTTGAGAAACAGGGCCCTGTCCGCTTATTTTTCTAATGAACAACAATAAGTATTAAAATTTATGAAATTTTAATTCGAAAATTATTAAAAGGTATTTTATATTTGCTATAGCATTTCGTGGTGCGAGATTACAAACGATTTTGTACAATGTACGACAGTTTTCGTACATACATATAAGGTATGCTTTGTTTTGAGTGTATGTATGAATGGATATTGATATTTAGCAACAGCCAACTATCTGTAGTATTAGTTAATATAAATTATATTTTTTTTTATATTAATTGAATCACTAAGTGCAGAAAGAAAAATTTACTTCATGTAACTTATTTGAATATTGCTAAAGCAGCCCATACACGATTCAATTCATTTGCCAACTGAGTCAGTTGTTGTCCAAATCAAAGCGTGTATGGCTTTGTCAATTGATTAGTTTGACGTTTGTCGTGTTGGTTGAAGAAAAATTAAAAGATTTTGATTTTTTCAAGTTGACTACTAATGTCCGTAATTTCTACAAAAATAAATCTAGCTGTGTATAGAAATCTATGGTGTTAAAGCTTCCATATTTTCAAAGGAAATTTAAGGTAAAAACACGAAGGCCAAATAAACGTTGAAATAGAAAAAGATAACTGTTAGGTACGAACACGATCAGCTTTCTTTTTGTAGAAATTACGGGCAAAGTCTTTCAATTCGATTGTACTGTGTGTGCTTGAGTCTCTTGATCAGCTGTCAAAATTAATGTTTGTAGTTTACTTTTGCAAAAAAAGTTAAGTACTTAAAAAATTGTCTTTTATTTCATTTAATTTTAAAATTAATTTTAAATCTTTCAATTCAGTTGATGAAGTGCGTAGCCAATCAGTTGACTACTGAATTAAAACGTGTATGGGGCGCATAAGAAGCCAGTGTAAAAAGAGCCATCTTAAGGTTTGTTCCTTGATTTTTTCAAATTATGAGTTAACATAAATACGTTTTCCCATGCCTTTAACATAAGCTGAGGAATAAGAAATATAGCTCTGTTATTCTGCCGACGTTATTGCCAATTTTCTGAGATAATTTTCTTTAGTGTAGGCCTAGGGTCAGGGGGCAAATTACGGCATTTGATATCGATCAAAATTACAATACAATTTAAATGAAAATTTTGATCGATATCGAATGCCGTAATTTGCCCCCTGACCCTAGGCCTACAAATATTTGACAAAAAAAATTCAAAAATGAGTGACCTGTGAGTTACATAAATTTTGGCTTTATTTTTGACCATTTTTATCGATTTACTAAACTTTATTTGTAAGACGATCATTTTATAATGTAATTTATTAACTGTTAAATAATGTTTGATCGAGCCAAACGTTTTGCAAAAGCAAACAAATATTTAATAGGTGTGAACATAGGTAACATAGTTGAGCTAAGAACATAAAACTTGCATTTATTATTAACTACACTGTTTGATTTTCTCAAAATTAATGTTTTAAATTTCATAGTTTCCTTTCTGCCCTTAGCGATTAAATTATTAAGCTTTACAAATATTTTCAGGATTATAGCTTTGTAATATTTTTTAAATAAATATTAAATTTTATTTTTACGAATATTAATTTTATACCAGTGTTCGAAAATAAACAGTACATTATTTAGCGTTCGGCTCACACACCCAAGAACGATATCTATTTTTTTGTGATTGTGTAGACGAACAAAACCCTTAATACCGTTCATAACTATTTTCAAGAAAAAATCGAACATTATATAATGTTCTGTTCTTCGTTTAAAAACAGAACAATTTTTGTGATACTAGAGACAAACATTATATTTTAATGTTCAATAATTTTTTTTACATTGAAAGAAATGAACAAACAAACAATTTTAGCAACGACCGCACCACAAACAGCTTGTGTGTGCATTGTGTATATGTTTTGTTTGTGTAAAATTATTTTGCTTACTTTTTGTTTTTTTTTTCGTATGTGTATTTTGTTTTTGTAAAATATGTTTGGTTTTTTACCAGCCAAAACGGCGAACATTAATGAGCCGAACCGAACACAATGAAGTTTGTGGATTTAAAAAAAAAACCGAACGGAATTAAATGTTTTCATCTTTTGTCAAGTTTGATAATAACAGTATTATTTTTGTATTCGAAAGATGACTAACAGGGAAACGTTATTTTTTTAATCTTTTTCCACACAAACACTATTAGCGTTTGTGTTTTCCACATATCAACCAACCCGAACAATGAGAAACGATATTTAGTGTTTATTTTCGATCACTGTTTTATACTCTCCTGGGGTCTAATCACCGCATTCGATACTATCGTATCGAATAAACTATCAAATTTTTTGCATAAGATAGACACGGACGTATCTAATGAAAACTAGAGAAAGTAATGTCGAGTTAGTCGATATCGAATGCTATTATTTCAAATTCAATAATTTCATTCGATTTCGTGAGTCATGATACCAAAATAAATAATTTCGTATGCGGTGATTAGACCCCTAATTTTTTACTTTTGTTTGTACTTACAGTTAAACTCAAATTGTGTTCAATTAACGAAACATCATTTAATTTAAGCTTGGGTATATCTAAGTCTTCGGCAGTAACCAATGGATCCAAACGTCCAGAAGGACTGGTACTTAAATTGGCAAAATTTAAAGAGGCGTCCTGCACCTTTTTAACTGCAGACAATTTTTTAGCACAATTTAATGAAAATGATCCAGAATTATTTCCATTTCCATTTCCAGTTTCTAATTTATATTGAGATTTTGCAATGCGGGTAAGATCATTAGAACTGAAAGGCGTAAACGGAGATGTGGTAGACGAAGCAGTTTTTGTAAAAGACTGTGGCGATGTTTTACTTAAAGTTAAAGATTTAAAATGTGTTTTAGGTGTGAAAGCCATTGATATTGCCGCAGAGATATTAGGTGCGTCCTCATCTTTGTCGTTAAGAACTGACTGGCGTTGCTTCCACTTTAAGCCCAAGTCTGAAATTATTATTTGCGGTGTAGTTATTTTATACTTTGATGAGTCCTTCTTGCTAGTTGAACGTAACAATTGCATGGGATCAATTATTTTCGATCTATTCATGGTAGTATTTAAATCGGGCATTGAATGATCAACCAAACTATGATGCCGATTTGGTTGGCGTATTGATGTTGTTCGTGGTGGAGCTAAAACATTGTTTAAATAGTTACTCCAAACATTCATTTATGATTTAATGAAATATTTACCCAAAAAATTATTAAGCGTAGTGTCATTAATATTGGATGCTTTAGAATCTACTAGGGCCAGTCTTGATTTACCCCCACCTTCGGGAACTTCAAATTTAATGGGAGGCGTGGAAACTAATTTATTTAGTAAAGTATTTTCTAAATTTCGTTTAATAGGTTCATTTACGTTGGTGCGAACAGGTGTTTGAGGAAACTCAGTTTTAGATTTTTTCATATTTTCATGCAACATTTTTTTAAAATCTGTTATTTGTGCCTCCATTTCTTGCAGTTCTTTTGTCAAGCTCAAAAGACGAGAATATACAAACTCTCCAGCAGATGGTTTTTTATTGAAAATCTTTAATTCATTTTGAATAGTATCGTTAATAGCATTAAATGTAGTTATAAGTGTATTTATATTAACACCCTCATCGGTTACTTTAGAGCCAAAAGATTCTAAAATGTATACATAAAAAACGATTTTAATTTACAACTTAAATCAATAAAAATAATTTTAAGAAATCTACCTTCTACCAACTCCTCAATGGGAAAATGATCTCTTATGCGCCTTAACTGTAGGCATATGTGTTGCTTATCATACTTGTATCCAGTCTCTTTGCTATAAAACTTATCCATTGCTTCTTTGAGTTCACTAATTAAGTTTTCCATTTCCAATACTTTTTTGGAACGATCACTGTAATACGTCTGAAAAAGTTGGCTATTGTTTTCCTCAAAATCCTGTAGAAATTTCTCATCTATCAGTAAATCTAAACTTAATCCTGACTCCTGCGAAAGTACTTCCAAATGTTGTATTAACTTTTGACGCTTATTTTCGTACTTCTTGTTAAGATTTTCTACAGCATCTATAAATTCGGAAGCCATACCCTTGAAAAATTCATTCTTTGCACACAGTTTATGTAAATTTGCTTCAGAAACTTGGGACCGGTAACTATTAGCATCTAAATTCAATTGTTTTTCTTTTTGTTTTATCAACTCTTGTACAATAAAGTTTATAAAGTCCAAAAGAAAACAAATGAATTTCATGCCTCCTGGCATTACAACTAAATACGATTTGATATTTGTCCAATGTAATTGATATTTTTCATTTAGGTGTTTAAGGTACTCTACTGTACTGGTGCGGAAATTCGATTCAGAACGCTTATCTGTAATGGGCCAAAAAAAACGTTTCTTGAATTCTTGTGGATCAAGAAGGCGAAATAGGTAGTGCATTATATGAAAGAAAGCCTGTTGGTTCGGCTTTATAAACATTTCGTCGGATAGACATTTTCGTAAATCTTCTGTGGGTGGATGCAAAAGGAACAAGCCCTGAATTGCGTTATATAAAATGTAAGAAAGTTCTTTTTCTTCTGCACGATACGGCACTATTATTGTGCGATCCATTTTTAATCTTTATTTTGCAAAATTTTAATAAAACTCGGAATTTGGCGCCCCTAATAGTTCATAATGGAAAATTTAAAAATATTGTGCAATTTAAATACCAGTGTTGCTTAACTATGTAGCAAATTAGCTGCCAGATGTCAAATAAATGTTACCTACGATCAGGGCTGTCAGATATGGCGATTTCTCGTCTAACGTGGTGGATTTTAAACGTGTTTGGCAGTGGGATCTTTCATTTAGCGAATTTACTTGGCTATTTTTCCCATTTATATTATTTCAGCGCTTTTTTTTATCAGTTTGCCATTTTTTGTTATCATTACTAACTTAAAAAAATAAGGCAACTTTTTTTCACATGCTTTTTTATCATTTTAAGTGAATTTTATATATTTATTTATTCATTAATTTACGTAATATTAAGCCATTAAGGCCAAAAATCAATATAACAATTGATAGATGATTCAATCACTATTTAATTCTAATAGTATATATACAGGTCAAAACACCAGTATTGAAATCGATGTACACCTAATTTTAGTTTATTTTTCAAGTGAATATATGATCTCCATTTTATGTTATTTAAAAAAAAAATGTAACAGAAACTAAACAAAATTTGCTTTGACTGAGATATTATACTAGTTTTTTGTATTCAAAATTTAATAAAAAAAGAAAATTTACGAAACAACAAAATTTAAGCTAAGCGATTTCTGACATCCGGTTCGGCGATGGAGCTCAAACAAATCTGACAACCCTGCCTACGATGCACAGTGGACCAAATACTAATAATTATCTCAGCAAGTTGGCAATAACGTCGGCAGAATAACAGAGCAATATTTCTTATTGCTCAGCTTATGTTAAAGGCATGGGAAACGTATTTATGTTAACTCATAGTTTGAAAACATCAAGAAAGAAGGTGAAGTGTAAAAAATGCCGGTATCTTACAAGAATTATTATTATTAATATAAATTCTTTCTTATTCGACTTTATTATTTAAATTTATATTAATTTGTTTAAGCTTGAGGTAATTTTTAATACAAATATATTAATTTTTTAATTTTTGTTAATGTAAAATTATTATTTTTATATAAAAAAGAACTCGAACTTAAACAAATTAATATTAATTTTAACGATAAAGATCGAATAAGGAAAAAATTATAATTTTTGCAATTTTATTTTAGTGTTTATATAATTTTTTAATTTAATTATTTTACTACAATTATAATTTGCTACAATCTCAAAAAACTTAATTTCTTTCCCACACAATTTGCTACTATTTTTTTTCTTTTTTGCTTCTTTTTTTCAACTGACAACCAAATTGACGTTTTTTGTAAGCAATAATTGTCTACGAAAATGGCCTAACAATTATGCAACATAAATTGTTAGCAATAAATATGAACAAAAAATTGCTGTCTACAATATATATCGCAATAATTATCTCTGGTATAGAAGGCAGTTATATGTCTTAAATATAATTTTGTGACGGCCACCGTGATGTTTTTAAATTTAGAGTTTATTTATCAAAAATAACAATTGAGTATCTCCATATATGAGCGTCATCATTATTTAAATGCAAAAAATTACAACCCTATCACATACGAAAAAATACGACTCTACACCATAAGAGTTTTGTAGACTTGTCGTGGCTATTGTATTCCGGGTTGTCTGATAGATTTTGACCTTTTTCGCTAAATTCAAAGTCAAAAATCGCCAAAACCTTAATTTGTAGTTTTTGACAATACAATATATATTTTTTTAAATAATTTAAAATAATTTTTTAAGGCCTAAAAAAATAAATTTCTTCCGTAAGAAAAGTCGCCATGATATATATTTTGTTCGATTTTTATTTAGAAACAAAAATGGTACACTGTTTACTATAAAAGTTTACAGAAGACTACTTAAAGTAAAAAAAAAATTTTTTTCTGTTAGCGGGAAAATATGGAATTGATTACGTAAATAACTAAAAAAATAATGTATTATTTTCGAAAGATTAATAAGGCATTCATTGGAAGCGAGAAAGTGATTTTATTGACACAAAAATAATGCATTGATTACCACGTATATTCCCACATTTGTAGAATAAGGAATGAATTGTTTCTGTTCGTAACAATTATTCGTATTTTTTAAAATTTTACTTTTTTTTGTCTTTCCTTTTGAATACATTGTGAGGGTATTACGATTCATTACCAGCACGATGTAATTAACAGCATATAAACAACAGCCAAAGCAAGTTCCTTAAAATGGGTACATACCTGACATTATCCTTGTAGCTTTAGAATTTTTACCAAAAGTGATTTAAATTAAATGAAATATCATCATTAAAATACTCTTTCCAATTAACAATTTTTCCATTGTGTTTCATAAACATCCAAAGGTTTGTTAGGATTCATAAAAATCTTTAAAATATCTTTAACAACAACGAATTTTATATGTGATAACAAATTGCCACATTTTATAATGGAAAAATGTTCATAAACTTCAAATATATGCATGTTTCAAGGAATTTTATTTATTGATTCTTTCAAAAGCATTTTTAAATATGAAAAACAATTTTCTCAAAGATTTTCATTATCTTCATCAGCCATTTCAGCATAATTAAGTTTCAAATTCTGACCATACATATGAATGCCTCACATTTAATTCATAAAAAAAATATTATTACTTCGTAGATATTGAATTTAACAAATTTTAAAATAAATTAATGGCTCATCAGAAATAGCCAATAAAATCGCCAACTTTTTTTATAAATCGCCAAAAAATTACCATGTCGCCAAATCGAAAATTAGGTCGCCAAACAAGTTTGAAAATCGCCACGTTTGGCGAGAAATATCCACACATGACAACCCTGATTGTATTCTGTGGTGATGTCAGCAATCTTGTAAAGTGATTTTTTTTTAAATAAGTTTTTTATTACCAACTAATTGAAAGAAAAAATTGCCCAAAGTATTTTCTTGTAAAAAACATGACTATAAAAAAAAAAAGGAACAAGTCCAGTTTACCGACGCAGCTCCAAATAAAAAAAAAAGTACATAGGGTGATAGAAAATTGAAAAATAAGAAGAAAAAATAAAATGGCAAAATTCTCGGAAACGCATAGTTTCCGAGTTATGGACCTCGGAAGTTTTCATATGAATTTGCGATTTCCCATTACATTTCTATACGTATATGGCCAATATTGGTATCATTTGAAAGCTTTTGAACATATCTTTCTGGATATGCAAAATTTTTTTAAAACTTTTTAACTCTTTAGCTCCTAATACAGTTTTTACAAAATTTTATATCAAAATGTTACGGAGGTGCACTAGGTAATAAAAATTTTATCAAAAAAATCCCAGCTTCGCTAAATAAAGCTTCTCCACATAGCCGGCCTTCGGCCGGGCGCAAGGATTTTCTCCTCTATGGTATAATAAACACCGGCTTCGCTAAATAAAGCTTCTCCACATAGCCGGCCTTCGGCCGGGCGCAAGGATTTTCTCCTCTATGGTATAACAAACACCGGCTTCGCTAAATAAAGCTTCTTCGCATAGCCGGCCTTCGGCCGGATGAACAGATTTTCTCCTCTATGGTATAACAAACACCGGCTTCGCTTACTAATGCTTTTCTGCATAGGTTTTCTCCTCTACCACCTCTATCACTTAAAAAATTTTGTTTTTTCGTAAATTCATCGCCGCTCCTTAATGGATTAAGAATTTTTAAATAAAATGTTTATATCCAGAAAGATCTATTCAAAAGCTTTCAAATGATACCAATATTGACCATATATGTTCAGAAATGTAATGGGAAATCGCAAATTCATATGAAAACTTCCGAGGTCCATAACTCGGAAACTATGCGTTTCCGAGAATTTTGCCATTTTATTTTTTCTTCTTATTTTTCAATTTTCTATCACCCTATGTACTTTTTTTTTTATTTGGAGCTGCGTCGGTAAACTGTACTTAAGCCAAAAAAAATACAGTAAGTGAGTGAGTGGCAACAGTAAGACACAATTTTAACAAATGACATTTATTTAAGCACGCGTTTTCGTGTGTTTGCAACTACCTTCAAAATACCCAACCGCAATAGGTTGCAGACGTGGAAAAAGTAAATCCATATGCATGAGTGTAGTAGAACCGTAGGCATTGAGTGAACAAATAAGTAAATTCTGAACATATAAAACGAATATCATTGCGTATCGTGATTAGAAGGATAAACTTCTTAACGTAGAAAAAGCCATGTGCTTAATCAAGAACCATGCGCTTCAACAAAACGTCATGTGCTTAACCACACGCCATGTGCTTTAACAAAACTCACATACATATGATCGCCAACTAAAACACAATTGCACTCGCCTGCAACTATACAACGTAATTTCAACCTTAACTCAATACTTACCTGCAACTTTACCATTAACCCTACTTTCAAAAATCTGAAAAATTCATCATACTTAGGTACCTGCAACTTTACCATCAACATCATACTTTAAAATCTGAAAATTTCACCACACTTACCTGGAACTATTCCGCCAACACCATACTCGAATTTCAACATAACCTCAATACTAACCTGGAACTTTACCATACCCTACTTCAAATTCAAAAAAATACCAACATACTGACTTGCAACTATACCGCCAACACCATACTTGAATTTCAACTTAACCATAACACTAACCTGGAACTATACCGTCAACATCCGACTCAAGGATTGCCTGGAGCAAGTTTAACACAATAACTACCCGGTTGGGGAATAAGGAATAACCGGAAAGAGTACCCCAGGGAAGAAAACTAGTGAAAAAATAGTTTGAAACTTGAGGATCGTGTCTCTTTACACCCCTGTCATTTTATGAATCATTTTTTTTTCTAAGACTACAAACAGTTTTTTAACACGTTTCAAATATTGAATCAAATTAAATCCAAACACGGAGAATAAATTAAAATTTCTTGAACTGAACTAAGAGGTTCATAAATATTTTGATACATACATTTATTTACCTAAATTCTACATTACTGTCTTAACTTGAAATTGTACGCATAAATTTGATTTACATTTAAATACCTGATCCCAATTTTCAATACATAGAGAAATTGTTAAGTAAAAATTTACAATAACATTCATCCAATTAGATTTATATTATTTGAAAAGTAAATATCTTAATTTTTTCTTGCTTAAAATAAATTGTAAAAAAAAGAAAAAAAGTTAAGGCTCATTTAGCCGGGAGTAATAGTAACAGCAACCTTACGGTAAAAAAGTAGGACCAATCTATTTTTTACAGATTGAGACGTAACATCTTACTGCTAACTATAATCGTTCTAATTGCTTTACATACAACAAAATGAAGCAGCTGATTTGCAACGTTACTGTTACTCCCGGCTCTGAGCCTTTAATAAACTGTTTATTACGACTTACATATATCAGCATAGTTTAAGAATATTTTAACCAGATGTACCTTACCCTAGGTCTACACTAAAGATAATTATCTCAGCAAGTTGGCAATAACGTCGGCAGAATAACAGAGCAATATTTCTTATTGCTCAGCTTATGTTAAATGCATGGGAAAATGTATTTATGTTAACTCATAGTTTGAAAAAAATCAAGAAAGAAGGTGCAGTGTAAAAAATGGCGGTATCTTACAAGAATTATTATTATTAACATAAATTCTCTCTTATTCGACTTTATTATTTAAATTTATATTAATTTGTTTAAGCTTGAGGTCATTTTTAATACAAAAATATTAATTTTATTAATTTTTTTATTTTTGTTAATTTAAAATTATTATTTTTATATAAAAAAGAACTCGAACTTAAACAAATTAATATTAATTTTAACAATAAAGATCGAATAAGGAAAAAATTATAATTTTTGCAATTTTATTTTAGTGTTTATTTAATTTAATTATTTTACTACAATTATAATTTGCTGCAATTTCGAAACTTAATTTCTTTCTCACACAATTTGCTTCCATTTTTTTCTTTTTTGCTTTTTTTAACTGACAACCAAATTGACGTTTTTTGTAAGCAATAATTGTCAACGAAAATGGACTAACAATTATTGCAATATAAATTGTTAGCAATAAATATGTACAAAAAATTGCTGTCTACATTAAAGATAAGATAATTTTGACAATTACTGCAATATATGTCGCAATAATTATCTCTGGTATAGACGGGCAGTAATGATCAAAAACATAAATATTTAAGTAAACATTTACTATAACATCATCCAATTAGATTTCTATTATTTGAAAAGTAAATATCTTATTTTTTTCTTGTTTAAAATAAATTATAAAAAAAAAACAGATACACATTCATGTTCAAATAATAATACTTTTTCATGGCGGTTTTTAACTAGTAGATATTTAAAGAACAAATTTTATAAATTATTCTTAATAAAGTGTTTATTACAACTTATATTCAGAATTCAACTCCCTTTACTAGATTTGATTTGAAAAATTTAGAGAAAACCTATATACTATTTACACATATAAATTCAAATACGAAACTTAACCAATGAGAATAAATTCAAAATTTCAATACCTAGACTAAATTTGGAAAAAAGCAAAAGAAAAAAATGCTTAAATGAATAAGTAATCCAATACTGGGAATATCTAAATTATTAAAAAAAATAATTTTATAAAGAATTTAAAAAAAGAAAGTTTAATAATTAATTTGATAAATAGGTACCTAAATAATTAGATAAGTAGATTACAAAATAACTTCATGATAACTTAAACTAACTAAGTAAATAAATAACTAAAACCAACTAAATGAATAAGTGAGAATAATTAATGAACTACTATATATAACCAAATAACATAGCTTACAAATATAAGAGGATAAGAGAATAAGTAAATCTAGTAATAAGAGATTAAGTAAAGCTTTAAAATAAAAGAATGAATACATAAAATAAAAGAAAACTGATTTTTAATCAATAGGTATACAATCAAATATTCAAATCAAAATTTGAACATATATTCCCATAAATGTTTGAATAAAAATTCAAATACATATTCAAGCAAATGTTTAATTGAATATTCGAATACATCTTCAAGCAAATGTTTAATTAAATATTTGAATAAAAATTCGAATGCATCTTCAAGCAAATTAGATATTCAAATAAAAATTCTACATATTCGAATTGAATATTCGAAAAAAAAATTGTAATATGTATTGAATTGAATATTCGAAAAAAAATAATTTTTTTGGATTTATATACAAGCCAATGTTCGAATAAAAATTTTAATATACATATTTCTAAACCAACATTGAATACATATGTATCCCAATCAACTATTCAATTGAATACTCGAATAAAATTTTTTTTCAATATATGTTCAAACAATTATTGGATATATACATAAGTCAGAGACTAAAGTTTTAATACACACTTACAATTTTGAGTTTTTAGAAAACTAAAATTTTTCCGAACATTTGTGGAATGCAGTTTTGTTTTCCTTCGTTGATAATATAATATTAAGAAAACAAATTTTGCCTTATTAAATACATAACGGCAATTAAAAAATAAACAAAAAAATAACGAGGAAAAAAGTTTAACACACATTGAAGTTTATCGAATCAATTACCATTTCATCTAATAAGTGAGAAAAGAAGGCTTAGGACGGAGTTTGCTATTTCTTTTTTTTTGTGGCCAGTATTAGGTTTTCACTCTTCCAAACAATTTTAATTTACATTCTAATGTTTATACTATTTGTTGTTTGTTATACTATACTATACTATACTATACTATACTATACTATACTATACTATACTATACTATACTATACTATACTATACTATACTATACTATACTATACTATACTATACTATACTATACTATACTATACTATACTATACTATACTATACTATACTATACTATACTATACTATACTATACTATACTATACTATACTATACTATACTATACTATACTATACTATACTATACTATACTATACTATACTATACTATACTATACTATACTATACTATACTATACTATACTATACTATACTATACTATACTATACTATACTATACTATACTATACTATACTATACTATACTATACTATACTATACTATACTATACTATACTATACTATACTATACTATACTATACTATACTATACTATACTATACTATACTATACTATACTATACTATACTATACTATACTATACTATACTATACTATACTATACTATACTATACTATACTATACTATACTATACTATACTATACTATACTATACTATACTATACTATACTATACTATACTATACTATACTATACTATACTATACTATACTATACTATACTATACTATACTATACTATACTATACTATACTATACTATACTATACTATACTATACTATACTATACTATACTATACTATACTATACTATACTATACTATACTATACTATACTATACTATACTATACTATACTATACTATACTATACTATACTATACTATACTATACTATACTATACTATACTATACTATACTATACTATACTATACTATACTATACTATACTATACTATACTATACTATACTATACTATACTATACTATACTATACTATACTATACTATACTATACTATACTATACTATACTATACTATACTATACTATACTATACTATACTATACTATACTATACTATACTATACTATACTATACTATACTATACTATACTATACTATACTATACTATACTATACTATACTATACTATACTTGAGGGAACATCTCTTAGCAAATTTCATGGGACACCACAAAGAATTCATAAGAATGTCTATAGGGTGCCGATTTCAGTAGCTGAAATAACTTTTGTGTCAAAACTCTTAATGTCCGTAATCGGCGATAACAAGGAAGAATATTTGTCAAATCAGGAAGATACAGACTCCGAGGTAAACCAAAACAGAATCAAATGTAAAGAAACGAAGCAGTAACTATAAATATGTATGTTTTATTTGTTCAAACAAAGGTTAAACCTTTTTCTTATATTCGCAGTCGTTTTAAAAACATGATTTGGGCAAAACAATAGTTTTTTTTAGCAAAATTTTGTTTTACGCAAAAAAAAACTGAAAGAAATGTCTTTGAAATTAAAAGATAAATTAAATTTTTTTTAATTATTAAAATATTTGTTGAACATTTTTAATATATCTTTATTGCAAGAGGACGCATATAAAATACACGCTTAAAATTTAAAGCTCTAAAAAACTAAAGTTTTTTTCAAAATGCGATTTCACTATCGTTATTATTGAAAATAATGATATCGAAAACGATATCAAAATTTAGTGGAAAATCAATATTATAAGAAAGGTACAATTTAGTCCGTCAAAACTATCGTTTTCGATTCGAACGTAAAATAATAACCTAAAGTACAAATAATTTTAATTAAAGTTAAACCTGTTAAAAACCTAAAAGTAATCTATAAAATCAAAATATAAAAAAAATTGTCGGTTCATACTATTATAAGTATATTCTTAAATTACTTAAATTTTAATTTTAACATATATGTATGTATGTATGAAAAATTTTCAAAAATTTGTATTGAAATATTTTTTAAGTGAGGTAAATAAACCCCTTACACCCCTTTCACACTCGGCAAGTTACTTGCGCAAGTCTCTTGCGCAACTCTTGGTATGTAGATGTCAGCGGTTAGGTCGGGGTAAGAAAACAAAAATTTTGTACAGACTTTGTTGTTGTCGGCAAGTAACTTGCCAAGTGTGAAAGGGGTCTTATTTAAAAAGGCCCCTATTACGGTTTACAACTCAACTCAGTTGAGTTGTAATTTCTTAATTTTTGTATTATGCCCTACAAGAAATTAATGAGCGAGTAGTCACATTTTTCATTTTGCTGTTAAGAAAATGATATAAAGAAATACTTACATTTAAACATTTACCTCCTTATTCATAAAAAATAAAGCAGGTTTATAAAAGACTTATTAAACAAATTTTGATAGAAATTTCGTTTTATAAACCTGTTTTATTTCTTATAAATAAGGTTGTTAATTTTAAATTAAATTTACTATTATAGTAATTTTTTTTTTTAATTTAAAAAAATGAACATTGATAACTTAATTTAAACTTAACATGATAAAAGCATTGATGTAAGTATTTATATATGTATATATATATATATATATATATGTATATGTTCCTTTGACTCCCACTGGAGCATAGAGCGCCATTGATGTAAGTATGTACCTACAATATTGTTCAATTCGAAAATATATACTTACATATATGTATTAATAACATACTTAAAGATGAAGTACAATTGTTTTTAAAATATTTATATTTTTTAACTTTTTAATCATATATTGTTGAATCATTAATGTATGTACATTTATATAAACCCCCTCCACCAATTGCATATAAATTTTAAAAAAATAATTCTTTTCAAACTAAAAACGAATAATAAATAACCACATGGAAACTTTCGTTTGAACTAAACCGGGTTAGAGAGCTTTACAAAAGCACTAACCGATAAAAGTGCCTCTAAAAACCTATACAATTAGTCGAATAACTATTTGTACACTTAAAATATTTCAAAATGCTTATAGTTATAAAAAAATGGGCATTTCCTGGAGTCACGAACGTACGTTCGTACGCTTTTGATGTACAAAAAATAAAGAAAATAAAACTTTTCCTAGAAATAGTTTGCGATTCGATAGCTTTTGGGTAGCTCTATGTTTAGTGCAAACGATGGATTTCATCTAGTTTAGGTTTTCATAATGATAGTTATAAACATGTGGTCACAAACGTACAATAGAAGTCAACTTTGGCTGACAGTAGTGGAATGTAAAAATCTGCGTAATGGAACGGAATATTCAAAAGTGATTAATTTATTTTAAAAGTGTATTAATGTAGATCTCCATCGAGTATTTACAAAATAAAATATCTCTCTTGGTTTTTGTTAAATTGGCTTCCCAGCGGAAAAATCAGGAATTGATTACATAAATAACTTAAAAAATAATATATTATTTCCGAAAGGAATGTATTGTTTTTGTTCGTGACTATTATTCGTGTTTTTATATATTTTCTTAATAAGAATTTTTTATTTTTGCTGCCTTTATGTCGCTTACAAATTTTGATCATAAAGGATGCATTATTTAATTCATCGTAGGACATGTTCCGTGTTAAGAATAATGAATTATGGAATTGAATATTATACAAGATATGTATTACATTCTCGATTCCTATTAATTACATTTTCCCGCTGGGTTATGTACCGCTCGCGAACGTGTCATGCATTTTCCCATAAATATCTTCAGATTTCCTTAACAAAAAAACTTATTATGTACATACTTATTTTACAATGATTGTAATGGAGAGAGTATGAAGAAAGAGTGTTAACATAACATATTTTTTTCATGTAAATTAAGTATATAAAAATGTCTTTAGAAGTAGCTTAAAAAGAAATCGAAAACGTAAAACGCAAGAATTTGGAACTAGCTTTTTTTTTTAAATAGTCTGGTAGTGTATAAAGTCATTTCTGAAAAATTGAAGGAATATGACTATTACAAAAAAGCTTTATAAAATACATAACTGAAATTTAGCTCATAGAATAAATTCGAAAAATTAAAAATGTTGAATATTTATAATTTTTGTTATAAAATTCTATTTAATGCAGATATATTTCTATAATACATGCCATAAAATTCGTTTTATACAGAAATCTTATTAAAAACGACTTCTAAAATTCTTGAGTTTTACGTTTTCCATTTCCAGCACACCCCTGTCAATTTTCCAGTTTTCAGCGAAATTTACTCAAGTAAAACAGCTAAGATAAAAAACATAGACTTTTTTTATAATAATAAACAATAAAAGACGATAATTATCAGCATTTTATTTTTTCATCCTGCTAAACCATTTTGGGGAAATGCTTATATGTATGTATATTGAGTTCAATAAATTATTACTTTTATTTTAAAATCAAAATGCCGATGAAAAACAAATTAAATTATTAAAGAATGTCCATATCGTGTAGTTTAATTTATATTAAACTTCTATTTGATTAAGTTATGAAAAAAAAAAAATGTACTTTGGACTACAAGAAGAATTCTTGACATAAGTACGGAAAAAACAGAAGTTAGGAAAAAAACATGTAAAATCAATTAAAAATGGATAATCATTCAAAAAAGCAAATTTCGATCTTCCAAAGGTTAAAATACAATTTGGTTTAAGGATTGATGTTTGACTATTGACGTCAGCAGTCGTCGATGGCTGCGAGTGTAAGACGGCAAATCCATCTGAGGAGATCAAGTGGTTGTGATCGAAACATGTCATGGTAACCAGCCGCCTGGGTTCGAATCTCAGGTCAGTCAAGAATGAATGATTATCAATAACAATTTTAATTAATTTTCATGTTGTAAAATTCCTTTCTTCATAAAAATAATTTAATGAAAATTAAATTTGATGAACTTAAGCCTGATTAAAATATTAAAAATTTGGATTAAAAACCATAAATAGTTCAACAAAATAACCACAATTCTAATTATTGTTAATTTTTGTTAAAAAGAAAAAGAACCCTGAAGAAGGCACTCAAAGAAGTACCGAAATATTGGTTAAAATAAACGTTTAAAGTTTTTTTGTATAAAATTAAAAAAGACCTCAAGCTTGAAAATTTAGTTATATTACATAGAAAAAATTAATTAATAACGCATTTTTTAAACAAGCACAAAAACTCAAAAAACATATGGAACAAACGTGTTTGTGTATAAAACTTAATTTTACCAAATTTGAGTAAAATATCATGATTCGTAACAGTTTAACTCAAACTAAAATTATTTTCAAGATGGTAAATTATGGACCAATCATCACGAAACTTTGTGGTGTGATTTCTTATTTAAAACCCTAAATACGAACAAATTTCAAAATAGTAGTGAATATTGTTATAGCGTTTTATAGTGGTCTTCAGAAGGCTGATTGATATGGGATCTAAGGTAAATTATGGACCGAATATCAACAAATTGCAAGTTATTATTTCTGGCCATATGAAGCCAAATCGGACCAGTCCCCACGAAATTCGACAGAGCGATTTCTAGACCTATTAAACTGACGTACTAAATGTCATTACAGTAGCATAATTTGTCACGATTTTTGGCGTACTAAACTCTTACGAAAGTACGCTTTATATAGCGCCAATGGTAAATTCCAGACTAGGGGGCTACTCTCTATTGCGATGCGAAAGACAATGGTACCAAATTTAGCGAATGGTGCTTTTTAATGCGTTTGCGCATTTGTCTTTCGCATGTATTAATTTTTTCTTTTCGCAAATCATCACTATTTGTTTTATTTAAATTTTCTAATTTCAAATATTTTTACATATTTTAGCATTTCATTACTGTCAATCTGCGCCATCTTTCATTTTTATTGCCAGTATTGCTTCATTTTCAAAAAATTTTTGCGAAAAAGATATAGAGTACCAAATTGGCATTTAGCTTTCGCATAGCGATAGAGAGTAGCCCCCCTGATCTTCACGAAATTTAACAGATTTTTAGTCATATAGAACGATTTTGAGCAAAATCAATCCGTGCATTAAGTCACCATTAATGATAGTTTTTGTCTAGCAAAATTATTAATTGCTTATGTTGGAGGTGCTACATTTGGATTCATGCAACTTATCCTACAGATCTTGCTTTATTTTAATCCCAAACTGGTAATAATAAACAAAATTTCAAGTTTTGAAAAAATTTAATTCGGCAACACTTTTTACGTTGATTGTTGAAAATTACCAAATCTATCTAAATATAATGTTAAAATTTATGTACTATATTTTTTATAACTTCTAGCAAGGATTTTGTAATGATACAAACAATTTAAATATTTCATAATTAATGCCATTTCTCTTCCCCTCTCTCCTAAAAACTCAAGACTTGACGTGTGTGAACCGGCACTTAATGCCGGACACTTGGTTTATAAAAAGGCGGAGAAAATTGACAAAATTATTCACTCAGCTTTTTTATTTGTCCATCAACAATTTTTTTTACTTTTTTTTGTTACGTCAACGCTTTTTTCAGATTCATCCAGAGCATTACTAACACATACTTACTTTAAATAAAGCATGGGCTCATACCAAAGAAGAATGTCTTTTTTTACCAAATACTTACTTTAAAATTGTGGTACTTCTTTATAATAAATTTTTAATAATTTTTGCCTCTAGCAGCGGCAAAACGCACTTGGCATAAAAAAGGTTCTTCCTACATGTAATTTATTTAGATACGAATACAGTACAGTAATTTTTCTTAAACATTGGCACAACATTGCTTCACCTTATTTTTGTATATGGAACAAAGTACTGTGCACCCGAACAAAAGCTGTATTAAGCCGTTATATTTTTAAAGGATTGATATTTTTTATGAACTTCTCTTTTTTGTTTGTTAATTAATACGTATTTAGGAAACAATCAGGCACGTAATAGATCGTGTATGGTACTGGTTCAGAAAAGTCAGGTTAAGTTGCACAGGTTTTTTAAATTCTCTTTTTAACCTGCTTAGCTAAAGCTAAATCTCGAACGCTAAAATGCCTTAAAGAATACAAAATTGAAAAATTTTAGCGATGAAATTAAAAGCTAAATTATATTTTAATGGCAATGCCAAATTTAGCAATGCACGTTACAGCATTGCATTCGTGCGATAGAGATTTAGCTTTAGCGAATTACAGAATACGGCCACAGGTTGTGTAGCAATTTTTTTTTTGTTTTTTATCTTAAACTCATTTAGCCTAATAAGAATACAAAAATAAAAAAGATAATTGACGATTACGGTCCAATCTGTACCCTCCCATTATCTTGTCCCCTGACGCTGCATTTGCGATGGAAGATGGAGAAAAAATCTTTTTAAAAAGTAACAGAAAAAACAAAAGTAACCAAGTTCGCATTTTTATTTTTTAGATAAGTTACAAATGGAATCTCTCTTACATATTCTCATTCACTCAGGACCTTGCATATTTAATTTTATGTTTCTAGGCCCAATACTAACGGAAATTCAAAAAGTACCAGGTAAAATATTTCATATCGCTATAGGGCGTAAAATAGGACAAACGGGTAAAAGTTTCCCCTCCCTATATCTTCTTAACTAATCAATCGATTTTCTTGAATTTTATCAACCTAATAGTGTACAATCTGGAAGGAACTATAGCCTATAATTTTTATTGTTTAGGGCGTCAATGCGGGGTTAAAGGTACATCTTCCTATATCTTCTTATCTAATCAAATCGTTTTCTTAAAATTTGGCATGCAGACAATAATTTTGTGAAATTCCAACATTTAGGTTATACAGTTTAACAAGTACCGCGTAAAATACAGCAAAAAGGGTAAAAGCCCCCGCCTCCTATACCTTCTTAATTAATTAACCGATTGCTATACACCTGCATTCTGTTACAGGTATGTGTTACTGTTGTTCTTGCTGTTAGAGCGGTCCTTTTTGCAGATCATTAAATTTGTGATTTATTTGAAAGGAAATAGGGCAAAAGGGTTAAAAGCTTTCTCTCCCTATATCTTCTTAACTTATCAACCGATTTTCTTAAAATTTTGCAGGCAAATAGTTTAACATATGGAAGGAATTATGGCATATATTTTTTATTATTAAGGACGTAAAGTATGCCAAAAGGGGTAAAAGCTTAAAATTTGGCAAGCAGACACTGTAACATCTGAAAGAAGTTATATGGCAAAACAACGTTTGCCGGGTCAGCTAGTAATAATATAAAAGATTAATATATTTTTGGTTGTTGTTCACCATCCAAATTATTTGTATTTATTATAATCAAAAAGTAATTTATTAATCATTAAGTATCTTTCTGATCTTCTTATAGTTGTTTCTGTGGAAATTTATGTCACTTACAGTCAACACGCTTCTTATTAAATTGTTTATAGTGTTGATAGCTATTCTTTTAAGGTGTTTGGAGATCAAAAAATTAGTTTTAGGATTATTTAATAAGATCGAATAAAATACAATCTAAGATTTATTTCCAAATATGTTTGTATATGTACATACATACATACTTAGATAGACACAAACAAAAAATGTTAATTCTTTTCTAAAACTCAGAAAAAAACACCACAATATTTAATATTTTAACTTTTTGAAAGTATTTTTAATATTAATTTTTATTTAAAAATATATAGTTTATATGAATGTTTATGTTTAATTAATGATAAGTTATTATGTGAATTATTTTTTCTTCTTCATTTCCAATGTGTAATTTTAGTTGTTGTTTTGATTCTTAATATTATTAATATGTATGTATGTATGTTATTATATAAACTCCTGAAACAAACATTTCAAATTTAAATTAGTATATAAAATGTATGAAGAATGAATTTCATAAAAGAGGAAAACAAATAAATAGAAATCTTGTTGAAAACTGAATGACAGCAATTGAGCAAATACATTTCATATGGGTTTTATCCAATTAATATTTTTTTGATAGCCTTTAAATTTTTACTATGAAATACTTCTACTTTCGGAAATTTGTATGAGTTATAACTGAAATACTGGGGTCTAATCACCGCATACGATATCGAGCAAAATTCATCGAAATTATTTATTTTGGTATCTTGAAATGTATTGAATTTGAAATAAAAGCATTCGACATCGAGTAACTCGACATTACATTTATCGAGTTTTCATTCGATACGCCAGTGTCTATCGTATGCAAAAAAATTTAGTAGTTTATTCGATACGATAGTATCGAATGCGGTGATTAGACCCCTAAATTCCCGAAAATTACTCTTGTTATACCCTTCACGGAAGGTAAAAAAAGGTATATATAACTGTAATTTCTACAATATTGATCATACACCCTATAAAGTATATATATGCTGGGCCCTTATGAAAAGCGAAGTTCAAAACCGGTTGTCTCTTATTTAAAAAAAAACATTTTCCAGTTTTATTTAGTTTTTGTCTAATTGCTATGTATTCTGCTTGCACAATGGTGAAGGGTATATAAGATTCGGCACAGCCGAATATAGCACTCTTACTTGTTTAATTTAAAATTATCAAAAACTTTAATAAAACACAATAACACAAAACGTGGAATTTTTGTAAACATAAACCTAGGGTGCGTACAGAGTGGTAGCTTGTTGCCGAGCCGAGCCGACTGACGCTTATTGCGAGAACAAATGCGAGAAAACTGGTACCTACTATACAAATTAATACAAATAAGCGCAAACAGGTCATAGTGGGCGCCGAGCTGGTCAGAGCGCAAAGCTGACTGAATGCGAGAAAACAGTTCCAAAGCGTTTTTCAGCGGCGAAGAAATTGTTTATGTTATGTTGTTATGATTTCAACTTGTATGGAAAACATTAAAAAAAATTAAAAACAAAAATTTAAGAAAAAGAAAAAAAACATGCAATCAAAAAAAAAAAATAAATATTAAAAAGAAAATTCAAATATAAAATAATAAAAATTAAATAAAATTATAACAATTACAAATAAAAAATTAAAAAAAAGCAAACAAAATTAAAAAAAAATGTAATAAAAATTTCAAGAATAATTGAAGAAATGCGTTAATAAGTAAAATTTTTAAACTCAATGTCAGTTTTTTTCTTAACAAAACAAAACTCAAATCATAATTACAGTAGACGCTCGTAAATTAGAACTACTTTGTTCCTGGGGTAGTTCTAATTTTCGAAAAATTCTAATTTCCAAAGGGTTTTTTTAATAAAAAGTATGATAAAAGTGCATCTTTGTTTAGAAAATACACAATATATACATAAGTGATAAAATTCTCCAAATTCACTTCGTTTGTCATTTATTGGATATTCTCCAAATGATATTTTATTTATAAAATACTTTAAAACAGTAGCCGAAGCCATAACTTTTCACTTCAATTTCACGAACACAAATGAACGACAAACCCAAATGCATACAAACATACACAAATCACAAAAAATAGATGAAATATCAGCGCTGATTCTCGCATCCACTATGCACACTCAAACTTGTTTCTCGCATGAACAAGTTCTTGCAATAAAGGCCATGCCAGATAAAACTTTGTAAGGAAGAGAGAATGGTTTTTGTGTTCGGTACTCGGCAACACGCTTTGTTCTCATTTTCTTTGTTGACATTTACTTTGCTTTTGAGAAAAAAACAACAATATTAACAGAATGTTTCCGGCAACATGTTCGTCTATGTGACCGAGAATGAAAAAACAAAAGAGAATTCCAGATGTTTTCCTTCCAAATGTTCGCTCGTCTAAACTCGGACTTAGAGATTCGCTCTCACATTCAATATGAAATATTCATACTTATACGCAGTGTTGCCAAAACTTGGTGACCAAAAATGGCTAAATATACGGAAAAATGGCTAAAAGCTTTTTTAAATAAAAACATATTAAAATTCAATAAGAAACAGAAATAATTCATTTAAAGTTGTTTGCAATGAAATTGTAAGTCAAGTTTGTTAAAAACGAATAAACGTAAATTAATATTTTGAAAGATAGGATGAGTTCCAAAACGTCAGTTGCAAAGCAACTCGCTTTTTTAAACGCATTCTACAATGCAACCGTGTAAAATTTTAGAATGTTATCTGTCCCAAAGTGCATCAAAACAGTTACCGATGGTACATTTTTGACTTCGACTGCAAAGTATTATGATGTTTTGGAACTCATCCATATTAAAAAAATTAAATCATTCATAAATTCGATGTCGTTATTATTCATCTAATAGGAATACGACAACATTTACCCAACGTTTTGAGTCCAGATCTACAATAAAAAACAAGTTAGAAAGTGTAGTCGATCAACACTGACCATATTAGAACCTATGTACCAAATTTTATCAAATAATCTCCACTAATGCGATCTCAAATAATGCGACCTGTACTTTGCGCACAAGGTTTGTTGTTAAAAACGTTTATATTTCTTTTATAAATTTTTATAATAAAATCAAAATTATTCTTTTAAAAGGAAAACGGAAAAAAATTTTATGGCTAAACAAGTTGATAAATGGCTTAAAAAAATGGCTAAATTCGTTTTTAATGGCTAAAGAGGGTGAAAAATGGCTAAATCTATCCACTAAATAGCTAAATTGGCAACACTGCTTATACGAAACATGTCACATAAAGTACTTTCAACGCAGAGCGAAGCGAAAAGTTAGGCAACTTTCATATTTTTGCGCGCTTTGACAGTCTGCTAGTATATTTTTTTTTATTTATTTATTTTTAACAAACAAGTCGTGTGTGTTGTCAAAGTGTTTATTGCGACATACACCTTTTGCGTTACGTTTTTCTGTCAAAGTTAGAAACGTCACGCAAAGCGATGCAATTTTATCTTACATGGCCTTAAAAGCCATGTCAGATAAAACTTTTGCTACGCGTTGCGTTAGAGATTCGCTTTAACATCCAAGATGAAATATTCATACTTATACGAAACATGTCACATGAAGAACTTTTAACGCAAAGCGAAGAAGTTTTATCTGACATGGCCTTAAGAGTCAGTCGGCTCGGCAACAAGCGGCCACTTTGTACGCACCCCTAGACAAACAACACAAGAGCAAACAAATCCTCATCCGGCATAGTGCTGCCACCTGTTTCTTTCACCATGGGTGGGATGAATTCTAAGCGTTTTAAAAATCAATTTCTGAATTAGTTAAGCGGTTTTCACCTTTGATAGTAAAGTCCCTTGTAGTTCTTGTGAATCTTTTTAATTTAGTAAAAGTACTAAGATTTACAACACTGCAACTTCAAAATGTATGTATAAGACTTTTAAGTTTTCTGTTCAAAATACAGTTCAATTAATTACCCCTATCGTTAATAATATTTCCCTTGTAATTATTCCCCTTTTCACATACATATTTGCGATCATGAAAAAGGTAATTCAAATGAGAATAATAACGTGAAAAAATGTTCACGGGCAAAAATTCCCCTTACTGCCCGTCTATACCAGAGATAATTATTGCGACATATATTGCAGTAAATGTCAAAATTATGTTATCTTTAGTGTAGACAGCAATTTTTTGTACATATTTATTGCCGGCAATTTATGTTGCAATAATTGTTAGTCCATTTTTGTTGACAATTATTGCTAACATAAAACGTCAAATTTGGTTGTCAATTGAAGAAAGAAGCAAAAAACCACATTTTTCCGAATGTTGTCTATTGAGAACCAAGATTCTTGTACCTAATTTGGAAACTTTCAGGGGTATTCTGGAAATCGAAAACGCAAAAATTATTAACGTCGTTTTTTTTAATAAGATTTTTGTGATAAATTGTATGACAAATATTTCTCTATTGAACATAATTTCATAACAAAAATTATAAAAATTTGATTTAAAGTGTATTTAAAACAACTTCCAAATTCTTGCGTTTTGCGATTTCGATGTCCAGAACACCCCTGTTTGGCTCCTGCCGTTTTCCAGATATTCGTAAAAAATAAAAAAAAAAACAACGGAAAGGGATTTTTAAGCAAAATTAGAGGCAGTCGTAATTTCGCCGTCATTTTTGGAACGATTAAGCTGAATTTTAATAGCAAACAATTCCGGACTATATGTGACATACATACATACCCCATCATATCTCATTAAACCCCATTTTAACAGACACACGTACATCGTTAAATCAACTTCGCTACTAATAAGAAAGAGTAGCTTAAATCGACATAAGGCAAAATTGAGTTATTACAAGTAGAAATGGTCTAAAATATTTTATAATTTAATACAAAATTAAGCCTCTATTAATGTTGTTACAAATACGATAATATACCAGGGCTGGCAAAAACCCAACCCAGCGTATTTTTTGCCACTTATGTACGTGTTTGCGCTGCTATTTTTATGCATTATTTTACCCACACCACAATAGTGGAGAGTGTATTATGCATTTGTGCGGATGTAACACCCACTGTTGCCAATTTAGAGATTTTCCCGCTAAATCTAGCGTTTTTGAACTGTCAATCGCGGGAAAAAATACGTTTCAGCGGTAAGCGGGATATCTAGCGATTTTCAAACATGAATTTTCAATTTTAAAAACCTTTTTTAAATTTTAAATATACAGATTCTATCCCTTTTCTATATTATTTTTTTTTTCTGGCTAAAAACTTCTAGTTTATGTTCACGGTCTTACTGACTTTAGTGAACTGAAGATTGTATGTGACATTTTTTTTTCGATTTTCAGTTAGTATATTGTTAGGGATGAACATTCAGAACTTTAAACAAGGGGTAAGCTATTGATCTAAATTGCCATAAGCTCCATATAAAGCCCATTCTCGGTAAACATCTAAGTGCGCCTAAGACCGTAACAAATAATGCTATTGTAATACATTTTGGCACGTTACACTTTTATATGACTAATAATCACACTGTCAACTTTCGTGCCGATCGGTCGATACCCTACCATTGTCCCCATGTAAGCCTTCTCTTAGTCTGTGTTCTATTATAAAAAAATTTGGTCAGCCATAGTTTTATAAGACTATAAATTACATGTAGGGTATCAAAGATTCTTAGGAATAAAATAGCTTGGGAATTTTGAATCCTGAGTATGTGACGTAATTTGAGAATATTATACCTTTGAGAAAGCAACCTATATTTAAATTTATATAAAACTTTTGAAAATGTTTAGGTGTAAGCGGTATTTTTAAAAAAATGTCCGCTAATTTAAATATTTAGCGGCTTCTAGCGGGTTTGAAGTCCGATTTGGCGGGAAGTGTTCAAAAAAAGTTGGCAAAAGTGGTAACACCCTAAAATATTGGTTAAGACCCACCTTTTTTAAAAAATAGGAGACAGGGTAAATTTCTGCCTCTCAAACCGATTTTAATAAAATTTAAACCATAGATAGATCCATATTTATATGGACACATTAGCTATTCAGTTTTTCAAAAATAGGACCACAAGGCGAGTTAGGCAATTTCTGCCTCTCACAAACTTTCAAACCAATTTTTATGAAGTTTATAAACATAGATAAATCCATATTTATATGGACACATAAGCATGATGTGTTTTTAAATACTGTGGTGTAGGGTATCATATGGTCGGGCTTGACCGACTATACTTTCTAACTTGTTTTAATTATTTTCTTGTAATTTTTAATGTAAAGGATTTTAACTTCAATTTCGGCCTTTTCAAAATCAAATTCCGGTTTTTAAAAATCAAATTCAGAATTTGGGAAATCAAATTAAGTATTTTACAAATCATATTTCGCATTTTTCAAATCAAATTCGGCACATTAAATATAAAAATCAATTTTAATCAAATTCATTTTAAAAAGCCGGATTTTGATTTTTAAAGTGAATTAGATTTAGAAAAGGCCGAATTTGAATTTAGATACCTTAAAGTGGTATACTATCTATGTTTCAATTAACAAATAGAGAAAAACCCTTTAACACATTGTATGCATTTTATAATCATTTTCTGTTATGTTTCTGTAAATAAAATGTAAAAATTATACCAGCTTTGTTTCAAAAAAGTAGAATCTGTGTAGTTGTGTATATGCAACAAGATACATGAACAAAATCGTAGGATGCACTGTGGCGTTGAATGCGAAAAGTAGCGTTCAGCTGGTTTTGACATATAATATTTAATTTTTCTTTGTGGTGATGCCACATAAAAAGCGTTGCATGTAACTAGAAACATAGAACGCATGGAACGGCTGGAAAATCTTGTTTCGCAAATGGCTATGTCCGTTTGTTTTACTGAAAATGTATTGGAAATAGAATTTTTATACTAAAAATTCTTGCCGCTCTTGTTTATTAAATTTAAATCTTTTTGTTTGACTGATTGAAAATTTGAGTTAAAGTTACATTTTAAATGAAAAAAGAATCTTTAATTAAAAAATTAGTAGTTTCAAGGCGAATTCATACATGCGACCGCATCTTTAGAGAGAGTTATGCTAGCTGACCTTTTTTGTATGTAGTTATAGGTTCTAAATGTCAAATTAAAAAAAAATCCAAGCATAACCCTCATGGTGGTGACCTGTATGAATTCACCTTGGTAGTTATTGAACAAGTAAAAAATAAATTAAAAACCTGCGAAACTATATACATAATTAGGCAAATTTATTAAAAAAAATAAAATATTCTCACTCTTTGAGTGTGGTTTTTAAAAATATCAAATATACATATGTATTTATGTTATGTATTATATATTTTTATAGTAAATGTGACCTAGGGATCAAAAATTCTAAGCTAAAAGACAAAAAATATTCATACATAACATACAATCATCAAATAATAATATAGATATATAATATATATTCAAAAAATAAAATCTAATTTATTTTCTTTAAAATTAGTCACAAAATGCATAAGAGATACTCAATTATTTGTTTCTTAAAAAATGTAGGTTTCAATTTAATTTAAAAATGAATTTCATACACAAATATAAAATGATTAAATATGAATGAACATGATCATAATGATAAGGAATTATTAATATTAATGAGGGTTGAGACGCAATGAATACAATATCTAACTAAAACAGTCTGGTAAAAACACAACATCTACCAAATATTAAATATATTTTCCGTTTATTTTTTGTTCTCGTAATGTTAAGAACAAAAATTCTTAAAAAATTTTTTTAAAAATAATTTAAAAGCAATGAAGTTATGGCATTGAATTTAATACATTGTAGGTTGTTCAATAATATAATACATAATAATAAATTTAAATATTTTTGTTAAAAAAATTTCTGTTTTAAATGGGATTGATGTAATAGTTTCTTTTTAAATATTTTGTTAGTTATTATTAAATGTAGTAGAAAAATAATTTTAATAGTTATTTTTGATTTTGATATTTTATTTGTTTAATCTTTGATTCCTATAATTATAAGGTTTAAGTCTGAGTTGTTAAAATTGTGTTAATAATTTTTGAGCATAAATAAAGATTTTTATTTTTTTAATACGACCAAGGAGGAAAGTGTTGGTTGTTTTGGGCAAATATTTGACAAGTTATTTTAATATTTTTATGTTTGTAGTAAAAGTTTATACAGGATATTTTTCAACAATGCAAAATTAAAAATGTAATGAAGAGATTTTTATTCAAAATATTTAATTTTTTCAAGCAATTTCTCAACTGTTAGAGCAATTGCTTAAAAGAGGATCTTAAAAACTCCCGAAAAATTATTATTAGTATTGATATTAAAGTTTTAAAAAGATTTAAACAATTTTTTTAAGTACTGGCCACAACTAGATGAACTTTTGCGCGCAAATAAAGATCTACCCTCTTTCCTGCTGTGATTTTACGAACGAAAACTAATACATATATGTATATACATATGTTTTTTTAACATTTCGACAACTTGTCAATATTAAAGCACAACAAATTAATACTTCTATGCTGGCATATTTATAAAATAAGCTAAGATTTTAAAATTTCAATACAGTAGTATCTAAAAACGATTACACTTAGGAATCATATGTATGAACTAAAAGTATTTACCTATTATAAATAGATTGCTATTAAATGGGTTTGTTCATTCATGCGACAAATAGTTTCGATTTATAAACTTTAAAAAGTCAATCTTTGTTGTGTTATTTTAATAAGATAGTAAATTGTATGTTATACACACTCTTCAATTATTTAATATTCTTCATAGTTTAAAAATTCTATAAATTTTCTGGACTTTAAAATTTAGATGGTTTTCTTCTCAAACAAATGATTTTCCAAAAATTTTAACTCCTTTTTCCCCCTATTAGTGAATTAACAAAACTTTAAGTAAACTTAAGTGAGGTCACACTACACTTGTAGTATGTATACTATATATGTTTAGTAGTGTTTAGTACTATGTAAATAGTATGCATATTTGTTTATAGCACTTTTTAATGAATTCCTAATATGCTCCGTTAATAATTAGAGTGTATGCTTACTTTTCGAGACCTTTTTTGCGTTTATAGTTTTTTATATGTGCGTTTTGTGAGATTTGTGCATTCATGTTCCTCCACTTCTATACGGTCGTTTCGAACTTTTCTATCTGTTCATCGTAGGCATTTTGAAATTCGATTGCATTCTCAAAGGAATGTGGTTCGTCGTGATATTGTTTGTTTTTGTTCTTAATAAATTTAATTAATGAGTGATTAGTAGCCGCTGCAAGAGCATTTACCGCTGGCGTCGATGAGATTTGTGCTGATGTTGTTGTTGCATGGTGCTGAAGTGTAGGAGTAGTATTAGAATGTAATTGGTCATCAATTGAATAAGCACCATCTAAGCAAGAGGAAGAAGAAGAAGTTTCACCACCTGCAGAAGTAATAACATCACTAACACCAACAATACTAACACCACCACCAATTGCATGATGTGTTGCAGTTGCTGAACCTATACCATTATTGCCACCACTAGAAACGCCAGTGACGCTACCATTGCCACCTCCACCACTTACACTGCCGGCAAGACTACTACAACTACTACCACCACCTGTTGTTTTATTTGTTGATGTTGTTGTCATGTTATTAATGTGGGAAATGGAAGAGCAGGATGCGGCATTGGCATTTGCATTGGCAACGACATTGGCATTGGAAATGGCGGAATTATTGGTATTGTTAAAATAAACATCATTAACAACATACTTTGCGATATCTTTATTGTCTACTAACATTGAAGTGGATGAAGAGCAAGAATTCTCTAAGTACAAATGTTCCATAGATTGGGAATTTTGAGCGGGTAGACGTGCTTCATCTTTAAGCTTAAGCGATATGTATTTATCGGGTACTAAACCCTCTTTACCATTAACCGAACCCTGCCACCAATCGTTAGATACTTGTTTTCTTAAAATTATACAATCACCCTTGGTCAACGACAGTTCACGGCTAGAACGAGCATTAAAGTCAAACTGTGCCATGGCTTCTAGTACTTCGGATTCATCTTCTGATGGATATGCATCTGACTCAGGATCTTCAGTCAGTACCTCTGATGGCGAATCTCCAACATCCATGTCAAGCGTGTGCGGAGATATATATTTTTCATATTCCAGGCCACCCAATTCCTTGGGGAATAATTCTTCATGATATATTATCATATTTTTAATAAGTTCATTCACTTGGTTCTGATATTGAACCTGATCTTTATCTTCAGGAGCTGGCATTAGCGTGGGACCGAAGCATATGGCCAAATTGTATGCGTCCATCATGTTCTCATCAGCGTATTCGGATAGATGATTAAGGAAAGCAAAGAGATAACGTATCACTATGACCACAGAATTCGGAAGATTTTGTAAAAATTGCCTTATACCTTTTACCATGTCACCTTTGGTTTGCATTTCAGCTATGGAAATGAAACTTTCAAAATAGAACTTCGGGAATAGCGGCACTCTTAATTCCCTTAAATACAATTTTAACACTCCGGCCACGGAATTGATGTCAGACGCATCGGTGGTATCCGCTAAAGGGTCCTCTCCCCTTTCGAAGGACTCTTTAAAGTTGGCTATTTCTACTTGGGACCCGGACACTCGGAATATGCCTTGATGATGCAACCCATATAGGTTTATGACACGTATACAACTACGAATGATCAAAGGTATATCTTCTCCAGTACACTCAAGGTATTCCTCTAAGGAGCCACCAAATAATTTTGGTCTACCGGATTGATTCTTTCGACCTATTCGTTTACGTTTGCTGTTTATGGGATGTTCTAATATTTCAGTGGTGAAGGCCTTGTTATTGTCCGTTAACAGCATTTCTCTCAAATACTTAGCTTTTGCATCTAGACGCGCTATGCGCGATGTGCCTCGTATGTATTCTCGTATCTTATTGATATAGAAGTCTTCGACTTCTTCTTTTTCAGCCTTTAGTTTGGGATTAAACGCTATTGTGGCACCGCCCTTTTGCAAAAGGCTTTTATTATGCTCCGTAAATGCGGGGCTAACATCACAGTCCTTGCTGGTAAAATGTTCAAGTAACTTAACTTCAGCCATCTCTAGTGTCTTCCAGATTTCTTCCGATTCTGTGCGCAAGGAGTTCAAACGCTGGCCTATCAATTGCAAACGATGTTCCATGTCCACATACAGTTCCTTTTGTACACTCTGTTCGAGCAGATCGTTACTAAACTGACCTTGGAATTCGAAACGTTTGGGAATCATAAAAGCGGCGTGATACTGTTCCATAAACTTTTGTTTGTCCTGTTGACTATCTATAAGATGAATGACATGGGCCAAATTATCTGCTTGACTTAGGATGGCTCTTGCCCGGCCTTGATCTGCAGTCACGTGCATCACTAGACATCTAGAGATCATGGAACTAAAACCTAAGTCCATGCAATCAATCAAATCACTTAAATCATCAATAAAATATTTGTGTATGGTTGTGTTAGAAGATTCCAAACAAAGTTGATACTCATTTTTAGCCTTTAAAGCCTTCATACGAGCATCTGAGTATTTGGTGCGTCGCTTTAGCACCTCCTTTTCAATCATGCGATATTTCTTACTACTACGCAGTTTTTCTTTCTGCATGGTCTGTTCTAATTTCTGTTGTTGGGCTTCAGCAGTCATTAGTTTTACTTCGGCTGCTTTCCATTCTGCTTCGTATTTCTGATAAGTTTTCATTGTGGCATACAACTCCTCCAACACTCTTAATATTTCCTCGTGTATGTCATAGCCAATAGATCGACATTTCTTGTATATCCTTTGGACATCTTCAATTGTTGTCTGAAGTGATGAAACAATATTAACGGAATATAATTCTGATAAAGTGGCATGATCTCTGCTTAACGACTGTGTTTGCTCCAGCAGATGAGACCAGCAGGCAAAGGCTGAAAATATATGCCATTGTTCACGTTTCTGTTTTTGTTCCTTGTGCCTAGCCTGTAGGCTACGCACTAGCTTATCCAAATTCTTGCTATACTCTAATTCTAATTCACCTCTTCGTCGAAAGAGATCCTGCAACTCCTGTATGAGCGACACTTGCGATTCGACACGGGCATCTAAGCATCTTAAATGTTCGTTTAGTTGCTGTCGTATATTATTGAATAAAAACACCTTGCGGGTGGATCCAACTCGTTTCATGGGACTTTTTAACTCTTGTTCGTTTTCATCCATTTTGTTGGTCTTTTGTTTTGTTTATGTGTTTGTGCTTTTTGTTTTCTCTATGTGTTGCTTGTTATTGTTGATTAAAGACTGCTAAATAATACTCTGTTGTTTTTTACTTTTTCCTACAGCTACTGCACAATTGCTTCTGCTGATATCGTTGTAGTTTGACTCTAAAAAGTATAGATGGAGATAAATTATTATGACTGAATATTAAAAAATATAGTGTGGGATATATATAATTTAAAATTGTAGTTGCATTAATAAAATGTTCAGTGGAATCAGTATCAAGTCAATTTAAAGTAAATATTTTATACTTATACAGTGTAATCTCCCTTAAGGGACAGCTTTCTTAAGACCCAACCATAATATGCATTTTTTTCCACGATAGAGCGGGGAGGTTTCCCCATAGCGACAGGTACCGCGACCAGGTTAGGTCTATTGTACCCAACCATAATATGCATAGCCTTGCTTAAACTACTGTCAAAAATTAACAAAAAGTCTCTTAAATGTATTAAAAAAAAAAACAAAATCAAAAAACATTTGATTCCGTTCGGAATGTGCGATCCGTTTCGCACTTTGCTTAAGCAAATGAGTTTCATAAAACTTAACAAAAAGATTTCTTGAGTTCAATATGGTTTGCCTCATATGATTTACATGTATTCGCACGCTTAAGCCAACTAAAGCACATTATGGTTGGGCCTTTAAGCGAACACACACTTTCGATAGACGCTTTTCCATGGTCCTTGCGGCGTTCTCTAGGAAAGCAATTAGGTTTTTTTGAGAGGACAGCCCCCTTTTTTTACGGACACATTTTAGTGGTACTTCCGTGGCTGGTAATGGAGATTCCACTGTATATGTTCCAGGGACAAACAGTTATTATTAGTTTTGCCAAAACCGGATATTTTTAAATCTCCATTTTTCCAATATTGATAAACCGGTAATTTATAATTTATTTATGCGTTTAGGCTGATGTTTGTAACATTTGGAAATATTGATCGTACCCCCACCTTTAAGTATACCGATCCAAACTTATTTTATTGCAATCTAAATCATCTTACTAAATTTAATTGGAATCGGTCAAATACTACTTCCAAAAAGAGCTTTAAATGTTACATTCTTATAACTGTTGGTATTAACATGTAAATTAAGGACAATAACTACTATTTCATGACAAAATGTTGTATTGGTAGGTCCAAAATTAACCATAGGTTCCATATAAACCTCCACCCTAAAATCACTTTAAGACAAACTATAATTTGATCTGGCGGGTAAATGATTGCCCATGGGTCCCAAATAGAGTACACTTTCGATCATAAGATCAGGCTATTCTTTTAATATTTTGTTTCAATGTGAATATTAGGCTTCCTTTTTTGATACATCCTATACCTTAAATTTTCATGAAGAATGTCGAAATTTACATTTAGAACAAAAAATAATTTTGTTTTTCTTACATATGTAAATTAAACAAGTGAATTTTGAGCTCGTGATCAAATAACAGCCAGTAAATGTTACCAAATAAAAACATAATATAATTACTAGGGACGTTACGAATACCGATATATTGGCGATACGTCCGATGTATCGGTACCGGCTATATTTTGCGGTATATACGTAGAAAATTTTTATATTTATTATATTATTTTTGAACAAATAATTTCACTAAGAAAAATTACACATTAAAAAGCAGAGCATCACATCAAAACAGAATAATGAAATTTGTTTAATATAATAAACGAATCAACGAAAATGAAAAATAACTCGGAATCTCATCAAAATTTAGCGGCTGACAGCATTGGCTATAAATGAAAGATTAGAGGATTTAGAAAATTATGAAACCTATTGTTCATCTACAATTCTGGAATCCAAAGACGAATTCAATACCACCTGGCTGGGAAATCTAATTTAACAAATCGCTATGGAAATTTGTTAAACTTAAATCATAAAAATTCCAATGTTTTTTTTTTTTTTTTTTTAAGAATATTCAGTAATTGCCTATTGTACATATGTACCTACTACATGTTTTCAAGTTTGTAAGTGGGCTAAGGGATCAATTAATAAATAACTGAAATATATAAAATTAAATAAATACCCTGTTCCAAAAGTGACCAAACCTTAAAAAAATTGGTTCAAATCTATTTAATTTGTGGTCAATTGTTCTATAGGTCGATCATATATGGTTAAGACCGATTAAGATGTCTAGATTAGGAATGTAACGATACGCCTTTTTGCCGATACGACACCGATACTCAAAATAAAATATCGCCGATATCGATTAAAATTAACAAGCCTTAAGTAGAGTAATTTTTTTATTATACTAAATTTCAATGTAAGAGGTTATCAATATTTAAAATTTAATAAGATTTAGAGAACAAAGAATTAAATTTGAATTCATGATAAAATTAACAAAAAATAAAAAAATACATATTTAACATTTTTATTTTTCGAATGAATTCAATGAGGTAAATTTTAATTTTATAAGCTGTTTTGTAATAGTTCTATTCCTTCAACATTTAACATAGTGTTTTTTCTTAAGCCAACCTTTGTGAAATATTGAAGGATAGAACTACATATTACCAAATGTTGAATATAAGAAGTAACTTATAAAAAAAATAATTCTCGCATTCTATAAAAATTTATTTTAAAAAATATAACAGCGTAAATTTCTTACATTAATAAGATATTTGTATAACAAATAAAGTATTAACAACTGAAATATACGATTTGGCAAGTCCGTTTAAACCAGACCTGCAGTGGATAATAGTCTTTCAGATCCTGCAGAACTAATTTGAAAACTTAAGAATTTCTGCGCCATTTTCTTCAAGTTTGGGTATAAAATGTTATTTCGGTTGTAAACAATCGTATTTTCGTCTTTATAAATAGGTATTTGATGAAAAGAGGCTCATCCTTCTTGGATTCTCTATAATTTATTTTACAAACGGCCCAAAGGACAGTTCCATTAAGACTTATTAGAACTTTCGGAATGCAGAGACATGTTAAGTTGCTTAATAAGACGTTTTTCCATACGATTGAAATATTCGAGCATTGTATCGAGGGGCACGAATTGTAGATACACAATAAGTTCCATTATTTTCTGAAGCCTCAAATCTTTTATTATAATTTTAGGACTATTTCCCATCTTCCTTAAGTTATGTATTATTTTTGTCTTCGGTACTAGGCAAAAAAAAATCATAGAATGTTAAATTGTTTGTTCAAAAATAATCCAAAAATGTTTAAAAAGTATCGTCGTATCGACAGAAAAATATCGCCGATACCGATATATCGGAAAATCTGAAGTATCGCAGATTATCGGTATTCGTTACATCCCTAGTCTAGATTTCTTCAGCTCGCGAACAAAATTTAAAAAATTAATTTAATATTAGCAAAAAACTTTCCGCGACAGCAAAACTGCTACAACAACAAAAGGTACAATTATTACTAGAAATTCAAAATTTTTAAAAAGTTGACCTTGAGGGACGAATTATTTTGCTAAAGGTTCTTTTAATTAAACATAGTTATTTTATGTTGTTTTATTATTGCAAATTAAATTGAAAAATAAGTGATTTAAAAAGTAAAACAAAAGAGAAAAACATTTACAATTTAGCAAATTTACTGATGAACTACAACGACCACCACTGCACCGGCGTCTTACTGATAGACTTGTCTGACTGACCACAGACAAACCACCATACATGTCCACCAACAATAACAAAAAACTTGCCACAAATACGGTTACAATAAAACAAACAACAGGGATAAAAAACGACGCATTCACTTTACTACTCAATCGCTTTTTTTAATAAAAACATTCATTAGCACACATACATTCGTTAAATCTACATGCATATGCATTGTATGTATGAATGTACAAACAACGGAGGGTGAAAATGTCAGTAAAAACAAACTTTTAGTACGAAATAACTAAAGGTACAAATATATTTTATATTATTTATTTAAAAATAGCTACATAGGTACATACATACATATTTAATTATTTTTTATTCCTTAAATATTTTTTTTTTAATTTTTTAACTTCTTCAAAAATAATTTTGTCAAAGTAATAAGCAGGGCAATTATATGCACAAAAAGTTTAAAATATGCATGCATATATGTATGTATGTATGTACTTCCATAGGAACACCGAAAAACACCTTTAAATATGCATGCGAAAAAAACGCAAACTAATAGTTTTTAATTAGATTTATTTAAACAAATGTTTATTACGAAATATTATCATGTTTTTTCCAGTTTTAAAATTGAAATGTTCTTCGGTTGTCAAAGCAAATTTATGCAAAGCATATAGTTATTTTTGGAAAAAAACATGTAAATGCATAATAAATAATTCAAACTGGTTGCAATTAGTAGTGCAGGCCTACGACAAAAAAAAGTCGCTAAACATCGACAAAGAAACTGTAAATGGACTGAGAACTAAATTTAGATTTCGAATGTTTAATATTTAAAGATCATTTCAGGATTTGCGCCTAAATTTCTTAACAAAAGATAAGACAAAATTAGAAAGTATTGGCGGCCAAGCCCGATCATATGATACCCTACACCACAGAATTTATGGTTAAGTTTTCGAGAACGTACCCTAATACTCATGGTCCGCAAGAACAAAATCATGTTTAGGATAGGTGTAAAAGTTCTTTGTGATAAATATTATTAGTGATCTGAAGGTTGAACATACCTTAACAAATATTTGACAAAAAAAATCCAAAAAAGCGTGACCAGTTGTTGAAGTGATGTACTACACTTTATTTGTAAGAAGATAATCACATAATGTAGTTTATAAACTGTTAAATCATGTTTGGTTTAGCCAAACTTTTTACAAAGCAAATAATTTTTTTTATAAAACTAATGGTTACGTGTAGGACGTCAAATATTTAATAGGTGTGAACATAGCTTAAGGAAGGGCGTTTATATAGCAGCTTTGGTTAATTTTGGATCTAGCAGCGCAAAGTTATTGTCGCGAAATTTTATGACAACACCAACTTATAAAAGCAAGTTATGGCATTAAACACTATTTTTAGGAGTAGTATTATTATGGGAGATAAGGTCAAAAATGGACCGATTCCAATAAACCTTGGTAAGCTGATTTACATTGAAATAAAATAGGTTTTGACCAAATTTAATCTATATACCAACATAAGATGGTTTATGATCACAAAGAATCAATTCCTAAAATAAGCTTTTATGGGGGCTTTATAATATTATGGACAGACTGTCACCATTTTTAATAGGATTTTTCTTAAAAATTGTACTTTGCGCACATAATTTACATGGACAGCCAGCCAACCAGCTGAACATCGTTTGATCGACTCAAAAAGAGATTCTGAGTCAGTCGGAATACTAAAAGGTGGATCTGGGACCAATATTTTAAGGTGCTACAAACGTCCGCTATACCATTTCCGCCTGCATAAAAAGGGATCCTCCACATTGCATTATTTAATTTATATTAAAATATAACTCATATTCTGCGATTTAACAATATTTATCTATTTGTTTCATAATTTTTTCTTAGACTTTTATAAAATTTCAAACTTTTAAACGGCTGTACTAATAAGATATGGCAACGTTGCTAATGGTACTTTAAATGTGTACAAATTAGTACAATTTATTAATTGTACCCACATCCCTGGTAGCAGCGCACTATGCATACATTTATTTTCCATATATTTATGCCTTTTTTGTTGTTGTATTTTCTGTAAGTATACCAACGAAAAGTGATTCCGGGAGTCTTTATTTTCTCATATGATTTTGCAACTGTTTTAAACAAAAGAAACGACATTTTGTAAACTAAATAAGGAACATATTAAGAATGTTTTATTATTTTTGTTCTAAGACACATTAATTTATTGTTACAACTTACCTACTCAAGAAATATTAACGAATTTACTTAACTAAATAAAATTCTAAGCACTCTATTGAACTAATGGCGTTTCTTTCATTATTCAACTCAACAAAAGCACACAACTAATCAGCCATCCATCCATAAGACATCCCCATTTAAGAAGATACATATACAATACAAAATACATGCATATTTTTGTTTAACAAATCAATGTTAAAAGAAGTGTACTCTTTTTTTGTTTAAATACATTTTTGATAAAACCTTAACACAATTTTGCATAAAATTTCTATAAATTTATATTTTCACACTTGGTCTTTCATTTAATAAAATGCATTTAGTACTATTTACCTTATTTTATAGAGGTTAATGATAACTTAAGTTATCAACGTAATTTTTAAATTATTTCTTTGTAGTATCTTTATTTAAGTATAATTCCATTTTCATTTATTTTTAAACAATCACTATGCACATTTACAACACAAACACAATCATTTTTAACGTACAATTATTAATTTTATATTTAAGTTTCTTAAAATTATTTAAATATTTGTTGCTTAAATTTATTTTAAAATAATAAAGCACCTTAAATTATAGGAGTGCATTTAATTTAAAGCAGACAAGGAGTGTGAAAATTTCTGATACGAAATCGTATTTCTTTTTTAGTTTTTCTCTTTCTGTTCTTTACTTTTAGTTCCACGGTTCTCTATCTTGTTTCGGCGACACCCCAATGTACATATGTACAACATGTAGTTTTTAATTTTTTTTATGTTTCCTTCTCCATTTCAGTACTTTTCTATACATATTCATAAACACATACATATATATATTGTTATTTTTTTCTATTTGTGAAGAGGACTTTGAAGGTACATTTTGTTCTTTTTCTCATTATTTTGTTTTCGTAAACAAATGCAGAGTTGTCGTCCTTTAAAACATTTAAACAATTTGTAACCACAATTTTATTTTACTAATTAAAATTTATTTACATATGTGTATACAAACAAATTTTTGTAACTTATGTCTTGGATTTGGATTTTTTATTAACTAATGAAAATAAAATTGTTAATTAATAGGTATGTAGGTATATACTAGGTACATATAGTTTTCAGATGTGAATAATACGAATATCAGCAACTCTGTAATGTGGCAAGTGTTGTATTTAAAAAAAGAATTGTTTTTGTTAATTTTGTTTTGTTTTTTAATTCGCTTAGATTTTTGTGCAACTGGGTGCTGAAAATATATATATTATCAATAAATAAAATAATTTGCTGTAAGCCTGTAACTTTTAGAGGTTTTGGAAATCGCTAAATTTTATTAATGTATTGTTATTAGTAGGGCAACCAAATAAAAAAGACCCAAAAAACAGTTTTAAGCTCTTAAAAAAAAAAACGTTTAAAAACATGGAAATAAGCTGTTAAATAAAAAAGCAATATAAATTTATTGTTTATTTTCCCCAATACAATTTCGAAAAGAAAACTCGATATATTTGGAGTCAGCACGTTCTTGTATATAGAAAAAGTTCTTGCTGCGTATACAGATGTTAAGGGAGCATATTTAAAATTAAGTATTTGCTCTGAAGTATATTTTATACGATTGGACTCACAATTCCGTTTGCCTCTCAAAATATCCCCAATATCATTTAGTACCGAAAATCATTTCCTTTACGTTACTATACCAAAAACAGAGAGAAGGGGAACTAACAGCCGTTATATTATACAAAAAATATGTACATATGTATATTTAAAAAGAAGTGACTGTGTAACTGAGCAATTTGAACGTTACAGCTATGGAATTTTCGAGAGAAAATAATTTAAACAAGCAAATAATAAAATTCGTTTATAAAAAGGCTTAATACTAAAAACTTAAAACATAAAAAATATACACAACAATATAAAAGGTACGTTACAGCCCCGCTAAGACAGAGTAACATATAAATCAAGTAAGAAAGTATAGTCGGTCAACCCTGACCTTGCGATACCCAACACCACAGTACAGGCGGGCCTCGATTATCCGTGATCCGGTTAACCGGTTACCCCGATTAACCGTGATGACCAAAGATCAGCCTATTGTTTTTTGTTTGCAATGTTTTCAGATTGTTTGCTTCGATAAACCGTGATTTCCTCTATTACCCGTGATGGCAATACAATATTGTATTCTTTTTTTTGCTTAACATGCAGTCTATAACTGACATAAAATGCTTAACCCTACGGCCACACGTGCAATTTGTGATGTCTTAACACAAGCAATAACGCCGGCAGAATAACTTCGTCAAATTGGCAGTTTTAGGTGGAGAACACGTAAAAACAAGCTAAAGACAGGTTGTGTGTTATATTCATAGCGAAGGAAAAGTTTAGCGCTTAAACATAGTATTCATCGCTAAAAATAACAATATTAAATATTAACGTGCTTGTTATATTTTTTTTGCGCTTTAATTTTAATTATTTATCAGCCACGCGCGTATTTTTGACAAGTTGTATAAAAAAGTTAATAAAAAGCAACAAAAAAAGCTGTCTGTCAAACTTAAACGTCAAGTTATGTTATAAAATAGCTTTCAAGACAGATTGCTTAACAACGCTGTTAAAACACAAACAAAACACTAACATGAGGAGGCTATACCTAACACTAACATGATGTTAGTGTTAATGTTAACCATTTGATGTCAGTTGTAGCCTGGGTGTTACCCTAGGTCTACACTAAAGATAATTATCTCAGCAATTTGGCAATAACGTCGGCAGAATAACAGAGCAATATTTTTTATTGCTCAGCTTATGTTAAAGGCATGGGAAAACGCATTTATGTCAACTCATAATATGAAAAAAATCAAGGAAGAAGGTGCAGTGTAAAAACTCCCGCCATCTTGCAAAAATTATTTTTATTAATATAAATTCTATCTTATTCGACTTATTTTTTAAATGTTTATTAATTTGTTTAAGATTGAGAACTTTTTTATATAAATATATAAATTTTTATTAAATTTGTTGTTTTTGGTAAAATAAAATTTATATTTTTATATAAAAAAAACTTAATTTTGAACAAATTAATATAAATTTAAATAATAAAGATCGAATAAGCAAAAAATTATATTAAAAATAATTTTTACAATTTTATATTAGTGTTTATTTTATTCTTTAATTTAATTATTTTACTACAATAATTTGCTACAATATCACAAAATTATTTTCTTTCCCACACAATTTGCTACTTGAGCTATTTTTTATTTTAAATATACAAATTATTAATTTTTCTTAACCAAAAAGAAAATTAAAAATTTTCAAAACTTCATCGCGGTTGTGCGTAAACTTTTTTGACCTTAGCAAAAAAAAAATAAATATCGGACTTTGCTATGCCAATTTTGCTATTTTAAAAAATTGTTAAAAAGTTTATCCCTAATGCACACCAATGTTCACTTGTTAAATAATAAAAATATGTATTAAAAAAAATTGTTATTCGACTAACCGTGAAAATTGATTATCGGTAAAACCATCACGAACAATCGAGGCCCGACTGTATTTAAAACCATATTTTCGAGAGTGTGTATCTATATGAATAGGGATATATCTATGTTTTCTATTTCATTAAAACCGGTTTGATAGTTTCTGGTAGGCAGAAATCACACCCTACACAATGGCACAAATACCCTATTCCAGAAAGCAGCTAAGTGAAATTATGGACCGATTCGCTCTTGTGCCAATTAGAACCTATGTAACAAATTTCATTAAACTATATTCAAAATTGCGACCTATACCTTGCGCAAAAGCTTACACGCACAGCCAGCCAGCCAGACGGACGGACATCGTTAGAAGTGATTCTAAGTCGATCGGTATATTTTAGGACCAATATTTTAAGGTGTTACACACATCAGCACAAATGCATAATACCCCTGTCGGATTTTTATAAATTGGCTCAAGGCGAGCTGGCTCAACTTAAAGTTGACTTTTTGCTAACTAATTTACAACTGACTTCAAAACTAACTTATGTATATGTACATGATAAAGTTGTGGGTCAATATTTTTGCATTTTTGTATGACTGTCTATTTCTGGATATGTATTGAACTAACCCTATGGTACCCTTTCCACTCTTGTGGTACGGGTATAATAATAAACTGTGATAATATAAGCTGTAGGGCCTATATTGTACAAGGAAAACACAAATATTACCATAACGTTGAACGATTTTTTAAACCAGAGCTGTTATAGTACAAAAATGGTCGAATTTTTTAGTATTTAGTGCCGGTTCACACACGTCAAGTTTTTCTCGTTAAGTCTTGATCTTTCTGGAAAGAAGGGAAAAGAGAATGCCATTTCTTTTCCCCTCTCTCCTAAATACTCAAGACTTGACGAGTCAAACTTGACGTGTGTGAACCGGCACTTATAAAAAAAAGTTGCTAATAAAAAAAAAAAAAATAACGATTTTTGCAAAAAATTTTAAATAAGTTTTTTTCGTATGAAAAAATTAAAATGGCAAAATAAGTAAAAAATGCAATATTGCAAAAATATCTAAAAAAAGCCGATATGTATTGCCAAAATAAGCAACAAAAATGCCCTTACAAATATATGTAGCTAATTTTCTGTTTATGATCGGAATTTGTTTACAATCAAAAACATTCTATTCTGTAAACCAAAAAATAAGCATTTACTTTTTTTTGGTTGGCCTTGTCATTAGGTATACATATCTTGTAACTTTGAATAAATATAACAAACATTAATGTAAAAACGAGTACGACATTTTACCTCAATTAACAGTTAAAATCAATTTTCCGGAACGCGTCCGGTCCTGCCAATCCCGAGATTTGACATAAAAACAGGTTTTTGTTTCTGTTTATGACTTTACAAAAACAAATTTCGCCTTGCAAAATTAAATCATCAACGCACAATAAAATTAATTTTGTAATTTTTATTGTTCATAAGTACCCAATTTCATGGGATATGAATAAGGAAGTATTTATAATACAAGCGTATACAGAAATTTCATAAAAGTATGGAGTTTCATGTTCTAAACGTTATGTTTAGTTGAAAATTTTATGAAAAAAATATTATTTTTCAATTTTTTTTATTTAAATTTTATTGTTTGACAAAAACGGGTGTGTTCTTGAATCCAAATCCACTCGAAAGTGGATTACTTCAGCATTTATACATTTTCAATTAGAGTAGTAAAGGAGCATGTACTCGGCATGTTTTTTACATCTGACTTGTCAACTTTTCAAGTCATATGTAATTGTGTATGTCTGTCAAAACATCTGTTTCAGATAAGGTTTAAAATATTCGGTCACAAACGTACATGTAATTTGATTCTGGCATTGTCTCTGTTTTTTTAGCATAGTTATTGCAGAAACCAAAGTAGTTCTCGGTTTCAAAATAGCGAGCTGCCGCCGCAAAAAATTTCATTTGCTTTATTGTAAAATATTAACTTCAGCCAGCTAATGATTCCGTCAATAGTTTACCGCCGCTTCTCTGACACAGCTGATTTCAGATGGTCTGTCAAAAGAAAATAGAGCATGCTCTAATTGAAATTTTGTCAGATGACTTTGCATCTGACTTTTACAAAAGCAATGTTATAAAAGTATCACACGTCATGTATGTATTTTTCAGTGGAAAATTTGACAAGCCAGATGTAAAAAACATGTCGTGTACATGCAGTTTAAGGCGTTGGTGAAAGTAAAACGAATCGACTTTTATTCTAATATGTGATAACATTTAAAAAACTAATTTGTTCCTGTAAGTTTTCTGATTTTTTAATGATTTATAATAAATAGTAGACTTTGCTTTCCTACCGCTATTAGCAAATTTTTGCTAATTTCCGCTAATTTAGCAATTGTTACCGAATTTTTGTCATTCCTTATAATTTAATACACTTTTAATCAATTTTATGGCTTGTTTGAAATATTAAAATTACTCGCGAATTTTTTTTGTTATTTTACGAAATTTTGTTTTTTAACCATTTAGCAATTTCAAATATTTCTTTTTATTCATATTATATAATAAATAAATTTTAGGGATTGTTTAAAAGTTTGTAATTTTTCGCGAATTTTAGTAATTTTGAGATAGAAGCGATTTTTTACAGCTTTCATGATTTTTAAAAAATATTAGTCTTTCCTATCACGCATCGGTTAGCAAATTAGTTATTTCAACTAAAGTTTTTTCGAACAAAACTTCAAATACACAAAAACATGCGAATTTAAGAACACCAATTGTAAATTATGCGGATTCAAAAAATTTTTCGTTTTCAGTTGGAATCGAAACCTAGAACATACCTGATAATTAAATATTTTCCAAAAAAAAAAAAAAAAAATCGGAATTTTTATACCAACACCACAATAGTGGATAGGGTATTATGCATTATTGCTGTAAGTATACCGATCGACTCAGAATCACTTTCTGATTTCATCTGACGATGTCCATCCGGCTGGCTGTCCATGTAACCTTGTGCGCAAAGTACAGGTCGCAATTTTGCAGATAATTTGATAAAAAATATGGCACAAAGCTTCTTATTGCCACAAGGACCAAGCGTTTTGAAAAAGTAGTGCCACGAATAGAGATAGGGTATATTTTTGCATCTCAGAAACTATCAAACCGATTGTAATTAAATTTAAAACATAGATAGATTTATATAGCCAGGCACTCTCGAAATTTTTTTTTTAAATACTGTGGTGTAGGGTATCATAAGGTCGGGCTTGACCGATTATACTTTCTTACTTGTTTATTTTTGTAACAACTTTTAAATGAAGTTTGATGGTATTAATTTTATGTTTGGCTGTGCTAAGCAAAACAAATTATTATCAACTCATACGTAAATTTGATGAAGGTTATAAAAAAAATATCAAACACTCTTTTTCAAAAAACTATTTATGCTTATTTGTTTAGTAAACTTCAGGTAACAAAACTCCAGAATTTTTAAAAATTTTTCGCTATAATATTGAAAAATGCTTTTACTCTAAAGCGTTAATTTTAAAACAAAAAGTCGATAAGACAGTACCTATTTGAATTTTAATTGCTTAAGATGGCATTTCGTATATGAAACGCCACAATATGTAAACTCTCCTTTTATCCTATATTTTTTTAATATATTTGCTTATATTATTGTTGTTTGTATTGAATTTAAATTTTAAAATTATAATGATTTGAATATATCGTTATGTTTTCGTTAAAAAATTGTACGGGTTTTCCTTAATTGTACTTCTAACCTAACATACATGCGCTCATAAATACTGTAATGTTATAATCGCAGAATACCAGTTATAATCATGGTGGAATAAGCAGGAGGCATCGTAACGGCAACAAATACAACATTACAACAAAAATAGAAATTACATTTATTGAATTCATAAGCTTTAAACTATTATTATAACAAAAAGAAAATTATACATTAAAAATAATTCATTTTTCTATTTTTTAAAGCAAGAACTTAACAAAATACATACAACAAAAACATCACGTCACAATATTAAAAATAGATAGATGCAATGTCATTGATCGGCACATTTGTTGTAAATGCACAAACAATTCTAAATTCATACAAATTATTGTCAATACATATAATGAGGGTTTTTACGAGGTCTCCAATCTAGCCATATTGTCATCTATATATGGGCATTTCCATTTTGACATGTCGTGATATTTGTACCACAAAATGTAAAAAAATTAAATGAAGAAGCCAAATTTGTAAAAAGGGTTTTTATATATACAAAGTAATGAAGTAGCACTATATTCAGAAAAAAAATCACAGTAATCGAAGCTAAGGATTTGCAGATATAAGCAAAAATATGCGCTGGCGTGACGTTAAAAAAACGGAAGTGGATTTTGACTTGCATAAAAAACTGAATAAGACTGCGAATTAAGCAAGATGTTTTGTATTAAACCTTTTTTAGTTAACTTTGGACTAATACAGATTTATTTTTCAAGCTATAAAATTTATAAATCTTTGCTCCTTTTAAGGTAAATATGGGCATTTTCAGAGAAATTTCTACTTTTTTAATGTAACGACAGATTACAAATAAGGTTTTATTTTCGGACCATGTTGTTCAATCGTTATCCCTTTTGTCACTAAATGTAGAGCTCGTTGCGCTTTACACCAAAATATAAAAAAGTAAACTGTATATATATAACATTTTTTGAGAAACAATTTAAAATATTTCTGGCGTTACGTTACAAAAAGTAGACTTTTCGCTGGAAATGCCCATATATAAAATAGGATGTGTGTATGTTTTTTTTCAGGGAATCTTCAGAATATTCAGGCGGGTGACACTGTGAAGTCTGATTTTCAGTCTGGGGGCGGAGGGGCGTGGCAAAATCCATAACTTGAGAACGGCTTGACCGATTTTTTCTTTAAAATGATCGTCATGGTCCAACTTAGGTTTTTACGGAAAGAAAATTTTGCCCCGCCCACTTTTACGCCCACTTTTTTCGATTTACCAAAAATCAGAAAACGGCTCAATCGAGTTGACTAATTTTTCTTTCAAATGTTCGTATTAATCAACTTTAAGTTTTCATCGAAAGAAAAATTTACCACGCCTACTTTTACGCCCATTTTTTCTTTAAGCGCATAACTGGAGAACGGCTTGACCGATTTGGACCATTTTTTCTTTAAAATGATCCCCATGGTCTAACTTAGGTTTTGCGGAAAGAAAATTTTTCCCCGCCCACTTTTACGCCCACTTTTTTCGATTTTCCTAAATTCCAAAAACTGCTCCATCGATTTGACTAATTTTTCATTTAACTGTTCGTATTAATCCATTTTACGTTTTCATCGAAAGAAAAAATTACTACGCCTACTTTTACGCCCACTTTTTCTATTAAGCGCATAATTTGAGAACGGCTTGACCGATTTGGAGGATTTTGCTTTAAAATGATCACCATGGTCTAACTTAGGTTTTGCGGAAAGAAAATTTTGCCCCGCCCACTTTTTTCGATTTACCTAAAATCAGAAAACGGCTCTTTACACCAAATAAAAAATAAACAAAAAACATTGTCTATGCGCTGGCCTTAAGATGAAGTAAAAAATAAATATAATTTCCAATTTGCCTTAAATACATGTGTTTCTTTTTCCATTGAACCCATATCTACACCATATGTACATAAGTTATTCTGTAAAAAAACTTTATAGGTATTTCATGGATTTTTATTTAAAGGCCGTAAATTTCGTTTAAAGATCAATTTAAATCGTCTGGTAATACAACACTAATGTTTGCTTAGGGCCAGAAACGCGGACCGGGTCAGCTAGTAGGCTATAAAATTAAAACCACTTAAAATTTTTTGTTTTTGAATTACAAACGAAAAAATGCCTTAAAATAAAATAGTTAGGAGAAAAAAATTTATTATTTTAAGAAATTTTTTTAACGTCAAGACCAATAGTTTGGAGCAATTTTTAAATTATGACTTATGAAAATGTGACTGGATAGGAGACCTTGTGAATACCCTAAATACTTTGCCAATAATTTGGTTGCAACTTTAGAACAGTTTGTTCTTCCGCTATTAAAATTGGAAGCAACTTTGGAATCAGGGAAAATTTCTTTGAAACGTTTGCTGCTACAATCAGTTGAAGCGTAGCTGTGGCAATGAATGAAATGAAGATACTGTTTTTTGATGACTACCTGATATATTTCGCTTACACATTTACATTTACACATGAATGTAATTTCTTGAAAGTTGCAATACACTTACACTTTTTCACTTACATTCACACAATTTTTGTACTTTCAGCCAATCGGCTGTTTCTACTATTTTTAGTTGTCCTGCAAATAATATTGGACCACCTGATCCATTTTGAATAAATGGACTACTGCATGGACTGGTCCGATGTAATGCAAGTATGGAACATGCCATTGTCAAAAATTGTTTGTAGTGAGACGATATTTCTCGTTTTTTATCGACATGTTTTCGCTTTTAAACGAAGCTAAAACTAATCCTCTTGTGTATACAATGGAGTAGTTTTAAAACTACTCCTTTGTAATCCAAAGCTTTGTTATAAGGCACTGCCGTGACTTTTGGACTAGTCCTAGTCCCTTGTGGCCTACATTTTACACGCGTGTTTGGACTAGTACTAATATTTGCAGGGTGATAATACGTATACTCCACTTGCAAGAAAGTTCTTTCATGTGTAAACCCCGGGTTATGTCTACCTGTTTGCATGTGCCGTTTTATATCTGTTTTACACACAGGACGTTGGAAAACAAAACAAACCTTTTACGTTCTTTTTCGTTATATTTGAATCACAGCATACAACCAAGAAGTGTTAACGTTGGCAGTTGTTCAAAACGAAGACAGGCGAAGCCAAGGCGAATTCATAAAGGTGACATTTTCAAGTCATCTGTTTAATGTTTATTTCCTTGGGTGTATACTGAATGTCAAGCGTTGTTTACATTTTATGAAAAAAATTTGTTAAAATTAAAAAATCAATAAAAATATAAATTCTTGAAAAAATGTTATAAATGTTATAAAACTAAAAAGTGAACATAAAATTTAAACACAAGGATTTTAAAAGGCGTAAGGAATAAATGGAGCCACAATAAATTTGCAATACAGAAAAAAAAATTACCTTATAAAGCAATTGTGTATATTTTATAAACAAATAATTTTGACATTCACTCTTACTTTTTACAAAAACAAAATACGTAGTTCTATCTCATGATGCGGTCACCTGTAGAATTCGCCTTGGGCGAAGCAAACAATCCTGCGAGTGTTTTTATACTTTTTTTTTCGCAAAAGCAGCATTTTCTTCTGAAAAGCACTAATGGCACATTTATTTTTTTAAATGCAACGCTAACAAAATGTTTTAGGACAATCGGCGAACGCTAAGCCGTCCCTTACGTCCGCCAAAGTTTTTGAAAAATCGTTAAGTCCGACTTTTATGCTTTATAATTTGGAAAATATTATTTTAAATAAAAATCGTTTACAAAGAAGTTCTTATTAGTGACGTTTTTAACAACTTTTGTCTTAATAAGTTTTCTCTAAATCTCATATTTAACAAAAGGAAACAAAAATAAAAAAGAGCAAGCAGCAGCATTGATGCGACTTTTTTCTTTAGAACTATTTTTTCTTACACACGTCGATTCAGGTTCAATATTTGCGTTTGCTTACAAAAAAAAAATAGTCAAACGTGTATCATTTCTACTAGGGAGATCAATTATTCGATTTTTTTGAATAACCGGTTTTCGAATATTCCGAATAGTTGATATTTTAAAAAACCGGTTTTCGGTTAAGCATTTCAAAAATAACAGGTTAACCGGGTTTAATTCGAATACATAAAAATACAAAAATCAAATTAGTTTTTGTAATAAAAACTCGATTTGAATTAAAACAAAACTATTCACGAAAGTAAGGAACCAACACAATACATAGATATGACTTAAGGTATGTTCAGACCTAGCAAATGTTTAAAGATAAAATAAAAAAAAAAGCGTGACCAGTTAATTGCTTAAACTTAAGCTTTATTTTTAACAATTTATATTTATTTGCTAAGCTTTATGTGTAAGATAATAGTTGTATTTATGTACATATAATGTAGTTAAGAAACCGTTAAATAATGTTTGCTCTAGCCAAACGTTTTGCAAAAGCAAACAATTTTTTAAGAAAACTAGTGGTTACGAGTAGGACGTCAAATATTTAATGGGTGTGAACATAGCTGTAGAAATTTTGGAAACCTTGGTTTTAAAAAATTATAAAAATTTAATAAATTTATTATTTAAGATATTCTCCCAAATTTTTTTTAAATGAGTTTTGCTCATTACATTGCAAAAGTCAAAAAAACATTATGACTGTTGTTACATTTTGCCTTGACATTTTTTATAAAAAGTTCAAGTTTGCCTAATATTCAATTAGAAAATCAGTAAGAAAGTATAGTCGGTCAAGCCCAACCAAATGATACCCTACACCACAGTATTTAAAAACACATCATACTTATGTGGGCATATAAATACGGATTTATCTATGTTTATAAACTTCATTAAAATCGGTTTGAAAGTTTGTGAGAGGCAGAAATTGCCCCTACCTCCCCTTGTGGTCCTATTTTTAAAAAGTTGTATAGCTTATCTGTCCATATAGATATGGATCAACCTATGAAATTGCCCCTACCTCCCCTTGTGTTCCTATTTTTAAAAAGTTGTATAGCTTATCTGTCCATATAGATATGGATCAACCTATGTTTTTAATTTCATTAAAATCGGTTTGAGAGGAAGAAATTTCCCCTATCTTCCCTCATGGTCCTACGATTCGGCCTATTTCCAAAAAGAACCTATGTCCCGAATTTTATCAAATTATGTATCTCCAAATTTGCGACCTGTACTTTGCGCACAAGGTTACATGGACAGCCAGCCAGCCAGCCTGCCAGCCAGTCGGATGTACATCGTTATACGTTAAGGTGGTTCTAGGACGAATATTTTAAGGTGTTACACACATCAGCACAAATGCATAATACCCCCTCCACTATTGTGGTGTGGGTATAAATACTTAAATTACGGGTACATTTATAACAGAAGTAAGGAAAACTTATATAAATTACACATTACTAAAATAACCGGTTTATTTTACTAAAATAATCGGTTTATTCGATATTCGAAAAATGGACATTTTAAAATATTCGACTTGGGCAAAACTAAAATAACCGGTTAAGACCGGCCGAATACTATTCGATCGATCTCCCTAGTTTCTACCATACCTACCCGCTTTCTCAAAACTGTCACTACAGACTAGAAATATATTAAAGAAAAAGGCCCATAACTGCCAAGGCATCGCCCCTAGGGACATAAAATGTATGACGGACCTTTATAAGTTTTGTTTTTGCTTAACATTTTCTTAAAACATACTTGCCATAGATCTCTACCCCTTAGGGGGCGCCTAAACAAATATAGCGGTTAAATACAAATCTTAAATTTGGCCCCTGCATCGCCTTGGATGCCCCTAGATGAGTTAAATGTATGACCGATCCCACATAATTTTTTATCGCCCTCATTTATTTTTAGCATACCTACCCGCTACCTCTATTCCTTAAGGGGACTCCCATACAAAATGTTCAATACAGACTAGGAATATATTGAAGAAAAGGCCCCATAACTGCCAAGGAGGATAAAATGTATGATCGACCTCCATTAGTTTTTTGTTTTAAACATTTTCCTAAAACATACTTGCCCTTTATCTCCACTTTTTAGAGAGGCTCCCATAGGTACAAATATAGCGTTTTATGAAATTCTTACCCGGTTTAGGTTAAAACACCAGCAGCCGTATTCATAATGAAAATTTGACATGAAGTTAGCTGCCAACCGTTTGCCAACTTGTGAAAAACAGCTGTTTAATGTCAAACAATTTTGTTGGCTTTTTTTACTTAACTGTTTTTTTTTAATTAACTGTCTTTTACTTAATTTATTTTAATTTTAAAAACTTTTTAAAATTTTTATATGTGAAGGAAAAAACAAAAAAAAAGGAACAAATGGCAAAACGTGTTGCATTTTTGAGTAATACAATGTGGCATCAAAAAATTCAGAGTTGATTTATTAAAAGTTGGTATGTGGAGAAAAGTTCGTTATGAATTAACTCTGTGCTAACAAGCTTAATCGGCATTCTAGTTAGCAGCTCGTTGTACGTAGTGTACAAACTGTGGCTAACTTTTTGTTATGAATACGGCTGCAGATGTCCGGTTGGTCTGTTTTTTTAAATAAATAATAAAAATGTTTTTCAACAAAATTAAAGATACGTGATTCATTGAATATGCGTTTCTTTAATATATTAAAAATTTGATTTTTTTAGTGGCTTATTCGATATTTTTCAATTTATTTTGTTTAATAAGAGATTAAGGAAAAACTTGTTAAGAACTATTCTACAAAATTAATATTTTCTAAGTTATGAAACATAAAAGTTAGATTTCATGTAGGGACGGCTTAGCCTTCGCCGATCGTCCTTAATTTTTGTTTGCGTTGTTTTTTTTCAATTTCAATTCGATTCTAACGGTCACCCTAAAGTAGATACATATGTATAGAAAACTGGCTCAAAGTTCTATCTAACGTTATTAAAACAATCATGATTTGAGTTTAAAATTTTAAGTACTTTACTAACAAAATACATGGTACATAGATTTAAATAATTCTTTGGATGCATTAACTTTAATAAAAATTTATATTATACAACTTATGTATATAAAATGAATTGTTTACATTGATATAAATACGTTTGTATGTCGGTACATATTTTTTTACTTTAATTTTAGCTTAGATACAAAAATAATATACTATACACATTCGTTATTAAAAAAACAATTTTGCATCAAAATAATTTATGTATGTATTTCAAATCAAATAATTTTTTTCACAGACTGTCCCTTGATTTCTAACAATAACTTCGTTCGCCTATCTTACATTTTAAACAAAAACAATTTTCAAAATATTGTTTTTGTTTTAAATATAAGTAAAGAGAACGAAATTTTTGTTAGAAATCGTGGGACAGTCAGTTCATTTTATTATATTTAAAAAAAAAAATTAAGCTCCATAATCAAAATTTTATAGCAATTAAGGTCATATTTTTTTTTTAAGAATCAGATCGATTTTTGTCACTTTAATATTCTTAAAGCGGTTTATTAGAAATAAATGCCAAATTTGTATTAGAATATTGGCAAGTTAAGATTTCTTATTTTAAACGGACTTGAAATATTATCATTGCTTAATAAAATAAATAGTGGGTTTTAAAATTAAAATTATAATCAGGTATGTTTTGGAAATCGAATGAAATTGAAATCTAATAAATATTGAAAACGATCCTGTTTTTCTGACATTTACGAGACATCAGGGAAGGACAGTTAATTTATTTAAAACAAAAATTATATAAAGTATCTTGATCCATTTCAATTTCACTCGGATTTTATTTCTAGAACATGGACGATTACTTCAATATTTTTATTTTCATTTAAACTATGAAATGTAGTTATTCAAGCACATACAAAATACATATGTATGTACATATGCATGTATTAATACTTAAAATTATTTGTTTAAAAAAAAATTTAAACTTTGGACTTTAAAAAATGTAAAATATGTATCTTATAAATAACTTTTTGATTCTTTTCGTAACCAATCCAGTATAGTTTGATAATTTGTATTCATCCAATTGACATTGACTTGTGCGTGTTCAACAATTTGTTGAGATAAACGACTGTTATCCTTCAACTCATCTGCTACAAACGTTTGTAATTCTATCAAATGGTATTTTGAATTAATGCGTTTTGTGGCAAATTTTAAAATTGTATTAAAATTAGACATCGAAGATCCCAAGCTAAAATTAATTAAAAAATATTACATTTTATTTTCTATTTAACTAAAAAATAAATACAAAATTTAACTCACTATGCTTTTATATCTTCCCAATTATTGCGTATAAAATCGAATGCCATTTTTTGACCGACAACATTTGATGAAACGGCCGCAAATACTCGATAAACATCTTGTTTTCTTATTCCCATGTCTGCTGTTATTGAGTAACGTAAATATCTTGATAAGATCCATGGTTCTTTGGAACAGCCTAAAGCAGTTAATATTATTTCTTTTTCGGTAGAAACACTGGATTTTAAATAACGCTCAAATGCGAATTCCCATTCAGCCTCCGTGCCATATTGTACGGCTGTACAGTAAACAATGCCCCGTAAATTAGGGGAAATACTACAAATAACAATTTAAGAAATAAGAATAATTAAAAAAAAAATATATTGTATGAATATTTCATAAATTCTCAAATATATACTCACGGATTATTTGCATCGGGATTAGGAACTTGAATCCAATTTTGAAAATGTCTTACACTATCAGATATACAACCCTGATGTCCCAAATGACAAGCCATATTTAAAATTTCCACACGTTTAAAATGCTCCAACATATTATTTTCATCTGCAGAATCCCTGAATCCCAATTTATTATAAACTTTATTAACCAATTTCAAAAGATAATTCTGAAAAATATAAATATAAAATAAATTTTAAAATAAACTAAATGCAATATTAATTTATTGCACCTTAAACATGTCATAATCACCCTGACTAACAAACATGGAGTCAATAAATTGAAAAGCATTTACTGCCGACTTCCAAGGCGCATGATCATCTTCATTTATTAAGTAACGCGTTAGATTTAAAGCTGTATCATAATTTAAGTAACCTGCTCTGGCCAAATTCATGGCATCATCTATTAATTGTGCTCTATTAGAGGGAGCAAATTGTTTAAATTTTTTGGGATCCATCAAATCGTTTGTTATGGTTTTCCAATTTGACAATTCATAATTGATGCGATAGTAACCGCTTTGCTGGATATTGAATATATACCAATCCGCAGTTGTCAAATTGCGACTTTCAATTTCGTAAATTTTAGATCTGGGTATCCAGGTCAAAGGTCGTGTGTTTTCAAAATCTAATTCTTCTGATGTCGTATATGTAATTGGTATCCACCAAAGAGCTTCCTCTTCTACTTCTTTATTACTTTGATTTTTCGAAGTTTCGTAAACGAAACGCTGTTGTTCCAAACGAATGACATTTGTATTTGGATGTTTTGAAACATGTACTACAGGAAAACCAACTTGTAATGTCCAAGTATCCATGATATCCTTAACTGTTGTATCACGATCTAAAAGACCCTCAAGCTTAGCTTCTAAAGTTAACGAGTGCCACAAATCATCTTGTTCAGCGGAACTATAGGCCCTGCAAATATTAAGACCATAATCAACAATCTTTTTTACTCATATAAATTAAACTAAAGAAATATATTTACATTTCCTTTAAATAACGATTTAAGCCTCGTCGAAATATAGTGGAAGTCAAGAAGTGACTCATCATTCTAATAATAGTAGATCCCTTGCCATACGAAATACGATCAAATATTTCCGTTATCTCCTCAGGATTGCCCACTTCAACGGATATTTTGTGTGATGTTGATAAAGCGTCTAATTGAAAAACATTTTGCAATTCATTGACCACAAATTGATCCATTGTTCTCCACTCGGGTTCTATAGCATCCACTGTTAAATATTCCATATAACTAGCAAAACCTTCATTCAACCAAATATCTGACCACCAGCTAGGTGTGACCAAATTACCAAACCATTGATGGGCCAATTCATGACCTACTACCGAAGCGACACGTTGTTTATAAGTTGATGCCGAAACACCTTCTTCAAACAGCATGGTAGTTTCTCTAGAAATTTTTAAACGATTTCATTTTGATTTTTGTTGTTGTTCTTTAACATTTATTAATTAGTACATATATTTTACATACCTGTATGTTATCAGACCCCAATTTTCCATTGCTCCTGCTTGAAAATCTGGCAAGGCTATCATATCCATTTTTGGCAAGGGAAATTTCAAATCAAAGAATTCTTCCAAGAATTTTAAAATTTTTGGTCCAACACTCAAGGCGTACCTAGCGGATTGTATGGCATCATGTCTAGCCCATACTGAAAAATTTCCATCTGATAATTGACTGAAATCCGATATACTATAGGCAACCAAATACGTGGACATTGGCAACGACTCAGCAAAATAATCCCATTCATAGTCAGGTAAGGTTTCACTGTCAAAGATAAAGTAAGAAGTTTCATTACAAAACGCAATAATTTCTCTTTTAAAGTGTTTGGATTTTACAATAACATAAAGCTTTCATACACATTCGAATTAATAGGAAAATGTATATACATATGTATGTAATAAGTTTTTCGATTTTTTTAAATAATCAATATCAAGAAACAGTAATTCAAACCAATCCCAACAAACCAAAACGATTTAGAAAGAACTTGTAGCAAGCTTACTTGCATAAGCCTTAAGATTAGAAAAGAGTTGTGATTACTATTATAAAAGGCTTATAAACAAATATTTAATAATAAAAACTGATCCCTTGCGATAATATTACTTGCATATAATATAATGTAAGCTAAGAAGTCTAATATTAGAACTAGCTTACAGGAAAATACTTTTCTAAACTTTAATAAGATTGATTACATTTTTTACGAGCATTCTGTTAAAATTTATATGGCATATTTACAAAAATTTTTTACTTATATAATATTTAATTACTTTTTTTTAAATTGTGCACTGTTTAAAACACTTCACTCTTCGAACCAAACACAAAGGCTGAAAACTTAAACTAATAATACGCGTCAGATAACGGGACAGGATTCTCAAAAACACTTACAAAACTATAGCGAGAATAAGCCATTTGCAATCATATTTGTTGTCATGTTGTAGAAAATCTCTTATGATAAGCTTGTTCTACAACTCATTTACATTTTTCTCTGTTTTGGTCTGTTGGGATACCTCCCTGCAAACATACATGTATACATACTGCCCTATTAAAAAAGAAAGTCACAAGCGCCAAAATTCCAAAATTGAGATAAGAGCAGATTCGGAACCGTGAATGTGTTTTTGATTTTTGTGCTAAGCTTTAAACATCCATTTCAAAATGTAAATGACTGAAAAACATTTTGCAAATTGGTCACATCTACTACTTCTAGCGTGTTTCCGAGACAAAAAAAAACTGTTATCTGCAACTTACTATGATAAAAAGTCACATTCACCAAAATTGTAAGCAAAAAATGGAAAAATCAATAAGGCTGATCGCTCATTTCTTGATATCGCATGAAATGAAAATATATGTTCTGCATCAGTGCAAGCATACAAACAGGTCATTAGACTTGACTTTTCAGATTGTGGCTGCTTTTTGGGTTCGAGTCTTTTTGTATATTTTTTAAGTAAAAGGGTGTAGAAATAGAAAATTCTGTTAAGTAAAATTCATTAATTTTTATTTGCGTTATTATAATTCATACGCTTTTAGCCAAGAAAAACTCCTTGATAATCTCGATAAAAAAAAATAGGATGGAAGTAAGCACCAGAAAAGAAAAAGAAACCAATTAAATATTTTGTGATAATGAGCAATCATTCACACTGCTAAAAGAACAAGCGCAGAATTGTACATCCCCAAAAAATCTTGCTATACCATCGCTATCATATCCTGATCAAAACATGCCGTCGAATACGCCCAAAATTGAGCGATATACATACATATAATTATTGCTGTAGAACTTGTCTCCACACTTTCACCAGAAACGTCAAATGTTCAATTGACAAAAAATGGCTTACCTAGGAAAAAATATGTACTTCTCCAAAGTTTGAACTTATTTGTACAATTCGGTTTTCGTAAGAAATTTTTGCGTGCCTATACTTGGCAAAAAAGTCATAAGTCCACTTTCTCATCAACATTTCACCTGTCTGTTAGGATAATTAAATTGGATCATAATATGCTTTTTTTTCAAAAATATTAAGTGTTAAGGCGCGAAAGATAAAATCGTAAAAGGTAAATAACTCAAAACTACTAAAATGGAGATGTGACTTTCCTTCTTAGGAGGATATACATAAACATATTTTAGCTCTGTTTCTTTACTCTACTTTGGGATCCCTCGGGATCCCAATTTGCACGAAAAGCGTTCCCGTACATTAAATTTGTGTTTGAGAGCAGGGTTGTGAATAGGGCTTGCAAATTTACCGACTTTTTCAATTACCGGTAATTCGGTAATTTATGTGGAAAAATCCGGTAAACCGGGAATTTACCGGTAATTTTGAGAGTATTTTAGTTAGTGAATATTTTATTCAAACTAATTAATTATAAAATTTTGTTTTATAAAATACACACACATTTCGTGCTGTGGTCATGGAAACTGTTGCTTTTTAGGTGGTTGTCCATTTTTGTCGCTGGCTGGTAAAAAAGCAATTGTCAAAAAATAAAAATATACAAAATAGGACATTTGCTTTTTTGCACAAACGAAAAACAAAACATTGGCTATTGGAAAAAAAAATTAAAAATTTCAATAGCAGTGGCAAAAGCAAAAATAAAAAGCATCCAGCTTAACATGACGATCCAAATAAAAATTAACTGAATCAAACCAAGTTTTCGTGAGATCGAGTGGTTGCGATCGAAACATGTCATGGTAACCAGCTGCCTGGATTCGAATCTCAGGTCACTCAAGAATGAATGATTATCGATAACAATTTTAATTAATTTTCATGTTGTGAAATTCCTTTCTTCATAAAAATAATTTAATGAAAATTAAATTTGATGAACTTAAGCCTGATTAAAAAATTAAAAATTTGGGTTAAAAACCATAAATAGTTCAACAAAATAACCACAATTCTAATTATTGTTAAAGCTAAGGCACGAGTTCTATGTGTACATTTGTCCTTCAAGTTGTGCTGGAAAATGTCAACAAGAAAAAGAAAGACAAAATGAAAAAAAAACAAAAAATGTACTTTGGACTTCAAGAAGAATTCTTGACATAAGTACGGAAAAACAGAAGTTAGGAAAAACATGTAAAATCAATTAAAATGGATAATCATTCAAAAAAGCAAATTTCTATCTACCAAAGGTTAAAATATAATTTTGTTTAAGGATTGATGTTTGACTATTGACGTCAGCAGTCGTCGATGACTGCGAGTGTAAGACGGCAAATCCATCTGAGGAGATCGAGTGGTTGCGATCGAAACATGTCATGGTAACCAGCCGCCTGGGTTCGAATCACAGGTCTGTCAAGAATGAATGATTATTAAAAAAAAAATACAAATAAAAAAAATTTGATTCCGTACAGAATGTGCGATCTGTTTCGCAATTTGCTTAAGCAAATGACAGTTTCATAAAACTTAACAAAAAGTTTCTTTAAGTTTAATATGGTTTTATTTGCGGATTTGTTATTAAAATTTTTTTACTACTATTTTTCAAAAAAATTTTATTAACAAGATTTAAAATTTGGTCAGAAAAAAAATAACTTTTTAAGATTTTGATTTTTAGCTTATGGGTTTTTGGAGATTTTTGGCAGGCCTGCTTTTTTGTAATTTTGTCTCTTTATGAGAGAAATTTATGCTTTCATTTTCACGAACTTAACCCAAAAAGTATAGAAACAGACAGGACTACCGATGGAAATTTACGAACAGGGTCACAAAAAGGGGATTTTCCAGAAAAAGGGGTCAAAAAAGTGTATTTCAAGAAAAAAAGGGTCAAGTTTTTTATGAACAGGATTTCTCATATTAAAGAACATAAAAAGAACAAGGTTTTTATAAACAAACAAAAAATATTTATTTCAGGTAGGAAGTGGTTAAAAAGCATAATTTTTTTTATGGAATGCCCCGTCCTGTTTAACACCTGACAAAAAGTTTGTTCTTTATCATTATAGCTAATTTTTTTAATGCTTTTAATGTTATTTTCCGATAATTTCGTTTTTAAACCGATTGAGCGATTTCAAATAATTTTAGGGTTTGTTTTAAATTTTGCAATCGTTCGCGAATTGTAGCCATGTTTGCGATTAAAGCGATTTTTCCTGTAAGTTTTCTGATTCTTTTAAGCTTTTACGATTTTTAATAAATATTAGACTTTGCTATCATACCGCTGTTACCAAATATTTGGGAATTTCCGCCATTTTAGCAATTTTTACCGAATGTTTCCATTCCTGTTAGTTTTAGGGAAATAAATCAATTTTATGGCGCAATTTTTACCAAATTTTCCGAGTTTTTACATTTTAGCGTAGCTTTGTTTCTTTTTGAGGCAATCGTCGCCGTTTTAAAAACAGCCCCATACATTAACCAAACCTATTTTACAGGGCACTCTCAACTAGGGTAGCCAGATTTTAAATTCGGAAAAACAGTACATTGAACACACAAAAACAGTACAATCAAGAAAAAAACAGTACATTTTTTTGTTGCGAAAACACAACTATTTACTTAAATTATTATATATTTAAAACTTTTGATCTAATATGCAACAATTATATAACGAAAAACACTTAAAATGTGTAACGTCAAAGGAATAATTTCCGTTTTATTGCATTTTAAACGTATGCGAAATTATTCCATTTGCGTTTAAAAAAAAAACACTAAAACGAAGCATTTGGCCTAAATGTTTTTTTTTATTTGAAGACAGGAAAACCATAACATTCCTGTAAACCATATAAGAAAGGAGAAAAGCCTAACTTAACTTAAAACAATTAACTCGTTGATTGTGTAAGTATTATATTGGTATTTCCCTGCAAACAAATGGAAGATATCCCCTAAGGCAATAGTTTAGCAATATCCCCAAATTGTCATCTAAATGAAAATAATCAAAGTAATTTTTATTTTCTACGTCATAAATGAAAAAATAAAATTTATTAAATCGAAAATATTCTGCAGAAGGTAAATATATAAATAAAATAAATCTGTTAAATATTAATCTTTTTCTTTCCTTTTTAACTTAATCAAGATATTACGCAACACTCATAATGGATGCAATTCTAAAGGAGATGGGTCAAACATATGGTGGAAACTGCATAACTACTTCAGTTTACTTAATTTAATTATAAAATATATTTTTTGTAAGTATAATTTATATTTATGTATGTAATTAAAATTTTATTTTAAATAAAAAGCTGAACTTATTTTAAAATAAATGAATATTTTTTAAAATGCAAACTCGTCTTTTTATCATCCCAATGATATTTTGGCGATATCTTTATATTTTCGCATTAGTGTTTATCTGGCAATATTGCTAGTTTATCATCTAGAAGAATCGCTTTCGTATTGCTCAGGAGTATTGCTATCGAGACACGTTTCTTCCCGAAGAAAGTATCTTCCGCAATACGAAATCGATTATTGCCGCAATAATATTTTTCATCCTGGCAATACGTTTGGCAATACGTATGGAGTATTTCTGTGTTTGCTGGGTTAAAGCAATTTTCACCACACACATAGTTGCACAAATCATATAGAATTTGAGAAAATGTATGTGTCCTAAGTTAATTTTCCAATTTCAAACAATTTTTAAATTATTTGCGGCCAATTTTACCAAGTTCAGCTATAATCTATAAAATCCAAAAAACATAGTTTGGTGTATTTTTATTCAACAAAATCTAAAAATATTAAAATTGTAAAAAACAAGTTTCAATAAAATTTATACGCTGAAGATTTTCAATAAAATGTTTGTAAAAATTAACGTAGCTTTTCTTTATTTCAAAAAAAGTTTAGGTAGAGAAAAGTGGTTCTGAAAGGAATTAGGTATTTTTATAAATATTGAGCCTGGAGAATTTTTAAATTTGTAGTTTTTAATTTCACGTGATTCCGATTTCCAGAACTTGCCCGAATATTAAAAAAAATTCTAGGAATTAAAGATAATTGCGTTGGAATAAGTCTTTATTTAGTATTTAAAATATATAATATTCTTAACAAAATTTCGATTTTGTTGTTGTCTTTCTCAGGTGTTTAAAGGCAAATACTATTGGAAGAGGTAGCCATAAAATCATATGTCTTTAAAATAATTATTAAGATTTCTACTGCGTATTTATGAGAAAACAATGACCACAGCGTAAAAAGTCTTATAATTTTACAGCTTTTTTGTTTGGAACACAACATTTTTTTTAAAGCTATGTACTGTTACATATTAAGATATTTTCAAAATATGACTTTAACAGGGTTTTTCTTGATATCTTGGTTTTTTGGAGACTGAACAAAAAAAAAACAGTACAAAAAACGGTACAAAGTGTAAAAAACAGTACATTTGCGTACTGTTTTGGACATTATGCATAAAACAGTACAATTGCAAAAAATCAGTACATGTACTGTTAAAAACAGTACGTATGGCAACCCTACTCTCAACACTGTCGATTCAAAAGAGGGCGAAAAGTTTAATTTCTTAAGGGTGAATTTGTGAATTTTCTAAACCCGTTTTTTGACACACTAGGTCCATTTTCTCGGAAAAGGTCACATATGAGTTATGTTTGCTTTTAGGGAAATTGTACTTCACTATCGAAAATCTAATTTAGAAGTCGCAAAAAATCTTTTAACACAAACTTTTTAGGAATGCTTACTTCTTTTTAGGAATGTGCGTTCTATATTATGCTATTAAATCTTCACTTTATCCATCATGGCTTCAAACAAATTAAGAGAAGAAAGCATGGAATTGTAATTTTCTACTTTGAGACTGTTCCATATCAAGCAATGCTTATTTCGAAAATATTTGTTTAGCACTACTGTTCCGCAGTGTAGACAAAAAACAAAATGTGAGTGCTTTTTCCGAAAAGGGTCAAAAAGTGTCACAAAATATGTGAAAATGATACAAAAGTATAATTTAAAAAAAGGGTCATAAAAGGTATCAAACCCGTCAAAAAGGGTCAAATTGATACTTAAGTATCACAACGGTAACGCTGGAAACAGAGCTATTAAATGCTTACTGTTCAAACATTATATGCGACAAAAAAATCATTTTGAGAAAATCGATTTTAAAATTAAAAAATATACCTATTAAAATGAAAAATGTTAATTATAGTCTTAATCAGAAACTATATTGAAAAATAGCTTAAGTCTAAACCCAGTTTCTTAATTCGGGTGGCTTATGATGTTTTTACAATAAGCCCTTTATATATATGTATATCTTGTTCTTCTATATATATAAAACAAGATGTGTGTATGTATGTATGTAACGTATGGACTCTAAAACGGCTGGGCCGATTTTGATGAAATTTCCTGGGAATCTTCAGAATATATTTTTTTTTGTTCCAATATCAAAATTTTAAAACTTTCGAAATCAAAAATCCGAGTTTTCGGTTTATTTACATCAAAAACTGTTCACGAAATTTAATCGAGGCAACAATCATCGGTGACAGATTCAAAGGTGAAGACGTACTTATTCCACGAATTCCGATGATTTCCAACGATTCACCATTCCGATTCTCCGGCTCCAATTCTCTTTGCGTCTTGCCTTTGCTATTACCATCAACAAAACACAAGGCCGATCATTGACTATTGCTGGCGTATTTACGGAAAATTCATGGTTTTCACACGGCCAGTTGTATGTGGCTTGATCCCGAGTTGGCGCGCCAAAAAATTTATACGTTTTTACACCAAATAACCGCTGGCCTTAAGGTGAAGTAATAAATAAATATTATTTCCAATTTGCCTTAAATACATGGGTTTTTTTTGATTGAGCCCATATCTACACCATATGTAAGTTATTCTGTAATAAAACTTTATGATAGGTATTTCATGGATTTTTATTTAAAGGCCGTAGATTTTGTTAAAAGCTCAATTTAAATCGTGTGGTAATACAACACTAATGTTTGCTTAAGGCTGTTACACACTATCCCACAAAGTCTTACGTATTTTTCAAAAATGCTTCCCTGATCTAATTATTCTTTGAACATTTTCAAAAAACAATAACAACTTATCATGACAGGGTTGCATTTTCGTAAATTACTAAGGACTTTGTGGAATAGTGTAAAACGGCCTTTAGCAACGCGGACCGGGTCAGCTAGTATACATATATAAGCTGGTATTAAACCAGTTTTGTTTTTTGTAAAAGCTATAAAAAATTTTCGCAAACAATTTAAAATCTTGTTATAAAAATATTTTTACTAAAAAGCTTCATAAAAGTTTTTAGTGTAATTTTACGTATGCACATACACACATACATACACATATATTTGCAAAATTACTGAATAAAAAAAATCTCAGTTATATTTCAGTATTTAAAGTACTTACTGCTTTTCAGTTTTAACTCTTGGCATATTCGATACTGTGGACATATTTTTGGGTCTTGCAATATTTAGCGTAAAATTTGCTTTTAATGCTGGTTCATCAAAACAAGGAAATGCTCTGCGAGCGTCTGTTGCCTGAAATTGTGTTGAGGCCAACCACCTTTATTTCCCATGTTTGTTAAAACCAAAAAAAGAAGAACAATAACAAACAAATTAAGAAAATACGTGAAAAATTACATTTACAAAAAAATTATATGTTAACATGTTGGATTAGCATTAAAAGAAGCAACTTTTCACACCCAATATATCAATGTATCTACAGCATACCTTGTTTCATTCCGCACCTTGTACGAACTACGATAGAATCCTTGCAAATAGTCTTGTATTAAGCCACTAAATTTGATTTTAATCACGTATTTGGTATTTTTTAAAAGTTTGTCATACAATTCAATTATGAAAAATTGCTTGGCCTCCAAAAGATATTGTTTGCGTATACGTAACTCAGCAGCAGCAGCAGCGATATTCACTCCTCTATCCTCTTTAACACTGTTTGAGCGTTTCTTATCGGATTTCGTTTCAAGTGGCAGTATGGCAACGTCCTTTTTTGAAATATCCAAATCTATAGCATGCATTGTTACGTTATAACAATCCTCCAGTACTAAAATGTGAATGTGAACCTCTCCATTGAAGGTAAAATTACCTTCGAATAAATAGGGCTCTAATGATATGTTGTACTTCAAAGGTTTTATTGAAGTTGGCAAACGTACATCCTGCTCGTATGTACGTTGCGTAGAGTCCGTTTCATTTTGCTCGTTGACTTTGTGTTTCATGGGTATGGCAGTGCATACGATATCTTCATCTTCGTTGGGTATAATGTCATCACATGTTGCAAAATTATAGACCACAAAGGAAACTGTGAGTAAAGTGCAGACGAAAAATGCTCCCAATAGTAATATTGTGCTGTATGACAATGTGTATCCTCTTCTATGGGTGATGAACTGCGTAGTTGCGATATTATTGCCACCGGTTCTTTGGGATTCCATATTTAAATTTTCATGCGGGTGGGTAACCATATCAGTCAAACAATAAACCTGCTTAACCCAGGTCAGGTGTGTTATTTTATAGTATTTTAATTTATAGTGTCGTAAAACAAATGTGAGTTTTATTACTTTGCTGAAGTATTATTCCATTTTGGTGGTTCATATGCAACAAAAAAAATCTGTAAAAATTAAAAACAAAAATTTTACTTTTTTTAAACACGTTCATATGTGTAGATATTTGCTACAGGCTATTTATTTGTTTAACAAACAATTTAAATAATTATTTTTCTCAAAACGGAAAAGAAGTCAAAACATTTACATAACTGTTATGTATTTTCAAGACGTTCACACACGTGTTAATGAAACATATGAGGCATTATTCGCGAAGCATGCAATAAAAAAAACATTTTGTCGAAGTTTCTTTATATTTGGTATGACTATAATTCAAGTATATATGAATTGTCGAGTTATGGGATGCTAAAGTGTTGCCGTTTTTGAAAAATTGTTTTGGAATTGACCAATTTATAAAAAAAATTTTATAATTTCGCAACATTTTTTTATTTTACCAAATTATGCGTTAAGAGTTTAAAAAAGAGATTTCCATTAGCTTAAAACTTTTGCAAATTTTTTTACACTCGTACCACACTTTAAAAAAAAAACAAAAAATAGTGGGTCTAAGTTAGAAAATTTTTTATTTCAAATGGTCTCTATCGGTTTCGCAGTGCGACAATCATGGACAGTTTTTACGTATATTTTTAGCTTATGTTTATCCCACTTCAAAACGTTTACAGTATTATAAGCAGGGAAACCAGAAATATGCGCTAAAAACACGTTTTATGCGCAATAAATATGCATTAAAATCTTGAAAAAATGCCCTGAAAATTGTTAAAAATATGCCCCAAAAATTCAAAAATTGCTAATTTGAAAACCAAATATTCAACAATATGATATTTTTTGTCTAAAAGGGCTTTTAGAAAAGTTAAAGCTATTTATAGATGTTAAATGTTTTGAAAAGAATTTAATTTGCAGTAAAATATTTTTTGGACAAATTTAACCTAAAAACCAACATAGTAATTAGATGGTTGACGGACAAAAAGAGTCTAATTTGGAAAGAAGTTTTTATGTGGAATATGTAAAATTACAGACCGATTCTCACCCTTTACATAGAATTCGTCCTTAGTGTATTAACATAATTTGATAAAATTATCTACAAGATTACAATAGTACTTTGCGCACAAGATTAACATTGACAAACAACTAGCCAGACAGACGGATGGTTATCTTTAGATCACTTTAAAAGTGAAGTATACTAAATGATTTTTCCAGATTTCTATGTTTTACACACATCACCAAAAAAGTACGTACATATTTATATACTTATATATGCAGCCACATCACAGCGTACAATTCCGTTCGAAATGATTCCGTTCGGAACCAAAGAAAACTTATTTGTTTATTAATAAAAAGTGTATTTTGATAGTTTTTTGGCCTTCCAGATACAGAAAACTCCCACTCCGTTCATGAAAACAAAAACGGTTTCATTCCGAATATTTTTTTTTCGTAATTTTCTGAAGCATAAAAAAAATTTTTTTTTATTTGTTGCAAAAGCTCTTGTAGGCGTCTAAGAAAGATTAACATGTATCAAAATATGCCTTAAAAAAGGCAAAATATGCGCTAAAAACCATAAAATGCTGCAAAAAGAATCTTTTAACTAAATTATGCAAAAAAATGCTGCAAACGGTAAAATATGCAAAAATATGCACCAGCAAATCGATGCCAAAATTCCTTAAAAGCACTAAAATGGATAAATAATTGTTTCTGCCTTCATTGTTCGTACAAGGAAAAACATGCAATTGCATATTTTTGGTTTCCCTGATTATGAGTATACTCTCGCTTCATTTGGGATTTTAAACAAATAAAAAAACTGGGGCTAATTTTGAAATATTGAAAGTCAAAATGTTTACTACCGGTTTTGGAGTGCGTTACACGTGTAAAGAAATTTATATAACTTTTTAGCTTATGATGATCCCATTTTCAAACTTAATCAGTATAAGGACGACACCCTAGGTTAATTTAGGTAAAAAAGCCTCAAAATTAGAAAATTTTTAATTTAAATTAGTCATATCCGGTTTTGCAGATGAAATTTTTTTAATTTTTTTTTTCTTTTTGAAAATATGAAACGATTTCCTTTACTTATCTTAATTTTTTTGTTTTATTTGTTTCTAGTTTGAAACAATAACTTAAAAACCCCATTTTTCAAACACGACCGCACTGTAGTACCCCATAACTCGTTAAATAAACATCATACAAAAAATATTTGGCACACGCATTCAATCTTATAGAGCTAAGTTATGCCAAATTTCGGCAAAATATATTTTTTTCGGTTGTCCACCTCTCGAATAATGCCTCATATATGGTTTAAGAGGTATTTTGATATAGATATGCACAATATAAATATTTCTTCTAAGTTCTTAACAAAAAAAAACAAAATACAATATATTTGTATTACCTTTTTCTGCTTTGTACTTGCAAGCACACCTTGCAAGTATTTTTGCAAGGAGGTAGGTAGAAACATTTTTATATTTAATTAGAAAATTAAAGCTCGCAAAAAATCATTCTAGTCTTGCTAAGGAAGTATTTATTTCTGTAACTAATGCAGAACAGTCAGCAGTATGGGAGTTTTTCAGAGGCGGTGCTATTTATGTCGCTTACGTCTTTTTCGCTGTCATGCTACTTATTTATGTTAATGATTTTATTGAAAAACTACTTTCTTTTTTTTAATTATTTCGTGTACAAAAATTAAAAATTAACATTTTACATTTTATTTACATTGTTGGTTTTGCCATTGGTTTATAAGAAATAGTTTAGAGTACAATCAGAATTAACTTTAAAGTAAAAAATTAACATTAGTTAACCAACACATCAAGCCCAGAAAAAGTGTATGGGCTTCTTTATGCGTTTCATTTGGTTGCCTATTGAAAAAAGGAGCAAAAAGAAAGAAATTAATTCTTAATAAAACTCTAAGATAAAATGGCAAACGATCCCTAAAACGAGGTAAAAACACTCAAATTTTCATAAGAAAATGTATAATTCGTATTTTATCATACACTCTTATTTAAGGCGGCCAGATTTTGAAAATAAAAATAGAGGACATAAAGAAAATAATAAAAAAATTTTTTGACTTCAAGATTTTTTACATATTTTACAGCCAGATTTACATTCCCATATTTATATATATAAAGTAAATTTAAAAAAATAACATATCGTCGGCTTAATATGCAAACCCTGTTAAATTCACTTTTTAAGTAAATTGAGATTTTGAAGCCGTGTGGTGGAGAAAGATATGCCTCGTCGACCAGCATGTAGTTTTTTTCCATTTGAGTCTTGAAGTGTGTCAAATTAACTTTATTTTTGGGTTTCTTCTCAAGCAGCAAATAGGAAAAGTAAAACGGTTGACACGGAAGTTAGCAGGTTTGCATATTAAGCCGACGATATATAAAAATGGACATTTACTAAAGTAAAATTAGTAAATAAAAATAACGAAACTTAAAAATTCATTGCACTAAATAATCCAAAATTTTATACTGCAAATGTATGAGAGTTCAGTAGGAGTATGAACATAACAAACATGGCACGACATTTTCCATACGATTTGACAGAAAAACTCGGTGATCGCCGTGAAATAAAATTTATTTTAATTTATAAAAATAAAAGCAAATATTGGTCATGCTTTTAAAAATAAAGAGGACAAAGATGACAGATTATGAAAAAAGATGATAAAAGAGGACACAAATTTTATAGATGACAGCCAGTTAAAATAGATGATTGTCCTCTAAAAAAGAGTACGTATCTTATTATAAAGTTCGAATGGCCAAACGTCGTTTTAAATGTTTTGCTTGTTGGGCATTTTGCCTAACGATTTCTTAAAAAATCGGAATATGCAATACGCTTTGGTCAAAATAAAATCAATTAACCAAAAATCGCAGGGTTAAACGTCATTTCCAAAATATCAGAATTCGTATCAGAATTTCATACAGAATACTTACAGCTTTTATCAAAGAAAAATCAATCCGCTCTAGTGATCAGATTTATATTTAACAAAAAATATTAAAAACATTGTGATACCCAAAATATAAATGACACAAAATTTTTTGGACAAAAATAGTGATGCCCTGACACATGGGGTTATCATTTTAATAACAGTCCGTATGTTTTTGCATACAATTTAATCTTTATTTTAGAATTTATTTACAATTAAAAAACATTCGTCTTTGTGTTTTTCGGCTAAATAAGTGTGTATCTGATAATATAGCCAATTAAAATTAATTAAAAGCAAATAAAATAAAATACTTGTCGGACAAATCTATTAACCACAGTATTGCCAGGTCATTAATTTACCCCCCCCCCCCCACAAAAAAAATCTACTTAATAAAAAAAATTTTGGTAATAACTTTATTTTACGTAGATTAGCTTTTTTTGAATTAAAATTCTTCATTAGCATAGCCAAAGCGGGAACCCACAAAATTCTTGAAATTTTAGGCAAAAAAACCCCTATAGGAATATTTCTGGATTTCTATCTATTATAATACATACTTATGTACATATGTTCTTAGACTGAAACTCAAAAAATAATATAAAGTATTTTTCAAAAGTATCTTTGGCATTTACAGTCGGATCTAAGAGCATGATATATCAAAGTTTTTGTCATTAGATGATTGGTTTGCCACAGTTTTATAAGACTAGAAATTATACTATCAAATTTCGTGAAGATCGGTTCAAAATTTACCAAAGGCCCTATAAGAGAACACTATCGGAAAAAACTTTATGATCCGACTATAAATGGCAAAGATAAAACGAAAAATATAAAAAGACGACCCGACCCCTACGTTCGGCAAATTTTTTTTTTTCGAAACCGCTTTGCATAGAAACTTTATGGTCTAATGAACATCACATGTACATTAGCTATGGGATAGTGTTGTATTGTAGGACGAGGGAAAGTGAACACTCATAAATCTCTAAGTGGGACAAAAAGAAAATTTACGAAAAAGACTCCGTAACTACCACAGGGTCATACCTAGGGGAGTTAAATGTGGGCCTAAACCTCCTTAATTTCCCAAAAATTGTCCGAACATATCCGCTATCTTTATTCCTTAATAAAGCTTCGATACAAAGTTTTATTTTATGAAATTTAAAAAGATTTGGCCTCACAGCTGTTACTTTTCTTGGTATGGAGTTTGACATTTAATTAATTTATTTTTTTTGACGTTATATGGGTTTTAAAAATGAAAACAAAATTTCTAATGACTACACTTTGTACTTATTCTGCCAATACAAACTTCAATTGTTAACATTATAATTTTCCAAATAATTTATTTATAAAACATTTGTTAAAAAAAAGTTTACCATTGAAAATAAACAACGTGTTGATAATATTTTAATAGCGCGTGTGTGAATAAATTGACATTAACACCCCTTTTGGTTCAAAAAAAATTATAAAATCTAATTACATTGTTAAATCGTGCAACTTTGATTTATTTCTTTATTTAATTTTGTTTTCAAATATACAATTTGAAAATACAAAATTAATTTAATATTATAATTTTTCTTTTTCTGTGTAATACGGTCGCAAACGGCAGCACAAAGGGTTGAAATTTACTAAAAGTGAGGATTGATTCAAATTATATACAGTCATGTTTGGTTTCGGGTGAAAGTAAACAAAATTTTACTTCACTAACTGCTAAATTACTGCTTTGAGCAACTGACTTTATTGGCAGTGAGCGGTCAAAGTGAAATAATATTTACAAATTTTTCGTGCTGTGGTTAAAACTGTAAATTGAGATATTTCGAGTGCCCTTCTAATATGAGATTTCAACATTTTTCTACTAAGTTCAATTCAATTCCAGTTGCTATTAATATATGCTGAAAACGGTAGTACATATGTATATATAAAAACAAAACGTTCTGTATTATTTTGAGGCGTGGCAAACAAAAAAAAAATTTCAGTTCTAGAAACTCCATTGATATACATACCTTTCATTCTAGCGCTTGATTGGTGGAAATTGACATAACTATTCGGTTCCAGATATGTACATTCTTGTACATAAAGTCTCTTATACGTAAAGTTCGATTGAGCCAAGTTATATATCATAAGCTAAAATGCAAAAAGGCGTAACTAACAAAAATATAATTTTAAAGGAGAAGCAAAAAACTTTATAAAATGAAAACTAGAAAGATGTCAGAACAACAAGCATTGATAACTCATCCATGGAATTCTTCAAACTATTTTCAAAGAAAAGCATTTCAATATATTTGTTAGAAAAAAATGTGTAATTACGTCGTTTTGCATTTGTTAATAAACACACTTGAAGTTATGTCCTTTTGTTTTTTGTCAATAAGAGCGTTATTTTTAGTCGCAGAAGTGTAAAAGTTTGTCAAGGCATGTAGTTAAATGGTATACCATATATGAATATATTCATAATAATCAATCAAAAACTCGATTATGCATTTTTTTTTAGTTACGCCTTTTTGCTTTTTTTGTTAACGATATAATAAGGAAAAGTTTTTATGCTTCATCACTCTTAGGCCGAATTTTACAACTTGCAGTTAGTTAAATGTAGGATATGTATTGTTATTAATGATTATTTCAACTTAACTTTAACCTTCCCGGTAGGATGAAATTGCCTTTAACGCATTGCTCACTTTAGTTTAAAGCAAAGTTGTAATAGTGAACAAATTTCTATACGTGGTGCAAAATCCTTACTTTTACTATTGGCAAGTTGTAATAATGGCCCTTAAGACTAGTGCTTTCAGAATAGTCAATAAAATTAGCTTTTTGATGATTGCTTATTTTCGTAATTTCGACTTTTCATACAATTTATTTTTCTAAAAAGTTTTCAATGGTTATTGATACATATTGCCATTATTAAATATTCGCTTTATTTTTGTTGCTGCAATTTTTAAAAATTCTGCTTAAAATTGCATTATTGTCCAGATTTTGAAATTATAGTTTTGCAATTTATGGCTTTTTATCTTGTCTTTCCTCTTCTGCTTTTTATTTGGCCTGCCACAGAAACCAATTCCGATCGAAAGTGGAAGTGATTTCGTACCTTGCAGCACATAAAACGAAATCACTTTCAACTGGAATTGATTTCTGTATAAAAACAAATATACTACAGCCAACTTCAAGTTAAAAAGTGTGAGAATAACAAAACGAAACAGAGTTGCAGAGTACATGAAACTGAGTGCCCCTCCCCAATATTCTGACCCCTCTCGCCTATAAACTCAAGAATTGCTGCAACAAAATTGCAAGTCTGGACGATGACTAAGCGAAAGGTTCGCAAATGCGAAATCAAATACTCGTCGCGCACTAACATTAAGTTAAAACTTGTATCAGAATTTTTATTGTAATTTTCAATTTTACCCTTAAATCGCCTTCAAAAATACTTACGTTATTTACCCTCATGTGTGATTGTTCACACATATGTAATGTATGTCTACTTTGCTGTGGCACCATATATCGTTTGTAATCAAAGGCATGATATAAGCAACATTAATGGTGTATTTATCACTTTGGTGATCAAGAACAAACCATACAAAGCTTGTGTGCGTTTTATATAAGCACTCACTTTATAAAACATATGTATATTGCAGTTCTCAACAATATCAAAAATATTCACACTTGCCGACATAAATTTTTGCCTCTAGTGAAAATTACACCCAAACTACATATGTGTGGAAAACCACACACGAAGTAACTAACGTAAGTTTTCAGTACTTAATTGATATTGCTAACAAAGTCAAGAAGTTCATTTTAATGTACCTCAACAAATTTTTTTGTTATCGTGTAAAAATAATTTTTTTTTGTGTGGTTTTTCACACAAGGGTGATTTAAAGGTTAAATGAGGTGTCAATAAATGTGCGTTCAATAGATAACCTCAATTAGAAAAACAATTTTTATAGTAGTCGCAATCAAAAAAAAGTTCGATCAAATGCAAAGTAAATTGCATTGTTTTTATTTCCAATGGGGTCTTAGGCCCGAAAATGAATCAAAATTCAAAACTTTAAATGCGTTTAGAATGTTCTTGTAATAAATATATTTTGTCATGCTGTAAACAAACACATATGCATACATACAAAAATATTTATTATTTAGATGTACAATTCAAATACGATTGTTAAACAATAAACAAAAATTAAATTTGTTTTAAAATAATTTGCAAATGTTTTATAAACAAAACACATTTGTTTATTTAATTTTTTTAATTTTTCAAATAAATAATTAAATTTGTAATGTTTTCTTCTTGTAAATAGTATTTGTTATCTTTTAGAAGTGTTAAAAATTAACAACTACGTATGTTTTTATTTTAAAGCTAAATAAAACTAACAATACAACTAACAATAACTTAATAAGCAATTAAATGCTTTAAAAACTGTTTCATATATAAATTGCAAAAAATAATTCGGAACAACAATAAATTCGTATCTAATTGAAAAGAAACTACGCCCCATTCATTTAATCAATTAAACAAAACGATTTTGAATTTAATTAAAAAAATATATATGTATGTCAAAGTTACGTCTAAGGGTTAAGTGTTAAGTTGTAAAAAAATGCGCTATTCATGCATTCACTCATTCATTAATACACTTGAGCGCTCGTTTTTATTTTTAGATTTCAATATTGCTTTTACTACTAAATACTATTACTAGAAGTAACCACAAGCAGTGAATTGCACAGTAGGGGATTTATTAAAAAAGTTAGGAATAGATCTTTGGAATTTAAGCACAGAATAAATTGGAAAATTTATAAAACTTTAAGCGATCTTCACAAATCAAAACAAATTTCAGCTTAGTTTGACAATGTTGATGATTCTGGTTTTGATGGATGTAATCGACGATACAAGCGTAAAGGGCAGGCAGTGAGGGCGGGAAGCTACACCTAAAATTTAAAAGAAATCGAAAAAATTGAACATGTATCAAAATATCCTCCAAAATGGTGAAATATACGCTATTAACCTCAAAATGATATTTTTACTATGCAACAAATGCTGAAAAGGGTAATAGATATGCAATAAATGGTCCTCAAACTGATATTTTTACTATGTATGCAAAAAATGCTGAAAAGGGGTAATAGTTATATGCAATAACTGGTCGATGCGCAAGAAATTGCATATTTATGGCTTCTCCTTTTAAAAGCATCATTTTAAAATGATGGATGCTACTAGTACAATAATGAGCTATTGTTTACGCTAGGGATGTAACGATACGCATTTTTGCCGACACTCAGAAAAAAATATCGGCGATACCGATACGAATATCAAATTTAAAGTAAAATTAACAAATAATAACAATAATAATACAAATAACAAATAAGTAATTAATATGATTTTAAAAACAACGAATTAAATTTACTACTTTTACTACACATAGAAAAAAATCAAGTTAAAAGTAAGAAAACAAGGTTGATTTAAAAATTTTCGGTGGTGATTTTGCTTCATACGTTTTTTATGTTAATTCAACCTGATTTTACAATATTTCATGTTAATTTAACATTGCAGTAAAGTTAGAGCAAAATGTCATTTATATTGAAATAAGAATCCGAATCACGTTGAACGGAAGTTATTTCAAGTTGAAACAACGTGAATTTCATGTAGAATCAAATAATAATTGTTTGAGTGTGACATAACAGTGTGAAGAAGCTTCAGAGACAACATATGCATACACTTACCCCTGTAACACATGCTTCACTTATTTTGTATCCTCCTTTGTCAACAGAAGCATCAGCAGAATCGCCCGATATGTGTTTCGTCATCATTCTACTTTCAAAACTTGATGTACTATTTAACTAAATAATTTTAATTAAAAGAATACGGGAATTGTCTTCTTTTTATAAAATATTTTAAACACGATAATAAAAAAATTTACGTACTTAAGTATGTATGCATCTTTATTTAACAAGATAAACTTTTGATTTTAATATTAAACAGGTTTTTATGGATTCAATATTGAACAATGTTTTTTTAACAGTGAATAATATTAAATAAACGTGATTAAGGGTTATTTTAATATTTTTCATTTAAAATTAATATGAAATAAAGATAAATTTAAATAAAGGGCATACTTTTGCAGAAATTTATTATGATTCTCAATCAACATTTCGCTATGTTAATTAAGCAGTGGTATTTTTTTTCTGTGTGTAGGTGTGTAAAGTAGCTGAATTATACGTTGTTTTTCGATCTATTGTTTTTGAAATTTTCGAGCTTTGTATCGAAGCTCAAGAATTGTAGATAAGCGATAGGTTGCATTATTCTCTAAACCCTCAAATCTTGCATGCTAATTAAGTCGCCAAATTTTTAACCTCTGAATTATTCTGCATCTTAGTTTATTCATTTAGTGCATTTTCTTAATAAAGTTCGAAGACTGTTAACAAGCGGAATAGCTTCAGACAATGTAGCAGTGGCCTTGCTTATGGATTTTCTGGTCTCTTTGAAGTAACCAAAAATTTGTAGCAAAATAATTTTTACTAGTGTTTGCCCAATGGTCGAAATTCGACCATAGATTTTTATGTAAATATGAAGAAAACATAGTACATCTAAGTAATTATATATGTATAAGGTTACATGACTCGATTATTGATTTTTTCCGTCTTAGTGTATCGATTTAGCGAGGGACCAACTGTTTCGACGGTACATATGTTATCTTCCACGTGAGTTAATTTAATTTTGTAAGGTCAATATAAAAAAACATCAGAAAGTACCAATTAAAAATAAAAAAGTATCAAAAGTTTCTTGTCCCGATGAAAGCGAAAAAGAGCCAAAAGGCTCCCCTTACATATTCTTTAAATCAGGACAATGCATGTTTAATTTCATATTTACAAGTCAGATATTAACAAAAATTCAAAAAGTACTAGATGAAGAACACAAAAGTACCAAAATTTTTCATCTTATAGGTTCTCATTTACTCAGGACCCTGCACCTATATTATTATGTGGCTAAGTTCAATATCATATAAAATTAATAAATTAACACACACGGAAAAAATTATTAGTAGTTTTTAATTAATTAAAAAGTTTTTTAATTTAATTAATGTGATAATTGAATCAATAATTTTTTTGTTGAAAGAAAATTAAAAATATAATTTTGATTTAATTAACATTTTAGTAGTTTTAAAATAAATTTTGAATTAAAATAATAATTAAATCACAAAAAATTATTTCATTTTAAACAAAATAATTTAACCTTGTGAAATTGTTGTTGGAAATTGTTAAAATCAATCAACACATTGTTTGAAACGGCAAAGTTTTTTGATTATTTTTTTAATTAAATTTAAAAATATCATTTATTGAAAAAAATATATTCAAAATATTACATTTTTAGTAATCAATTTAATCATTTTGGTAATAGGTGCAAAATCAACAAATGGGATGCTTGATTTTATGAATTTGGTATAAATTTGGTGATTAGAGACAATTTTTAATTTTTTCTGTGCATGCACGGAAAAGTAAAAGAAAGAAATTTAATTTCCCGTATTTACCTTTTGTGATCCTTTTTTCATCCCATTGAGTGTTGAGTGTTCTTAACTTAAACGCATTTTAAACCAAAAAGAGAGTTTAACTTGCTCAGATTTTTTAGCCCCAAGTGTTATCAATCCTTAAATTTTTGAGTACGACTCGTACTAAAGTAAGAAGAAAAAACTTAAATTTAGCACGGGTTTTTACTTTCTGTGTACTTGTATGAGAATTTTAGAAATGATGCTCGAGCACTAAAGAGAATATCGGTAATACAAGGTTCACACTGTGAAAGTTTTCTTTCAAAACGCATGGTTTCTGATAAGAGGAAAGGAAAGCATACCATTGGATACTGATTGTTATGGGAACCCTCTTGTTTTTTTAATCGTATATTTATATCAACCAGAATTTGAAAATGATTTTTTCACTTTTACTTTTAGGGCCTATTTCACCATTTCTATTGATATTTATGTTCAAAATTCGTTTTTCATGTCAAATAAAAATAATATTATATGATAAACTATATTTAAATATGAATTGATATTTAATTGCTACCTCGCTTTACTTTTTGATTAAAACTTTTTAAAACAAAAAAATAATGTCAAAGTAAACATGTGAAACATGTGTACACGGTCAAAATGCTTGTCCAGCAGCCGAATTCACTCGTGTACGTGTGTTCGACGTGATATCCTATCCGTGTACAAACAGACCCCTTACAAATAGAATTGCATTAAAAAAATTTGCGAATAAAAAATTACTTATTTTCATAATGTGAACCGTAACTAAACAAATGCCAGATTTTAATTTAGTTGTTATCGATGTTACTGGTTCGACATTGATGAACTTCTTACTTATTTAGAACCGCTTGGCAAAAAACCATTAATGTTAAACGAAGGTTTTCTAGAGATAAGTTTTACCTCCATACAATTCGTGAGAATACTTTATATATTTTTCTGAATTTTTTTTTCACATAAGAACCAATGTGCTTCTGTTTTTAACAAAAAAGAAATATCATTTGTATGTTAATAAAAAATAAGCTATAATTATTTCTGAATTCATTGCATTGTGCACTGCAAATACGTTACGTACTCTTTTATCTTTCACGATTAGTATACATACGTACGTAATTACATCTACGTAAATATACAAGTAGAGGTTTTTAATTAACATATTACTTTATTAATTTAATATTTAAATTGTGTTTAGCAAGGAATTAGCAACATTTCATTTTAATTGTACATCAGCATCAACATCGTCATCGACGCGTATTATTGAATTAATCAATTAAATTCATTAAAAAAATGTTGATGGGTAAATTTTAAAACGAACGTTGTAAAGAAAAAAAAAATATTATATGTATTTCTAAAAGCAATAATACTTACTAGATGTTTGGTTTATTTGATCTTAATCGTACATAAAGAGTCAGATAAATATTTATATCAGTTTTCTTAAATTTTTTTTGTTTTTATATTTTTTGAGGATTATTTGGTTTATTTTATTTTATTTGTGAAGATCGGTTCATAATTGACCATAGGCCCCATAAAATGTACATCCTCGAAAACACTTTAGTACGCCAAAAACCGTACTGTACCATGATATTGAAGTCTGTCATAGTTTCATTAGATTATAGTTAAATCACTCTTCCAAATTTCGTCAAGAGATCGATCAATAATATAACATAGGCACTGTTGAAAGTTGTTCGAAATAAGGCTTTTTAATACTAGAAATTTCTGAACGATCTATAATTTACATTAGGTTCAATATAAAATCCCATTCCGAAAATAACTTTAATACATACGCCTAATAGTATTTCCGAAACAAAACAGGATATATTATATTCAATATGTCAAGTTAAGTTTTATACAACTTTTTTTAATAGAATACGCCTTAATCCGCAACAAATTATAACAGTGTGAAGTAAGTTTTATATAAAAATTTGTTTATAATTTATAGATCGCATATAAAGCCCTATCCTGAACTCTAGGTAGAGGGTATCAACGATTCGGCACCGCCAAATATACCACTCTTACTTGTTTTCGACTGTTTTCAACTTCATATTCAATATTGCTCATTATGACTAATGTTTGTTTTTGTCAGGTTTACTTATTTCCTTTTTTTTTTGGAAATTTTTAACACTTATACACTAATTGAATATTGGTACAGAAAGTTAAATATGTATGACTTTGGCTGAAAACTTCGAGTTAATATTTTTATCAAAATTTTTCTATATTATTGAAATTGTTAAATTGCGTTACTAAAAAGATTTTTTTGGGGCTTATAAACAAAACCATTTTTAACCAAGTTACCTTTCTTCCAATTTAAAATTTTAAAAAATAATTGGATAGCCAAGGAGTTAAGCTTTTTAAGTATGTATAAATTATAATTTTATAAAAATCAAGTATGTAAAAGATATTTTTACAAAAATATTTTTATATTTATTTCCAATATTTTTAACTCTAATGTTATGCTCACACTTGGATTTTTAAACGCGTTTAAGCTAAATGTTGATTAAGTTAATCCAAGCTAAGCCGTTCACATTACGTTTGAGATAATTAAGATGACAATTGATTATTAATAAATAATACACAACAAAAATTTATATTTTTTAAAGTATTAAAAAATGATAAGAAATAATTTAATAAAGTTATCAGAAGATTATTTTAAACATATTTAAGATGATTTTGGTTAAAATATAAACAATTCCACAGAAAATATACCGCTTAGTACAACGGAAAATGTGGATCGCTCTATTGATAATTTTGACAGTTATCTAAATCTAGCTGTTCAACATTCCAGTATTGGACCCAAAAAAACAAAAAATTTTAAAATATATTCCACAGATGTCGAGCGGCTCTTGACTGAAAAAAGGAGAGTTCGAAGAGAGTGGCAACTTTACAGATCCCCGCAACTTAAGAATTTAATAAAAGAGTTCACAAAAAGGCTTAGAAAGTTACTGCAGACTCAGAAAACGGCTTCTCTAGAAAAATATCTTAAGGAAATTGATGCAACTTCACAATCAGACTACTCATTATGGCGTGCAGCTAAAAATCTAAAAAGGCCAGTTATATCTAAAGCCTATAGTACACGGAATGTAAAAAGCTACATGCGCATGTGGTTCTGACGTAATTTTGTCGTCATCATACAACACGAACTTGCTATTGTGGCCTTGTAGTGTCGTCAAAATGACGTCAGAACCACATGCGCATGTCGCTTTTTACATTCCGTGTACTATAGGCTTAAGCCACCATTAAGAAACTTGAATGGTAGTTGGGCAAGAAACGATATTGAATAATTAAATCTGTTTGTTAGTCACTTGAAAAACGTATTTAGAGCAAATATATCTCACGATATTGCGGTCGAGTTACCACCTGTGGCTGCTAGAGCAGCTATTCCCATAAGATTTGAGATAAGGATATCGAAAAGGCTATTTGTGACTTAAACACTAAGAAGGCACCTGGTATTGATAAGATCAGTAATAAAATGCTTTTAGAGCTACCTCACATAGCAAAGAAAATTATTCTTTTTATTTTTAATGCTATTTTACGCCTTGAATACTACTCTCAAGATTGGAAAGTTTCCTTAGTTACCATGAGGGGAAAGATCATACAAAACATGCTGTTATTCTCTTTCCTCTCACCAATAAACTCACACTTTCTGAAAGAAAACTTTCATAGTGTGAACCTAGACTAAGAAGCAGGTTTGTAAGGGAGAATATTAAAGAATAACGGTAACAAAAAATTCAGTGTTTAAAGCTGATCGTTACATTAACCAAAGGGTTTCAGTGTCAAAGATTGATTTGCTTCAAAGTGGGACCTCGCCATATAAAATTCATGTATTCCGTAAACGACATCGTAAGCAAAACTTTAAAGTTTCTCCCTTACCTGCTTCGTCGGAAGCTCCATTTTTATTGGGCAGTTTTAGGTATATTCAGAGAATTCAATGTGATTAATGAAATTATTTAGTTTCAATCATGTCAATTTGAAGCGATTAACAAATCACTTAAATAACCATCATTTTAATGTGATTAGAACTTAATCACTTTCGAGATGCTTAAATGCGTTTAAAAACCCAAGTGTGACAGCAATTTTTTGTTTATTAGTTTTAATTTGACTACTGAATTTTGCAATTTACGACGTAATTATTAACAATGATATGTTACAGTCATAACATAAGTTTAAATAATATAACCTTTTGTAGTTCTTGTTGAAAAAGATGTGTATTTTATGAATTACTGTGAATTGTACTTAACTTTTCAAGTTCATGGCTTACAAAAAATACCTGTGTAATATATGTATGTCAACAAATTGAATTTTTTAGGCTTGAGTTATAGAGAAAATCAGGACTTACCTTTTTAGTCCTGAAAGTCCTAAAAATAGTTGTTAACCGATTAATTCAGATTTTTAAAGCGTAAGTAGAAGTCGTAAAATTATAAAGTGATCTTTTACTAACAAATATTAAATTTTTTCGATTTTGTTCCATAATTTAAACATGTAATTAACTAATAAACGTTGTTACAGAATTTGTTTTCTCTTGGCACAACAAAACATTTTTTTTACGGTAGAAAAAAAGTTAAAATTTTACCGATATCCTATTGGTCAAATGTAATAATAAAACGAAGTTAAAAGCTTATCTTTTAAATAAAGACAATCAATAAATAAATGTTTTTTTTCTTTGTTTTCCATTGAAATAACAAAAAGGATATTTATCAAATTTTTCTTTTTGCCTAAAAAAAATCAAATTTTAACTTTTATTTTTGACAGAAAAAATAGTAGTCAAAAACTAACGGTTTCTTTTTGACCCAAAAAAATACTGGTTATGAAAAAGTCATAACAGGTATACCCTTTGTACACTTGCATACATTTTGGAGGAACGCATGGAAAATGTTGAAAATGTGAAATACGCGTTCACACTTGAAACATCTAACATTTACTATTAATTAAAAATGTCACCATTTCTGAAAAAAAGATTTTTTTTAAAATAGAACTTTTTTCTACAAAAGAGCCAAAATTTTAAAAGATAACACAAAAATGTATTTAGAACTCATTTTGGTTAATTATATAACAAAAAAACAAGCAACATAAGGCTTGCAAAAAAGAAAAAACTTGAGAAATGGTAATGCTGCTTTCAAAGAAAATGCCGTTCTGTCAGTGATGCCACAATAACAATAGAATTTATTGCCACTTTTGTAGTGAAGACACTTAAAAAATCGTAAGATGTAGAATGGAATACAATGAAATAGGAACATTTTGTAAAGATGTTGAAAAATTTGATTTTTAGCCCAACGTATTTCTTATGGGAAAATTTAACATCTTCGAAAATTAATGTTAGATGTTAAATGTTGACAAGTATGAAAAGGCTATTACGCTCCCTGGTTCTGCCTTCTTAATTTGTTTTATTAAGTTTTGGTTACAGGGCTGCCAGATATTGACGATTTTTTTTAGTCTCCAAAGTCTGAGTAAAACATTACATTTTCTGACAATTTCGTTTTTAAATCTTGTTTAAAGCAAGAGAATTTTTTTTCAGTAGTGTTAGTTGTATGAAAGCTGAGGTCAAATATGGACCGTTTTCAACCCAATTTGGTAAGTTTGTAATAAAATATTTTTGGTCTAAATTTAGTTTAAATTACAACATAATAAGATGGTTTATGGACACAAAGGGTTCACAAAAGTTGTTAAAGTCAATTCAAAAACCGACCGAATTTGTTTGGAGATTATACAGATAATTGTATAAAATATGTATGTCTTTGTCATTTTGACAAAACTTCTTAAGTGAAGATAAGACAGTAAAAAAGTTTTTAAAAAAACGCGGGGAAAAAATCATTTTTATTAAATAAAAAATAAACCAAAATTAAAGAAAAATTTCGTTTATAACAAAATATATTAAAAACGTAAGCAAAAATATTTTTAAATGAAAATTCGTATGATGAACAAAATTGTTTTCAACGTTTTAAATTTGACAGAAGATGTTTTGTCAAAATGCCACAGATATACATTTTAATTTAATAGTTATCTTTTCTTTGCTTAATATCAAATTTTCTTGTTCTTATGGTAATCGCTGGTATCGTATGGACCATACTTTCTTATTTATCGTGCTAAAGTTTATATAAAGGCTTAAAAGGACACGTTTGTCGGATTTGACCATTTATGGTAATTTTGACGTTTTTTGGGCCCAATTTTTCAAATGACTTAATTTGTATCAATTAACAAAAGTTTTTATTAGTATTTTCAAATTTTTTTTTTTTTTTGTTTTTGGGACACTTTCATTTATTTGGTTGGCATTCATTTTTTTTGTTTTAGCATTTTATAATACAAACAAACGCATTTTTTTGTCGTTTATTTTTCTTTTAAACCAAAAATGTCCAAAACGATTTTAAGCCAATTTTATCTGGCGACTATGGTTAAGGGTTAAATTTTATTCAGAGTCAAACTAGAGAATTATAATCATAACATGATATAATATTTGCGCATCCTGTTCGACTGTTTAAAAAAAATTAATCACAAATGTTTAATTTAATTAATGCATTTAATCTGAAAATAGTTTACCCTAAAATTAGTAAGAATTTAATCGAAACAGGATATAACACTATCATATTTCATTTAATTATCCTTGACAAATAATACTTATTTTATGTTTTTAGTTCGTTCTTGTCATTATTGTTCTTTTTGTGATTACAAAAGATATGAAAGTGTAGAATGTAAAATTGTATGCGGTTATTGTGGTGTATAAGAAGTAATTTGGTTTAAAATTTCCCAAAGGTAATTGAAACTTTATTAACCCCCACTAACTAATTAGGAAGCATAAACTATACTACTTAAGGAATAGTATGTTCCTTATATCTTGTGAACTTTTTTGCAAACAAATAATTATCCTTTTCGCATAAAAAAATAAATGTAATATTATTTTGTGGTAGATATTTTTACCCGCAGCTAAAAAGTATAAGATTTCATATTTACAAAAAGAAACTGCTACATTTACAGAGTTCTTCACCACTAAGAAAAGGAAGAAAAACAGTAAAATTTTTGTTTCTTTTTATATATTGCTAAGGTTAGTTGGTATGTTGTTTTCAATTATAATAATAATGACAACGTGATTTATATTAATTGTCAAACAACATTATTTTGCCGGATGTAAAATTAAACTGGAGCAAAGCTTTAATGACAAAATTTGTTGTTACCTTAAAGCAAAATATTCCCATTATTATTTACTTTATGTGAAATCAATACTCAGTTGTTTGTTCTCTAATTGCTTTAGGGTATTATTTTCATTTCCTTAGACTCATTAGCAGCTCGAAAATTTTGCACAAAAGCAAAAATTACATTAAAATAAAATTCCTTCTCTTTATATACTTAAAAAGAATCATACAAAGAAAAATTGGTAAGGATTTTTAACTAACATTCATACATACATATGATTTACTTATTATTTAAATAAAAATAAAATTAACTATAATTAAATGCAAAACTTTAATATTTTTTGTACAATATTATTCCTTCAAGAAATACATTCTTAAAATACGGTACAAAAACAGAAATTAAGGAATTCGGAAATAAACTTTTTGCAGCTTGCCAGGATCGGTCAGATGATGAGCTCGGCAACAGAAGAAACTCTTGATTGTAACACAAATAATCTTTAAACAGAATTCACCGAAATAATAAGAAGTGCTACAAATTCTAAAAAATTAAAACAGGACTCTAATGGCATAATGGAAGATTTTATATGTTTAGAGAAATCCAAGAAAAGGACTGAAAAATTAGATATAATGTTTTATAGGTTGGTTTCGATTTCTCCAACATCTACAATAAGTGAAATGTTTTAAGTCAAAATTTATCAAAACTAAAGAATAGAGTCGTTAAATGATCTCACAGTTAATTTTTTTTATAAATATTTATTAATTAAAAAATATGTATTATGTACATGGTTATGAAGTTTTTTTTTTGCCCGATTAAATGAATACCCTAGTTCTTAAGATATAAATAAATCCATTTGTGCCATGCCCACTTCTTCGATCACGCCCACATTTTGTCGGATATTGTGTGTTGATAGCCAAGATATTTGTACCAAATTTTGGCTCTTGCCCCTCTCCAGATACTCAGACAAAACAAAAATGAAAAAAACAACAACAACAACAAATTGAAGAGTAAAATAAGAGATAGCCATGGTTTCTACTCATCTCTCAGCCATTTGTGGACAGACCAGCTAAATTTCAATAGCAACCTTTAACGGAGTATATGCGACATAAATAACAATCTAGTCCCCATCATCTCTGGGGTCTTTGGTTTAGGATATAAACAGTGTTGTCATATTTTTTTCAAACATCTTTTAAAATCTGAAAAATATACTTTTTTCGATCAAAAAAACTTTTTTTTACGAATTGTTAAAAAGGACCACTAACACTGCATGTGTTTTGATTACATTTATTAAAAAATATACATACATACATACATGTACAATGTAAAAAAACCCTGTGGTAAATAAAATAGTCAGTTGCAAAAAACTCTAACTATAAATTAACTATTTTATAAATGACTACAAATTGGTTTAAATCTCATGCAGATATCAACCAAACATATTGCATAGAGGCACACGTAAAACACAAATAAAAGCAAAATAAGTGAAACAAGCATGCCATGAAGTCAAATGAAAAAATATATACAAATATGTATGTTAAAATAATTAAAAATTAAAACGATACAAATCTGTTTATCTACTAGAAATTAGGTAGCGTATATATTTCATACATTATTATTTAAAGCTATTTGATGCAAAATGTTCTTAAATAATTATTTCTATATAAAAATATGCATGTTTGTTCATTGGAACATATATTTTTTGACAAAAATTATTTCAAATTTAAATAATTTATTATAAACCGACTATACTACTATTAATTAATTACAAATAGGTTGAAAAATAAGTAGTTATTAGTCAGTTAAAAAGTCATGCAAAGATGACCAATTGACTACTGCCTATGACATGCCTATGTTAAAATAATGAGTCGGCGACAAGGAAAAAAGTCACTTAATCAACTAGATGTGGTTATAAAAAAACCAGTTTAAGTTACTTAAAAATGTGTTTGACTTCCTACAGGGAATATATATAAAATATATAAATAAAAATTAAATTTAACCATTTTTTTTATATCACGTATTAAATTTTTATATATTGAAATAAACTAATTTATCTACGCCAAGTTAGTCAAGTCTTGAGCTTTTAGGAGAGAAGGGGAAAGAAAATGCCATTTCTTTTTCCCTCTCTCCTAAAATCTGTAGACTTGACGTTTATGAACCGGTACTAAGAACTTTATTTATATGAATAAATTTCAAAAAAACAATTTGTTTTTAATTAAAAACTTTCTTACATCTCAAAAACTTTAAAAAAAAATATAATTCTTAGATGTGACAACACTGGGTATACAAATTTAAACAACAAAAATTTCAAGTCTTGACGTTGACCTAATCGTATCGAATTTTATTTAGATACCAAAATTTTCCAGAATTTTCGTCAGCAGTTTTCCGCCTTTATGTTAGCGTGTGTAGCAAACAATGATTAATAATTATCTTCAAAATTACAATCTCAAGTCCTTTATCTTTTGACATTATTAACTGTATACATAGGCTGCCCTACCATACGTGGTAAATATTTGACACCAACGCCCTGAATAAAAAATTTAGGTTTTTATATATTTTTTTTAAGTGTAAGTAAACAAATTGCTAATTAGTAAAAAATAATTAACCCAGATGTTATGATTATTGGCATTTCCTTTTCCACTTATTTACTTTTTAAAATTTTTACTTTTGATTACAGACAATTGAAAGAAATTGTTGTTTTTTAAAAAAAGAAACAATAGGTTAACAATACCAATAGGAAAAAGACTTATAAACTTCAAAAACCTAAAATAATGCATGTATGTATGAATGCTCCCAATTATTAAAGAATTTAGAATCAAAAAAAGTCAATTATGTATAAGCTAAAGGTTGCCGAACAAATAAAATAAATCTAGTTCTCAAAAATCTAATGGTAGGTATGGCCAATTGCATAACTTTATTATTATTGTATGTTTTATAGAAAATGTCTTATTGTTATCAAAGTGTACATGGCATACTAACAAGTTTAATAATTTTTCTTTCCAAAAAGACAATATTTTAATTTTAAATGTAAAAAAACTGTTGGACAGCTGTAGTCAATTAATGTACAATTCATATAAACTCATATACTAATGCAATAAATATGTACGAATAAATGCGGGATATATACACATTAAAAATAAAAACAAACATTTACAGTGGATAGCGAAAGTTAAAAAAGTTTTTGAGTTCAACAATTCAGTAACTAATTTATATCCTTATAAAGTAAATTTTTTAATACATCTCTAATATCTATGTAGGTCAAAAATAGAGAAGAATAAAATCCAGCAAAATTTTTGATCTATAAGAAGCATTAGAGTCCGACCGAACGCACTTTTTCAGACAGAATCGTAAGCCGAACACGAACTTAAACCGAACCTTTTTTATTGTATAGAAAATTTTTAACTTTTGCGATATATCTATGACGTTAGGTAAAAAGGTTTTTAGTCAAAAAAATGCATATTGAGTTTTTGATTGGGTTAAACAAAATTTGTTTTCTTTCGGCTTCGAATCGCAATCAATAACTCTTCATGCAATAAGTCAATTAAACAAGGCAATAATCTAATTTTTAATTTAAAATTGTGAAAAGCTACAGTTTCTGACTTAAGACCTTTTATCCTAACTTCAAAGATATTTTATAATAAAATTATGTACCAAATTTATAGTATACAAAAGTATTTCCAACCATAATGTAAAGTTACTAAAAAAACAAGTACTTTTCATGGAAAAGGTAAAAATTTAATACACTAGTATTGAAAAGTTTGTGTTTGAATATTATAATGGCGGAAAAGTAAATTTTCTTTTCGCCTACTATCTTTAGGTTATTTACGGTTGTATACCAAAGTAGTCCGGATATATATGAGTTAAAAAATTTGTTTGCTATGTAATATATTTATCGAGCTTAAAACTTATTCTGAGAAGATAGATAGATAGATTTAACTGGAATCTATCTATGTATCTTCTAAATATATAAAAATTTAAAAGTGATTGTTTGTTTCTTTGTTTCCTAACTCCTAAGCTACTAAACCGGTTTTTACACGAATTTCCTGGTTTCCCGGCACTACACAAATTATACACTCCTACATCTAAAAAATAACGTTTTTTCATCAAAATTCTAAAAGGCCTTTTTGCAAACATCTTTCGATTAGGGTTGCCAAATAACTGGACAATAGAAAAAATTCACCTGCATATTGAAAAAATAACTGGTCAATTTGAAAAAGGACCTAACTATAAGAAAAAATATAATTTTTCTTTAGATTTTTTTTTTTTTGCAATAAAAAGAAATTTTTAAAAAGCAAGGAAACGTAACACTTAAAATTCAGTCTTATATCATGTTTCAAAATAATAAACAGGTCGAATTCGCTACAAGTGGCACCGAAAAGCCTGCTGACTTTGACAGTTCGAACCAATTTGTTTTGGTTTCATAATATTTTATTTATAAATAGTTGATATTTCGAACCGTAAACATCTGCTGTTTCTGTGGTTTTTGTTTTGTTGTAGTATTGCTGCCACCGTTTATATAAATTCAACTTGGTATATATTAAATTAAATCAAATAAAAAAGTACATAAGCAGCCATGTTATGGATCGAATGAAATTTAAGTCAATGGAGATTTCCAGTTAAATTTTTGTTTAAATTACCGTCGTTTTTTTTTATTTTAAGATAAGTTCTAATGAAGATAAGCTGTACTAATTGTATGAAGTATGTAAAACAAAATTATCTAATAAATTTTGTAAAGGTCGAATAAAAGTCAATTTATATTATCTAATGAACTTTAAACGCTGGATTGTATTTAAAGTTTGTTCGATTTTGATTTCACTCGAATTCGATTTCCCGAACATGGCTGATAACATTTGTTTAGCCACAAATCGATGGGTTTCTTCCGCAACCTCGTAACTCAAAAACATCTACTTTTCAGGAGAGACAAATTACTTTTTTTTTAAAGAAATATTTAAAACTTTTTGCATTATATTCTTTTATAATCCAAGAATTAGGAAAAATTCCGATATTCCGCCAAACAAAAAAATTGCAAAATTGTAAGGCGGTATTTACTGATTACTTTTCCGGTTAAAACAAAAAATCGGAAAAAATCGAGTTACGTGATTGCGGAAGAGAACCATCGATATATATTTATACCCACACCACGATGGTGGCAAGGTTATTATGCATTTGTGCTGATGTGTGTAACACCTGGACCCACCATAAAGTATACCTATCGACTTAGAATCACTTTCTGAGTCGATCTAACGATGTCCGTCCGGCTGGCTGGCTGTCCATGTAACCTTGTGCGCAAAGTACAGTTCGCAACTTTGGAGATAATTTGATCAAATTTGGCTTATAGGTTCTTATTGGCACAAGGACCAAGCCTATTGAAATTAGGCCGAATCGTAGTGCCATGAGGGGAGATAGAGGGCCATATTTTCCTCTCAACAACTACCAAACCGATTTTAATGAAATTTAAAACATAGATAGATCCATATTTATATGCATACATGATCTATGCAGTTTTTCAAAAATATGACCACAAGGGGAGGTAGGACGCAATTTCTGCCTCTCACAAACTTTCAAACCGATTTTAATGAAATCTAAATAAAGATACATCCACATTTATATGGATACACAAGCATGATTCTCCATGGGTCCCGAATAGGGTGCACTCTCAAAATGTGTTTTAAAATACTGTTGTGTAGGATCACATATCACTTGATCGACTTTACTTTCTTACTTGTTTTTTTTTTTTGTATTGTTATTTGAAGACTTTAATAACTCTATTACTTTAGTTGTAAGCAAACTGTTTGAAACATTTTGCAACTTTCATTAAATTTAGTCTTATTAAAACTGTAGCCTTTATTCGGTCATATGGATGGATTCTTGTAATTAAAGATTATTAGAAATACCTTAAGTCCTTGCACAAAAAGTATTGCTAGTTGGCATGACTAAAGCCTATAGTACACGGAATGTAAAAAGCTACATGCGCATGAGGTTCTGACGTAATTTTGTCGTCATCACACAACACTAACTTGCTATTGTGGCTTTGTAGTGTCGTCAAAATTACGTCAGAACCACATGCGCATGTGGCGTTTTACATTCCGTGTACTATAGGCTTAACAAACGAGATTAATTTGTATAAGTTTTGTACGTTGTTTTTATCGCATTTTTGGAAAACTGGACCCCTCTCTCTCTCTCTATCTCATTAATTTTAATATCTTTCGGAATATTATAAATTTGTTCCTTACCATTTTTTCTTAGTATACGATTTTGTTCTAAACAATAATAAACAAAAATAATAAAAAAACAAAATAATTTTTCAAAATTAAATAATGTTTTTTAACTGGACAAATTGCATTTTACCTGGAATCTGGACAACACCCAAAAAACCAGACAGTCCAGGCCATTCCACGCTGTCTGGCAACCCTTCTTTTGATAAATAAGAAACCCAAAATAAATGAAAATTCTTTTTGAATATTTTTGTTTATCAACAGTCACTTTTCCTGTGTTGTATTTTAATAAGAGATTATCAGTTTTTTTTAACAAATTGAAAAATTTAGTTTTGAAAAATGTAGAGTGTTTTGCTTCTCCTGCACCGAAAGAATTAGTTACTAAATCGCCAGAAAATATTTCTTAAACTAAGAAAATTTTGCACCACTCTCATCCAAGTCAAAAATGTTTTATTGTAAACATATATGTGGCTTGGTTTAAGCAAAAAGTTATGACTCAAAGCGAACAAAAATGATCTTAAATACAGTAAAAAAAACTAATTTTAATTTAAAGTCACTTAAATTAAGTTTTCGTTGCTAGTTTCGGCTAGTTCCACCTACTCTATTTAAAATAGCAATTCATATTATATTTATTTTTATTTAACATTAAAAACGAATTTTAAACAAAAATTGTTATCTAAATAAATTGGTAAAATCGGCCATTAATATTTTAAAAAATACGAAGAAAAAGCCTGAATTTTTTACATAAAATCGTGTAGCATTAGTAAGTTTAAGAAAACTTAATATGAACAAAAATAAGAAACTTTTTATTGATTTGCTTAACATGTCGTTTCAAAAAAAAAAAATAATTAAATCAAACCAAGTTTTCTTTAGCATTTGCTCAATCTACATTTGTATTTTTCGTTTTAAGAAAAACTTGAATTTTTTGATCGTGAGCAAATGTTTCTTTATTTCAGAAAATTTTACTAAATACGAACAAAATAAGTGAAAATCATGAAATTATGTTTGGATATTAAATTTTCTTGTTTTAAGAAACGAAATTGATTACTTTAGAAAATAAACTTCCTTCCGTGTATAACATTTGTTCAATGTTAGCGCTTTTTTGAAATCATATGACGATATGTATGTAGCAATGTCAATACCTCTGTACACAACGGTTTCAGAAATAGTTTCCAAATTCGGAAAAACTGAACATCTGTCAAACAACGAGCTGAACTGGAAGAGTGAGCGTGAAACATGCCATACAAGGAAAACATAAATGTCTAAATAAATATCTGGAGAAGCATTATCCCTGCAGACAACGAGACTATTCCATACATGCATGTAAAGAGTAATCCATAAAGGAGAAGGAGTACTCCAAAAATACCCCAAATATATGACTAAAATGTAGTCTATTTAACATTACGATGGCTAGTGGACTAGTTTTTAAACTACTCCATGGTATACTCCAGAGGATTAGTTTTAACTACGTTTAAAAACGAAAACATTTAAAAACGAAGACATGTCGTTTCACTACAAACTTTTTTTTAACAATGGCATGGCCCATGCTTGCATAACATTGGGCCAGTCCAGGGAGTAGTCCATTTCATCAAAATGGATCACGTAGTCAAATATTATCTGCAGGGATAGTATATGTATCTAATTATATTTCAATGGTGGTAGTGAAGTGCACCACCCTGCAAATAATAGTCGACCACATGATCCAATTTGATTAAATGGACTTCTGCATGGACTGGCCCGATGTAATGCAAGCATGACCCATGTCATTGTTCAAAAGTGTTTGCAGTGAGACGACATGTTTTCGTTTTTTGACGACATGTTTTCGTTTTTAAACAAAGTTAAAACTAATCCTCTGGTGTATACTATGGAGTAGTTTTAAGACTACTCCTTTGTAATCCAAAGCTGGGTTATATGGTCCTGCCCTAGGACATCGTAATGTTAAATAGACCATGTTTTTCATACGTTTGAGTTACTTTTGGACTAGTCCTAGTCCCTTGTGGGCTACATTTTACACGCGTGTTTGGACTTGTCCTATTATTTGCAGGGTTAGGAATAAGTAGCCTTTGAATAATAAACAATTCCAAATTAAAAAAAATAACACACTTTTACTTTCCACAGTAACAGAAATTAGATTAATGAACCAATAAAAAAAATTCAATTTATCAGACGAACTTATAATTAAATAATACAAAATGTTAAATGTTTTTTTAACATCAGCTACTACAGCTAATAAACATTTTTCCGTCAATTGCTGACGAATAGGGGCTGAAATTATACGCAAGTCGATGTTTTATCTGAAACGTTAAAATAATAAGTTAATTAGTTGTTTTTACGGATAACATCGATTTGTTTGTTTATATTTTATATTAGAAAAAATTAGGGATTGCTGTTCGGTTTAAACCGAATTCGAAACCGAGGTGTTTAATGCCTAAAAACCGAAACCGAAAACCTACAAAAAACCTCGGGTTTTAGCTTTACTTTAAAAATATATTTATGCTTAAAGAAATTGCAAATTATTTTTACATAATACTAGTACTTCACATAAAAAAGTTTATACATAACAGCCTGCAACAATGGTTTAAAATTACATAATACTAAAAAAAACAAATGTCCCTTTTTGAATAAAAGTACTTTGATTCCCTGGTAGTATTTGAAAAATAGTTTTTTTTTTCAAAAACCATCTTTATGATTCTTTTTGGAGTATTTTTGTTGATACAAACATTTTTTAGTCAGTTACAGTTACACTAACAACAAACAAATCATAAATGTCTCATCAAGAAGAGTCGCGGGTATGGAACCATTTTCTACCGACAAAAGTATCTTTTATAATCAGAAAATGTGTGCTGAAGAGTTAAACAGACTCGAATATGATTAAAAATGTATCATAATTGAATCTTTGAGGTTTTAGCTGCACAACAAAAAATGCATTTGAGCTCATTTTGGATACTAAATGATACACTCGTTGTGAAAAAATTTTACCCTACCGATGAATCACCTCAAAGATTCATTTGTAATACAATTTTCTGATTCCTTTTTCAATTATTTCAGATATGATTGATAAATCAAGTGAAAAATCAGTTTGTAATCATCAAAAGTGATCTGAAAAAACTCTTTTAGGTGATTTTTACAAAAAATCATTTCCTTCAACATTTTTAATTTTTCGAATTTATTCTATGAGCTAAATTTCAGTTATGTATTTTATAAAGCTTTTTTGTAATAGTCCTATTCCTTTTAATAAAGGTTTACAAAACAAATTTTGTATGAAAATTTGTTAAATTTAATAATCGTTTATAAATACGGGGGTTAGTGTGTTGAAATTTTTTATACAAAAATTATTTCGTTCAATTGGGCACAATCAAGGCAAATTCATACAGGTGACCGCATCATGAGATAGAGTTGTGCTAGCTATCCTTTTTGATGTTGTTGAAAAATACTAGATATGTATTTTGTTTTTGTAAAAAGTAAGAGTGAATGTCAAAATTATTTGTTGAAAATATAAGAAAGGAAATTTTTTTGATTATAAAATCTGTATTGCAAATTTATTGTGCCTCCACTTATTCCTTACGAATTTTTTATTCCTTGTGTTTATATGTATTTTAAATTCATTTTTTTGTTTTATAAAATTTAAATAAGTTTTTTTTCGAAAATGTCACCTGTATGAATTCGCCTTGGGCACAATGAAATACTTTAATGATGTTTAAAAAAAACTTAATTTAAATAAGCTTTTTTTATGTATTTAAATTTTCATTGAATTTTAAATTTGAATTAATTTTTTCAAAAAATATAAACAAAGCTTGACATTCAGTATACACACAAAAAAATAAACAGGTGACTCGAAAATGTCACCTGCATGAATTCGCCTTGGGCAAAATGAAATACTTTAATGATGTTTAAAAAAAACGTTATTAATGATACAACATATTCCATAAGCAAATTCAGTTTTCTGGTTTTCGTTTAAGAAGTGCACATTCCTAAAAAAATTTCCCTTAGTGTTTTCACGATTTTTCAAGATGTTTTTGTGTTTTTCAAGATCTTCATCAAGGACCTTTTGTCTCCTTCTTTTAACGTTTAAAACACAATTTTTAAGTGTCAAACACATTATATATAAGTGGTGCTAGAAAAAGGGCTTACTCTCCAAAAAATATTTCACAGGAATAGTGTATAAGTTTAACAAGTCAAAATATTTTTACTTAAAATGTATTTTTAATCCAATTTTTTTGATATTAATGCAATAAAAAACATTTTGTTTTATGCGCATATTTTTTAATAGTAAAAGCATGAAATTCCTACCCCAACTGATGATGATAATTTATTTAGAAAATTTTAAACAGCAACCATGAACAGACGCACATACAGTAGTGCTTAACTAGTTAGCAAGTAAAAAATTTCACAGATATTAGAATTACTTATAGTGCAGCACAAATACACAAATATTTAAGAAAAATTCTTAATGCAAAATTCTGCAATGTTAGGTCCCTACTATAAAGTTTCCTCAGTTAACCATAGATTGTATAGGGTATCTTATATAAAAAGCTATATTGAACTCAAACCCTTTTCGGTAATTTTGGTCCACCTTGTATATATAAAATTGAAAACTAATATGTAGCCTATAAACTCACTATAGAATATTATACGTTTTGTAATACCCGACTAGTTGGCTGTATGTGGGTCCATGTAAACCTTGTGTGCAAAGTACAGACCGCAATATTGAAGATAATTTAATTGTCCCAATCAGTTCCTGATTTCACCTATAATGTCTATTCAGAACTAATGAAACACATGCAAAATTTTTATAATAAAAAATGGTCAGTATAACTTACATCTAATACAAAAAAAACATTAGGGGTATAACTTTTTTGCATTTTTTGTAATTTTAAAATTTGACATAGTATAGTTGTATAGGCCATTTAAAACCTTGTAGAAAAACGTTTAAATTTTTTTCGCCTGCGTTAAAAAAGTTCAAGCACCAACAGCAATGAAGTTTTACATTTTTGTTTGTGTGCAATAAAAATGTGTTGCAAATTATTTAAACAAAATACATATCGTCGTGCCGAAGTTATCATGTCATCTTGTCGTATGTAACAAAATCAGAAAAATGAGATAAGACCGTTTCCTGTGGTCTATTGATCTGCGCAATCCTAAGGTCTCTATCTCTTATTGTTTTTGAGATATTACGAGGCCATTTTGTTGTTTATACACTTTTGCGAAAAATTTAATGCGTTATAATTGTGGATACAAAAAAGCGTATGAATATTTACAATTAAAACAAGTTAAAGTGCAATATTCGGCTGTGCCGAATCTTTGATACCCTCCACCGACAGTTCGAATATTTCAGGATTGGGATCTACATATATGATATCTATTTATTATTAATTTATCTTTATGAAAACAGACATCAGCATTAAAATTGGTTGCGGTTTGGGCCTTTATTAAATTATTGACCGACAATCAGAAAGTTTTATGCTTTTATGTAGCAATTTTTACTAGCTTGAGTAAAATATCACGACTCGTAACAGTTTTAGCCGAAATTAAATGATTTTCTGGAGGGGAATTTATATTGGAGCCACGGTAAGTTATGAACCAGTCATCTCAAAATTCTGCAGAGTGATTTCTGGTATTTAAAAACATAAATTTCAATACAGCGGTGAAATTAGTTTTAGAGTTTACAGTGCATTTCAGAAGGCTGCTTATTATGGTTCTAAGGTTAATTATGGACCGTATATCACAAAATCGCATGACATTTTTTCTGGTCATATGAAACTAAGTTGGAAGAAATGTTACCACAATAAATATATCAGCTACGGTTTTAGGCGTATTTAATTAATTTACCAGAGTGGGCTTTATATGGAGCCTATAGTCAATTATGGACCGATCATCACGACATTTATTGGTGTTATTTCTAGTCCTTTAAAACTGTGAAGTATTCAATTTTATTCTAATAGCATTATTAATTACGGTTTTAGGAGAACTAAACTGTTTTCCGGGAGTAGGGCTTATATAGGGCCTAGGGTAAATTATGGACCCATCGTCACGAAATTTCGCAGTGTCATTTCTAGTCCTACAAACTGTGGCCTGCCTGTTATGATAGCAATATTTATTACGGTTAAAGGTGTACTAAACTGTTTTCCGGGAGTAGGGTTTATATGGGGCCTAGGGTAAATTATGTACCGATCTTCACGAAATTTTACAGTGTGATTTCCAGTCGAAAAAAACGAACTTTTGCAAAATCTTATATCATTCCGTACATGTTTCCACCATTTATGTTAGTTTTTGTAACAAAATTATTATAAATTTTTTAGTTTAATGGTTCCAAATTTTGATTCATAGGTCTGATCCTACTGAACCGATTTTGCGGGATTTCAATCCCAAACCGCTTAGGATAACGAGAAGCAATTTGACACGAAGTTTGTTCATTTCTTTTGAGCTTTTCGAAAGAGAGCGAGCGTGTTTTCAAGAGACGGACAGACGGACATGGCTAAATCAACTTAAAATTACTCAAGGAGCCAGAATATATGTACTTTATAGGGTCTGAGATGAATAATTTTTTTTTAATTCCCTAAGCTAATTCCGCTAATCTTGGCTGCAGGAAAGAAACCAGAGTCTCTGGCGGGAATCGAACCCGCAACCGGGGCACTCCTAATAAAAAAGTTTCACACGGAATGACAAACTTAGTCTACCCTTTAAAACTAATTGCGGTGGAGGGTATACAAATCTAACGTTATCTTCTTTATGTGAAAAAAGTATATTAGGTCTGTTAAAATAAGAGACTACATATCTTATTAGTTGGTTAAATAGTTTCAAATTTAAACAAAAGTTTTTCTTGCCATACTCTATCAAATGCCTGCTTAACGTCTTTATATACATCACATGAGTATAACTTTTTTTCTAGTGATTCTGAAATGACATTTAATTCACGATTTCATAGCTCCAGGGTTCAATGACTGTACCGAAATCCAAATTGGTGGTCTGGACTACGTCCAGTCTGCTTTTAAAAAATTTTTCAAAAAATTTAAATATGTGTAGGTATGTTTAGGCAAATATGAATATAGGCCTGTATGACGTTTTCTTATTTTCTAGTTTGTTTGGATAACACATCATTGCATTTTTAGAAATGAAGCAAACTTAAAAATGTACGGTAACATTTTAAAGCCTAATTGTATAGTATTAAAGAACTGAACCTATATAAATCAATTTTTATGAATCCTAAGATAGAATCTGGTTTATTTGCCCCATTTTGACGACACCCATCAAAGTAACATGAATTCAATTGTATTTAGTTGAAAAATTACAATAACTTTTAAATCAAAACATTCCAGGATTCTAACAAAAATGGTGAAATGCTGCGATTAAAAAAAATTTGTGTTGGTCACCTCCCTTTTAACCTTCTTACTGAGCTACCTAAACAAGAGCGGAAAGCGTCTGTTTTATGTCAAAACTTTTCATTTTCACACAGTTTATGCGAAACAAACCTTTAAAACGCGAATTTAACACCACACGGCTGGAAAATCTTATCTTATTTGATAGATCGCTCGGTCGTTTTATTATATTGAAAATGTATTCGCAATAAAATTTTCATGTTTAAAAAAACGCTTGCCGCTCTTGTTTAGGTAGCTCAGTTAGTTTTATGTTTTAAGCAATGCTTAATTGTATATTTTTATAGTATTTTTGTAATGTGATAGATATAAACAGTGACTCTTTACATTCCTTTATTGGTAAACGAATTATTTCGCGAAATGGAAATGGAATGATGTCATAAGATTAATTTAGATTAGATTAATAAGAAACAGTAATTTACTGCACAGAGTACGTGAAAATTAGACCTTGAAGGACATGTATGCGCTAGCCGCAACGACCATATTACCGATTTTTTTTAACATTATTGCCTTAAAATAATCTAATTAATAAAGCCAATTGGAGGCATAGTTATTCTCTATTTTATTTTAATTTCAAGTTTCCCGACCCTAAAAAAACCCCCGCTAATTATTTAAATTTATTACACTTATATATTGAGATAAGTTTACGTTGTTTATAAACCGGCACACACATGCGTGTAATAATTTTAAATTTTTATTTGCTTAATATTTTATGAATTTTTGTTATAATCCTCTATTATTAAAGTTATTTTATTTTAAAAATATAATTTTGTTTTTGGTTCACATAAGAAAAACCAAATAATCCATACAATCTATAAATTAAATTTTGCAAAAAATAAATAATAAATAAAATTATCTAAAAAATGGGGAAAAATTGTTTCGGACTACTTATTATTGGATCATACAATTTTTATGTAATTTCGCCTTATTATTATATTCGACATATATTTCGAACGAAGACTTCGTTCGCTTAACTACATGTAAAACAGATACAAAATCAAAAAACAACCAAGCTTTTGTAGGTATATTCTTTTTAATTTTTAACGATTTAAATTTTAAAAGCTTTAGGTTAAACGTTTGTAAGATAAAAAACTGTTTTAAACGAATTAATAACTTTCCTCCCGGTTCAAGCAGATCTTTCCAATGCATGTAATTGCTTGAAAATCGGTTGAGTGGTTCGCGAGTTATAAAATCACGTACATAGGACAACTTTTTTTTTATACATATGTATAGGAATATAGATTGTTATAAACTTAAGTTTAAAATATATATTTGGATAAATTAATTTTTGATAATATGTATTAACTTTGAACAAAATTTTTTATTTTTGAAAATTTTTTTAACAAATAATTTATTAAACTGCTTGTTTTTCAAATTTAAATAAAAATTTTTGTTTAGATTGAAAACAAAACATACCTATTTGAGTTCTTTTATTATTACTTCAATATAAATTCCCAAGCGAATATTTTTATTTTATTTATAGCCACGGGCTGTTAAAATACGTACTTTAAAAAATATTAGTTCTTAAATTTAAACATTAACATACCAAATTTAGGCGCCGCCGTTTATACAAATCTTTACGTACTTTAAAATTTCCTCTTTGATAACTTTTCACTTGAGTTTTTTTAATTTAATTTTTGCTTTTATTTGACGTTAAAGTGATGCTGAAAAACACCAAGAAAAAAATAAGGTACACACAATCATACAATCTTTTAAATCAAAAAGTCATCAACACTACATAAATCTTATTACGTTTATGATAGAATTACTGCTGGGCTGACCGACAAACCGATGGACCGACCAAGCGAGTAAGCGACCGGCTAAACAAACGCATAACTGCACATATAACTACGCGAATCCAAAAGAGACAATCGAAATAACCTACCGTTGCGTTTACACAGCAAGTACAAGGAAGGTAATTGAATCAAAACAACATCAACAACGGCAGCAAAAAAAAATGTAAACAAATAATTAACAGCGGCAGCCGCAGCAGTAGCACACATCATTCAAATCTATTTTATTTTCTCGATGGAATGGAATCCATCGTATCTATTTATTTTTGTATGTTGTATATAGCCAGCAGAGAAGATACATTCTAGTTGTGTAGATATGTAAATACTTTTTTTCTCACACTCACGATTTAATATTGATGAGATAGATTTACTTAGTTGGACTCGCGTGCGAAAACGTTTTATCACTCTATTCTAATTGTGCTCAACAACACACAGAATCAAAATACACATACTATCACCATTAACCAAACACACTATGCCAAATCTACTATGTACAATTTTTTAAATAAAAAAAGCGGCAGCAAAATTGGTTTTTCGGGATGCAAAGATGATGAAAGCTATTTTAAGAGCATTCACAAACTTAAACGAACTGTTTAACTCAAAGGCCGGCAAGCAACTAAAAGTTTTGTGTTGAGAAATTTTTTGATATGTTTCTTGTTGTTGTTCAGGCTCCAGACTTTATGTTGTGTGTCTGGTTGGACAGGCCGCACACATTGTCATCAGCGTTGTCAGATTTTTGAGCTTCTTCGTCAAAACGGATGTCAAAAATCGCCACAAGTCAATTTTGTTCAGTTTTTTTTATTATTTTAAAAAATTTTATTTTGTTTACATAAAAAGCTAGTATAATATTAAAGTCGAAAATCGCCAAAAGCTGAGAAAAAAACGCCAAAAATGTTTCAAATATTTTGAATAACAATGAATTTTGTTTGTAATAATAAATTACCACATTTTATAATGGAAAAAGATCGTAAATTTTAAATTTTTAAGAGAATCCTCAAATTTCTTACACAAAAATAATGGAGACCTAATTTTGAGAGTCGTGTTCGAATACTCTTTCCAAGGCGAATTTACACCAGGTGACCTTATCTTGCTACGTAAGCAACAGCTGATTACTAACCTTGTGTCACAATGATATACCGTTCATGTGGTTCTAACCCTAAGTCTATACGAGCAATTTGTTTGGCAATTATTGCTGAAGCAACTATCAAATTCTGTTGCCAACACTAGATATTAACGCGTGGACAGCATAAATATGTATTTGAACACATGTTCAGCAACAATTGTCATAATACATTGCCGAGCAATTATCTTTAACACAAGCTGTCAAAATCAATTATAAGTAACAAAAAAGAAAAATTTTAAACTTAAAAATATAAAATTTAAATACAAAATTTACAAATTTATAATAAAAAAATAATTAAAAATAAATTGGTTGCCAAAGAAAATGTAAGTATTTATTTACATACAAATTCGGAAAAAAATATTAAACATAGAACATTTCTGTGACGTCATTCTGCCGAAGTTATTCTTATGTTAACAAATACAAATTGCGCGTATAGACGTAGGGTAAGGAATACATATTTACTAAATTTTATAATTTGCGTTTAAAATTTGAAATTTACAATTTTTTTAATTATTACATTTTAAAACAAACACTCTAAAATTAAAAAGAAAATGAAACATTTGTTTAAATTGTTTACTAAAGTGTTGTATTATTTTTGACACAACGTTAAAATATTTTACAGTGTTGTAAACGCTTTCAAAATAAGACCACCTTGTATGAATTCGCCTTGACTTTTTCGATTCAAAAGCAATTTTTTTCTTATTCTTTCAGTCGACACCGAACGAAACGAAATTATTTTTTTTAGCGTTGTTAGCATTTTTTTGAGTTTTCACAACATTGAAAACATAATTTCGATTCTTTTAGAATCGATTGCCAGAAGTATCCCCCAGAATAAAAATAGTTTATTTTCATGGGCTCATGAGAAATAGCCAAATGAAAAATTTCGCCGCAAAACACGTTTCAGAATCGCCACGTTTGTCAGGCATATACAGAGTGTAGACAGCTTAATTCAAAAAAAAATTGCCAATACGAAAATTTAAACTACCCAATAAGATTTTGATTCAAGAAAAGTATTACTTTAGATTTTTTAGAAATACAAATAAGTTTTGTCCACGGTGAATTAAATAAAGGTGACCTAGGTATTACAACAAATACATTTTGTGTATTTTTTCACATGCAGTTTGACAATATACAATAGTGTTGTGCATAATATACGACCTCCAATTGCCCTGCAAATAATAGGACAAGTCCATAAAAATAAAATGTAGCCCACAAGGGACTAGGACTAGTCCAAAAGTAACGTAAACGTATTGAAAAACATGGTCTATTTAACAAACCGATGTCCTAGGGCAGGACCATATAACCCATCTTTGGATCAAGAAATAACTTTTATTTTTGAGGAGTAATTAAAACTTAGAAAATAACTTTTATTTTCTAAGCGAAAAATAAAATTCAAGATATAACGATTAAAAAGAAATTTTTAAAATAAGACTTATAGCCGTTACGGTCGCTGGCTTATCCATTTCAGTCACTTGGCTGTAAACCATTAATTAATTTATGAAGTATATACTTTAAGGTAATTGAAACAGAAAATACCCAGGTTCAATAATATGTTTGAAGAAATTAAGGTTTGTGCTAGGGAATGGTAAATGGATTCCAAAATCGATTTTCAATTTTTCGATCGACTTTTTTATTTAGAGTTTTGTAATCGATTGATCGCACCTCGAAACCGATTTTAAAATCGATTCAAAATCGTTTAAGATGATTTTGCAAACTCATATCTTATAACACCAAGGGGGATACAACTGTATTTATTGTTTTTTACCGTAGGTAGATGTTTACCGTAGATATGAACACTGCAAAAGAAACCAGTACGATATGTTCGTTTCATATATCAAAATTGTGTTCTTGATTAAAATTATAAAAAAACTAAATTTTAGCAATATTTTTTATAATAAATTAAAAAAGTTTCAAAATATTGAAAATTAGTAAATGTATGGACAAAAGGTATTTCAAAGGATTATGACAATGGCTCTTGTTTTGTGGCGACTGTTTCTATGCTAAGTTACTATTTCGTTAGCATTAGAAAACAAACGTTTGCATGTCATTGAATTCGGAAAGATACAGAAATTTTCTTTTGAAATTTCGTGTGTGCTAGGATAAATTATTTGCGGTTTTCCACTCTGCTAATAACTAGATTTAAATAAAAATAGCGTAATTCCGCAGGAATGTCATGGTTTTATTCACCTGTTGTGTTTCTATAATATTATGTGGTTTTTCATGAAGCTCAATTTCAGCGTTTGGTTCAGTACGGTACGCTAAGGACTTTTTTGTTTACAGAAGAACAAGAGGACCTTCGTTTAAGTTGGAAGTATACCAAGGGTTTTAATAAGTAAACACGTAAAAATACATCTGTTTTTTTTAACTTTAACTTTTCAAACTGCATAAATATACCTACACACAAAACAAAATGTAAAGTTGTAAATGTAAATTTTGATAAAAATAAAAAAATCGATTTTAAAAGCCCAATAATCGATTTCAGATTTCAGCGAAAAATATTTTTTTAACACAAAATCGATTTTCCATTGGAATCGAAATCGATTTACCATTCCCTTGTTTTTGCCTGTAGAAGATCTTATATGGGGACAAATGATTTTATCTGGCAGCACGAAGAACAGTCGTAAGCAAATAGGGCCAAACAACATTACAACTTGCTTCATACAAATCCTTTTAAATTAATCAAACAAAACACAACATATCAGTAGCAAGCACAAACTCAGTAAATAAAAATTAAACAAAAAAAAATATTGCCAATTTTGTTAAAACAAATTTTAGAATGTTTAAAAATACTGTAAAGAATAACATGACTTACCGGTAACAAAATGTTCTTTCTTTCACGCTGTTATTTATTATAAAAGATTTTTGAATGCATACATATTAATTAAATTGTGTACATACTTTACGATATAAATATTAAAATGTACTCACAGTTTGAACTAATATCGTTGGCTTAATATAAAAAAAGCGTAACTCGATTTTTTGTTTTTTTTTTTACAAAAGAAGAAATAAACTTGAGAAAATCCGTAAAATTTTATATGTAAAAAAAATTTTTTTTCCAACTTTTTATAAAAAGATGCAAAAAATTTAATATTATTGAACCTAAAGGCGAATTCATACAGGTGACCGCATCATGAGATAGAGCTATGCTAGCTATCCGTTTATTTAAAAAAATACTATGGCCCATAATCAAAAATGTCACCTTTATGAATTCGTCTTGATAGCCCCCAAGGTATATTTACACAAGGTAGACTCATTTGGGAGTGTAGACATACTGCTCTACACTGAAAAAACAGTTGAACATAAATTCAACGAACTCATGTTCGTTAATTTAAATTCATTGAAATTTTTCTTAAAAAAGCCATAATTCAACGTATTGTACGTTGTTTCAAAAAAATGTTTATTAAAATTTAGAGTAAAATTTTATGTAGATATGAACTGAACGTTGAATCTATTCTTTGATTTTATTCGTTGAATTAAACAATAACTAGTTTTTTGATTGATTGTATAATACGTTGATTTCAATGAACACGTTCATTCTTTTGTTAATAACAGGAACGAATTTACAAAATTTCAGAAAAGTGTACATTGTTTCAACGAAACTGTTTATTGATTTTAAGAAATGTACGTTAATTTTGACTTTAAGAAGAAGAAGAAGAAGAAGAAGAATTCAATGAACGAGTACATTGATTCAACAAACTAGCACTAATATTGTTGTTTTATTTCGCTGAATTCAACGAATTGGTTTCTTGTTTTATAACGGGATAAAACACATAAACAATGAACTAGTTTTTTGATTAAACGTATAATACGTTGTTTTCAACGAACTCGTTTATTCTTTTTTAAATAATAGCAACAAATTTACAGACTTTTAAAAAAGTGTACATTGTTTCAACGAATCCGTTTATTGAATTTAAGAAATGTACGTTAATTTCGACTAAAAGAAGAAGAATATGTTTTATTCAATGAACGAGTACTTTGATTCAACAAACTAGCACCTAGATTTTTGTTTTACTTGGCTGAATTCAACGTATAAGTTCCTTGTTTTATAACGGGATAAAAACACACACTAAAAACAAAAAATAAATACAATTCAAAGCAATCAGTTACTGTGCAGTGTTTAAGAAATAAGTTTGTGCGCGGGTATAGAAAAAGGTTAGTTAAAAAGTGCTTTAAAATTTATTACATATTAAAATTATTATTAAAATAAAACTAAAAAAACAGTTCCAGATGAATCTACTCCAGACAAGCTTAGTTCCAATTATAACGTTTTATGTAAGCATTTGATTTGGATGCAATTTAGTTGGTATGACTAAAATATTCTGAAAGCAATGCAGAGGATTGTGTTAGAAGCCTAAAATACGACAATTTAAATGCAGACGAATTCGACAGCACTTGCCAAGCTTGCAGCAATTTTAGAATTAACCAATTAAACCAAGCTTCCTCTTTAGTCGAAGTGTTTAAAAGTTGGCCTGAACATAAAAAACCAAGTGGATTTCGATACGTAAGTATGTATATAATAATTAATTTGCTCTTATTAGAAGCTTTAGTATTTACTTTAAAATAAATACATTTCAGATTGACAAGACTTCAGCGTTGCTTTTGGAAAACGTGAAGGAGTTCTTATTAACTGGCCGGAACGATTCATTAAAATAAAAAAATTTATTTTATCTGAAAATAACGTGAAAGATAAGGATATGTTAGAAATCTTTAAGAGTTTGGATGAGTCGCAGAGCAATGACGGTAAAAGCAATTTATTTCTACTCAAAATTTATTTATACCTTACTTAAATTTTTCATTTTTTTTAGACAATGCTGGTGCAAAGTTAATGTGGTGTCTCCATGGGTATTTTATACCTACAATAAAGGTAACAAAAAGCGAGAGCAAAAAAACCTTCATTAAATAAATAAATTCTTTACGTCTAATTGGACCTTAAGTTCGAAAAAAAGCTAACGTAAATGTTTTTTATTTACTTTTTATGTACCTTTTTTAAAAATTATTGATCAAAAATAGCAAGTAAGAAACACATCTCAATAATAATAATGAATAAAGCATTGATGATAAGCAAAAAAATGTAAAATTTATTTATGTTTGATTTCTTTTAAACATAGAATTTAGAAATGCTTTTTTTGAACTTACAAATGAATTATATGTACTTGTAAATTATTTTATTATATTTTTTAAGATGCATTTTTTAAATAAAATACTTGATTTTATATGAACTGGCGTATTATTTTGTTTATATATTATGAAATTTTTAATGTATAGGTTCATTAGTTCAACGAATATATTCTTAAAAATCAATGAATAGGTTCGTTGGATGAAAGAATATATCAATGAATAGGTTCATTGGGACAACGAATGCATTCATAAAAATTAATGAATACGTTCTTTGGATTAAAGAATAAATCAACGAATAGGTTCATTGGGTTAACGAATACATTTATAAAAATCAATGAATAAGTTCGTTGAATCAAAGAATAAATCAAATAATAAGTTCATTGAGTCAACAAATAGGTTTAAGGGATCTACGTACAGTTTCAACGTATGAATTCTTGAATTAACGAACTGGTACGTTAAAATCAACAAGCCAATGATCGGCATACGTTGAATTCAACGAACTTGTTTATTAGAGGAAAAATAAGGAAAAAATTCGTTGAATCAAAGATTTTTTTCATTGCATTTATGTACCTTTTTGGTTCAGTGTATAAAAATAACCGAGTGGAACGGAATTGTCAAAATTGTCTTCATACAAATTTAACGCACACATGTACAAATTTTGGCTCATATGTACGGAATTTGACATTGGTGTTCCAACTAAGGTAAACAGCTGACAAACATATGGGCCAACGAGTTTACCTTGTGTAAATATACCTTGGATAGCCCCCTTAAATTTCATTAGCAACATGCATTTGACATTTGTCTACCAAAGTAAACAAAAAAAATCTATATAAAAAAATCGAGTTAGGTTCGTGTTTTTTATATATTTCATAGAAGTAGCTATACGTAGCAATCAGAGTGATAAAACATCTTCGTGAGACAAAAAATCGGTCAAATGCTCGCCACGGCTTCGGTGGCACACCTCTATTCGATGGTCCATATGTTCAATGCATCTGAGACATAATTGAGGTTCAATGTCGTTAATGTGCCGAATTATCTCATCCTTAAGCTCTTGAATTGTTCTTGGCTGATTGACGTACACTTTTTCTTTTAAATATTTCCTAAAAAAGAAGTCTAACGGTGTCAAATCACATGATTGTGGCGGCCAATTAACATCGCCACGACATCAGATAACATTGCCATTGAATTTCTAGCGCGAAAGAAATCACATATCATCCAAGTCCACATCCTCAATTTCAGGCCATAAGAAGTCCGTTTAATTGTTGGGCACGACGACGAGTCCAAAATCCGATTTTTGGTAAATATTCGACTTGAGCGATCTCTAAACTTCTCCCGAAAAATCTATTAAAAATCTGAAAAATACTTATCCTATAAGCTTCTAAATTATGCTTGAGCCGCAAAAAAACATTGATATATCATACTTTAAGATCAGACAGTAAATGCCTAAGATATTGCGAAAAATTGAAAAAGGCGACCCCTACGTTTGGCAAAAAAAATTTTTTTCGAAACTTCCTTGCAAAGATACTTTATATTTGAAGGTGTACGGCGTCCTTTTTTTTCTTGTAAGGTGGAATGCTCTACTGTACAGTATAATTTAATTACATATATGGGTTAATTCCAAAAGTAGTGTACATGAGCATTTTTTTTTTTTTTTTAAGGTTGAGGAATTCGGTCTCTGAAATTGTTTACTTGCATTAAGATTTGTGCAGATTGCGAAATTACTTTTAGTTTCTTTAAAAAAAATTTGTTTTGCTTTTTTATTGCATTTTGGTGAAATATTTTCCGGAAAGTCACTTTTTACAAAAATTTACAAAACTAAGAAATTAATGCAAAAATGTTAGAACAAAGCCTACTATCGCATTCGTTCACTTATTATTTACCAGCCTTGGATGTTTTTCTTAAAAAAAACGGGTTAGTAATAGCAAAAAGTTATTTTTCGAAGAGATTCCAATTATTTTTTTTTTCCTTTTATAATTCAAGAATTAAAAACAAGTAATTTTTTTACAAAAATTTGTTATTGTGCAGCTTACATTTAAAGTAACAAATTTGCTTCAAACAATTTGGAAGAAATTGTTGTATTTTGCTGGAAACTTGAAAAAATAAAAAGTGACAGTACGGAATTTTTTGTGACAGTAAAGAAAATCCAAATTAAATTTTTTACAAAAATTTGTTTTTGTGCAGCTTACATTTAAAGTAACAAATTTGCTTCAAACAATTTGGAAGAAATTGTTGTATTTTGCTGGAAACTTGAAAAAATAAAAAGTGACAGTACGGAATTTTTTGTGACAGTAAAGAAAATCCAATTCAAATTTCAACAACAATAGTCATTCAAAGTAATATAACAAATTATCTTTACATCAAAAGAACTACAGTATTGAAATCAATCAGAATTTTCGATAAATAAGCTTTTAAAATAAAAAAAAACCTTTTTACTTAAAAGTGACAGTAAAGAAATTTGTGATATTTTTTTGTTTTTTTCTTCTAAAAAGTTATTTCACGGAAAATAAAAACAAGAAAAAGTGATCAAAACTTCGTAATATATTAATATACATTTTTATTTATTTTATTTTTTACGATTTTTTATTAAATAACTGTGTGACAGTACGGAAATTTTTAGCTGTACTTACCATCGTGCGATTATAAATTCACTGGAAAACACCAAATAATTGATTTTATTATTTTATTTTTTATCTTAATCAATTTATCACTTCTTGCACTTTTTAATAGCGATGCACATAAAGCAAACGAAACAGCTCAAGTAATGATTATGACTTAATTAAAAAAAATGTGACATTACGGAAAAAACGCAGAGACAAAGTAAAATTAGAACGTCAAAATGACATTGATAACATTTTTCAGGTAAAACCAGGAAAAAGCAATAAAAATAAATACAATCATTGAAAAACAGTTGAATTTTTTATTATTGTTCTATTGTTTTCAACTCTTTTTCCATGTTGCTTAATGAATAACATGTGTGGAGACAGGTATATTTGTATGTAATAGGCATGATATACAGTTAAAGCACCATTTGCACAATTTAGCAGAAAGTTTTACAATAATAACAACTAATTTTGTTTGTTGCTAATTATTTTAGAGCTTACTTGCCGTTTTTGTTTTTTTATTTTCTTTTACATGAAAGAAATAAAAAGCTTGAGACGAAAAAAAAGCATTGTGTTTGGAATTAACCCATATGTATTTATTTATTAAGCTTGAGTAGGTCTTTTATTTTTTATAAAATATTTTATCCGATATTTCCTTACGCCTTTGTGTAAAGTTTCAGGGAAAATTAACCAAAAAAAAAATAAAAAAATAAATTCTTCAAACTGTCATACACATTTTTTAAATAAAACGCAAATTTTTACACCAAACAACAATTTTTCAAATATAAAAAAACTTTATTTTAAAATATTTTTAACTTCCGTTCTTGTATTTATATATTAATAATCAATTTCGCAAATTTATTTAAATATTAATTTATGTTTAAAATTCGTTTTTTATGTCAAATAAAAATAAAATTATATGAAAAAATATAATCAATAATTATTATATTATAATTTTTTGATATGTACATTATCTGTATCTGATTCAAAGTTAATTCTTAACGTTGTTGGTACTTTTATTATTATATAGCGACGCTTAAAATTATTCTCTGTACTAAAATATAATTTATTATAAAATCTGGATGGTAATTTAAATAAGCGCAATGTTCACTACCAAAAAAAATTTTTTTTATGTGGCTGATTTTTTTTATTTAAAACCTACCTCATACTATTCTTTTAAAATCCTGACACTTTCAATGAGGTGTTTTTTTTCTTTTTTAAGATAAGATTTTTTTTCTTTCGTAACTTTTAAAAAATAATCTATAAATACAATTTTAATATTGTAATTTTGAGCAATAAGTACACTGTGCTAGTTAAAAAAAAACCAAATAAGACGGGCACCAGGCCCTTAAATCTAATTCGGGCAAGCTGAATCTTGTGGTGCTATTCGTTTTTTTCCGATTAGCTCTTGTTTGCAAGATATTCCGTTATTTTGAAAATGTAGGAGGTGCCACAACATATATCGCGTAACTCAAAAATGGTTTAGTTTATTGAAATAAGTATGTTAAAAATATGCGCAGTCATTTTAGAAAAAGAATTTTTTTTGGCAAAAAAAATAATTTTTTAGCAACATTTCGAAATTTTTGTTTGTTAAAAATTCACAAAAAATATGCAAAATGCAAGCTTCTAATTTCCGAACATATAAAAACCGAAGTTGCAAACAAAACAAACTATAACTGATTAAAATCTGTTAACAACTTTTTATTTTATTCACAAAATACGAAACATTTTAATTAATTTAAGAATTTCATAAAACGGAATATTTGTATAGGAGCCCCCTAAAAAGTGCTTATAAGGGGAAATTAGGTTTTTGACTAAGTCCATTTTTAAAATTTAATATTTTGTAGATATGTATTACATTTAAAAAAAAAAACATTTTTTCAATAAATTGCTTGTATCCAAGAATTCTCTTTAAAATTACATAAAAATCATCTTTATATGTAAAGTAGTTATCGAGATATTGAAGAAATAAACTAAACGCATTCGGCTAATTAGGCGAGATTATGACATTTTGAATATTTTTTTTTTCATACGTATTCCACGGACAATTACCTCGCAAAAAATGCCAATATTTTTGGTTAATTATGCGGGGTAAGCATTTAACCGAATACGCTTAACTGTCATATCCTAACCTGCAAATATTATTGGACCACCTGATCCATTTTGATTAAATGAACTACTCCATGGACTGGTCCGATGTAATGCAGAATGGACAATATCATTGTTAAAAAGTGTTTGTAGTGAGACGCCATGTCTTCGTTTTTTAACGACATGTTTTCGTTTTTAAACAAAGTTAAAACTAATCCTCTGGTGTATACTATGGAGTAGTTTTAAAACTACTCCTTTGTAATCCAAAGCTGGGCTAAATGGTTCTGCCCTAGGACATCGTAATGTTAAATAGACCATATTTTTTCCATACGCTTGGGTTACTTTTGGACTAGTCCTAGTCCCTTGTGGGCTTCATTTTACACGCGTGTAAATTATCAGGAACCGTAAGTATGCAATTGCATAGATTTTCTTGTGCGACCAATTAAGGCAGAAACAATATTTGTATCCGTTTTAGAGCTTTTTATGAATTTAATTTCAATATAATTGTAAATAATTTGCTTATTTTTGCTTTAGCTGCATTTTTATTGCACACATATTTAACTTTTTTGAAGCATATTTTAATACATGTTCAGTAAATAAAAAAAATTACTTAAAATTCTCGTTAACAGATGGATTTTCTGTTGCTTGAATTTCGCCATCTACATTTAATTTTCACTCTTAAATTTTAAGCCATAGTAATTTTTCGTTGAAAATAAATGTTGTTCCAAACTGTTAAGTTTTGTATGTATACGTATGTATGTATATGCAAAAATTAAGAAAGAAGCAATTTTATAAATTTGTGCTGATACATAGAAATCTAGACGCATCGCTTACCAAGCCGATCGAATCAGAAACACTTTTTAAAGTGATTTTTTCGTGTCCGTTCGTCCATCTGGCTGGTTGTCTGTCCATGTAAACCTTGTACGGAAAGTAAAAGTAGCAGTTTTTAGATAAATTATAATTTTAATAATAATTATAATTTGATAAAATATGGTAAAACGTTTTAATTGCCATTAGAACGAAACCTATGTAAATTGTGAGAATCGGTCTATAATATCACATAGTCTCCAAACTTCTTTCTTTATGTCGTATTCAAATTAAATTTGCCTCAGATGTAAACATACAGCTTCCATTCAAATATCAATTCCTAAAATATTCAAGGTATTTTATCCTTTAAAATTTTCATATAATTAAAAATTTTGCGACCTTTTTTTCATTGCTTTATGAAAAAATATCTCATGTTTTTGGTGTATCTAGATAATATTCAGCACAAATAACTCTTATATGAATCTTAACCTCAAAACATAACTTTATTCTAGTGAGCCTAAAATAAAGTTTATTTTAATGCAACGAAGCCATGTTTTGTTTTTGGGCACATTTTTTTAAAAATCTTTGGTGCAAATTTTCAAATTATTAACACGTAAACTTGGTTGCATTACTTGCTGTGTTGTCGTCAAATAGTACTGAGGCAATTAAACGAATGAAATTTAGGTTTAATTTTGTTTTGGGAGTTTAATTTTTAGGGCAATTACCCGAGTTGGGTAATTAAGCGTATGCAATTAAGCGTGGATTTTTGTTTGAAAAATGGAAGGAAGAAAACGGGGACTTAAAACTCAAGATAAATAAGCGTGAAAGGCATTTAAGCGTGGGGTAATTAACCGGTTTATACTGTTTATGTTCCTTATAGGACAAAAGAAACAATCTCACCAAATTTCATTTAAATCGGAAGAGGTCGGGTCCCACTCTTGGTCGATTTCACATGGAATTACCCATATGCATACATACATATGTACAATTGTTAATTAACAAAACATAAATTTATTTTTTTTAACCACAGCGATGGGCTTTTTTCATATTTTGAAGCACCCTCCGCATAGCCTCTTGAATACCTTTTGTGAGTATTTGCTTAAGCATCCATATAATTTGAATGATAAAAAGTCTAGGTTTCTTGGTGCCTATCCCTTTATGGGAATTACTTTTCAAATTCGCCTAAAAAGTTTGAATTGGTGTCCATTCGTGACCTTCCATTGTAAAGAAGCTCCCATCATCCATGATACAATTGATCACGAACCTGCAGAAAAAAAAAATTTTTGCAACAAAGCCCCTACTACTATGCAATTGCATGTTCTTTCTTGAGCGACCAATGAAGGCAGAAACAATATATGTATTTATCCGTTTTAGAGCTTTTTACGAATTTTGGCATGGATTTAATAGTGCATATTTTACCGGTTGCATCATTTTTTTGCATAATTTAGTTAAAAGAGCATTTTTGCAGCATTTTGACGTTTATATTTTGATACATATTAAATCAAAACATGCCTCTCGCAAATTTTTAGATTTTATGTTTTAAATATCTATTGGTATACACAACGTGTTGCTTCAATTTCGCCATCTTCATTTTTTTTCTACTCGAACATTGTAAGGTTGTTACTGAAGATAAATGTTATTTGAAACTATCAAATTTTATATACATACTATGTATAAGCAAAAATTAAGGAAAATTCAATTACATACGTTTTTGGCGATGTGGGTAGTACATATAAATCTGAAGCAATCATTTAGTATGCCGATCGACTCAGAATCACTTTTTAAAGTGATCTAACGAATAAATTTTGAATAAATTTGGTGAATACATTTTAATTGTAATAAGGACGAAGTCTGTGTAACTTATTTCCAAATTAGACTCTTTGTGTCCGTTAACTATCTAGTTATATTGGTATTTATATTAAATTTGACCCAAATATATGTTAATGCAAATTAAATTCTTTCCGAATCAGTTCACATTTGCCCAAAGCTTCCATCCTTAAATAGTTTTAACTTCCTTTGATATGTTTACATTAAAAAAAATTTAGTTACCGTCCCTAAAATCAATTTAAGACAAAAGATCTTATAAAGTTAAAAGTTAAATTTATTGTGTCTCTTTTTTACAGTAATAGTATAATAAAAAGTAAAATTGTTACATTTAAGATTATAATGTACTAGCTTAACCCGGTGCGCTTCGCTACACTGCTTTAACCAGGTTTGAAGACTCTCCCTTTAATAGTTTTTCAGTTGAGAGATATTTAATATAGAGCAATTCCATATGAAAGCGATCTCCTTTTGGACGACCCCTCTCCGATTTTAAAATAAATAGTCTCAATCAATTGCCCAGCAAAAAATAATGTACCTACATTTTTTTTTTTTTATGGTGACTGGTTTAGTGGTGGTGTACACCACTGTCATGTGACAAAATTGAAGAATTCTTCATAAGGGACCTCATTGAAAGTTGTTTTAAAAAAAAAACTACTAAAGCGATCGCAACGAGTGATAGCTCGTTGGAAAGGTATTAATAAAAATTTTCCTAATTTTTCTTAGAAATTTACCTTTAAATTTTCCCATGAAAATTAAATTTTCCGATTTTCCACAGAAGCTCCTAAATTTTCCGGCTAATTTTTTTTTTTGGATTCCTCATCATTTTTGCTTTAAGAATCAGCAATAAAAAAAATGGGCCCCGACTCCTTGTTTGGACAGGAGAAGAGCATTTAAGAGACCACCTTGTTAAAAATACATTTTAAAAATTATTTTACAGTTAAAAATACATTTATGAAGAAAAAATCTTTCTTATTTTGCTGCTTATATTTAATTACAATATTTATTAAAAATTTCAATTGTCTTGGCATCATTATAAAATTAAAGTAACTTTAAATTTAGCACGTCGGCAGACGAAGAGTACCGCTTTACATTAATTGACATATCAGAAATATTTGGTATGAATCAATGAAACTTTTGCGTTCCAGTTATAGTGTTGACATTATTATATCTGTTTTGAATTCGTCGCTCCATGGCATCGTGTTCTTTTTGAGTGCATAAAACTGTGTTAATGGCAATTTCCTTGCTTTGAATCCACGAAAACAAATGTTGTACATTAAGGATCTGGTCAGTATATGGCCTTTGCAAACTTGCCTTAGTCGCCATGCGTTTTAGGGTTCCCCCTAACGCATCGCATGGGTCCTTACCGTGGGACATTTTATGCAAAACATTTTATGACCTGTGGTCGGCTTATTGGCAGTAACCAATTAAGTCCCTCTTTAAAAAACCTTTTATGACCAGTAGTTCACGCAAATTTTCCTATTAAAGAAAAGCAAATATCGCTTATTTTTTTTACCTATTTTTTACCAAAAAATAAATATAAATACTTCACACACTCTGAGTCAAATTTCAGTTGAATACTAAACGTGAAAGTGTTAAAGTGTTTTTTTTTTTGTAAAGTAAAGAGTGAAGCTGTAAAGACAATTTAAAGTAAAATGAATAAATTTTGCTGCAATCCGTTTAACAAGAGTGGACATCGTTCGAAAAAGATAAAAGTATTAAAATTAACTGGTGTTTCGAAGCGATACATGAATGAATTAAATATACAATACGGTGAAGAAGCAGAATTCATTTGCCCCAAGTGTAAAATCGATTTGTCTCAACAAGCAAATGCATTGAAACAAATGCAGCCACAATCCGAGAGTGAAATGACAAGTGAACAAAATGTTTCATCTGATAGTGAGGCAGACATTCCGATGGTCAATATGTCTTTGAGTCCTTTGAATGAGGCTACTATTACCACTTTAGGTGAAATGCCTATTAGAAAAAGAAAGTTGCGAAGTGAAACATACAGGAAAGAGAAAAAAGGCAAGGTTATGAGTGCAATCGCGACAATATTTGATGAAGGCTCTGATAACGAATGCAGTCAAGCAGATGACGTTGATGACGGCAAACAAATGATTGAGCAGTTGAAAAGAAAATTCAATTTAGCGACCACTTTTCCGGAGAAATATCTCATTTTATCTGTGCTGCCTCAATCATGGTCTATACGCAAGATATCTGAACAGTTTCAAACATCTTTTTACATCGCGAGAAGAAGCAAAAAATTTGTTCGACAGAAGGGCATATTGGCGACTCCCACCAAGAAATTTGGCTCAAGGACCCTCAGCGAAGCAACGGTGAAATTGATTCAAGATTTTTACTGCAATGATGACAACAACTGCGCCTGCCCAGGTACACGTGACTATGTTATCACACGTGAAGATGGAGAAAAAGTACACAAGCAGCGCAGATTATTATTATGTAATCTATCCGAAGAATACCATCAGTTCAATGAGAAATACCCAGCAGAAAAAGTGGGATTTTCTAAGTTTGCCATCCTACGACCAAAAGAATGCGTGCTGGCATTAGACTGCACGGAACGCATTCAGTCTGCGTTTGCATGTTTCATCAAAACATCAAATGAATTTTCTTTCCATGCAAGAAATTGAAAGTATTTCACGGTGAAATTGAAACATATAGGGACCTCCTGTCGAAGTCGTTGTGCGCATACCCCACGGAAAATTGTCATCTGTCCAAATGCGACAATTGTCCGAAGATTGACGAGCTAGAGCAATATTTGGCGGAAAAGTTTGAACAGCTGTTAATTCAGGAGGAGCATTTCAAACAGTGGATAATTAGCAGCGGCAGATGTTCCCTTGAGACCGTGGTAAAGCAGATTCCGGAATTCATCGAGGAATTCGGATTCAAGTTGAATGAACTGAAGGCGCACCATTTCATATCCGAGATGCAATCGAAATTTCTAAAGGAAAGTAAGGAGAAATTAGCCCAAAATGAATTCATTGTGACAAGCGACTTTGCCGAGAATTACACTTTTCTCGTTCGGGATGAAATTCAGGCTTATCACTGGGCAAACGACCAGTGCACGGTGCATCCTTTTTGCATTTATTTCAAAAACGAAGATAACAAACTACAGACCGTAAGCCTTGTTGTTGTCGCGGAGAGTTTAGCTCATAATTATGTGTCCGTTTATTTATTTCAAATGAAACTGTTTGAATTCTTAAGATCAAAATTCGATGCTTCTCAGTACAAGAATAAAAAAAATTTTTACAATCTTTGCATAATTGAAGAAGAACAAAACTGCAAGGTCGAGTGGCACTTTTTCGCGACGTCCCACGGTAAGGGCCCATGCGATGCGTTAGGGGGAACCCTAAAACGCATGGCGACTAAGGCAAGTTTGCAAAGGCCATATACTGACCAGATCTTAAATGTACAACATTTGTTTTCGTGGATTCAAAGCAAGGAAATTGCCATTAACACAGTTTTATGCACTCAAAAAGAACACGATGCCATGGAGCGACGAATTCAAAACAGATATAATAATGTCAACACTATAACTGGAACGCAAAAGTTTCATTGCTTCATACCAAATATTTCTGATATGTCAATTAATGTAAAGCGGTACTCTTCGTCTGCCGACGTGCTTAATTTAAAGTTACTTTAATTTTATAATGATGCCAAGACAATTGAAATTTTTAATAAATATTGTAATTAAGTATAAGCAGCAAAATAAGAAAGATTTTTTCTTCATAAATGTATTTTTAACTGTAAAATAATTTTTAAAATGTATTTTTAACAAGGTGGTCTCTTAAATGCTCTTCTCCTGTCCAAACAAGGAGTCGGGGCCCATTTTTTTATTGCTGATTCTTAAAGCAAAAATTATGAGGAATCCAAAAAAAAAATTAGCCGGAAAATTTAGGAGCTTCTGTGGAAAATCGGAAAATTTAATTTTCATGGGAAAATTTAAAGGTAAATTTCTAAGAAAAATTAGGAAAATTTTATTTTTCAATTATAGTCTGATTCAATACCTTTCGAACGAGCTATCACTCGTTGCGATCGCTTTAGTAGTTTTTTTTTTAAAACAACTTTCAATGAGGTCCCTTATGAAGAATTCTTCAATTTTGTCACATGACAGTGGTGTACACCACTACTAAACCAGTCACTATAAAAAAAAAAAAAATATGTATGTACATTATTTTTTGCTGGGCAATCGATTGAGACTATTTATTTTAAAATCGGAGAGGGGTCGTCCAAAAATTTGCCAATTTTGATCGTTTTCATATGGAATTGCTCTATATGCTTTTTATTGTAGGTTTTCCCCCCTGCGCCTAACCGCTTTATTTTTTATTTCAAAAGTGTAGTATACCATAAGAGTGACTTTCACATAGTTTGAACATTCTCACTATAACAGTTCTTAGGATATGCGATATTAAACATTGGCGTCCTATGGTGGGCACCACTTCCCCCGCTGCTATTTTATTTCAATTTTGGGGCTCAGAAGATTCAACTACCAAAAGTTCAACAAAATGCGTGCAGTGGCTCTTATTTATATTTTTATCTATGAGGGGTACTGCTCCTCCTCTGTCTTCCCAGCCCTTTTTTATACTGAAATTTATAGTTTACCATAGTAGTAGTAGCTTTAACCACGTTTGAAGACTCTACCTTGAATAGTTCTTCAGTTTATTATTATTATTATTATGTCTTTCTTTATTAGTATTTTAAATACTTTTAATGTACAATATCAAAAATTTATGTCTCAAATATTTCTAGCTCTATTAAAAAGTACAATTTTTTACAAAGAATACAATAAGTCTATTAAATATATTTATATTAGTTTCCATTTTTGTGCTGTTTGGCAAAGAGTTATACAGCTGTAATCCCTTATATAATAGCGATCGTTGCATTGCAGTTGTTGATGCCCTCTGAGGTCTAAAATCTTCACTATTCCGAAGTTGGTAAGGTTGAGCCTCTCTTACGTATAATAGTTGTTCTGTTAAATATTCTGGTGCTTTTCCGTTTTTTATTTTTTTAATGAATTTAATAGTGTTTAATTTAAGTCTTTGTTTTATATTTAGCCATCTAAGTGATTCTAACATGTAATTAATTGGTGTGTATCGGTTACATTTTAGTATGACACGCATAGATTTATTTTGGAGCTTTTGCAGTCTTTCAATTTGGTTTATTGTACAACATGAGAATAGAATTGTTGACCCGAATTCGAAATGAGGTTTAATCATTGTATTGTATATATTAATTGCTGTTAATATCGTTAATTGTTTTCGCAACCGTTTGAAGAAACTTATTTTTTTCCAATCTTCTTACAAATATAGTCGATATGATTTTTAAAATTTAATTTTTTATCGATTACAAAACCCAAATACTTAATTTGCTCTACCTTTTCAATTATGTTATTATTTATTTTAAAAGTTATGTTGCTATTAGTGTTTATTTCCATTATTTTTGTTTTGCCTTCGTTTAATTTCAATTTGTTCATTTTTAGCCACTCCGCAACTTTTTCAAAGTCCCGATTTAGTTTGTCATAGCATTCACTATCTGAAATTGCTTCCACAAAAATAAGTGTATCATCAGCATACAATATTATTTCGCATTCATCAACTATTTTAGGCATGTCGTTTATGTATATAATAAATAATAAAGCTCCCAGGATTGATCCCTGCGGTACTCCATAGTCATTTTTAATTTTATTAGATTTAATATTGTTTACTTTTGTCATTTGTTTTCTATTTGTTAAATATGATTGAAACCATTTTAGTTCTTTATCCTGAATCCCGTATTTATGTAATTTTTGGATTAATATATTTCTATCTATCGTCTCAAATGCTCGTTTAAAGTCTAAAAATACTGCAACAATTTTTCTACTTTTTTCTATTTTTTTCCATCTATTGATTAGGTAGTTTACCGATGTTTCACATGAGTAATTTTGCCTAAATCCCATTTGATATTTGGATATTAAGTTGTTGGATTCCATGTATTTCTCTAATTGTTCCTTAACTACTTTTTCCATTATTTTCTCGCATGTCTTTAATGTGTTTATTGGCCGAAAGTCTTCACACTTGGAGGTTTTTGCAATCTTTTCAATTGGTGTTACCATTGACTCTTTCCAATTTTCCGGGAATACTCCTGTTCCTAGTGATTTATTTATTATATCTAACATTGTTTGACCTACTAAATTCCAGCTGTTTAGTATAATTTTTCTGGATATTTTATTGCAGTCGGGCTTATTTTTTAAGTTTTTACATATATTTTTTAATTCATTTAAGGTTATTGCACGAAATTTGAAAGTTGAGGTTATCACCGGTATTTTGTTAATATATTGCACATTATTTATTTCGTCCCTTATATCCTTAATACTATTCACAAAATAATTGTTAAAGTTATTGGCCAATATAAAATTCTCCTTACATTCTATTTGGTTAAATATCACAGATTTGATCACATTCGGGCTTTTTTTGAGAATAAGGGTTTTTATTTTCATCCACATTTCCTTTTGGTCTTTAGCGTCATTTATTTTATTATTAATATATCTACATTTTGCGTTTTCGATTTGAACTTTATAAAAATTTCTTATTCTTTTATAATTTGTCCATGCTTCTCTCGTGTTTTGAATTATTGCTATTTGATATTTATTAATTTTTTCTCTTTTTATACGTCTTATTTCATTATTAAACCATTTGTTTTTATTGTTTAATTTAACTACCTTTTTATATGTCAGTTTCTTTACCGCCTTTTCCAAATATTCATCGAAAACACGTACTCCGTCGTTTAAGTCATTATTAACATTTATATATTGAATACCCCTTATTTCTTTGTTATATTGACTGTTGTTATATTTAAATATTTCTATTTCTTCATTTATGGTCTCATTACAATTGTTAGTATTATTACTTACTATGTCGATTGCTTCATGGTCCGCTATTTTGTTTGCAATATTAATATTTGCCGATATATTTTGATTGTTCGTTATTATATAGTCTATTAAGGTGTTTGAGTTCATTGTTATTTGCGTGAATTCTTTTACGATTTGCATAAGGCCATTATCATTCATTAAACATTCTAATTTATTTTTATAAAACCCGTCTTTCTTCCAATCAATGTTAAAGTCGCCTGCTATTATTATATCACAATTAAATTCATTTATCATTTCCATTATTTCTTCAAAGGATGAAATAAATTCCATTTCGGCACTACTCGGTGATCTATAAACAGCAGTAATAATAAATTCGTTTTCTTTAAATGTGGCCTTATATGCTGTTATCCAAATTTTGGAATCAACTACCATTTCAGCAATTTTTTTCACATTCCATTTCTCCTTGAAATAAACTATAACGCCACCTGTTCTTGTTGAGTTTGATAATGTTGTATGTTGATTGTATCCTTTTAATTTTATTTCTTGTTCTTCTACATTCTCCGTTAAATGTGTTTCCGATAGTATAATGAATTCTGGCTTTTTCACTTCTGCGATTATTTCTAATTGAGTGTAGTTATTAAGTAGTCCTTGTATATTTGTATAAATACCATGTATTTGCCTTGATTGTTAGGCTGACATACCAAATCTTCTCTTTTTTGCATTCAGCTTATTTTGATACACCGGGCACTCTCTATATACGGTACTATGGTTTTCATTCAATCCTAAGTTTAATCTGTTGTTCATCCTAACGCAGTTAATACATTTATTTATAATATCATTCTTACATTCACGTGATTTGTGGTTGCCATGACATTTAAAACATGTTTCCTGATTTTTGCATTCGTTGGATTTATGATTGTATCCGTAACACTTAAAACATTGTATTATATCTGTGCCATCGAAAACTCTACATTTCTCCCATCCAATATTTACTTTCTGGGCATTCATAACTTTTATATATGAATTATTGTCTATTTTAATTTTCGCGCTATATGTTATTCGGTTATTAACTTTATGTTCACTTATTTTTATTACTTCTAATTCGCTCATGTATACTATATCATTTTGTTTTCTTAATTTTTCAATAAGTTCAGTTTCAGTTAATTTAAATGTCATGTCTGTAACTTTAATTGTCATTTCTGCTTGATTTGGTACTTTAATTTCATATGCTTCACTCAATTCATTCTGTATTGCCTCTTTTATTTTTTCTCTTTCCTCGTTGCTCTCACTCTGAATAACGACAGATCCATTTTTTCTTTGTTCTACATTAATTATTCTAAAGTTGGTTGGATTTACTTTATCATTTAAATCTTCTTTAGTTTTTTTGATATCTTGTTTTTCTTTCGGCTTCACAATCAACGGGTTTTGTTTATTTTTATCTGGCAGCACTACATTCTTCTTCAATGCATCTGAATATGATATCTTACTTGTTTTGTCACTTGTTTCTTTTATTGTTTTTTTTATTTCATTACCAGCGTGGCCATTTTGGCATTTTTGCAGCTAGATTTAGCATTTTTTTGTCTGATTTAGCTGCAAATTTTTCATTTAGCAGTTAGCATTTTGTTTAGCATTTTTCAACTACATATTTAGCATTATTTAATTTAAGAATATTAAAGTAATCTTTTTTTGAAAAACTACCACACACTTTTGTTGAATGCAAATACAAACCCCTACTTTTTGCTATAGAAACTGTACAATCTTTTAAAGGACCTTTCATATCAAATGGTTTTAAAATTTGATCAGTTTGATCCATTAAATTCATGTTAAGACGATTTTTTCCCTCAATTACGATTTTGAATTTTTTGGAATCGAAAAGAGATACGCAAGGCGAATTCATTCCAGGTAATCTCGGTACTACAACTCGTACAAAAACCACAAGCAATTTGTTTATGTACAATCATTGTAAAGTGCCATAAACAGAAATGGTTTTATTTCACAGAAACAAAGATATTAAAAAAAATTTTTGACATCAGGGCTTTTAAGACTACCTATAATAAATTCGACTTGGAGATAGCATAACTTTTGCAAGAGAAAAAAAACAAATATGAATTACATGCCGAGATTTTATAGCTCAATTTATATGTCATCTTAGAAAACCGTTTAAAAACTAATAAATGCAAATTAAGCAAACGAAAGAAGAAAATATTGATTTCACTGTAGAAGAAATTACAACTTTGGAACATCAGTGGCTGAAACCAAATTCATATGACAGTTGATTTTTGGATAAATGTATATGGATATACAAATTCATTATATAAAAAACCAATAAGTGAATTAGCTTCGTTTGCTATGCAGTTCTTGGTTTTGCCAGTTAGCAACGCGAAAGTTAAAATTGGGTTTTAGTGGTATACATATCTAAAAAACGAAAATTCGAAACAGAATGACGTTAATATATTATAATGATATCTTGATCGATTCTTCAAAAGCTGAAGAAGAATATTCATTTGATGAAGTATTTAATTTATAAAATGAAATATTTTATTAAACATGTTATATAAATTTTATTAAAATACTAAATAATTCCCATTTATGGGTCAAGTTCCTTTGATTTTTTGTTATGGTATGGTACCTTTTGTTTAAAAACTTTTTTTGTACGTATATAAAGACTGAAATATATTTCTTTTATAGTTTTAAGACTTTTTATGTTTTATAAATATTATATTGTTATTTTTTAATCAGTTTGATTTATTGATACGATGTGAGATTATATTATAGGCATTTTAACTAAAATAACAAAAAAATAAAACAATTTAATCTTTAGCATTATTTTTTGGCAGTTTACGATTTTTGTTAGCATTTTTTAGCATTATTTTTAAGCCGATTTAGCTGTAAAATATTTTTGGATATGGCCACACTGTTCATTACACATGTTTTTATTTTTCTCTTCAATAAGATTACAAATTTCTTTATTTTTATTTTCGTGTTCGTTTATAACTCCGTATACTTTTTTAATTTCTTTAATATTTGTGTCACACGATTTTTGAGCTTCATCTAATTTTTTAAGTCTTTCTTCATATCGTTTTTCAATTGCTTCGAGGAGTTGTTTAATTTCATTTTCATTTTGTTTTAATGCCGCTTTAAATTCGCCTTTGTATTCAGCCAGGTTTTGTTTGTTTTTGTTAACACCATCTTGTATTTCTCCAAGTGCTAAATCACATTATGAATATATTGCATGCAGTCATCACACAAAAATCGGATATAATTACAAGAATCCAACATTCCACGAGAGTATTGATTGAGCGATATTTAATATATGTATCCTATGGGAAGTATTTCCCCCCTGCGGCTACCCGCTTTATTTTTATTTTCAAAAGCGTAGTATACTATATGAGTGACTTCTACAAGGTTTGAACATTCTCACTATTACAGTTCTTAAGATATGCAATATTAGGCATTGGCGTCCTATGGGGGGAACCACTTCCCCCGCTGCTATTTTATTTCAATTTTGGGGCTCAGCAGATCCTACTTCCAAAAGTTCAACAAAATGCGTGCAGCGGCTCTTAAGATATGCGATATTTAATATTGGCATCCAATGGGGGGTACCAATTCCCCTGCCCCTATCGAAAAAATAAGTAGCCTATTTTATTTTAAGGGCTCACGTGATGTTACTGTAAAAATTTCAGGAAAATCGGTTCAGTAGTTTAGGAGTCTATAAGCCAACAAACAAACAAACAAACATACAAACATTTTTCATTTTTATATATGTACTAGCTTAACCCGGACGCTTTGCTACACTGCTTTAACCACTTTATCGTTTGAGAGATATTTAATATATGCATCCTATGGAAGGTAGTTCCCCCCTGCGCCAACCCGCTTTATTTTTATTTTCAAAGTGAAGTATACCATAAGAGTGACTTCTACTAAGTTTGAACATTCTCACTATAACAGTTCTTAAGATATGCGATATTAAACATTGGCGGCCTATGGTGAGCACCACTTCCCCCGCTGCTATTTTATTCCAATTTTGGTGCTCAGAAGATCCTACTAGCAAAAGTTCAACAAAATGCGTGCAGTGGCTCTTATATATATTTCTATCTATGAGGGGTACTGCTCCTCCCCTGTTTACCCCGCCCATTTTTATACTGAAATTTATAGTTTGCCATAGTAGTAGCTTTAACCACGTTTGAAGACTCCCCCTTTAATAGTTCTTCAGTTAAGCGATATTTAATATATGCATCCTATGGGAGGGTTTTCCCCCTGCGCCTACCCGCTTTATTTTTATTTTCAAAAGTGTAGTATACCATAAGAGTGACTTCCACAAGGTTTGAACATTCTCACTATAACAGTTCATAAGATATGCAATATTAGGCATTGGCGTCCTATGGGGGAAACCACTTCCCCCGCTGCTATTTTATTTCAATTTTGGGGCTCAGAAGATCCTACTGCAAAAAGTTCACCAAAATGCGTCCAGCGGCTCTTAAGATATGCGATAATTAATATTGGCATCCTATGGGGGGTACCAATTCCCCTGCCCCTATCGAAAAATCGGTTCAGTAGTTTCGGAGTCTATAAGCCAACAAACAAACAAACAAACATACAAACATTTTTCATTTTTATATATGTATATTGATAGAAGATAGAAGATAGATATAGATTGTCTTAAAACATTAAGTAGAAATATATTCAGTACCAAACTAAACATTATATGTATTAAATTGTGTTTTTTTTTTTTAACAAAAATGTAGCAATTGCCCTTGCTCCCGAGGCAAAACTATATCATGAGTGTATAACTCTTATATATAAAAAAAAAAATAAATAAATAAATATAAAAATAAGCTTATAATTGAAGCTTATAAACTAAAATTTAAATATAAAAAAAAAAAAATATATATTAACCGCGATGAGAGCCAGGTACAACTTTCTAAAAGAAATCCGATGAAGAATTAGCCGAAGTACAAACAGCAATTTCATTTTGTAAACCAAGAGGTGACAAATAAGAAGTGTTAGTCCAATTAAAATCAACTTCAGAATCTATTATTATTTTTTTAAGAATAACGTTTTCATGAAATTGTAATCTAGTATTATACTTCCTTAAAATGTCCTTTCGGGAACAACAAATAAGGACATTTACCAGAGGCATTTCTTAAACATATTGCCTCACTTTTTGAAAAATTTATAGTTATTCCCCAAAAATCATAAAAATCTTTAACTTTATGCAAATGTCGAGATACAATATGAAGTGCTTGTGTAGGAGATTCGTGGTGGACATATAATAAAGAATCATCCGCATACAAAATACCAGATGAGTTTAAAAACATATGGGGAAAATCGTTAATAAAAATGTTATATAAATGAGGTGCCAGAATTGAACCTTGAGGTACTCCACAAGAAACCTGTCCAAAGTCAGGTAAAGATCCCTTTAACTGAACACAAAAACGTCTATTATCGAAAAACTTTTAAATAATTTTAATATGTGAAAATCAAATCCTAAATTTCTTAATTTAAAAAGTATTCCACAGTGATTTGCTTTATCAAAGGCCTTTTCTACATCAAGTGAAATAGCAACTGTACAAAAACGTTTTCTTAAATTACAAATAACGTCATTTTGGAACTTTGAAAGAGCATCAACTGTAGAATGCCTTTTTTTGAATCCAAATTGCAAATTTGGAATATAATCATTCATCCTCCAAATTAAAGTCCATTTTTTATACGAATAAATTTTTCGAATAATTTTCCTAAATTTGATAACATAGAAATAGATCTCAAATTATTGATGTCTGAAGAGTTCATTTTCTTTTTAACTGGCACAATTTTAGAAATTTTCCAAAATTATCAGGAAAATAAGCATTATTTAAGCAATTATTAAAAATGATAACCAAAAATTCTAATGCTTTAATGGTAAACTTTTTAATTATAAAATTTAAAATATTGTCAACACCTACTGATTTTTTATTGTTTAAATCTTTACAAAACAATATCATACTCTGTAAATTTATAAACCTCATCATGAAATTGCAAAGAATTAAAGTTTCATGGAATATAAATAGACCCAATCAAACATTTCTTAATAATGTTGTTTACTTTAATATGAATATCGACAAAAAGATTTGAAAATGAAACACCCAAAATGTTCATCTTAGAAAACGTATAATTCTTTTTAATAGCAACACAATACCCTGTGTTGAAAAGTCCGGTATAAAGTTATAATTTTCCAAAAATACTTTTTGGTTTGATTTGAGATGTGTTTCTTGAACAAATGCAAAATCAATATTATTATGATTTAGCAAATTTGATAGGTCAATTTTTCTACTTGTTTCAACATTAAAAGTAAACATTTTAAAAATATTACGGACCATATGTTGATAAGACTTCTTGAAAAAGACTTTTACACTCAATTAAAGCTTGAGATTTTGGTATAGATTTAAAATTCTTCATAAAATTCATTATTCTAGTTTCTAAAGAACTTGGTTCACATAAAACTGTAGCCAATTTTAAAAATTCAACTACTCTATCACGTTTATTAGGTAACTGGTTGTTAAAATGACTAGCAAAAGTGCGATTTGGATCCGTAAAAGTTGAATTCTTATTTCTTTTTTCCTTCATTTTATCAGACATTTTTCTTTTCAAATCGAAATATTTTTTTAAAGAAGGGCATCCACGCCAACTAGCAGGGTGGCCATAAGATTGACAGTTAAAACAAAAGGGTTGAGAGTTTGCATCCGAATTAAACGAACATTTACCAGGTTCATGGCTTGAAGAGCACTTCACACATGCATAAGAACGATTACAGTTCTTAGACATATGATCCTTTAGAGTAATTAAAAAAAGGCCTGTTTCTAAATCGTTTTTCTTGAATATTGCGTTTTAAATTTAGAAACGGATTGGACAGTATCTGGTACAATCCTATTCAAATCAGTTTCAATATCACTAATATTAGAATCATAATACAGACCTCTTAGAACTAGAGACTGACGCCGTAAAGATGAAGGTGTAAATGAATATGATTCAATATTCTTTTCTTTAAGTAATTGCATCATTTCAGAATGTGCTGCAACATCCTGTAAGTAAAGTTTAATTTTATAATTACCTTTATTCACAATTTTTGAAATCGAGTCCCTTAACTTTCAATTGATCTACTAAAGATTTAATATTAACACCAAATAGAAAAATAGGTGGACAAAATTGTTTAATATTTCTTGGCTTTTTCGTCATCAGATTACTTTTAACATTGTTAGTATTTGCTTCGACAGTAAAGTTTTCTAAAATTGCGAATCTATTTTGACTACAACTAGGTCTTATATCTACAGAATTTAAATTAGATAAATCTATTTTTAAATCTCTCTTTGAATTTCATTTGTATTTTTTTTTTGTTTAACAATTCCGAAATCAATATTATCACCTGAAGATTTCGCCAATTCAAAATTTTTATCTTGAGACATGTTATTAGAATGGATATCATCAATTCAATTAGATTCTTGACTAAGAATATTTAAATTTATACACCCATCAGAAAGCAATTCTGCACTATTTATATTGTCCAATTGTTGAATTGAGCCAGAACTTTTGGAAGTAAAATTTTGGAAATTGTTCTTAGAAGATGACATAGGAGCATTATTCAACCCAAGATTTAAATTTTGTTTTTAAGAAGATTCATTATTTTGATAAGTGAAACATTTATCCGGCCGCTTTTTTATTTGCTTACCAGATGAAACAAGATTAGCCATTTGCAAGGATTTAATAATTAAGAATAGCTCTTTTCGCCTTTTTAATCGTTATTAAAAATATGTATAAAATTATTTTTTATTTTAAATTGTATATTGAAGTTTGAGTTTAGGGCATTTTTCTGGTTTCCCTGTTAATTTCCTATTCATTTCAACTTGTGTAAAAATTTTAAATAGAATTAAGGTATTTTTGTAGATAAAAGAAGATAGACACCATACAATTTGTAAAAAAGTGTAATTAAGATTTTTTATGCCAGCATATTTTAGATCGATCTGTTGTTTTTTATCCATTTTTCTGTATATCTGGAGAATGGCAAGAGCCAAAGCTTCCGAATTAGGTACAAGCATCTTTGTTTTCAATACACATCTCGAAAAAATTTGTGGGATTACAGAAGTGGGTGTGGCACTTCCCATACAAACACTTTATAATATTTTTTATATCTGGTGGACGAAATGAATCAAAGTTTCCAAATTAGGTCCAAAAATCTCGGTTATCAGTACATAACATCCCACAAAATTTGGACGGGATTAGAAAAGTGGGCGCGGCACTTTACTTTGTAAATGTTTTTTGGTACATTTTGACCTTCAAAAGTACCTTGGTACAACCGTGACTCATTTGGTACAATTTAAAAATTTGTCATAGTTCCCCTTTTTTGAATTTTTAATATAGAACACAAATTATTGAGTCCTTTTCCTTGCATTTATGTTGTACAACAAATCGTTATTGGGCGCTTAAATATGCGAGTAGGCAAGTTAAAGGCAGACAGACTAAGTTTGTAGGTAAGGGGGGACGCTGTATGCGTGACACACATTACTTTTTGTCTCTCTCGGCTACAACGAAGTTTTAATGTGGTTCCATAAATTTACTCCTGAAAATTTTATTTCAGGTAACACAAGTAGAATTGTACTTCTTTTAGCAAAAATATTCCCGAATGAAATTGCAAATTTTAATTCAATCATTCAATTTAGAGCTTGAGTTGAATGTCCAAATCTGTGGCATTTTGACAAAACTTCTTAAGTCAAATTTAAAAAGCAAAAAACATTTTTGATTAAATTTTTAAAATTTCGTTTTATAAACGGAATATTTTTAAATTTCGTTTTATTTTATTATTTGATAAAAATGATTTTTTCTCCGAGTTTTTTTTTAACTTTTTGCCATCTTATTTCGACTTAGATGCTCTGTCAAAAATTTTTGTTTTTTTGTGTACAATTGAATTTTTATGTACTTTTTTTGTTGTTTAAATAAATTAAAAATAAATGGTACTGATTAAATTTTTAAAATTTCGTTTTATAAACGGAATATTTTTAAATTTTGTTTTATTTTATTATTTGATAAAAATGATTTTTTCACCGAGTTTTTTTTTTTAACTTTTTGCCATCTTATTTCGACTTAGATGCTCTGTCAAAAATTTTTGTTTTTTTTTGTGTACAATTGAATTTTTATGTACTTTTTTTGTTGTTTAAATAAATTAAAAATAAATGGTACTGTGAAGGTCCAAGGAAGTTGGTACAACATTTATAACCACGTTTAACATCCCTGGCATGGCACCACCTACACACTGGCTTACCGACATATAACCACACCTTGTGGTGAAGAAATTATGTTAAATACCGTTACAAAAACATTTAAATGGCTTCCGTTAATCTGCATTATTATATGGCACTGTATTACCGTTTTCTGGTAATGTGAAACACTGATTGGATTTGTGGTACAATTGTACCAAATTTGGTACAATCGAAACTTAAGTGGTACACTGGTACAATTCATCCTATTTTGGTACAATTAAAATAAAATACTCACGTAGTTTTATAATTTTTTTAAAGGTGGATTAACTCACTTTTCTTTTCAATAATAAAATTTTATTAACATGTCGACCCATTTGCGCGAAATTATCGCATGGTACAAAAACCTAATTTTACAGGACAGCCATTTTTCTACTTTTCTCTGCGATCGCTGGCAATATCAAAATGAAAATATACATTTAATTTTTGGAGCAACGAAGTGGAATTCGCCTACAATATTTTGTCAGGTGACGTCTCTTTGAATGTAGAACAAGATTGCATCAAAAACTCAATTTCAAAAAAATTGGCATATACGTCGCGCATAGGGGTCGATATCTCCAGCTCTGACCAGAACTACCAAAAATTGCATTATTGTTAATTTGTGTATATGACCCAGCTTTTATTTTATGAAATTTTTAATCACAATCGAGTCTTTTCTGACTCTTCAGCTCTTTTAAAAAAAGAATATGCGCTAATTTTCTGATCATAAATGATACTTTTGTCGGGAGAAAATGGTACCCTATCCGCGACTCTTCTTGAAAAGGTCATTAATGATTCGTTTTTTTTTTTGTATTAGTTTAGAGACATTTTCGACTCTTTTTAATAATTTTTATAATTGAATTTTAAATCAAACACTTTTAAAGTGTTACAACAAAAATTACTGGAAAAAGACTCATACGGATGATTTTTGAAAAACAATCTTTCAAATGCTAGCAGGGGATGTTATACTTACATATGACGTAAATACATACATACATTCATAAGTATTTTCCTGTAGAAAGCATGGAATCAAGTGTATCAAAATCGACACCTTTGTTTTTGTGACACTGTCTACAATTTTGTTTGCCTTTGACAAGAAAAATGAAATTTGTCATTCCTTTTTATTTTGTATTCCCCCACCTCAATAGTGGAGATGGTATGCTGATGGGTGTAACACTAAAAAATATTGGTACTATACCCACCTTTTAGTATACCCCTCGACTCAATATCACTGTCTGAGTCGCAGCTTGCAATTTTGAAGATAATTTGACGAAATTTTGTACATTGCTTTCAATTCAAAAGTACGAAACATACGAAAAATGGTGAGAATCGGTTCGTAATTTCACATTGCCGCCATATAAACTTATTTCTGTAATAGTGTTTGTGCCTATAAACCCTCTAATTATATTGGTATTTAGATTAAATTTGGGCAAAAATTAATTTATTGCAATCTAAATCATATAACCAAATTTTAATGGAATCGGTCCATATTTTTTTATACTACTCTCGGCAAGCTTTTAATTCCATAACTTCCTAATAAATTTTGGTATTGACATAAAAATTGGCTACAGTAACTTTTAATATAGCTACCATATCGTAAAGAATGTTGTGGTTCAATAGGTTCAATATTAAACATAGGTCCCATATAAGAGTCCTTCCTAAAATCACTTAAGAGTAGGAAAATCTCATACAGATGGAGACATTTAAATAAAATTCAATCAAAGAACTTTCACATGAATGTTTGCCTCCTAACATAATTTTGTTTTGGCTGGTCCATGATTGCCCGTGGGTCCCAAATAGAGTCTTTATATTCTGTGGCGTGGGGAATTAAATGGTTTGGCTTGACCGACTATAATTTTTACTTGTTTTGTTTTTAAATTTATTGAATAAAAAGTGCTATGAACTACTATGCTTGCTCCTTTATTTTAAAGCCAAGTTTTGGTACAATTTATGTCAATTCGGTACAATTTTGCCATTGAGACGGTACAATTTAAGAATTATCAGATCCCAACAGTGATGTGAAAGTTAAGATTTAATTTTGACGGAGTGTGACCATTTTGGCGTTCCTTTTTTTTCATTTTAGCTGCAAAATGTTAATTTAGCACTTGGCATTTTAGTTTGCGTGAATGTGTTCGAGCGAAAAAAAAGGCAATGAAAAAATAACACAAACAAAACTGGTCGTAAATATGTGCGTTTTGGTTTTTTTTGGAGCGCAAACATTATTGAGCATTCTATGTACATATATCTGTGGAATTTTGACAAAACATCTTAAGTCGAGATAAGATGGCAAAAAGTTTTTAAAAAAAAATTGGGTGAAAAATCAATTTTATTAAAAAGTAAAATAAACCAAAATTAAAGAAAAATTTCGTTTATAATACAAAATTTAAATAATGTAAACAAAAATGTTTTTTGAATGAAAATTCGTATGATTAACAACATTTTTTCAGCTTTTTAAAATGACTTTTTGATTTTAATGTGAAATAATTAGTTAAGCTCAAGGTCAGTTTTTTTTTATTTGTTTTTATTTATTTAAAACATGTTTCCAATATTTCGAAATCCACTGGATCTCATCTTCAGGGTATGTAAAGAGGAACAATAATAAAAAACCGTTTGTGAATTGCACTTTAAATGCAATTTTAAATTTAAAACCGTTTGTGACGTGTTTTTTATTATTGTTCCTCTTTACATACCCTGAAGATGAGATCCAGTGGATTTCGAAATATTGGAAACATTTTTTAAATAAATAAAAACAAATAAAAAAAACTGACCTTGAGCTTAACTAATTATTTCACATTAAAATTACAACAAAAGGTCGAACAAATCACATATTGAAGACTTTTTGATGTTTTGTCAAAATGCCACAGATATTTTGTTTTTGAACAAATTCTTTGATGGCTTTAAAAGGGTTGGTTTTTTCTCCTTCAAAAGACATGTGGACAAAAAATTTTGATAAAAAAATATATTAGTTTCTTAACCAACCACAACCAAACCAAAAATATAAATTATTCTAAACTCTATTATTTACATCAAATCGCCAACAATAGTTTAATATACAACAATTAACACAGATATTTTTAAAATACTTTTGGTGACAACAGATATTTGTGAGCAAAAAAAGGTTGTGACATACATACTTAATGCAAAACCACAAGCAATCGTTTTTGTTTTTAAGATATGATGAGTGCGCAAAAGCAAAACCATTTACGCAGATAAAAAATATGGTTGGGCATGATTACAGAAACTAGACTATGTTTATTGTAATAATATATTGTTATGGTACACAAAAAATTGTTATTTTTATTAAATATAATGGCGATTTCCTTTCTGAGAAAAATATGTTACAGTATATACATGTAACATTTTCTAATGTTACCTAAAGACACTTGAAGTGTTACATGCTATGCAATTTCAATACAACACAATTAGCTGCTTTTATTTACAAATATTACACTTTCACCATTAATGTACTTCATGGGCGATTTTTAAATCTTTTTGAGCGGCTTCTGAATGCTATTACGATTTGGAAACAAATATTGACATCACTAATGGCTTAGAAAAATTAAAACGGTTATAATAAAAATAGACGTTTTTGATTTAAATGTGTTAAAATTTTTATATATTGTTTTAAAACAATATTTTTACAAAATTATGAGCGGTATTAATTATGACAAAGAAAATAAAAATGTTCTACAAACAAAGTAAGTACCAAAGTAGTATAACAGGGAAGTTTGAACCACAGAGCATAGTTTGAACTCCCTAAATAAAAGTAGGTGTAAAATGTACAACATGTTTTGCCAGTTTTTCAACAACTTATTCACAAGAGAACTTGAAAATGTTTCCCACGAACACAAAAATGTAGAACATGTAACATAAGTGCAACATATTTCTCAGACAAGAAATTTCCATAAGCAATATTATAGTTACTGTTAAGTTTATCGAAATTATAAATTTAAACATTGTTGACTGAAAAATAATTATTTTTCTAACAACTAAATAATGATAACTTTGAAAACATATTAAATTACTTACAACCATTTCATGATATTTAATATTCATAACATGATAACTTTCTATATGTGTAGTCATAGTATGCTTAAGAAGCAAACAAAATATCTTTGCTGTAATAATATTGTTACGTTACTGCCTTTCAATAACGTTTTGGTTTATTTCCTTTATAATAAACCTTTTGAGTTCTTTATTGTACTTTAATAAAATTAAATAAATACAACACTTTAAACACTGTTTACAATTTACACAACTTTATTTAGAACTTAATTACTTCAACAATTGTAATTCATTATTAAGACCTCTATTAATGATCTACACATTTCAACCACAGATTACTGATATGACACGAGACGGAAGATTTTGCGTTTTTTTTCTCTCTTTCTAAGAAAGCTGCCCTTTTGCATTTCTCTTTGCATCATCTTTTATGCCGCAATACAATGAACACAAATTTATAAAGTTGAGATTTATTTGCAAAACTGTTTTGTAAAAATTAACTTTTAAGTTTACCACAACACGAGTAAATAATATGTAAGTAAGTAAATAACATTATAAAACAAAACAATATTACTAAATAAATATTTTCTGCACAAAACAAACGTTTGTTGAACTAATGCATTTGTTTAACGTGGTTTGTGTTTTGTTATGTTTGTTTTGATCACGGTAGACTCATTTGAGAGTATAGACATGCTCCTCTATAAAAATAACCGACTTGTCAAAAATGTCTTCATATACAACAAAAACAATTTAACTATTGAAACTTAAGACGAATATGGAGCCCACAACAAAACTAATTGTTTAATATTGATTTGCGCAAGCTAACATATATTTTCTTTTCACATTATGTTGCATCTGCAGTTCGCGGCTTATAGCAGAGAGTTTAGCAACTATCACAAATCTAAAACATACCAACCTGCCAACCTTGCTCCACATCATAATACGAAATAAAAATTGATATGGCAAATTCACCTTTCCATTTGTTTGGCAATTTTACTTTCAATTTAACAGCTGATTACAAGTTTGTCCTTATAAATTGTTTTCTTGATGGCATCTTAAAGGTAAATTGCTTACAAATTGAGTGAAGCCTACGTAACAGCTTTCAATTTATGTTAATTTTGACAAACAGTATACTTATGTAAAAGACTATCAACAAAAACTTGATCGTGTGGCCGCAGGGTAAGAAGACTGATTGGTAGCAAGGCGAATTCAAACAGGTAAACTCCCCTACAAGAAGACTACCGGTCATTTTACTAGTTATATGACCGGTAGTGTTGACCAATACAGTGTTATAGGAATAGTAATTTTTTTTGTTTTGGTTATGCATTTCTTGTAGGGTCATCTCTACAACTACAAAAGCCCCATGTATTTTGTTTATACAATTTTCTGGTTGGTTGTCAAAATTTTTTTATTGCAAATTAAAATTATTAATTTTTTTTAAAAGAAATTAATAAATTCACTTCAATCATTCGCAGTTTTGAAATTTTTTTATTATAAAAATAATATTTTTAACACTTCATTCAACTTCTTCTCAAAACAAAATCATATTTTGACGTTTGACCATATTTTTAATTCGCCTTGGAAACAGCTGATGAACGGCTGACGAGATGAGCTTACCTGTTTGAATTCGCCTTGATTGGTAGTTTTACCAGGCGAATTGGGTGTTATTCCGTTAATTCGCCTTGCCACCAACTGTAGTGAACTCGCCTTGGGTTACCCAACAGCTGCTTAATTTTAACAAGGTGACCCATTTAATTTTATACTGTTTTTCTTATCAGTATTAACAACAAATCAATTTTTTTCAATTTGTAACAAGTGAACATTATTTTTTTTTCTAGATATATGTAAGTAATAAAAATATCCCACGTCCAATATGGTACAAATTCGAACAGTATATGTGACAGTTGGAAGTACAAAATTTGATGCCCTAATACAAAATATCACCACGGATGATGTACTTAAAATACTTCAATCCAAAGGTTGTAAAAATCTCGTTCTACAAACTGGAAAAGGCTTAAGAGTTAATGAACAAAATATAGCAATTAAATATGGCATGAATGTGGAACAATATGATTTTAAAATTGAACCCAAACGTATGGATATTATTAATGCCGATATGGTAATTGGCCACGCTGGAGCGGGTACTTGTTTAGATATATTGACTAATCGAAAACCGGGTATATTAGTCATCAACGATCAATTGATGAATAATCATCAACAGGAGTTGGCTTTACACATGAAGAAGGAAGGATATTTGGAATGTTGCACAGCGGACGAGTTAAAAAATTGCTTGGAACACTTAAATTTAGATGGACGCAAGTTATATGAGCCGGGCAGAAATATGAATGTTTTTGTTGAATTTATGGATGATTTAATGCTTAATTAAATAAAATTATTTTTGATTATTTTAAAGTATGTATTTGATTTGGTACTTTTGAGAGTCCTTTTTTAGACTGTAAAAATTTTATTTTTTTGACTTAAAAAATATCCAGTTTTTTTCATAAAAGAATATTTAAAATGTATTTAAGATAAGACTCATAGAAGTTTGAACGTTTTTCGTTTTCTCTCAAATGATTTTGTTATTCGTGCTTAATTTCCCAATTTTCATTTTTGATAAAAACACTGAAATTTATTCACCCTTATCGTGGTTGGCGTAGGCGTATTTTAAATACGCCAACCAAGATAAGGGTGATTGTTGATTTGTTTTCTCTATTTTAAACATTTTTTTTTATAATTATAATTTTTCTTAAAAAAAAACTAATTATTTTTTTAATCTTAAAACAATTTTATATGAAAAAGGTAAAGGGGCTTACCAAAGAAATCATTTTCTTAAATAAATTTTTAAAAAACTAAAATATACATATTTTATAAATAAGAAGATAACCTCTGTAATGAATTTTCGAAAATAAAACTGGTAATTATAATAAAAATACAGTTGAACGTCAATAACTCGAAACTCCATTATCCCGACAAAAAAGTTCGACTTACAGAAACTTTAAGTTAGAGAATTTTGTAATAAATGCACAGCAAAAAATTAAATTCGTTCGGCATTCATGTAATTTTAATTTTATTTCGTAGAAATACAGATGTATGTAGATATTTAAAAATTTCATTAAATGAAATATTGTGTGATTTGATAAGTGTTTACAGGCAAAATTTGAAAAACATAGAATTTAGATTTATCACATTTTATTTAGCTAAAGATAAATGTCATATTTTAAATGCTAATTATTTTTTTTTTATTTTTTTTATTTATTTTCACATTACCTATAACCTAGCCTTTAAAGGCCATAATCGGTTACAAATTTCTACTAACAATCGTAAATAAAATTTATATATGAAAGTATGTATGTATGTATATGTATATAAAAATTCTAATATATTAAAGTTAAAATATAATTACAAAAGAGCTAGATAGCCTAATTAAAATGTAAGAGTTCCAGCTATGAAAAATCCCAAAACGAACGATTCAGAAAATATCATAAAATAATATATTATTTCAAGTTTACACAGAAGAAAAATATAAAGTGGATATCTGTTAACGTTAGAATAAATAAAGAATAAATTTTTAAATATCATTCCTTTAAAGCATATTTAACACATCAATATCAAACAGTTATATAGAAGATTGATTTCTTGAAAGTTCCAGAAAAAGTCGTTTTTATATGTGTTAGCAGAAACACCAAAAGTTTTCAAAAAGTTAGGCAACTTATTATAAGACCGTGCAACTCTAACATGAAACATCCAATACGGCAGATAATTTCGGTATCTTTAACTGTCTATTCCTCGTTGATCTACAAAAATTAAATAGCTGAATTAAATACCCAGGAGTTTGCAACCTATAAGACATATAAAAGTGAACAAGATTTCTGAAATCTACGAACTCTACAAATGAAAAACCTAAAAATTTTAAAGCAAATGGTGAGACATGCTGTCTTATTCTCAACGAGTAAAGATACCGCATAACTCGATTAAAAACCAATCTTACTTTTTTTAGAATATAGCCAACGGTTCCAGAATACACCTCCAACCCATATAAAAAAACTGGCATAACAAGCCCATGAACAATTTGCTTCTTTACATAAGTTGGCAACATTAAATCCGTATTGTACAATTTACGCAAAGTAAAATTCACTTTAGATATTATGTAATTAACATGACCCTCAAATGATAATTTTGTGTCAAGTATTACACCTAGACAATTAAGACGATCAACAAACTCAATTTCACCACCATTGAGAGTAATAGTGAACTCAGAACTACTACACTTGCCAAACAACATAGCCTTAGTTTTACCAGTATTAACTACAAACGCATTATCCAGAACCCAACTATCTAACAATTGAGCTGTATAATTGATCACATTTTGGAATACATCGGAAAATTCAGGTGTACCCTTGAACAAAAGCTGCACATCATCAGCAAAAGAAAATGGAAGACACGTATTACTAGAAATTTGATCAAAAAGATCATTTATAAACATTATAAAAAGTAAAGGTCCAAGGACCGATCCTTGAGGCACTCCGCTGTGAACTGGAAGCAAGCCAGAAGCCCGATTACCACTAATGACATATTGACTTCTACCAAAAAGATATGAAGATATTAACTTGCAAGCAGAACTTGAAAAGTTATAATTAGTTAAAAAAAAAAAAACAAAAATTTAAGATGGCAAAAAATTTTTGGAAAAAAATTCGACTTGCGGAACAGTGGCCACGCGTGGTGCAAATATTTTACTAAGAGTTATAGAAAAATTCATGATATAGAAGTTCAAGTTATAGAAACAAAATCATTTGAATTGGCCTGTCCCTTCGACTTAAAGAATGGGTACGTTCGTAAATGCATCACTGCGCTGCATCAGAAAAGCAAACTTTTTTTTAAGGGCTATAAAAGAATAATTATAATTTTTTTATTAAGTGACTATTATTTTTGTGGAGTGTTTCACAATTTTTTGGTCCACATATACTTCACTGATAAATATATAACCATTTGAAATCACTGATGCTGCGCAGTGATGCATTTACGAACGTACCCATTCTTTAAGTCTTAATTTTCGATTTACAGAAGTTCGACTTATAGAAGTTCAACTGTAACTTATAAAAAGAAATATTTCTCACATTCTATTTGTTAAAATTGTTTAATTAAATACATTATAATTATAAAGTATCACTATTCATTGTGACACAGAAAATGCATTACACTTTGCTGGTGTCCGATAATCGTAAAATTTTCTGTACACTCAATTTACTTCATTGCTTACCAAATGATAGCTAAAGTGAAACATGAATAATCATTCCTTAATAAATATATGTATGTACATATGTACATACATACATATGTATCTTCAGCTTCATTGTTAATTGATATTTGATTCCTTGAACACATTCAAAAAATGGTTAATTAGATTATTGATTTATAGAAAATTTAAATGCCATAAGTTTTGAAAAACTGTTCTGCAATTAGATCATCTACGAATACTATTTTAAAACTCATTGTTTTCATGAGGACGAAAAATTTACCAAAAAACTCCATAACCATCACAGTCTCTCATAGAACCGACCCCATTAACTTTTTGCTTCCCTAACATATCCTCACAGCTCCTAGAATGCGTCTAGATGGTTGAAATGTATGAGCAACCCCACTTTTTTTATTCCCATTTTCTTACCTACCCGCTATCTCAATTTGTTAAGTGGGCTGCCATACAAAATTTTCAAAATGTATTAAAGAAAAAGTTCCATAACAGCATAGGAGTCCCCCTAAAGGGGTAAGATAAATTACCGACCGCCATTAGTTTTTCGTCCTAAGCATTTTCTCAAAACATACTTGCCGCATATCTCCACCACTTAAACTCAAATTATACGCGCCATAAACAGCCATACAAAACAGCTACGACCTTATGGGCAACACTATCGGGCATGTTCTATAAATCGAAATGAAGCGGATTTAAAATCGCACAAATTTTGAAAACGAGCCTGTAAAGAAGGTATGTAGGTAGAAAGGCTGGTGTAAAGTCTCCTTCACACCTTCACCCAGAGACCAGTATGGTCCATTATAACGCCTCATTTAAAGATAGCTATATAAAGATAGAAAATAGGTGAAATAAACAGCGAAAGCACAAGTCAGAAATGAAAGATAGATAGAAAAGAAGGTTTCGGACCAACCCCGAGAGAAATCCTACTCAACCAAATTCGCCCTACGTGCGGTCAGCACCCAGTCTCCTTTCGCGCAGCCAGGCCATCCCCATAACGAATCCTATCAGATTCTCGAGTCCGCAACCCGAGACATCCCCTAATTCGCCCAGGAATCTACAGCCCTGCAACCTGGGACAGTGGCACAAAAAGTGCTCAACTGTCTCCAACTCCTCAGAGTCCTCACACAACCTGCACATATCCGACAAGTCGGATCCCATCCTCACCTCCATTCTGCCTATCATACAGTAGCACGTGATCATTCCTATCATGGTCCTAACGCAGACCCTACTCCTGCCCAGCAGCAACCCCGAATCGGACTTCCTAAGCACCGGCCACAGCGTCCGTGATACCCGGCAGTCTGTTCGGTTCCCCCCGGGTTGCCCGGTTGGTCGCGCCCAGAATCCACTCCCTGATTCTTCCAAAATAGAAGCCTATTGGAGGCCTAACGGCCTCCATACAGTTAGGATCCCCCATCTCTGAGCCCTGTCTCGCCAATTCATAAGCAACCTCATTGCCGCCTATGTCGCAGTGATCCGGCACCCAGGGAGAGAGAACTCCTCCCTATGGCAGCTGCTAAGCATCATAGTTATCCATTCGACCAAGAACAACGGAACCCCTAGGTCAACCAGTGCATGCCTGATCCTCTATCGCAAACCCCGCTCAACATAACCAACCACATCATGCAACGCACTCTCAACAGATCTCCCCTTAAGATAGGCTTGTTGAACGCCGCTGACGATGCCGGCGTCAATCTTCGTCCTCAGATGTAGATCAATCAGTCGTTCCAACGTCTTCAAGAGAAAAGACGACAAGCTGATTGGTGTAAAATCCTTGGGTTTAGAGGGACCAGCTCTACCCGCCTTGGGAATAAAAACTACCCTAACCTCCCTCCACCCTCTAGGAATGTAACCGTTCAGTATACACAACCTAAACAGTTCCACCAACAACAGGAGTGATGATTTCCCGATATTCTGTAGCATCGCCGGAAAGATACCATCTGGTCCCGCCGATTTGTAGGACCCAAAGGTATTTACCGCCCATGTTACCTTATCCAAGGTAATCATATCCTCCACCGTCTCCCTTTCCTCACTGCCTGAGCCCGACCCAGAGAAGCGGTCACCACATACAGCCTGTTCCCCCGACCCAGGATCCCCACACCCCGGAAAGTGAGTCTCCATAAGCAGGTCTCTGAATAAATCCAGGGACTACCGGGTCCTTAGATAAAATTCTCCTGAACCTAGACATCTCATTCACGGATTCAACTGCCTCGCTAAACTTAATCCACGAGTCCCTTTTCGCCCAAGCCTATAAAGAAAGTTTATAAAAATATTCCTCTTTATATACTACATACTTTGAGTACCAATTATCTTTACAGGAACCACTGTTAAAAACAGGAAAAGCTACAGTCATTTTGTAAATTATTGAGTTCAATTCGATTCTAGAGGACTTACCATAACCACATAAGCATTATCATACAAACCAATTGAATTTTATTTGCTATGGTCATCGTTACGGCTATGGCATCATGTTCATCAGGGGGTCTACTCGCTATTGCGATGCGAAAGAAAATTGTAGCAAATCGAGCGATTGGTACTCTTTAATACGGTTGCGCATACATGTATTTCGCATATTTAAATTGTTTTCTTTTCGTAAATCATCACTTTATTTTATTTAAATTTTCCAATTTTTACACACTTAATTTTTATTGCCACTATTCAGCTTCCTTTTCAGAAAATTTTGCGAAAGTGGTAGAGAGCACCAAGTTGGCATTTAGCTTTCGCATCGAAAATGTTTTCGCATCGCAATAGAGAGTAGACCCCCAAGGGGTTTCTGGAAATCGAAAAACTCAACAATTTTAAACTTCGTTTTTTAATAAGATTTCTGTAATAAAAGAATTTTATGAAGAATATTATACAACTTTTACTCTATTAAACCGAATATTATAAAAAAATGTTTAAAAATTTGATTAAAAATGTATTCAAAACAACTTCCAAATTCTTGCGTTTTCGATTTCCAGAACACTCTAGGGCTCCCATACAAATATTGCGGTTTAATGACGTATGTAAGTACTTATTCGGATCCTTTCCAAGAACTCATGTTCTTGTTTCTCCACGATATGATGCACTACATAATAAAAAAATATCAAAATTTTGATTATTATCTCTGTTTTTGTTTTGTTTTATTTCTGTTTTTTTACATTGTACAATGATTTTATAAAAACTAATTGCTTGTGGTTTTGGTACGAGTTGTATTTGTTGTAGTACCGAGATTTCCTGGAATGAATTCGCCTTGAAACCAAGTGATTTTTAGAACACGCCTGTATAGAACTCTTGAATTCCTTATTCAGAGCGTAAATTTACATATTCTGAATATCTTTAACATGATTAAAAAACCACATTTAAAATAATTCTAACAAACTTTTAATTTTTGTAAAATAAAGAAAATAAGTTTCAACATTTTTAATTTTTCGAACATACAAGATAATAGTCTGGTTGTGTATAGACATTCCTAAAAAAATTTGAGAAATAGGAAGACTATTACAAAAAGCTTTATAAAATACATAACTGAAATTTAGCTCATAGAATAAATTAGAAAAATAAAAAATGTTGAAAATAAGTTTCGTTAAAAATATCAAAAATGTTGTATTTTACAAGCGTTTTTTGCAAAACATAAAAAGTTTTGTATTATTTACAAAACAAAAGACTTCGAACAAATTTTTTTCGTAAAATTTTGCATGTAAGCAATATTCTGAAACAGTATTCGAAAAAATAACACAAGCTTTCTCCTTTTCGGAATGGGCGTCTATGCCGAGCATATAATTTTTATTAATTGTTTTATTATTTATTTGAACATGTCAATAAATATGTAGTAAGATAATGATTAAGATAGTAATGTATATATAAATTCGCGTTATTTTTTAATTTAAATTAGCAAGTTAATTGTTTATAAGTAATTTTTTAACATCAACATCAAATAATTTTTTAATCCTTCATAAGTGATTTAATTCACTAGACACATAATTTCATAAAACCTGTTTAAATATTTAGTTGACTTTGATGATTCTTAAAGTAACAAAAGTAATTTCTTTGTTCTAATGCTAAATCTCTAATAAAAAAATAACTTTAATAACATAAACATTTGATAAATAATTAATATAAGTGTATATTTTTGGATAGTTTTAATCTCTGTGTTTACATTTCCATCGCACACATTTTTTATTTTTTTTAATAAATACAATATTGAATGATAACGTTCGAAAAATGTATAAATATTAAATACATACTTATTTATATAGATTTAAACGCAATTAAGTGCTATTTTAACTAAATACCATTAAATTTTTCTTTATTTTATAATAAAATCTTTTAACTTTATATGTAGTAAATGAGACTCAGTTTAATTAAAGTTTCATGTTCAGTTGAATTTACTCATTTTCATTGGGTCCAGCAGCCCCACCATTTTCAATAATGGTATCAAAAGAGAATGGCTGGAATGCATAACCTTGACCTTGGTAGAACTTACTTTGGAATTCGACCCTATTAAAAGATTTTTGTTTTTTAAAAATTATTTATATTTTTTGTAGTACATATTTAAAATACTTACCAGTGCAAACGTAATGTATGCAAAAAGGCTGAAAGGCCTTCCATTAGAACTAAAATACCCACAGTTAAGATAGACCAAAATGCAAACACAATGGTTAACATGATGCCACCAAGCCAGCCTTGCTGTTTCAAACCAATTGACAGCACCATATTCCACAAGACCTCAGCCAGTTCTAGATTATGGAAAAAATTATATTTTTAATGTTCACATACATTTAAAATTTTTTTTTTAAATATACTTTTTAAACTTCATATTTGCTAAAAAAAAAAACTACTTTTCTTGAAAAATAATTTATTTATTTCTTAAAAAACATAAATTTGATTAAAAATGGTTTAAACATAAATACTTACGCGCATGAGCCAATGATAAAGCCCAAAGACGCAAATAGGAAGCAGTATGAGAGACAGATCCTAAGACATATTCAATAGTGTGTATGCCTTGATGAATAAATATTTCTGACATTTCCTCTTCATCGTGATGAGAACCACCGTCATGACCAGCTGCTTGACCATTCGACATTCCAACTTCAGCATCACTATAGCCAGTAATAGGTTGAACCTTAAATGTAATTAAAAATAGTATTTATAATGAAAAATTTAAAATTTATATTTAAATTTTCAAATTGAATAAAATTTCTGACTTGCTTAACTAACCTCCTCCTGTTATGGTTAATTTATTATTTTTTAGAAAAATAGTAAAATTTAGTAGGGAAGGAAGAATAGTGTTATTTGTATTAGGTTTAATTAAATTTTTTCAAATTTATATTAATGTGTTTAGTTTAGTGATGATACTGATGAAATCTCAATACTTTTTCAAGTCTATTTCTCATTTAATTTTCATAAATTTAAATGATATATTCGGATGAATAAAAAAATTATAATTGATTTATTAAAATCAATATGTACTTACATTAGCCTGTCTTCGTTGTTTCATTATCTGAAGTGGTTTGCCCAGCAGCATAACAGGTATACAGGACAAAGCTATTAAAACAAATAAGTCTTGGATGAAATGCTGTCCAGTAAACATATAAACTTCACAGCCCTCTGAGACTTTCTTTGGAGTATTAAACAAGACCATATCAATAAATGTAATCAAAATCGAGGGAGCACAAGATGCAGAATAGGGTGCTTAAATATGAAAAAAATCGACATTAAAAAATACATTTCTATAATGAAATTGTTAATTCTTACCTTTATTTGTAGCTGCATATTTGTTCCACTTAATAAACATCAGCAAGACCATGTAGAAGAACAAGAAAATCAAGAAAACCATTTGAGGGATGAATTCATAAATCAGTGATAAACGATTCTTGAAGTAGATATGATTTTGATAAGACATCAAGACACCAAAAATCATGTGAATTACACCAAATATAATGGAAATTTTCATTTTATAAGCGTTTTGGAATATGATTTTATTGGCGCCAGCCACTTGCCATATCGGATCCATACCAAAGGGATACGGAGTACCCGTATAATCACTAAATTCTGGATTCAGCTGTAAGTATTTATTACTCAAAACTGTTGACGAATTGTAGTTAACCTCCCAATGAGAACCAAATATATTGAGAGATTTCGAAAAGATATCATTATAGATCAAACCCGTGTACATAGAAAATACACCCATAAGAAAGATTATATAACGACCACCAAAGAAAATATTCCATATTTCATTTTCTGTCTTCTGAGCAGCCAAACCTTTTTCCTTGCGTATCATCCAAAGACCAAATAAAGCCATAATTGCACCGTGTCCCAAATCCCCAAACATAACAGCAAACAAAAAGGGAAAGGTGATTATGGTGTAGGGTGCTGGATTCATTTCCCTGTAAGTGGCCACACCATATGCATCTATTAATGCTTGAAAGGCTTTTGTAAACTTATTCGTACGATTGTAAGTCGGGGGATTTTCAAACGTTTGCATTCGATTCAAAATAGGTGGCACCGATGAGCCAGAACGCTCAGTACCACGACGCAAAGCCAATTGAATGGTTTCAATGTCCAAAACCGGCACCCAGCATTCAGCAATTAAACATTTTTGCGTTACATCCAAATTGAAAAGATTTAATGTGTGATAGATGGCTTTAATTTTGCGAACTTTAACAAACCAGTTTTTAAGATTCTTAGCAGCAGCTACCAAAACACGGTGGCGATGATCTTGTGTTTGACCCAAAACTGTGTTAAGATCTTCTATACGTGTCATAACGCCCATGGCCATTTCGCGACGATCAGCTGGGGCCTCTGGGCATGGATATAGTGTAGCTCTAAAACCTTCACAGATTTTCTTAACACGAGTTTTTAGCTGGTCACCTTGGAAGAAAATAATGAATACGGATTTGTAAACCTGATCACCCTAAAATAAAAATTAAAAAAGGAAATAAATTTTTAATTTGGATGATATTTAATAAAAGTTATTGTTCAAAATTGGAAAATTTTTTAATACTATATCTGTTGCTTGGTGTTAAAAGGGCAAATATCAAAATATTTAATTTTGAGAAAATTACAACTGAAGTTTTAACAAAAAATCATTTTTTCCCTTATCAACATTGGCTTAGACATATCAAACTTGTTCAACAATATTATCAGTTAAAGCAAAACAATTTTAACAAACCGTTTGATTACCAAAAAAGTAGACAAAATAGGACGATATTTTTACAGCGGTTTTATATAAAAATTTTGCGTGTGAACAATTAAAATTTTGAGTTAATACACAATTGTTAAACAAGTGCGAAATAATATATTTGAATAGACTTCCATATTGATACAAAATTTTCTAAAAATTTCCGAATAACATTGGTCCTTGTTGCATTTATTTGTTGACTTTGGCCGTCATAACAAGATCATTTTTCATTTGTTTATGTTGTTACAAAGTTTATTTAATTGAAAGGATATAAAAACTAAAAATAGTAGTAAAATGAAGAAATAATACAATTTGCATTTAAAAACCTTAAAATTATTGTGTGCCAAGTAACTCACGATGTTGTCATTTGCAGTTATTTGTTCAATAATATTTGTACAATAAGTATGGCTTATGTGTACTTAGAGGCAGTAGTTATAAATATAAAATAAATATGTTAATAAAAGGACTTTTTCCCCTTTTGAGCTCGAGGTCCTGGTTTAATTGTTAATTATTCTAATTTTAGATTTAAAAGGTCGAATTAAACACAATATAAGATTTAAAATAAATATGTATAAAAAAAATAAATATTGATTTTCTGAGTAGAAAAGTGAACCAAAAGTTACAAACGAAATGAATTATTAGAGTGAGAAAAAGTACGGAGAATAAGAGGCAAATAGTTCCAGTTCCTTGCCACCCTCACAACGAAAGATCTCTCAAACAAACTATATCTTATTCTAGGAATAAAGATCTGGGGATTCCTTCTAGAAGAGGACAATTGAAATTCAGAACAAAGAAGACAAAGAACACCACTTCTAATAACCCTATAAAAAAAGTAATAAACAACGAATCCTGACAAAATTACCAAAATTACATTCCAGAAAAGTTTTCACATAATTAGAAACATGTAGCCTCCTAGAAATAATCACCCTTATTGTGTTTGGCCTACGCCTACGACTGTTTGGTAATAGATTAAAGGAAATAAGTTCACGTTCTCTTTAATCTATTACCAAACAGTCGTAGGCGTATTTTAAATACGCCAAACACAATAAGGGTGATTATATACATAACGCGTAATAATATTAACCACGCGTTTCAATTTGTTCAATATCCAAGCAAAAGTACCAGACACAACCTCTAGTCCGTAAAAAACATGTGGTAAGTTTATATCTTATTCGAAAAGGTAAAAAAATGTTGTTTGAAAAAATTCTTCGCAATGTATGTACCTATCACATTGGAATAAATACGACCAACGTGAACCCGGAAGGTAAGGCCAGCATCAAGAAATACTCCGATTCCATTCTTGCTAACTCATCAGTCATTTCGTTGTCGATGATATCGATTTGTTTAAATTCTATTACTTTCATGGGAGGGTGTCTCGGCACCGAACGTAATACATTTTCCCAATCCCGAGGCAAGCATTTTGCCAATCCCGAGGCAAGCATTTTCCCAATCCCAACGAAGCAGCAGTATGTTTTTTTGTTTTACTACATTAAAAGTAATTCTAAAACATTAACAGTTTGCAGTAACATTGTAGAAAAATAAATGTTCCAGTTTTCTGCACCGCAGGAGTCGCCGTACAGAGTAACTGTATGTATGTATATTACTATTTTTTTTTAATAAGAGATTATGTTCCGATCCGATCCGATTTCCTTAAAAATAAGTTAAAACAAATAAACCTTAAAAAGTACTTTATAATTGTGTTACCACAGGCATATAGAGAATGGCCCAAAATGTTTATTTAAAAAAAAAATATAACATTAGTGATTGCTAAAAGGGCCAAAGCAAACATTGGCCTATTTAGCTTTAACTTTTCAGATGAAATCTTACCCTAGAGGGAAGCAAACTGACACCAAAGTAGTCCCGTGATAGGTCTTTGGTGGTAGAGACCGGTTCTAGTTATAATTCTTTATATGAATAAGACCAATCACTTTTACATGGGGTTGACATTGGAGGGTGTCAATTGCCATCATTTGACCAGTCACGCATCTATTCTCAATGAACGTGTTTAGTGTCAGTTACAACAATGTAGTATTATTTCAATACAATGAAGTAGTATTTCAATAAACAATTCCTAGAATTAAATTCAATAACCAAATTTTAGAAAGTCCCAAAAAATGTGTCACACCCCCGGTGAAGACTGTGCTATAATTCATTACTTTTTCTACCTTTTTCTTCTTCATAAGCCCGTTAAATGATTCTCCTTCCACTGGTCATGAGTCCTTTCTTTTTGTACTTGTTCTATTTTCACAAATCCCAGGACCAGTCTGTTGGACCAATTGACATACATTTCCCGCAGGGTAGTAACATTGACTAGCAAAATATAAATCAGTTCTGGGTTAACTTATACATTGGCCGTTTCAGTGATATAAAATAACTCAAAAAGACATCGATTAACATAAAACAGATTGACATTGGCCCTTTAAGTACAAAGCCATTGTTTGACAAATGCAGAAAATTCCACATACCAAAACATACAAAATAAATTTCGTTATTGATTTGCTTCATTGCCGTAAGAAAAAAGAAAATAAATTTCACTTTTGCTTAGCTCCATTGCCGTAAGAAAAAAAGTAGTTGAAGCAAAATCAAAATAAAATGTCAACAAACGCATGTAGCACAAAAATATACATTTTAAAAATAAATTTGGAAAGTGGCGTATACGGCATAAAACAATAATTTTTACTTTTAATAAAATGCTATTAACTTCGTTCATGGACGTTCACAAAATTTTACATTTTTCTTCAAAGCATATGCCGGAAGCAGTGGTGAAAAAACTGAATAATCTATCGGGGATATTTTCAGAAATCTTCATGTAAACCTTCATTGTCGTTTTTATCTATTAGGACCTTTTGGCATATGCGTCAAACCAATAAGCTAACGATATATAAAAAAAATGATACTTACATTCGATGGATCCTCCAATGGCGACTCAATCATAGCTTGACGTAAAAAAACGTTACCGCGACAGGCACGCCAAAGCATACGCTCAAATGCTGGCAATTTTTCTCGCAATATTACACCAGCCACAAAGCTAAAATCCATACGAGAAACGAAATATTAATAATTAAAATTTAATAAATAGTGTCATTTATAACAAGAACTCTTTTTATATTAGTAATATGAAAACATCACTTGGATTTGGTGGTTGATAGTTTATTTGAAATGTCCAATGAAACAAATGTAAAGGAAATGTTTAACACTGAAATGCTGCGCATATTTCAAAAAACAAAACAAAATACACATTTTTAATTAATGTTTTGTTAAATGCATGGAAAAAAATATATAAACCATGATCCATTTACTGTAGTAGCGAAACTTGTTGAATGCATAGTGAATTTAGAAAGAAAAATCTTTTTAAGGAAGTTGCTGTTATATACAAATTTTCTATATGGTGAAATTTATTTAGCTTTATAGCCTGTTCATCGATTTCGAACGTTACCGTTCGCATAGAAAATTATATGTAAAACAAAAACAATATTCGAAAATTTGTTTTAAATGTAGTTTTTTATGCGAACGTTAACGTTCGAAATCGATGAACAGACAGTTAGTGTTTGCATTTTTCAATAGCTTAATATGACCTTAGACAATTTAGAAATACAAATAATCCTCTGTCATTGGGAAAATTGGGAACACACACAATATCTCTTCTGCTTTAACTTCGGAATTTATAAAAAGTCTCAGTCAGTCAAACTATAAACTTTCGAACAAGTCGACAGTCGAAGTACTTTGTGTTGTATAACTTTTCGTTTTTTTTTCTTTTGCTTTGACTGCGAATGTTTACATTAGGAATGGGCAAAAAGTATCGATATATCAAAATATCGATATTTATCGCCGATATCTCAACTTGAAATAAAAAATATAGATTCGATATACATATATCGATATATTTTTCAATTTGCCCATCCCTAGTTTACATTCAATAAATCAGAATTAAAATCAAGTTTGTTTTTTTAAAATGAAAAAGTCAAAGAAAAAAACCATCGCCCATAATCATAGTCGAACACTTAAGGCCTAACCATAATATGCATAGCCTTGCTTAATCTACTGTTAAAAATTAACAAAAAGTCTCTCAAATGTATTTAAAAAAACAAAATAAAAAACATTTGATTCCGTACGGAATGTGCGATTAGATTCGCACCTTGCTTAAGCAAATGACAGTTTCATTAACCTTAGCAAAAAGTTTCCTTAACTTCAATATAATTAACATGTATTCGCACATTTGCTTAAGCCAACTTAAGCACATTGTGGTTGGGAATTTAAGTCGATTCTACTATAGTCAAAATTAAAGTATGTTTTAAATTTATTTGACGAAGAACAGCTCATGCTGTTGTTAAATGGGTTAAAAACAGGTTCAACTATTTTTTTAATTAAAGGCGACTTTAACGTCAAAAGTATACTTTAAATTCGCTATTAAAAACCATAAGTCAACTTTTTAATAATTTTTAAGAATATATTTTTAGGCAGTTACTGCATATGCAAATGAATTTGTCATGCAAAATGAGTTTTGAGTCAAAAAAAGTAATAACAGCATGAAAGATATAAAAACCGTTCATGTATTTTTTCCCTAATTGTTACAATTGCATTTATGTTACCAAATTTATTGTAAACCGTGCTTAATTACAAACAATTTTTTAATTTTAAAACCACTTTGCAATCCAACATACAATTAAATGGAAAAAAGTAAACATAAAAAAAGAAAATACATATCTATGTAAATGATTTTTGAAATTGAATCGTTTATTTCAGAAGCCCGTCAACTCTCATTTAAAATAGGCACACTTGACGGATTTCTGAAATAAGCGATTCAATTCATAAGAATGTTTGATTGATAATTTGAGTTGCAGAAAAAAATTAATTTAATATTTATGTATGGTACCAACCATGGATAATATTCTTCACGCTCGTTTGATTTTTCCATAAATCTAATGAATGCAGTTGTAAAAAAATAATTATTAAATAAATTTATAGAAAAATAATGCCTAGTTCTAAATAACCATGTAATATTTTGATTAACATTTTTTCTTAATTTAAAATTTAATCTAAAACCTAAAGAATTTTTTTTTTTTTTTTTTGTTAGATAATACAACTGGTAAAAAAATAGTTAAAGGGATCCAACTTTATATATGTTTTAAAATACATACCCTAATTGCACAGGCCCCATAGAATGGCCTGTACGTACTTCATCGGTAATTAAGGCACGTGTCATCGATTCAGTAGTATTGTTAAGACCACCTTCTTGCTATAAAGGTTTTACAGTTTTTTATTTAATTTATTTTATTAAAGTATTCTTTAAACATATAGATTCAATTTTGTTAATAACAAATTAGTAAAAAAAATCTATTGTATTTGCTGTTTTTTTGTCTTAATTATAAAAAAAAACAAACATTTAAAGGCAAGGCTTTAAAACCATAACCAAAATATTTAAAAAAGGACATAACAAATTTATACCAAATACAATTAGCTTAAAAATTAAAAGCAACCCACCACCAGATTTTATTTTTTATTTAAATTATTAAATAAAAAACTTTCAACGTTACAAATAAATACTATACAATTTACTAAGAACCATTTTTTTCTGCGAATTGAAAATCTGTATTTCTGTCGAAGATCAAAAAATTTTTATGTAGTATAGGTATGTAGAGCCAAAACATTCTCGCGCCTATTTAATTAAGTCATTTAAGAAATATTTTAATACACATTTCTGTTTATGTAGAAATCTTTTGTGTGCAATCTTTTGTTTTAATTATAATGTTATTAGACTTAATTATGTAGGCACAAGTGTTATTTTTTTAAATTTTAAACAAAAAATGCTCCAAGTTTTATTTCGACTACAGATTATTTTTGATCTTGGCAAAAAAAGAATTTATTATAAATTAATTAAAATCTTTCTCTTGTTTAATATTTTGATGTAAATATGTGCATTTTTGTTTTAAGTACAATCAAACTGAGCGTTAAGAATAAATTCATGATAATTTGGATGGCAATGATTATGAATGTATGAATAATTTCCGTTTTTTGTTTGCGTTACAATTTTTTCTGTTTGTTTTGTATGAGTAATGTTTTCATATCTCGACGTTTTTTTTTTAATTACAACGATTATTTCTTTCGTTTTAACATTTCTGTTCAGATATTTACCCCAATTTTAAATTTTGTCCTGGTTGGCTAGCACGCACAGCTTCTTCACCCAAAAGTTGGGCTTGTTCGTCTTCATTTTGATTATCGGCCATCTGTCGATAACGTCGGGATTTATAGGATGGTGAATTATATGTTATCGAGGGTACCGCCTGGCAACACAACCGTTTTTATTTTTGGATGGATGGGAAAGAAAGGGTTTGCAGGGAGGTAAGGACAATTTAGTTTTGGATATAGGAAACAATAGGTAGTGCAGGATATTTGGTTTAAAAGAAATTGGCAACGTGTTTTTTATGTATTTTGTTCAAACGTAAACAATTAACGAAAATTTTTGATTTGTTAAAAAACCGAAAATGATAAAAAGAGAAAATAATAAAATAACCAAAGGATAAAAAAATCAAAATAATGAAAAAAATGAATTTTTATATATTAATTAAATTAAAAAAAAATGTTTTAATAATTTTTAGCATGATTGTCTTGAATAATTGTTATATGATTACTGAATTTTGTTTTTATGTAAAAATAAGATCTTTTTTTAAAAATAGCAAATAAAAGCACTGATTTAAAAATATAATAGTATGTATTTAAATATCATAATATCGATGGTTTGTACTATTTAACAACTTTGCAAAAAGAATATCATAATCTAGAAATGTGTCTTTGAGTAACTTTTTTTGTCTAAAAATGCACCTAAGAATATGAGTTACTACTTTTTAAACAAAGAATTAGGAAAACGTTTAAAAGAAATACTAATTGATTTATTGATTATGCATTCATACATACATATGTAGGTATCTACTAAAGGGCTGCAAGAATACATTAATTTGTTTATCACACACAAGCATCCCAATATTCATTCAAATATTTAAATAGTTAAAGAGTGGTTTACAGAGTTTAAGAGTAAAAAAAAAAAGAGTGTAGTCTGTATTTTACTTTATCATAACAAAGGCACCAAAGCGAAAAAGGCACACATTCTATCAGTGTTGCCACTTTGTGGGTAATTACCCGAATTTGGTATAATTTTTACTGTCGTGGGTAGAGCGTGGGTAATTTCTCTTAGGTGTAATCCAGGTGTTATTTGAAATTCTTAATTCAGATACCCAAAAAAATCAAGATTCGATTTCAAAGATAATATTTATTTCTTTTTAAAAATACACAATCTTCTGAACCAAAATATCGGTTTCTTTGTCAGAAAAGACTTCAATCATTAAAAATACTTATATATTTTCAAAAGTTTGGTTATAAATGTCGCAAGATAGACTCTTATTATGCCCAATTTTCAGGATTGGATTTAAATCTATATTAAGTTAATTTTCATAAAAACTTAAATCGTATTTAAATGCAGATTGGTTTTTTGAGTTTTATTTGAAAAGTCTTATTTAATTAAGATAAAAGTATGGTAGCACTACTAAATACAAAGAAAAAATATAAACAAGTGTATTTATTTACAAGGTGGTCTGAAAAAACAGCTGACTGATAATGCTTTGTTGCCTGTTGTTGTTGTATTGTTGTGATATTGAGGCCACCTTGCTAAAATATTACAATGGAAACTTAAGTTGAAATTAAGTGCACCACATCGGTGACTTAAGTTTCACTTAAGTTTTTAGTGAAGAAGAGAATTTTGTATTTAAAACGATTTTAAAAATAAATGTGTTTTAATCACCCTTATCGTGGTTGGCGTATTTAAAATGCGCCTGCGACTGTTTCGTAATAGATTAAAGAGAAGGTGAACTTATTTTCTTTAATCTGTTACCAAACAGTCGTAGGCGTATTTTAAATACGCCAACCACGATAAGGGTGATTATCAATCCTGAAAATTTGCCATTAGATTTGGATAAATATGTCTATCATAGTAATTTAGAACCTAAAGTTTATTGAAAAAATTAATTCAAACGAAAAACTAGCCTGTACTAAGACATGTTTCCAATATTCCAACATATAATTAATTGAACGTTCAAATGCTTTAGTTTAAAGAACGCCCTTAACTATATTATGCACGCATTTTGTTTACTAACTAAGGTATAACGGGTATTTTTTAAGACCATGAAACTTAAAATGAATTGAAAACGCAGATTATTACTCAGCATTACCATTCGAAACTTATTTAAAACAAATAGGCACCGCACCTGTCCTTAACGAAACGCATTGCAGACGTCCAATTTTGTTCCTCTTTTTCGAGCATTGCTGGCTGCATGTCACGAATAAAATGAACAATGTTGAACAATTGTTGCTAGTTTATCAGCATAAACCAGTGACTTCACAGCCCTACGGAAAAAAATCAAGAGGTGACATAGCGCACGGCCTTGATGTCTAATTGACAGTTTATTTTCTCTAAATCTCATTGGTTTGTGAAAAAATAAATTGCTTCATTTAAACGATGAAGTCGCCTATATGTTGCAAAAATCGATGAAAATGGCTGATTTTTAACCTTTCCTAGATATATGCAAGCAAATGTAGAAGTTAAAATTGTTTAAGTTCTTTAATGTTATATTTGTTAATTTATTTTTAATCACAATAAGAATCAAAATGTATTAACAAAGTGGCCTCAGTACTACAACAATGAAACAATAGAAAAAACAACAGGCATTTTGTTGCTAGTATTGAGACGGCAAATGTCAAAATGCCTTTGTAAAAAATGTAAATAAACAAAAAAAATGACGACGAACGTCACACACGAAGAAAATCACTGCAAACAGCTGCGCTTGTGAGGCCACTTTATTAGTACATTCTGATAAGAATCTTAACAGCTTGACATTCTTTCAACGAGTTTGTGTTTATTTTATTTATTTTATTGACACAAAAATTATGCATTGATTACACGTATATTCCCACATTTGTAGAACAAGGAATGAATTGTTTCTGTTCGTAACAATTATTCGTATTTTTTAGAATTTTACTTGTTCGTCTTTCCTTTTGAATACATTGTGAGGGTTTTACGATTCAAGAAGTTCTAATTGCATTCTACTTTGTATGCGAGTTTTAGTGGAGTTCTTTGTTTCAACATAGGCATTACTTGTTGTAATTACCAGCATATAAACAACAGCCAAAGCAAGTTCCTTAAAATGGGTACATACCTGACGTATCCTTGTAGCTTTAGAATTTTGACCAAAACTGATTTAAATTAAATTGAATATCATCATTAAAATACTCTTTCCAATTAACAAACAGTAATTTTTTCCCATTGTGTTTCATAAACATCCAAAGGTACGTTAGGATTCATAAAAATCTTTAAAATATCTTTAACAACAACGAATTTTATATGTGATTACAAATTGCCACATTTTATAATGGAAAAATGTTCATAAACTTCAAATATATTCATGTTTCAAGGAATTTTATTTATTGATTCTTTCAAGGGAATTTTTAAATATGAAAAACAATTTTCTTGAAGATTTTCATTATCTTCATCAGCCATTTCAGCATAATTAAGTTTCAAATTCTGGCCATACATATGAATGCCTCACATTTAATTCATAAAAATAATATTATTACTTCGTAGGTTTTTTTTTTTCAATTCCTTTACTTATAAAATTTTTGATTACAATAGTAAAAAAAAGTTAAATAAAACGTTCAGTTTGAACTTAGGGCGCCACGTAGGTATTGAATTTAACAAATTTTAAAATAAATTCATGGATCGTCAGAAATAGCCAACTTTTTTTATAAATCGCCATGCCGCCAAATCGAAAATTAGGTCGCCAAACAAGTTTGAAAATCGCCACGTTTGGCGAGAAATCGCCACATCTGACAACCCTGGTTAGATTCTGTGCAAGAAATACTACATAGTAAAATGAGTACTAATGTATATTCTCATTAACATGACATTTTTTTTACCGTTTTGGATTTTTTATGAATTAAAAATAAAAAAATTTAAATTTTTTGGGCAAAAAATATGTTTTTTCTTCATACATTTATTTATAACTGCGAAACTGTTGCTTATGTAGCGAAACGTTGTATAAACAGATTAAAGGAATTGTAATTCTTAATTTTTTTCAGCTTATTCGGACTAGTGGTTCCCGAGTTATGACAAACAAAAGAGCCTTAAACGTGACAAATTCCCATATTATTCCCATTTTTTAATTATTTATTGAGGTGCCATGACCAAACTAATGATGCAGAAGTTCTTCTTTTTGGGTCTACTTTCATAAGCAATTATCAGAATTGAGTCCCGAATCAATCACCTGAAAAATGTTGAACTGTGCATTTTTTTGGCATATGTTAAACAATAAGCCCTTCATGTTTACATATCGCTTATTTGCTGCAAATACGCCATAAGTCAAAAATTGTTAATTTTGACTTAATATCACTTATGCATAGTAAATTATAGTTATGAAGATATTGGAAATATTTCTTATGACTATATTGTAATCTGAACTCTTAACAGAAGAATAAAGTTTTCTTTTTCCAATATGTTGTGTGTGAATTTAAAACTTTAACTCGTTTTATGTAAACCGAATATTTTTGAATTATTGCGATTTCGCAGCAAATGAGCGATATTATAATACATTTTATATAAAATCAATTTCTGCTAAAACTTTAATTAAAAGTGAACGTACTTTCTTAGAAAAAAGATTCAATAATATAGAAGAAAAAAATTTATAGATAGAAAGTAAATAAAAGCAATTAGCTTTATACACTGAATATGATTATGTGATGATAGAAGTTATTTTAAATTTAAATTTTTATAGTTAGAAGAAAAAAAAAATGCACATATTAATTTTAAGTGGCAATGTTTGGTAAGAAAATAAACTCGTTAAAATTTATATTTTTTCTTGTTGTTGTTGTAATTTCAGTGGTAGGTGGGTAATAAACAAAATATTTGTAAAATAAAAAATTTTAAATTGAAACTAGTAAAATAAGCAAATTATTTGAAAGTTGTTTTGTGTTAAAAGCAAAAAATTAAAATAAAAGATACAATTATAACTAATGGAGATAAATAATTAAAATTCTTTTATCATTAAAATCTCGTTACATGCTGTACATAATAAACAAAAGAAATCCATAACCCTTTTCCTAAAAAATTAATAGAAAATAATTAAATAAAATTTAAACTTAAATTTAAAAATAACTTGAAACTAAAAAAAAGAAATTTGTATACAAAAAATTAATTAATTAAATACATAAAAATTACAAAGTGCACCTTTCAGTTGTGTTGTCAAAAGGTTAATTACATTTTACAAAAGCTTTTTTTTCATTTGATTTGTTCAGTTTTTTGTAATATATACAAAAGCATTTAAAAAAACATTAGTTTTCCATTAAACATTTAAAAAATTATTATATTACAATTCACATTAAAGATATCCGAAAAACTTACCTCATCAAAAAACACTTGGGTTTTACGCAAAATGTGTTTTAACTCGGTCAACTCCAAGAAGTTACGTTTTAAGGCTTCAGCATTTTGATTAACTTCTCGCAATTCATTTTCCAGTTTTTCAAAAGTGGCCTATGGTTAAAAATTATTTTAGAAAATCAAACTAGTTTTTATATTTTATTAAAAAGTGATATACCTCCAAGTCAATCATTTCCCTTGGTTGGGGAGCTTCAGGGCTTTCTCCGGTATCTAACATAGGTATACCATCTTTCTTAATTTCCTTTTCTAAATAACGCAGTTTTCGTTCCATTTCATCGCAACGTCTAACTTCGTTAACAAATTTTCGTTGAAATGCATTAACGTCGGGATTTAACTAAAAATGAATGTATTTAGTTGTATTAGTAAATTAGTCATTAAGTTAACATTTCATTCATTAAAATTTAAATCATTTAAATTGTTTTACTTACATCTCTGAATTGAACTAAACCTAATTCTCCTAACTCCGATACACAGGCGTAAGCAGCTTCACTCTGGAGAAACAACTGACATAATGTCATTTCCTCACTTCGAAAAAGTGAACCCATTTTGAATGGTATTTAAAGCTTCTGATCCTGCCTTTAACTTATTATAAAGATACTTTAATTTATAGACGAATAATTAATTCAGTGCTCTGTAAAATAAATAAAATTCAATTAAATTTACAAAAATGGAAATTTTAGTTTAGTTTAAACTAACACAATAATAATGATACTTGCTGTAAAACTTATAAATATTTTTGATGTTAATTTTTAGCTTTATTATAAACAATTTTTATTAAATTACCAAACTTTATTTGTATAAGATAATTGTAAAAAAAGATTTAGAGACTATTAAATGATGTTTAATCAAGACAAACGTTTTGCAAAAGCAAATATTTTTTAATAAAACTAGTGGTTACATGAAGGACATCAAATTTGAAATAGGTGTGAACTAAGCTTAAGTGTAATTTGAGCCACATGAAAAATAGCAGCTCTATTGTTGAAATCACAAAAAATGTAAAATTGTTTGTAAACAAAGAACTTAACACCAATTCCTACACATAAGTATGTAGTTTAAAAACTCATTATACCCACACTACAATAGTGAAGAGGGTATTATGCATCTGTGCTGATGTGTGTAACACCTTAAAATATTGGTCCTAGATCTACCTTAAAGTATACCAATCGACTCAGAATCACTTTCTGAGTTGATCTTACGATGTCCGTCCGGCCGGCAGTCAGGCTGGCTTGCTGTCCATGTAACCTTGTGCGCAAAGTACAGGTCGCAATTTTGGAGATAATTTAATACAATTTGGCACATAGATTCTTATTGGCACAAGGGCCAAGCCAATTGAAAACGAGGGGAGATAGGGGGCATTTCTGTCCCTCAGAAACTTTCAAACCTATCTTAATGAAATTGAAAATGTAGATTGATCCATATTAGTACGGACAAACAATCTATGCATTTTTAAAAAAAATAGGACCACGAGCGGAGATGGGGGGCAATATTTTCCTCTCAGAAAATATCAAACCGATTTTATTTGTTTATTTGTTTATTTATTCATTTATTTACGTAATATTAAGCCCTTTAGGCCAAAAAATCAATATTACAAGTGATAAATGAAATTTAAAACGTAGATAGATCCATATTTGTATAGGACGCCGAGGGGAGATGGGGTGCAATATTTGCCTCTCAGAAAATATCAAACCTATTTTAATGAAATTTAAAACGTAGATAGATCCATATTTGTACGGACACAAAAACTCGAGTTTTTTTTAAATAGCTTTTTATATCCTTCATCGAAGGTAAAATGGTATATCGTTGGTCTCATGTAAAAAGGCCCTAACTCACATAATTGCAACTTTACAAGAGAAGGCAAAAACATAATAGAAACTGTATGTATCATAAAGTAATCTGGTTTCTTCAATTGCTTGTAAAACTGATATTTTTGATGCTATTGCATTACATTCTTGTGGCGAGTTGTATTTGTGGGAAATGTATTGAAATCACTAAAAAACTCAATTTCGAAAAAAAAATCGAGTCAGTGCCTTTCTACATGAGACCGACGATATATAACTTTGTCATTCCGTTTGTAATTTCTACAATATTGATCTTAGACCCTATAAAGTATATATATTCTGGATCCTTATGAGAAGGGAAGTTCAAATACAGTTGTCCGTCTGTCTGTTGAAATGGGTTTTCCTAACCCCCAGATCTGATGGGGGCTTGGTTGGTATATATATATATATATGTATTTATGTCAGGTATGCTTATTATTATATTGAAATTCAACCAGATCGGTCCAAAAATGGCTGAGATATGAGCAAAAAACCACGACTACCTCTAATTTTTTCTAAAAAATCCCTTGTTGTTGACTTTGTATTCTTTTTTCCGGTATATCTGGAGAACGGCAAGAGCCAAAGTTGGAAAATTTCTTCTTAAACACGTCGGTATATAAATCTCTCAAATCGGTTAGAAAGTGGTTAAGTTATAGCCAAAATACTGAAATCCCAAATATTACTCTTTTTTATAATTAAGTTTATCTTTTAATATATGTATGTACATTAGGGATATAACCATTTGCATTTTTTTGCAAAAATCAAAAAGGACCTATTATAGTGAGATAGTGCATAAAAAAATATGAAGAAATGTGCCTTCCTTTTTTCGCGAGCGTTCAAAAAGGTTCGGCACCGATCGCGATGAAGTTTTAGCTTATAATTTTTTTTCAGTTTTACAGGAAATCCATAATTCTAACGTCGAAAGCCATGCTGGTCCTTGCATTTCGTGTTTTTTTTTATGAAATGGCGATTCCTTGCCTTCCAAAAAAAGAAACCAAAAAAACGATACAAGGGAAGGATACCCACCATAAAAATTTATATTACAATTTATGCGGCAAAAATATAACGTAAAAATACATATATTTTTATTTATATTAACTTCTTAGATATTCCCACAAATATTTTTTGGGGAAGGTCTCCCACCAAAAAAAATCAATAGTCAAACTAAAAAAACAAACAATTTTATGTAATGTTATTGTACGTTTTCTCCGCGTTATCCGCTTCTGGAAACTAGAGAAAGTGAAGGATTCCCATTATAAAACATATGGGTTAAAATATGTATTATTTTCATAGACATTTTTAATTATAAACATATGTATGCGTTAAAATATGTATTATTTTCATAGACATTTTTAATTATTTTTCTTTTTTTTAATATAGCTCAGAATTAGTTAAGAAATTTCTACTTGTTTGTTTGTTTGCTTTGTAATAAAAATTAAAAAAAAAAAAAAAATGTTTGGTGTTTTAGAAATTGCATTCGGTGCCGAAGGTTTTTGGTCCGAAATGACCCCTGATATCGATTTTTAATATCAATATAACATTGCCCGTACCGTAATGATAGGTTCTTATTTTGGTTATACCCCTAATGTACATATTTAACAGCACGCAAACTTTGTATGAATTTGTTTGAATACTTTTAATAAACTAAACAAATCTTGCACAGAAAAACGTTAAGTATAAGATAAGCAGAGTTGCGAAATATGGTATGCTAAATACTCATACAATTAGTACTGAATAAAATAAGGTCCAGGAGAAATACAGTAACTAGTAGAAATTTTCGTTCATTCTCAACAAAACCTTACGATTTCCCCATTGTAATGCAAAATATGCTGTTAGATATGTATATACGAATAAATCTAAAACCACATACATAAGCTACAAGAGAAGAACATTATTTAATGCAAAATATTTTGGTTTTGTAACTCTGAGTTCAATTAGCGAATTAGCATGTCAAATTGAGGTTACAAAAAAAAAAGTTAATAGTTCCAGTTTTTCGATATGGCGGGTCGGTAAATGTACGCATTTATCATTAGTTTTTCCATAAATTTTATTAATAACACTATGCTAGTTGAAAAAACAGAGAAGCAGGGCACATAACGTTTTAACATAATTCGGGTACGCTGCATCCAGTGGTTTTTGCCGTATTTTTAAAATTGGCTCTGGTTTTTGACGTATGTATACCGTTATGTCGAAAATGGAGGATGTTGCACAACATATGTATATTCGCGTAACTCAAAAACGGTTTAGTTTATTGAAATTACTAAAAAAAACCGAAATTCCACAATAAAATTTCCTTTAAGAAAAGAAATACTTTTTTCTTATATGCGCAGTCGTTTTAGGCCCGTTTTCACAACTTACCAATAACTAAAGGTAGGATGTTATCGGCCGTATAAAAAGGGTTCCATTATTGCAACTTTACTTTAACCTACCAGTTTGGATCAACCTTAATTTACTTTATCGCTCATTTTAGATTAAAGTTAAGTTTTTATAATGGAACACTTTTTATAAGGCCATTTAAAGTCTACTCTACGCTATCGGTAAGTTGTGCAAACGGGCCTTAGAAACACATTCTTTTTCAAAATTTCGAAATTTTTGAATTTTAAAAATTCATAAACAAATTGGAAAATCCAGCTAGGCTTCTAATTTTTTGTAGACATAAAAAAACGAAGCTGCAAACAAAACAAAAAAAAACCATAAATGGTAAAAATCTGTTAGCAACTTTTGATTTTATTCACGTCTTCAAAATTTTTATTAATTTAAGAACTTCATAAAACGCAATATTTGAATGGGAGCCCCCTAAAAAGTGGAGATAAGGGGCAAATATGTCTCGAGAAAATTTAAAGGACAAAAAATAGTCGGTCATACATTTTATCTTACTAGGGGCGACTCCTGGGTATTTATAGGACTCAATATATTTCTAGTCTGCATTGAACATTTTGTATGGGAGCCCCCTTAAGGAATGGAGAAAGCGGGTAGGTTTGTTAGAAATAAATGATTGCGTTGAAAAATAAAGTGGGGTTGGTCATACATTTGACCCATCTAGGGGCCAAATTTAAGAATTTTATTAAACCGTCATATGTGTATGGTTGAAATTCTTAAATTTGGCTACTGCAGTGCCAAGGATGCCCCTAGATGGCTCAAATGTATGACCAACCCCATTAGTAGCCTAGCTGCATTTTCCAATAATTTTATAAATTTTTAAAAATCAAAAATTTAGAAATTTTGATGAAAAAATTATTTATTTTTTCAAAAAAAAAAAAAAAAAATTATGTTCCTAAAACGACGCGCATACCAACCTTTCTTAAAGGTTATTTTATTGCGGAATTTCGGTTTTTTAGTAATTTCAATGGACTAAACCGTTTTTGAGTTACGCGAATATATGTTTTGCAACCACCTTTATATTCGAAATAAATGTATATCTCGAAAACAAGAGCTAACCTAAAAAAACGGTTAGCACCATTGGATTCAGCGCACCCGAATTATGTTAAAACGCCAAGTGCCCAGCTTGTCTAAAAAGTGTCAGTTTCGAGTACAGTGTAATTACACAAATTAGTAGGGATGGACACTGTAAAAAAACAGTCTATGCAATAAACAAACAGCAAAATATTTTCCTTTGTTGAACTATCGCATAATTTGTTAGCTTTTATTTTAATTACGCATGGTTATCAAGCTGTTTGTTGGGAGTAAAGATGCCAACCCCAAACTTATTCGCCGCATATAAAAGTGTTGACAGTTGTTCGCATAACATTTACCACGTTTACATATACAAACTTGACTCATGCCAAACATATAGATATGTATACACGTCTATATATCAATCTACACGTTCTGTATACAATTTGTCATTTCGATGCATCGAAAGAAAACATCGATGTTTTCCGATTGTTTAGGAGCAAAAAAACATCGGCTTATATCGATGTTTTGACACAGTACATCGAGTGTTTTAAAAACATCGATGCTTTTTGTCCATTCCTACAAATTAGTAGCTAATGAAATAAATTAGAAAACGATAAGCTTTTTTTGTAGAAACAATTTGTTTGTATTATTTTTTTACATTTTACTCAAGGCGTTCCCATATGGTAATCGTGGGTGGTCTAGGGTACATGTTTTTTGTGTTTTATGTGATTTTCTGTGATATTATGCGAATATATCTAATATATTAATTTACAATTTGTTGGCATTTTATACATTTTACAGCTTGCAGGTCTATCGTTGGAACAAGTGCTTGATTATATTCGAGAGCTCGATGAATCAGATGAAAATAATCTTACTGATATACCAATTGCCACTTACACTGAGCCTGTAGATGACAACATATCTGGCGAAGATGAATATGTGGGCAACCTAGATACTGTTTGCCGGGCTTAACTAAAAGGCTTCTTGGTTTACTTAGAAATTTACCAGGAGAAGAATTCTCATTAGAATCTTGAGTATGAAGCCAAGTTTGAAAAATGTGCCGCTCCTTTGGTCAGTGACAATTTTGGTAATTTTGTAAGGATTCGTTGTTTATTACTTTTTTACAGGGTTATTAGAAGTGGTGTTCCTTGTCTTCTTTGTTCTGAATTTAAATTTTCTCTTCTAGTAGAAATCCACAGATCTTTATCCCTCGTTGTTAGGGTGGCAAGGAACTGGAATTAATTGCCTCTTGTTCTCCGTACTTTTTCTCACTCCAATAATTCAATTCGTCTGAACTAGAGATGAGCGATATTTCCGTACCTGTGATTTAATCACTGTTACTGAAAAATCACGAATCAGAGTTGTGACCAAATCTGTTAAGTAACAGGTACTTGCTAAATTGTTATTTTCTTATTTTGTTTCATACACAAATTTATGATATTTCACTGTTTGTGTGGGTAATAGCGTTTTTTGCACTCATGAATGTAATTGTTGCTATTTTTTCTTTTGTTCTCTCTTCTTCCTTTTTAGAATTTTTTTACAGCCAATGTTTATTTGTTCAAGTATGTCCAACTAAACAGGTGATCGTTTTTGTTGCCTTATTTCTTTGTCAAACTCCATAACAAAAAATTTTCAAATATCCAAGAACAAAAATAAAAGTTGTGATCACAATCACAGTTTTAAATAACAGTGATTTTAAAATCACGTTCACTAATCACGATGTTCCTTAAAAATCACGGGATCGCTCATCTCTAGTCTGAACCATTGGTTCACTTTTCTGCTCAGTAGATCAATATGTATTTTGTTTAAGTGGCTTTCGTGATTGCGCTGCTAACATTTGTTTAAACTCACAAATTCATTAACTTACAAATTAACTTTATACTTACATATTGAGTGCGATAAAGAATGATTTTATTAATATTCACAAAAACATCCTGCTTGTTGTTGGTGTTATCAAGCTGCTTGTGTAGTTTATTTGGAACTTTGTAGTTAGAACTCCTTACTTTTATTTGCGAGTCTGTCTTCTTTTAAATTGAAATTCTTTTAAGTAAATATAAAAAAAAATAAAGTAGACTGTCAAATGGTAAAAAGGCTTGCTCAAGGCCCATCTATCAGGTCTGCTTACTTGTACAAAAACAAAAAACGATTATTTTTAGTTGTCAACAATTTACTACCACATATACAAAGCAAAAGGAAAAAACGTGTATGTGTGGCATACCATAAACGAAAACAAACGTATGCATGCACATGTAAATGTAAACAACTTTTGACAACTAAAAAGAACATAAACAATGATCATCAGGCTACTTGCGCAGACCTTTTCAACGGGCCTTGGGCTTGCTTGATACAAAAATTAAAAATGGTATTGAAAAATCAAATTTCAATTAAATTATTTTTAAAACTACCATAGATTTTTCCTAATTATAAGACTAGTTTCTGGTAAAGATAAATGGTCCGCAAATAATGCGGTATATAAAAGGAAATATTTTTATAAACTTAAAATACAGGATAGTTTTCAAAAAATTATCAATTTCAATTTCACGATATTTCGATTTCCAGAACATTTCTGATATAAAGTGTACGAACACACATTAAAATTAAGCAAAATGGCCCAAAATACTTTTAAACCATGTAAAATATGTTTTTTTTTTTTTTAAATAAGACATGTACATATTCACCCTTATTCCATTTAGCGTCATCAATACGAAACGATAACGTTATGTGTCGATTCTTGCAAATCGGTATGCCCATTGTCAATATCAACTTTTATCGATAAGCGTCGATGTATTTTTGGTATGCCGTACGCAACGTTAACGATGGCATCGATATAAATTGACTCTGATTTTGTCGACAGTCTTATTGGCGTCGAAACAGTTTTATTCCTTTTTAACTTTACAATAATAATAATGTTTAATTAAAAAAATGGAAAATGAGCAACAAAGCTACGCGAAAATTGCAAAAATAGCGAAAATTCGCGAAAATTTTTAATATTTCAAACAAGCCATAAAATTGATTAAAAGTCCCTAAAACTATAAGGAGTAGCAAAAATTCCATAAAAATGTCTAAATTAGCGGAAATTCGCGAATTTCAGCCATGTATCTGATAGACGAAACTTTTCGTCTAAGTTTTCTGATTCTTTAGAGCTATAACGATTTTTAATAGATATCAAACTTTTCTATCATATATCGTTATTTTTGAGAATTTCCGCTAATTTTGCAATTTTTATCGAATATTTGTAATTTCTTATAGTCTTAGGAATTTTTTTTTTATAAATTTTATGGCTTTTTTGACATATTGAAAACTTTTACGAATTTTTGCAATTTTTATTTTTTTTTTTTTATTGTTCCGACATTAAGTTTTTAACCGATTAAACTAGTTTAAATAAATGTTTGGGGTTTGTTTTCATGTTTGCAATTTTTCGCGAATTTTAGCCATGTTCGCGAAAGAAGTTATTTTTTCATGTGATTCTCTACAGCTTTAACGTTTTTTAATAAATATTAAATATTGCTTTTATACCGCAATTAGGAAATTTTTGCGGATTTCCGAATATTTAGGCATTTTTATGGAACTTTTGCATTCCTTATGTTTTTAGGGACTTTAAATTAATTTTATTGCTTGTTTGAAATATTTAAAATTTTCGCGAATTTCCGCTATTTATGCAAATTTTCCGAATGTTTGCAATTTTCGCGTAACTTTTTGCTGCTCCTTTTGGCAATCGCCGCCGATATAAAGATAGCCGCGTATATAAACCGAAGTCTGTATTTTACAGGGCACAATCAACACTGTCGATTTATACGGGGCATTAGTAATTGTGAATTTTTTAGATTAAATCAAGCTTCCCTTTTCTAGAGCACAAAATTTTTAAGAAATGAACATCAAATTGCATTTTTTTTTTATAAAAACTTAAAACAAAACAAACCAACTGTCTAAGTTATTAGAGATGTGCTTTAAAAAACGATAAACAATCGACATCGTTACACTGCTGTTATAGAATACAAGTTTTGTATCGACTTGATGACGAAGTCGATGAAAATTGATGTTGATATTTAATTGATAACGATGACGACGACGTTAAATGGAATAAGGGTGATTATGTGTTACTATTGGTTATATATATGTAAATACAAACATAATAATCAAATATTAAAAATATTTTTTGGCCCTATCAAAAGTATTTTGGCCCTTTTAAATCGCTAATTTGGCCCAAAAGAAAACAACTGGAAATGCATCACTGGTTGACTGTTTAAAAATTTTCTTAATCTGCCTAAGGAAAAAGTTCGGGCTATTTCATGCAAGAATATTTTCCTCTTAACAGCTGGCTGAGTTCCAAGACATCATAATACTTTGCAGCACAAGTCAAAAAATTATCAGTTTAACGATGCACGGGTTTCTTATTATGTAAGCATCGAATACTTTTTTGGTGCAAAAACATTGGGAACAAATCTAGTTTACTAACGCAGCTCCAAACAAAAAGTTGTTCATAAGGTACTTACAACTACAATTAATGAGGAGATCAAGTGGTTGTGATCGAAACATGTCATGGTAACCAGCCGCCTGGGTTCGAATCTCAGGTCAGTCAAGAATGAATGATTATCAATAAAAATTTTAATTAATTTTCATGTTGTAAAATTCCTTTCTTCATAAAAATAATTTAATGAAAATTAAATTTGATGAACTTAAGCCTGATTAAAATATTAAAAATTTGGATTAAAAACCATAAATAGTTCAACAAAATAACCACAATTCTAATTAATGTTGGAAGAATTTTAATCAATTGTAGTGGGGAATGTAAGGAGAGATAAACTCACTGTTTATTGTTGATGATTTTGCTTTAACGATATTGTTACAAATAGAACTGTTTCTATAATTCTTATACGCTTAACCGTTTTATTTGGTTTAATATCTTTAGTTTTTCTAAAATCTTTATGGATGAAGTTTCCTGATAATCTGGCCTAAGCAACCAGTGAAATTCGCATAGGAATAGCGTATCCCATCAACAATAAATTTCAGTGTTTTTATCAAATGATAAAAATTGGGAATTAAGCACGAATAACAAAATCATTTTAATTAAATTTTGTATTCCCAGGAAAATTATTTTCATAGTAATAAAAAATTTAAAAATAAGATCAAATTATATGGAAGAAGTCTCGGAAACACATAACATAACATAACACATTTTTAAACCAATGTGACCAATATTGGTATCTTTTGAAAACTTTTAAATATATATCTTTTTGGATATGGGCATTTCCAGCGAAAAGTCTACTTTTTGTAACGTAACGCCAAAAGTATTTTAAATTGTTTCTCAAAAAATTGTAAACGTATAGTTTACTTTTTTATATTTTTGTGAAAAGCGCAACTAGCTCTACATTTAGTAACAAAAGGGATAACAATTGAACAACATGGTCCGAAAATAAAACCTTATTTGCAATCTGGCGTTACATTAAAAAAAGTAGACTTTTCGCTGAAAATGCCCATATTTACTTTAAAACAAGCAAAGATTTATAAATTTTATAGCTTGCAAAATAAATCTGTATTAGTCCAAAGTTTACTAAAAAACATCCTGCTCAATTCGCAGTCTTATTCAGTTTTGTAATGCAAGTCAAAATCCACTTCCGTTTTTTTAACGGTACCCCAGCGCAGATTTTTGCTTATATCTGCAAATCCTTAGCGTCGATTACTGTAATTTTTTTCTGAATATAGTGCTACTTCATTACTTTGTATATATAAAAACTCTTTTTACAAATTTGACTTCATTCAATTTTTTACAATTTATGGTACAAACATCACACGTCAAAATGGAAATGCCCATATACAAAATACATTTAAAAATTAATAGCTCTTTAGTTCTCAATACTGTTTTTTCAAAATTTTACACCAAAATATCGACCCCTTTGCGCAAACTTATCATACATATGTACATAATATATGCCAATTTTTTTGAAATCGAGTTTTTGATGCAATCTAGTTATAAATTCAAATAGACGTCACCTGAAAAAATATATTAGGCGAATTTCACTTCGTTGCTCCAAAAATGGAATGTTTATTTTAATTTTGATATTGCAAGCGCAAGCAAAGTATAAAAATGGCTGCCCTGTAGAAATCGGTTTTTGTAACATACGATAATTTCGCGCAGAGGTCGATATTACGGAAGTGCACTAGGTTAATATGTAAGTATGCAGTTGGTTTGAACAAAAATGTGGAAAATACCTATGTAGTTTAAATAAATAACACACTCGCTTCGCTTGTTAGCAGGCTTCCGGTCGGGCGCAAGCATTTTCTCATCTATACCTATAACAAATACCGGCTACGCTAACTAAATCTTTCCTGCATAGTCAGCCTTCGGCAGGGTGAAAAGATTTCCTTTACTATTTTATATCAAAAACTCGAGCTTCCCGTACAAGGGGAAGGTACTCTTAAAAGAAATCATTACGTTCCTCTAAAATGCTTCCAGGACCAGATATCAATGGTGTCGAAAGGGGGTATCGGTTTGAGCAAGGTGTTCGTTAAGGGAGATAACACTGTTTTTACATACATATGTGTATGTATGTATATATAACTTCTCAACAAAGTATTTGATGCGATGAAAACTTTAATATGTACCTACTTATTATTCTCGCATATCAGCTGTACGAGTTAACAATAGGTACGTTGTACACTAGCTATAAATTTAACGATAACAAAAACTACTTTTAAACCACAAACAATCTAGCTACAAATAAATCAATTTATGGAACAAAAACAAAGTCAAAAATAACAAGAGGGAGTTTTATTCTTATCAGTAATTTTGAGACTCAACCCACATTTATAATATAGACATAATGGTGTAGAGCATTTTAAGCTTCGACATGCATAATTAATTTATCCAACAATGATTTAATACATATGTATGTAGTACCCATGTCTTTTTAATTTGTTCCAAAAATGAGTGTTGCATAGAAAATTTTAAATTTGTTTTTATTGCAATAATCAATGTGAATCATACACATAAGTCCAAAAGATGTTGCAAATTTTATTTGTTTGCATGATATGTGTGCGGTGGTATTCACAAACAAAAGACAGCAAAAATTACAACGTATACAAGAAAAATCAATAGTTTTTTCTTCTACAAGCACAATATTGTCACATTTAGATTCTAAAATATTTACACAATGTTTTAATTTCTGTTCACTGGTTTGTTTATATTTATGTTTAAGTATGTTTATAAATTTGACGTTTTTCATTTTATAATTTAATGTATATAAATTAATAATTATTAATTTTTAATTTTTAAAATTGGAATACTATAGGACTCACCTCTTTTGCAAATGAAAAAAATTTTCCGAATAAAATATATTTTATTGCATTGTTGCCAGATCAATTTTGTATCGTCAAATTAGAATCTTAAGGCCTCGTTACTCTTACGTAAATGTTGCGGATACGTAAACGTTGCGGTCGACTTGAAATGTTGGTAGTTACTACAAAAACGTAAACGTGTCATATGTTGTTGAGATGTATGCGTGTACTCGTACATATGTATGTATGTAAATTATTATTTGTTTTGATTTTGCTCACAGTCTTGTTCCAAGACATGTTGCTAACATTCTTGTTTAAAATCGCCAATACATACCGATATCGGCGCTTTTGTACAAAAAATAAAATACTTTATACATATCTGTGGCATTTTGACAAAACATCATAAGTCGTAATAAGATAGCAAAAAGCTTTAAAAAAACTCGATGAAAAAATCATTTTTATCGAATAATAAAACATTTAAAAAATCAAACTTAAAAAAATGTCGTTTATAATACAACATTTTAAAATATATCAAAAATGTTTTTTGAATGAAAATTCGTATTTTTCAACTTTTTGAATTTGACTTAAGATGTTTTGTAAAAATGCCACAAATATACTATATTTACATATCCAGCACTAAAATTGCTTTGAAAAATTTTATATTTTATCTAGTTTTAATTGCGCCTGAGAATCTAGTTTTGGAGTTATGGACCTTAAAATATATTTAGCCGTTATTAATATCTCTTAAATGAAACTTGATATAACCAATATGTGTTAACCAAAAATTTAAAAAAAAAATTATTTTATTGTAAACTTAATTTAATTTCCTAAAGATGCTAACCAAAGGTTAGCGCAATAATGAGAAAAATAAATAAAAATCATGATATCGTTTTTTTACGCCCTCGTAAATGAACTGTCAAAAATTGTATGAGAATTCATTTACACAAACTTGGTAAATTTGCCCAACAATTTTGTCTCGTAAACTTGCGCTGTTCAATTGTGCATTTATACAAACAGATCTTTTAATGAGTTTAACGTCGTTTTCAATGAAAAATCCAAGTGTCTATAAATCACAAACAATAAATTCTAGCAATAATTTCAGTAAATTGGTCTTTTGGCTTTCTTTGAGCATTTTTAAAAGCAAATTTCTCATACATATTAATCTCAAATTTAAACACAAATTTTTATATTTTTGAATTTTAATTTTTAATTTATTTTTGTATTGACGTTTCTTACAAACGTAAAAAAACAAGACTCGTAAGTTTGCGCATTTGCACAAATGGCAATTTTAAGCGACATCATGAGGACTCTTAATATATTTTTTTAAAAAAGACCTCAAGCTTAAATAATTCAAAATAATGATAAAAATAGAAAGGTAAAATAAAAATAAATAATATATATATTTAATATAATAAGGTTAAGGCGAATATTCGGAACTATGCGCTGATTTTTTATAATAATAATGATTTAAATAATAATTTTATAATAAAATCAATAATCGAATCAGCTGTTTTATGTTTTGGCTCATGTGTTTACAGCTTTAAATTCAATTTTTATTTAATAATTTTATAAATTATGATTTTTGTGTTAAAATGTTGTTAAAACTTTTGTTGTAAATGTAAATGAAAATTATAGAAAAGAAAATAAGAAGTGGAAATACAGTAAACATACAAATGCACATATGAAATAAATGCCATCGTTGTATAACTTGCAGTTGTTGTTTATATTTGTGTAATTTTATTGTTTTATAAATATATAAAGCGAATTTAGTTAAAATACGAAAATATTTCTTTTTTCAAACTTATAAATAAATAAAGTGACCATAGAAAAAGTGAGAAAAAGGCTTTTGCAAATTTGCAGCAGCCCGCTGCCGGAAACATGCATAAATAATATTTTAACATTTATCAATTTTATTTACTTCCATCTATGGATATAATCTAACTGTTGGATAAAATAAAATAAAAATTTAAACTTTTACCAACAATATTTATTTCCAACAAATAAACAAGAGTTGTAAGCTGCATCTTTTATTTTCAATAAAAACCCGATAACTTTGGTTTCTGTGACACATAAAGCCAACATTAAATTCAGTTCGAACAAAAAACCCATAACATTGGATTTTATTACATAAAATTTAAATTAACGTTTTGATGAGAATCTCATTAATAAAATTTAAAAGTAAACCGCTGATTAATAAGCTTTGTTGACAACACTGCTTCAAAACAAAAATACAATTCTTAACAGCTGATACGTAAAAACGGAGAGAAATTTTAATTTTATCAGGTTCGTCCGCAACGCAACGTTACGTTTACGTAAGAGTACCTGTTTGCACAGTAGCTTGGTAAGGAAAACGGAACAGCTGATTAGCAACGTAAACGTTTACGTAAGAGTAACGAGGCCTTTATTACCCTGCGGCCACACGATCAAGTTGTTCTTGATCAAGGCGAATTCAAACAGGTAAACTCATCCCGTCAGGCGTTCATCAGCTGTTTACACGGCGAATTAAAAAATATGGTGAAACGTCAAAATATGATTTTGTTTTGAGAAGAAGTTGAATGAAAATGTTAAAAATATTATTTTTATAATAAAAATATTTCAAAACTGCGAATGATTGAAGTGAATTTATTAATTTCTTTTATAAAAAAGTGATAATTTTAATTTTCAATAAAAAAATTTTGACAACCAACCAGAAAATTGTATAAACAAAATACATGGGGCTTTTTGTAGTTGTAGAGATGAGTTTACCTGTTTGAATTCGCCTTGTTCTTGATAGTCTTTTTTTTATTTTTTTTTTTTTTTTTTTTATTTATTTTTATTAAATATCAATACAAAGAAGCCTTCGTGGCTAAGAGCATGTATTGTTAGTAAAATATCTATGTATATATGTATGTATGTACACATTAGTAAATATTTAACAGAATATACTAAATATATAAAAAATCGAAATAAAAGATAAAAGATAAAAAATAAAAAGATAAAAAGGTAAAAAGGCCCCCCCAGCCATATATATATAATATATATATAAATAATGTATAAAGAATTTAAAAAATTTAAAAAAATTAAAAAAAAAACAATAAGGTCTCAACAGCCAAGTCACGACAATGTAAATAGATAATGGATCAGAATTGTAATGCAATTAAATATTTAAATTAGAACTCTGTTAAAATACTCAAGGAGTTTCTTTTTATATGTAAGGTAAGAATACGAAAACAATTTTAAATCATTGGGAAGTATGCTCCAAGTTCTTTGAATTCTAATTAGAAAAGAACGATGAAAAACAGAAAGATGTCCTAGTGGAACATCAATCTGAACGTTACGTGTTGAATTAATGAAAGAAAATATATTTAACAGTAATGTAGGTTGCTTTTACATATACTGCTTGTCAAAATTTACAAAAATTGAGAGCTGTGACGTAGGTGGCACTCAATTTACTTACAAGATATATATATATATATATATATAAGTGACAAATTAAAACGCTGTGTTCTATTTTGGAGTTGATATTAAACTAAACTTTTCTTTATTTTTCAGTTACTTATTCTACTTAATACTATTACAAATATAATTTTATGAAATACGATTATAAACATAAATTTATGAAATATGAATTCCATATTAAACAATTAAAGACAGAATATGAAACCTTTGTTGTATTTATTGTTGGTTTGTATTCTTTGTGCCGTCTTAAGGAATGTTAATATGAGATTCGTGAGATTCGTGTATGTCACTCCTCCCCTCTTTAGAAGGCACAATGTCCTCATTGTTTTTTTCTTTATTTTTTACAAATCTTTTGCCTTTACAATTTTTAGCAAATAGAAAAATAATTAAGAATAATATTAGAAAAATTGAAATTAGAAGACCAATTAAATAGTTTACATTTTTTTTATTTACATATTCAATGTGCTTTTTTAAGATTGGCAGAGATAAATTTAGCTTTACAATGTTTTCAATATTCTTAACACTAGGTAATATGATGGATTTTTCGTTAACTTGTAGCACTTCTACTTCAAAATCTCTTATTTTAATTTTACAATTATATAAATTTATTATATTATTGTTTTTAATTGTTATATTTAATTCGTTACAATTTTGTTGTATTTGTGTTAATTCTAAATTTTTTGTTACAATAATATTTGGTTCAACAAATCCTATAAAGGATTCAATGTTCTTTTTGAATTGACACTCGGTCTTATTATTATTTAAAAGGTTTCTTATGCAGTTATTTTTAGTATATTCAATTTTATTATTTTTAAATTCAAATATCATATTATTTTTCCTAACATAATCACTATCATTTAACACTAATTCTTCCTTATTTTTATCTGGCATTGGTATAATTTTAATTTTTTTGACAGAATCGAATGCCGTAGGTATTGAGAGGACAAAGAAAATAATTTCTTTATCTAACCAAACCGTAGCTCTAATATTTTCGAACTCTAAGTCGGTGAGAGTAGTAATGGTGGGTAAGTCTATTAATTTTGGATTTATTATTCCCTTTCGTGCCAGTTGCATGGCTAATTGGATATCTTGAACATGTTCCAAATACAATTTTACCGTGTCAAGGAAAAGATCAGACAGAACTTTTTCTGTTAATTTATTTTGAAGTTTAAGGGTTTCAGTTTCAAATTTTGATATTAATTTTGTTTCGTTGTTAATAAGGTCAATGATTTCGTTAAACTCGTTAGTCGAAATTGTAGTTTTCCTAAAATCCTCTATTACGAGCTGTATTTCGGCTCTATCTTGGTTGTCCATAGTACCAAACAAGAACCTTAGTCCATTTCCTACAAAATTGGCAAGACCTCTTTTGTGTCTGTTAAAAAACATTTTCTTCTCTTTGTTTGCTAACGAAAGATAATTCCTGATCATATTAGTTTGATAGCATTTGTTTTTGTTAAATTTTTCCAGAAGCGTATCATAGGTCAAGTCCAAATAAGTTTTATTAATGGTTAGTACATGGTATTTAAAGTTAGTAGGTTGATTGCCGACTCCCTGTTCTATTATCGTATAACCCATGTCATTGTCTATTGAGTTTATTTCAATTCCTTGGCTGTTGACTGTAGCATTCAAAATTAACATTGTAGAAATTATAATTCCAATGGCCTTAATGCCCCTCAATTGCCTTTGTTTCCTAATTATATTTAATTCTGAAATTGTAAATAATTCTGTTTAAATTCGCTGTTGCGGATTTATTGTAAGCTTAATTTATTTTAACTAGTTGGTTACTTCTTCTTTCTTTTGAACTGATTTTTATATTTCCTAACATTTCTATTTCTTAACTTAACTATAAAGTGTTCACCGTCGTCTTCTGTTCTCAGTCGTTCTGCTTTTTTAAAAGGGTTATCAACTTTGTTTAATATTTTCCTCTTAATTTCTGCACTAACAAAATTTGTATCTACGGGTTTTTCCATTCTAAATCTATTTATTTTATTTATTCTTTTCTCTTTTTCCATCTGTGGGTTGGTTTTAGGTTTTAGTTTGTTAAAGAAAATATTATAAGGTGTTTCTCCAGTGGTGGAATGAACTATATTATGATTATAAGTAAATAATGTTTGTTCTATTTTCAAGTAGTCTAATTCCTTATCGTTTGCCGTGTTTATGATTCTCAATTTCTCATTCAATGTTTTGTGTAATCTCTCTATATCTCCTATTCCGGTTTTGCCTGTAGTGATTTCTAATTTAATTTTTAACTCCTCACACCATTTTTTTATATTTATGTTATTCATTCCCTGGTCTTGATCTATCTTTAAAACCTTTGGAGGGCCCATAGTGTTAAATACTTTCAAAAGAGCCTTTTTAGTTTCAATCCAATTCAATGATTTTACTGGTTCAATTGTCGCGAATTTTGAATACAAATCTATACAAGTTAAATAGTATTCTTTATCCCATTGCCAAAAGTCTGTTACATATTTTTCTCTTGTTTCGTATACAGGAGGTGTGATTTTAAATGGCAATTTAAAATCTATATGGTCTACTTTACAACGATTACAAAGTTCACACTCGTTTATTATACGGGATATTTCTTTTATATAGTTTGGGAAATAATATTTCATTTTAAATATTTTTACTATTTTCTCTATACCTTGATGCAATCCGTTTAAATGGATTTCTAAAATTTTTGTTTTAAAATCCGGGTAGTTACATAAATTTTCTAAAAGTCTGGTCGATCTTAAGACTCTATTTCTTCTGTTTAAAATAATTTGGACATAAATTCTTTGGAATTCGATAAAATCATTATCATTTGGCATATAAAGAGTTATATTTTTATTTAGTAAATAAGTTTTAATTATTTCCTTAATTGATTCGGTATCTAGATCCTTGTATATAATTGAGGTAACATTATTGGAAAAAATCTTTTTTGTAAAGATTTTGTTTTGATTTCCTCTGATAAGTTTGATTTGATTTTTAAATATATTTAAGGGCTTTTCAGTTATTGATATATATGCGGAATTATCTTCGTCAGCCGAGTGAGTTGTTGCGGCTACAGAAGAAATTTCCTCTGTTTCATCTACTTCATCAGTAACCTCGTTATTTTCTTCAATCTCTTCATTGAAATTACAGTTTTCTCTCCTTATACGAGAAAGTGCATCTGCAACATGATTTTCCCTTCCAGGAATATGTTTTATCTCAAAATCGAATTCATTTAGTTTTATTTTCCACCTTTGTAGTTTTTGATTTGGCTCTTTAAGATTTTGTAACCATTGTAATGGTTTGTGATCGCTATTGATCAAGAATCTTCTGCCATACAAATAAGGGCGAAAATATTTAGTCGCCCACACAATGGCAAGCAACTCTTTTTCCGTAGCTGAATAATTTAATTCATGCTCATTAAGAGTTCGACTCGCAAAACAGATTGGGTGTCTGTTCTGACTCAGGACAGCGCCCAGGGCGATATTAGAAGCGTCTGTTGTCAAAGTAAATTGCTTCTCATAGTCTGGGAAAGCTAAGATTGGCTCATTAGTAATTAAAAGTTTAATTGTGTCTACTGCACTAATAAAGCTCTTGTTTGACGAATTTATTTTATTGCCCTTCTTAAGGCATTGAGTTAAGGGTTTTGTTATTTTGGAAAAATTTTGGATAAATTTTCGATAAAACCCAGCCAATCCCAAGAATTGTTTAATTTCCCTTTCATTTTTAGGAATTGGATATTCCAGGATAGCTTTTACCTTATTGGGGTTTGGCTTTATACCATCAGGTGTGATAATATGTCCCAAAAAGGTTGTTTCCCTTTTTAAAAATTCGCTTTTGTCAAGCTGTATTTTCAAGTTGGCATCTGAGAGCCTTTCAAACACCTTTTCTATTGAGCTAATGTGCTCTTGCAGAGAAGTGCTGAAAATAATTATATCGTCCAAGTAGACTAAACAATCTTTTCCTACAAGATCTCCCAAAATTGTATTCATCAATCGTTGGAAGGTTGAGGGGGCGTTTTTAAGGCCGAATGGCATTCTTAGGAATTCGTAATGCCCGTTTTGGGTGGAAAATGCTGTTTTTTTCCTATCAGAATGTTCCATTTCGATTTGATGGAACCCTTTAGTAAGATCTAGGGTAGTAAAATATAAGCATCTACCCAGTTTATCTAAAATATCGTCCATAATTGGTATCGGATATTTATCGTTAATGGTTACATCGTTTAGCTTACGATAATCAATTACAATACGCCATTTTTGTCTATTAGAACCATCTAGTTTTTTGGGTACAACCCAGATCGGTGCTGAATATGGCGATTGACTATGGCATATAATATTTTGGTCTAACATTTCCTGAATTTGTTTATTAACCTCTTCTCTGTGGACTTGAGGGTAATGATAAGTTCTACAATATATTGGATCTTCGTGGACAGTATTGATTTTATGCTTGACAACATTAGTGAAGGTTAACTTATCTCCTTCTCTATAAAAAATATTGTTGTACTTTTTTAATAATCTTTCTAAGTTTGTGAATTCCTCTCTACTGAGGTGTTCCAATTTAAATATTGATTCATTGTATTTGCTATTAATGCAATTCACCAATTTATGATTATTAATTTGCGGAATATTAGTTCTTTCATTTTCAATTTGAGGTTTCTTTATTTGATCGAACCTTACATCAGAACTAACATTTTTATTAACCGAATAACTTTCAATATCTTCCTTTTCCTTTTGATTTTCATTCAAAAAGAAGTATTTAATATTATTTAATCTTACTAACCCCATGGGGATATTTATTAAAGCATTTAATTTTTTTAAGCTGTCAAATCCGAAAAGGCCGTCATAATTATTGCCAAAATCGAAAACAAAAAATAATAGTGTAGCACTTTTTATAGGACTAAAAATTTCCTGTGTTTGATCAAGAATTATATTTCCGGTAGCAGTTTTAACGCAAATGGGATTTACTTTTGTCAGGGGGTTTGGAAATCTTTTAGGTTTTATTAAGCTGATTGACGATCCCGTATCAATCAGAAATCTATAATTTTTATTATTAATTCTCATTGCGATGGAGGGAAGTGATTGGAGGCAATGGAGTGAAAATTTTCCACTTCCAACGGAACTGGCACTCCGAATCTTCGCAACCTAGACTGGTTAGAATCTTGCTCCCTCATTCGTTTTGGATTTCGATAATTGCCATCAGGGTTCTGAAAATTATTTTGATAATTACGACTTTGGAATCTATTTTGAAAATTTTGGGAAGGGTTTTGGAAATTGTTCCTGGGATGTGGTTGAAAATTATTTTGTGGATTTACTAATCTATTTTGAAAATTTTGGGAAGGGTTTTGGAAATTGTTCCTGGGACGTGGTTGAAAATTATTTTGTGGATTTTGGAAAGATGGTTGAAAATTACGAAATTCATTTATCTGTGGGCGTACATTATTCCGTGACAGATTCCTTTGGTTATTGGGTTTAAAGTAATTGTGGGTGTTATTTTCAATTTCATTATTTTCCTTGAGGATCTTAATCCCTGATCTAAAATCGGTCACTAAGTTGGCGTTAAGTAAAGCCACTAGATGAATGGGTAATTCTTTTTTTAAAACATTCAAAGCATTAAAGTTCACTTCATTTCTAAAAAATAATTTTCTTTCCTCCGTTTCACTACATAATTCGATTGTATCCTTTATTCTACAAACTAACTTATTGATTTCATCACAAAATATTTTACAATTACCTTTAAATTTAATGTTGTTAATACTTAGAATTAATTGCGGTATTGGTTGATGTTCTCCAAATTCGTCAATTAGAATTAACTTCAATGTTGCCCAATCAGTCGGCTGCTCTCTCCTTACTACGTCCAGAGCTTCGTCATTCAGAGTCCTCAAAATAGTGTTAAAGAAAAGAACCCGATCATCCCGGGGCATTGCTGTGATATTAGGTATTATACTTTCGATACTTCTTATAAATACTCCCAGTTTATCTTTTTCCCCAGTAAAAGGATGCACCATTCTTAGGTTCTGCATGATAAAGTTCCTCTGTTGTTCTATGTTGACGTTATTATTCATGTTGTTGTTGTTATTCATATTGTTTTCGTTATTTATATTTAAATTCTCGAGATTGTTGATAATCTCATCCATTAACAAATTCGTAAAATTTTCAAATAAAAATTGTATCACTTATGTTGGTTTTCTTTTAACACAACCAGTTTTTTTTTTTTTGTTTTTATTTAATACTGTTTTTCCTTTCTTTTAATATATTTTCATTTATTATTAATATAATTTTCTTTTAATTTCCACACGGACTTAACTTTTTATTAAGTATTTAAAACTATTATTTTTTGTCCTTTAATTAATTAACTATTACACTATGTGATTTATTTTTATAATTTTACTTTATTATTTTTTACTAGTAAACGACGGGTAAGTTCGTTTAAGGATCTTTTTCGCAGATCCTACCGACTGCGCCAGTGACAAATTAAAACGCTGTGTTCTATTTTGGAGTTTATATTAAACTAAACTTTTCTTTATTTTTCAGTTACTTATTCTACTTAATACTATTACAAATATAATTTTATGAAATACGATTATAAACATAAATTTATGAAATATGAATTCCATATTAAACAATTAAAGACAGAATATGAAACCTTTGTTGTATTTATTGTTGGTTTGTATTCTTTGTGCCGTCTTAAGGAATGTTAATATGAGATTCGTGAGATTCGTGTATGTCACTTATATATATATATATATATATATATATATATATATGTCCTTTATTTATTTAAATACAGTATAGATACAGCGATATAAAAATACTTAAATAAATTGTTCACGAAGAACATAGGCTTACACCGATGCGTCTCAGGAAAATAGGTGGCAACTGATAACATTTAGTCACTGAAACTCACCTGTATTAAACCGGCCTAGCGGTGTTGGCAGCCCCAACTCTAGGATCGGAGGCTTTGGCCTAATCAGTCAATCTTCCTAAACTCGTATGATTACAGAAACGTACTTTCAAGATGCCATAAAAAAAAACAATTTATAAAGACAAACATGTACTCAGCTGTTAAATTGAAAGTAAATTGTCAAACAAATGGAAAGGTGAAATTGAAAGCCATCTCGTGGTCAATTTAAATAGTGTGAGTTTGTTAGTAAAATAATGAGAGAGTTGAGTAAATTGAATGGAATTGAAAGGCAAAACTTGATCGTGTGGCCACCAAGTAATCTACTTTTAATTTTTGGTTGCTTAAGTGCTTTAATATAAACATTGATTTGCTGTAGACCAAGGCGAATTCAAAAAGGTAAACTCATCTCTACAACTACAAAAAGCCCCATGTATTTTGTTTATACAATTTTCTGGTTAGTTGTCAAAATTTTTTTATTGCAAATTAAAATTATCACTTTTTTATAAAAGAAATTAATAAATTCACTTCAATCATTCGCAGTTTTGAAATTTTTTTATTATAAAAATAATAATTTTAACACTTTTCATTCAACTTCTTCTACAAACAAAATCATATTTTGACGTTTGACCATATTTTTTAATTCGCCGTGGAAACAGCTGATGAACGGCTGACGAGATGAGCTTACCTGTTTGAATTCGCCTTGCTGTAGACAACACCCTTTTAACTTTAGTCCCAATTTACACTAGGGACATTTCTTGCCGGACAGACGAAGTTTGGTGGCGAGGGGTCGAAAAGGTAGAGTGTGTAGTACATGACTGTCTGTACTAGACATTTTTTCATTTATCTTTCTTACTTTTCGTAGTTTACATACAAATATTAATTTCTCAGGTAAGATTAAAGGAGAATTAAAAAAATGTCCGGCAAGAAATGTCCCTAGTGTAAATTGGGACTTAGCTTTGACTATAGATTATATTTTGATCGATAAAAGTTGATAAAAAAAATTGTTTTAAATAAAATCAAGTCCGTTCTTAGTTTTTTTTCTATTACGTCTAGTTTTTTTTTGGGCTGGACAAATATTTCGCTCGAAATAATTTCAATTTAACTTCCTAACAAGAAAATTTATAAAATCTGTTTAAAACGTTGTAAAATTTTTTGTTGCCGAAACAAATTTAATTTCCACAAATAACAATTTTTTGTTATCACTTAATTACTTTAATTGAAAACAAATATTTTAAATCTCTTATTTTGAGATAAAAATAATAATTTGCAAATGCCTAGAACAAATATTGATTTTCAAATGATATTAAAAAAACCGCTAGATTTCCCGCTAACCGCCAAAACGGAAATTTTACCGCGTTGGACACGCAAAAACCGCTAGAATCGCGGTAAAACCGTCAAATTGGCAACAGTGGTTTTTATCCCTATTTTCTTTTTAATCAGCCTTATTGTGGTTGTCGTTTTCATAAACAAACGTGTCGTTTTTTGTAGTAGATTAAAGAACACATGCTGTGTATTACTTTAATCTATTACACAGTCGTATACGACAACGACAACCACAATAAGGCCGAATATGTCAAGCAAGGCGAATTTATTTTTCAGGTGGCGTTTAAGGCCTATTGAACAGGTCTGCGCAAGACGAATTCAAACAGGTAAACTCATCTCGTCAGCCGTTCATCAGCTGTTTCTACGGCGAATTAAAAATTATAGTGAAACGTCAAAATATGATTTTGTTTTGAGAAGAAGTTGAATGAAAAGTGTTAAAAATATTATTTTTATAATAAAAAAATATCAAAACTGCGAATGATTGAAGTGAATATATTAATTTCTTTTATAAAAAAGTAATAATTTTAATTTGCAATAAAAAAATTTTGACAACCAACCAGAAAATTGTATAAACAAAATACATGGGGCTTTTTGTAGTTGTAGAGATGAGTTAACCTGTTTGAATTCGCCTTGGGTCTGCGCATGAAGCAGTCAAAAGTTGTTCACATTTTGTTTGCATGTATACGTTTGTTTACGTTTATGGTATGCCACACATACACGTTTTTTTCCTTTTGCTTAGTATATGTGGTAGTAAGTTTTTGACAGCTTAAAAGAATCGTTTTTTGTTTTTGTACAAGTAAGAATACCTGATACAAGGCGAATTCATACCAGGTAAGTGCAACTCTACAACTACAAAAAGGCCTATGTATTTTGTTTTTGCAATTTAATTGTTAGCTGTCAAAATATTTTTATTGCAAATTAAAATTATCACTTTTTTATAAAAGAAATTATTAAATTCACTTCAATCATTCGCAGTTTTGAAATTTTTTTATTATAAAAATAATGGCCCATAATCATAGTCAAAAATAAAGTAGACTTTAAGAAAACTAAAGTCGACTTTACTTAAGAGCCGACTTTAGGTCTTTCATAAACAAGTTAAAGTATACTTTTGACGTTAAAGTTGACTTTATATATAAAACTAGATGAAGCTGTTTTTAACTCATTTAACAACAGCATCAGCTGTTTTTTGCCAAATAAAAAGGTACTTGCAAAAGGTTAAAAATGTTTATGTTACAAGATATTGGCCGATATTTTGCAATTATTAATGATTTGGAGGAAAACATTTAGGGAAAGAAACACAAAATACATATGTATAGGCCCTAATTACATTTAAAGTAAAAACAAAGCCAAAATATTTTTTAATTTTGTTGTTGCTTTCTACATAAATTCATTTTGCGTGTTAAAAATTTTCAACGCTACAAGATATGCAGTGTTTTATTTATATTTTAATTTTCAATGTCGGCACTTAGAGTTGCCACTTGCTTATATTTTGTTATATTTTGTATGAAAACATTTTCTACATTTGAGGTGGCACCCGGTTAAAGTCGGTTTAATTTAAAACATACTTTAATTTTGACTATGGTAGCAAAATAATTTAAAGTAGGTTTTTGTTTTAAAGTTGTTTTTAAATAGAACCGACTTTAACGTTTGACTATGATTATGGGCCAATATTTTTAGCACTTTTCAATCAACTTCTTCTTAAAACAAAATCATATTTTGACGTTTCACCATTTTTTTTAATTCGCCGTGGAAACAGCTCGTGAACGGCTGACCAGATGAGCTTACCTGTTTGAATTCGCCTTGACCAGATAGATGGGCCTTGGCATGGTGAAATAAACAGGTGGCAGCACTACGCCAGATGACGATTTTGTGCTCCTGCATTGTTTGTCTAGGTTTATTTCAAAGTTTTGTTTATGTTTACAAAAAGTCCACGTTTTGTGCTGAGATTTTTGTATTTTAATAAAGTTTTTGATAATTTTAAATAAAAATAAATAAGATATATAAAATTGGCTAAAAATTTATTTATTTCATCACGTTCAGCGGCACGCATTTTTTAAAAGTATTTTTTGACGTAAACGGTGATGTAATTTCCAATTTTGTTGTAATGTTGTATTTGTTGCCGTAACGATGCCACCTACTTATTCCACCATGGGCCTTGGTGGCGTTGAAAGCACAGCTCAAGGCGAATTCATAACAGGTAAGTACAACTCAAGGCGAATTCAAACCAATTCTACAACCAAGACGAATTTGCCTAACTTGGTCTGCTTTCACACGTTTCATCTTTTGATGCTCAACTCTTATGTTTTTAGGTGAGAGAAGAAAGAAGAAAGGGGGTTAGTACGAGGAGATGCCTGTACTCGGTCAGTACGCTTTGTGTTTTTATTCGTTGGTATATGTACAACGATGGCTGCATGTAATTTTTTTTCTTTTCTTTTTCTCTTTGATTCGCTATTAATAAAATTGTTGTTGTTTTGTACCGAAAAAAGTTGAAAGCGATTGCTGCGTGTGAATATATTGGCATCTTTAAAAGGGAATTGAAAAGAAGTTGAGCATCAAAAGATGAAACGTGTAAATTCAGACTTGGTGGCCATACGATCAAGTTTTGCCCATGGTGAAATTACTACAAGGTGGCATCACTAGGGCATCTGGTAATTTTTTGCTTAACTGTGGTGAGAACCCAAAGATGTCATTTTTTTTTGTTTATGTTTACATTATTGAAAAAAAATTGTTGTGCGTTAAAAAAAAATAATTTTTTACGGGTTTTTGAATGAAAATTGTGCAAAAATATTAAAATATTTGCAAAAAATTATTCGTTTTTGGTTTTAATATGTGTATCTTTAGTTGTGCTAATAGATTTATTTTTAAATAATAAATAAAAACAAAAATAATTGTGTATGTGACCAGGGCGTGCGAACGTTTGAAAAATTTGTTTATTTTTGATATGGACTTGTACGCCACTTTCTTTTAACCTCCGAAGGACTTGTAACGAAGAAAAAGTGGAAAAATAATTGTTTTTAATTCAAAAAACATTAAAATATTAAGTATGAATCTTTTAGTAATTTTTTTGTTTTATTTGTTGCAGATCAGCGTTGCCACTGAACATTTTCTATTCGACCAAACTTGATAACCAAAATCCTTTGGACCCGACCAGTTTTTTATTTTTGATGTGTTTAACTGCTAATTTAGCAAGTTCAGTAATAATTAAATACCAGTTATAGCTGTTAGCATTAAAAAAGCGTTGCCACAAATAAAAAAATATAACAAATTTCTTTTGGAAATTATTAGTTCAAATGTGTAATTTCTATTACAAATTTTTTATATCTTATTTAGATTTTAGTCTGTGTTAAATTATTAATAAATAAATTTTACACAAGTTAACAAGTGGCACATAAAGGTTCGAGAGTGCATCCTATTGGGCAATCGAAACGAAACAAAATTAATTATGATTCAAATAAGCACCCTTATCGTGGTTTGCGAATTCAAAATACGCCTGCGGCTGTTTGGTAATATAAATAAGTTCACGTTCTTTTTAATTCTTTACCAAAAAATCGCGAGCGTATTTATAATTCGCTAACCACAATATGGGTGAAGAGTTCTTTGTGCCATCCATATGAGATTTTTTCGTCAAAAAGTTGGTTTATGAAGCGGGATTTTGTAGAAACCTATGGTTAATTCAACATCTACCAGCATAACACTATTTCATGATATTGAACTTTTACAAAAGTTCTCATGTCCAAATTGTTTGAATTGTTGAAAGTGATTACGGGTCTAGAGCAGTTACGTCCAAACACACATACTTTGATATTTGCATTTTCGGTAAAAAGTTTTTAAAGCACCCCCGATCCGAAGTTTCGAGCTTCACAACTTTTTAAAATATATTAATCGGCGGCTGACATTTATAAATCCATATTTCTTGAAACTGCAGTTTTTTAATTTTATTAAAATATGTATATATTTCTTAGTTTTTTGTTTTTTTTATTCACAGAAATATCAAAAGTTTTTTAATATAAATTTTCTGTTATCGTTTGTGAATTAATTGAATATTAATATTCAATGTTTTTAAAACTTCAAAAAATAACAAACAAAAACAGAAAAATTGGATTATTTAATAAAATATGGTAGCATAAATTTTGATAATTTTCATAAACGTCAGAACGTTAATATGGCGACAAAAAGAGAGAGTGGAACTACCTTCTGTATTTGTATCATGGAAAACATATTAAATTGAAATTGTGGGCCATTTCCTTTTCTCTTTAAAGTGCAGTTTTAATAAAACACACCAGATCGCTTAAGTATACAATAGCGGTTTGAAAACGCCAAATTTCTAGAGTTTTCGTTTTTCAGAACACCTGTTTGGCGTTTTCAAATTGAAAACGCAAAGTTTAAGCGTTTTGAGCTTTTCAGAACATGGGCGTATGTTAGTTTTTAGGGAGGTAGCTTCACATTTAGGAGCATAACTCTTTTCCTAAAAAAAACATCTTTAAAGAACGAGAAACAATTTGAAACCCTAACGGCTAAATCGACTTAGAATAACTAAAGACCCAGAATATATATATGGGGGATTTCGTGTCAAGTGACCAAACTTTTAAATCGATGTCTTCCGATTTGGATGAAATTTGGACCAAGGTTAGTCCTATTGGATAGTAGTTTAGACACAAATTTTCAACCAGATCGGTCAAAAAGTTTCTGAGTTAGAGGGGGTCAAAGTTTGACATTTTGGCCATACAGGAGTTCTTTCTCATCCATGTAACTTATTACCTATTGGTGTCCCAAGTAGCTTCAATAGCTATTTGATCAATTTTTTTTTAAATTTAAAACTTTTTTAAAATTTTTTTTAGCGGGAATGTTTTTTTTTTTTGCTCAACAGAAAGCTTATGTCTTTTCTTGGCAGAAGACATTAACCAGGACGATATGTGTGAAGTTTTTTGGGATGAGGACGAAGATGAAGAAATTAACGATTAGAAAACTATGTACCTGCTGATGAAGGGGTAACAATTAAATACAGCGATGTTATCAAAACTTCGATGTATGTATCCAGTGGGGACAGCAAACTAATATCGATATATCCAAGACATTAATTTTACGTGAGCTTCAAGAGAAAGCAATTGAAAAAAGTTTAAAGAAATCCCAAAAACAAACGTCAATAACAAATTGACCGAAATCAAGTTTTCGGTCATTTTCTCCTATCATTTTCTTAACGCCAAAATGAAAAATGTGACTACTCGCTCATTCGTTTCTTGTAGGGAAGTTTCTTTAAAAAATTATGTACTTTTTTCTTATTTTTGTAAATAATTACATCATTAATTATGATATGATGTGAATTTTTCTGTTAATTTGTTGTTATGTTAGGTTAGGTTCAGAAGGGTTATGTGCCCAAGGGCACATTTTTTTAAGTACATACTGGATTTAACGAATTTTTCAATGACAACAATGATTGTACCTTGCTTTGTACTTATTATACTTTGCTTTTTTATTTATTTTAAAAATCAAATATTTTTATCTACTAGTCAATTTTTATATTTTATTAAAAACTTTTAAAAATCGTTTGTGAATATTGTAAAAAAAAGGATAAATTAAAAAGAAAATTAAAAATATTTAAAATTCTCAGTTTATGGAAAACAAATCTTTGTTAAAATCTAATCTCTACTATCAACATTCGCAACGCTTAAAATATTTTAATAGCCGCACTCTGCTTAAGACGTTTTTTCGAAGAACTCGCAAAAATAGACAACGTGTAATACCCTTAACTAGCGAAATTCTAAAGGCTTTGATGGATTTTAACTGCCCGCAGTCGAATAGTAGCGTTACAGAAAACCCATTTTGCAATATCAATGAGCTTAAGAGTGAGATTCAAAATATTTTACATGAATTATGCACTTCAGGTCAGCTTATACCCAAGAAGGATATTAATGCCATAATAGAAAACTATTTAAGAGGAAAGCTTATAGTAATCCAAGATGGGGAAGCCTTTGATACAAATAAAGAATTTGAATTGACAGTAGAGGAAATACCAGAAGTTAAAGACAAAAATAAACATATTGGGGAAAATATACAAATACTTGAAAAACGTATAACTGCTTTAGAAAAACGTATAAGATCCATTCTGCGAAATATACCAAATTTAAGAAATATATCAGCTAAACGTTTAAAAATAAATCAAAATAATGTCCCTAAAGAAAAACTTGAAACTTTAAACGAAACGGATGCAGATATTAAAGGGGAAATAATACTAGACAAATCGTGTCTTTTATGTTTAAAAGATTCTGATATTAACAAACAAAATGTTTGCAATTTGTATGACAATATATTTTACACTACGCGAGAATGCTTCTTAAATTTATTAAATTATAAAAAATCTGTAGAAAGTTTAGAATTAAATCAAAAACCTAAATTGAATCTTTACGTTAAACCTACAAATATGGATTTGCAACACTCACGAGAAAATTTAAAAAAACGTCCTATGTTTTTAGCAACGAATGATGTATGCCTGTGTTGAATATTGGTAATTAATGTACATAGCTTTTATTTTATAATTGAAAGAAAAATATAATAAAATAATAAAGTAACGTCTTTCAAAACACTCACTTGCGTTAAATAAGTCGTCTTACCCCTGATCATACTGAGAAGCTATAACATTTGCACTTTTTTTCCCTAGCATTGCTAATGTTACGATTGTTTTTATCACCAAAACCTTCGGATTTCCATAAACTATCAAGTTCTAAAAGGATGCTATTTTATTAATCAGGACCCAAATAGTCGCACACGTGTTCGAATGAACTATCGTATCGAATAAAATTTCGTCATGTATCAAAAACGGGATTGCGGCATTCGAAAGCTTTTGAATCGAAATTTATAGATTTTTGTTATGCTTGTTTATAAATCAACAGTGTTAATAGTGACTTCGGGATATCGGGTTTCGGCGCTTGCCAAAAAGAGCAACGCAAAATTTTAAAAAATTCGGAAAACTATAGAAATTCGCAAAAATTTTACAAATTCAGAAAAATTGCAAAAATAGCGTAAATTCTCGAAAGTTTTTAGTACATCAAACAAGCCATTAAAATGATTAAAAGTCCCTAAAAGTACAAGGAATGGTAAAAATTCGATAAAAAAAATTGAAATTAGCGGAAATTCCAAAAATTTGCGAACAGCTGTATGAAAGCAGTCTTGTATTTATTAAAAATTGTTAAAGCTGTAATGAATCAGATAACTTACAGAAAAAGTCGCTGATATTGCGAACATGGAAAAAAATTGAAATTAGCGGAAATTCCAAAAATTTGCAAACAGCTGTATGAAAGCAGTCTTGTATTTATTAAAAATTGTTAAAGTTGTAATGAATCAGATAACGAACATGGCTAAAATTTGATAATTGCAAACTTGGAAACAAACCCTAAAATTTATTTGAAATCGCTTAATCGGTTAAAAAACAAAACTTCAACAAATAACAAAAAAAATTTACAAAAATAGCGAAAATTCGCGAAAATTTTTAATAATTCGAATAAGCCATAAAATTGATTAAAAGTCCATAAAAGTATACGGAATGGAAAAAATTCTGTTAAAATTGCTAAATTAGGGGAAATTCGCAAAAAATTGCTAAAAGCTAATAGAATCTAAAAACTTACAATACAAAAATCGCTTCTACCGCAAACTTGACTAAAATTTGCGAAAAATTGCAAAACTAAATGTTATTTTTTTTTCTTATTGCTTAAAAAAGTTTAATACATACTTACATTTTTAACTATTTGTTGAAGAAATCTAGTAATTATTCTCAAAAAGTGTGTAAATTGTTTGTAAAAAAACAATTAAATGTTTTTGCGAAAGCTTTAACCTATCGAATGACATTTCGAGTAAAGCCATTCGATTGACTACTCGTTATCGAATGACATAATCTCAAATTTCGATAGAAGTTTTTTAAAAACGAATGGGACGATTTCAAAAAGTAAAATTTCGATCAAAGTCACTCGTCACGACCGCGACGATCTGGGCTAAGGTATTTGATGGAAATTGATTTTAAAAACGAAACGATTTGAAACCGAAATATCGATTTCAGTATATATGTATATGATATATGACGATGTTGCAGCAAATGAGTGATATGTATATAAAATACATTTCCTAATTTACTGCCTATTTCCGATGTGCGAAAGAATTCTTTCTATTATAATATTCATATTCAGGTATGTGATAAAAATCGATCGATTTCAAAACGAATGTTTTTAAAAGGTGCAGCAAATATGCAACAATTGGAATGTATTATTATATAAATTTTATGGCTTGTTTGAAATATTAAAAATTTTCGCGAATTTTCTCAATTTTTGCAAACTTTTTTGTGCTATTTTTCCAGATTTTGTTTTTTAAGCATATTTAGCAATTTTAAATTAATTTTAGGGGTTGTTTCCAATTTTGCAATTTTTTGCGAATTTTAGTCATGTTCGCGATAGAAGCGTTTTTTCTCTTATATTTGTGGTTCTTTATGGATGGAAACCGGCACTGGTGCCGGTGTATATATCGCGGACACCGAGGTGAAAAGGTCATGAAGGCATTCAATGTGAGGCTGTGTTGGGTACCTGGACACTGCATGGTTGAGGGAAATGAGGTGGCGGAGGAACTCGCGAGATAGGGTTCGAATCTGGACTTAGCGGTAAGGGACAGGGGGGTAAAGCCTCCCCTATGTTACTACTATGGTGTGATACGGGAGAAATTCCGTGATGACTTTAACCGGTCCTGGAGGCACAGAGTGGATTGCAGGGTGTCTAGGGCATTTTGGCCCAGATTGGACGCGGGGGCCTTGCTACAAACAATATTTCAGACTATAACCAGTCTAAAACTATTTTTAATGATCTAAAACTTATTTAATATTTTAATTTTTTTTTCTAAACCAGGACAAAAACAATTGCACAATGAAACACAAAATTCAAGTTAAATAAAAAAAATAAAACCTGGGTTCCCACGATGATATGTACGTATCAGCGTTTCACACACATCCGGTCATGGTTTTCTGAACAGGACCCCCGGATCCCCTGTTCTTGCTCAAGTTTCCCTGACTACAAAAAGGGCAATTATAAACTACATAATTGTCGACCTCTGGAGAAACTTCTTCGACTTGTTTCACTTCACTTATTTTGCCTTTAAGTTAGGTTTTATTAAAACCCATTTCAATTTTTGAAACATTTCTCTCAGCCCGTCGACATTCTAAAAGAAAATCTGGAAGTGTTTGCGATGTAGAATTATGAATGAAAATAAGCATTCTGTTAGAAATATTTCGTTTAATATATATATATATACATATATATATATTTATTCCTAGGAGGAACATAGGGCCATAACTTTGTTTAATAATTTCCATTAAATCTTTATCAGATCTTGAAAAATTCATTCTAGAATTTAAATATATCATAACATTATAAAATTGATCAAAATTTTCATTGGATCTCTGTAGCCTATTCATCATCCTATGTTCAAAATCATAATCACTTTTCCCAGTGAACACCTAACGCCAACTTAAGTGAACTCCAAGTAATATTTCGATTCCGCTGAACCAATTGGAAATACCAATTGGCAGCATGACCCTTCAATAACATATATAAATTATTCGCAACCTCCTGAAGCGAGACCCCCTGTGAAAATCCAATATGCTCAATCCTACGTATAAAATCGTCTATACGTAGTTCCTTATCATCACCCGAGAAATACACATCTATGCATTTCCATTATATGTCTTGGCATTATTTTAGACACTAAATTAACATTTTCAGATCGTGTTAGTTCCATAGCCAACACATGTCTAGTCTTGAGAAGACTTTACCGATTAAAAGCTTTTACACCAAAATATATTAGGAGTCGACTTACCTATTCACTAATTATGTCACGTTTTAACTACTGCCTTGATGTTTTTTCTGGGACATGGTCTTATAATTTGCACATCATTAAGGCAATTGTCCGAAAAATTGTGCGCTATGTATTTGATCTAAATATACAAGAACATGATCGTGTTTCGTCGCTTGTTCCTATATTTTCAAGATGTGAATTTCATGATTATCTAAGTCTACGTATTTTGCTTCATTTTTACAAAATTATGACATATTGACAACCTACATTACTGTTAAATATGTTTTCTTTTATTAATTCAACACGTAACGTTCAGATTGATGTTCCACTGGGACATCTTTCTATTTTTTATCGTTCCTTTCTAATTAGAATTCACAGAACTTGGAGCATACTTCCCAATGGTCTAAAATTGTTTTCGTATTCTTACCTTTCATATAAAAGGAAACTCCTTGATTTCCTTAATAGAGATCAACTTTAAATATTAAATTGTATTAAATTCTTAACTCCATTATATTGTTAATACTTTGGCTGTAGAAACCTTTTATTTTAAATTTGTATACAATATTTTTATACAATACATGTTCTTGGCCACGAAGGCTTTTTTGTATTGATATTAATAAATAAATAAATAACAAATTAAAATCAGAGGTGCATATTTCTAAAACGTACATAAACAAAAAACAATACAATGACCTCGAGTCCGTTTGTTTATTGTTAAAACGTTTCATGGCCACATTTTACCATGTTCTGTACCCCTGCACAGAATCATCAGTTATGTTTTATTTTAGTTTCAAATTCATTATTTATTACAAACCTCTTCAACTTTTATTTCCATGACTTTAGAAGATTCTTCTTGAACATTTTTTTAGTGAAGTCATTCCCTCACTGAATTCTCTATGCGGCTCACTGGCGTAAGCAGCAGTCCTCAACACACTTGATCAATACACTATTTTGGTGAAAACTGAAAAGAAAATACAAAATTAATGTAATATATTTTTTATACTTCAAGACCACTACTTGTTTAATTAAAATCAGAAATGCATATTTCTAAAACATACATAAACAAAAAACAATACAATGACCTCGAGTCCGTTTGTTTATTGTTAAAACGTTTCATGGCCACATTTAACCATGTTCTGTACCCCTGCACAGAATCATCAGTTATGTTTTATTTTAATTTCACATTCATTATTTATTACAAACCTCTTCAACTTTTATTTCCATGACTTTTGAAGATTCTTCTAGAATATTTTTTTAGTGAAGTCATTCCCTCACTGAATTCTCTATATGGCTCACTGGCGTAAGCAGCAGTCCTCAACACATTTGATCAATACACCATTTTGGTGAAAACTGAAAAGAAAATACAAAATTAATGTAATATATTTTTTATACTTTAAGACTACTACTTGTTTAATTAAAATCAGAAGTGCATATTTCTAAAACATACATAAACAAAAAACAATACAATGACCTCGGGTTCGTTTGTTTATTGTTAAAACGTATCATGGCCACATTTTACCATGTTCTGTACCCCTGCACAGAATCATCAGTTATGTTTTATTTTAATTTCACATTCATTATTTATTACAAACCTCTTCAACTTTTATTTCCATGACTTTAGAAGATTCTTCTTGAACATTTTTTTAGTGGTCATTCCCTCACTGAATTCTCTATGCGGCTCACTGGCGTAAGCAGCAGTCCTCAACACACTTGATCAATACACTATTTTGGTGAAAACTGAAAAGAAAATACAAAATTAATGTAATATATGTTTTATACTTTAAGACCACTACTTGTTTAATTAAAATCAGAAGTGCATATTTCTAAAACATACATAAACAAAAAAACAATACAATGACCTCGAGTCCGTTTGTTTATTGTTAAAACGTTTCATGGCCACATTTTACCATGTTCTGTACCCCTGCACAGAATCATCAGCTATGTTTTATTTTAATTTCACATTCATTATTTATTACAAACCTCAACTTTTATTTCCATGACTTTTGAAGATTCTTCTAGAACATTTTTTTAGTGTAGTCATTCCCTCACTGAATTCTCTATGTGGCTCACTGGCATAAGCAGCAGTCCTCAACACACTTGATCAATACACTATTTTGGTGAAAACTGAAAAGAAAATACAAAATTAATGTAATATATTTTTTATACTTAAAGACCCACTAATTGTTTAATTAAAATCAGAAGTGCATATTTCTAAAACGTACATAACCAAAAAACAATACAATGACCTCGAGTCCGTTTGTTTATTGTTAAAACGTTTCATGGCCACATTTTACCATGTTCTGTACCCCTGCACATAATCATCACTTGTATATGTTTTATTTTTATTGCACAATTATTATTAATTACTAACCTTTTCAACTTTTATTTCCCATATTGAGATTTTGGCAATTTTATTGCAAAACCACAGAGCATACAGAGGTGTCACGAGACAGAAAATATTGTGTTTTTTCTGTCTTTTTCTGCGAAAGCTGCCCTTTTTGCATTTTTTGTTTTGATTACGAAATTCGTGTTGATGTAGCGGCCTGTTTTTACACATTGCCACTTTACTACCAAAACACATTTTCTTTCTCTTTCTTCGAAAGCTGCCCTCGCAACTGATTTGGGCCTTTTTCACACGTCACTTTTTACAGTTCTGTGTATTCTGTGCTTTTTAGCCAAGGCCATGTCACAGAATACTTCTGTGGCCATGTTAGGGATGGACAAAAAGCATCGATGTTTTTAAAACACTCGATGTATTGTGTCGAAACATCGATATAATCCGATGTTTTTTTTGCTCATAAACAATCGGAACACATCGATGTTTTCTTTCAATGCATCGAAATGACAAATTGTATACTGAACGTATAGATTGATATATAGACGTGTATATATATCTATATGTGTTGGCATGACTCAAGTTTGTATATGTAAACGTGGTAAATATTATGCGAACAACTGTCAACACTATTATATGCGGCGACTAAGTTCGGGTCTGACATCTTTACTCCCAACAAACAGCTTGATAACCACGCGTTATTAAAATAAAAGCTAACATATTATGCACAAGTTCAACAAAGGAAAATATTTTGCTGTTTGTTTATTGTTTACGCGGGCGGCCCTATGCTCCCCAGAGGAGTAAAAGGAGCATATATATATATATATATTGTTTACAGTATTGAAAACAAGTGTTGGGAGATGTAAAATAAACTAAAGATTTTTCGAAAACATAATAATAAATAATTAAAAAACAATCGATGCATAAAAAACATCGATGTATTTTATGAAATATCGATGCAACATCGATGTTTTTTTACAGTGTCCATCCCTAGGCCATGTTTCAGAACAAAGTTGTGCTCAATAAAGGGATGGGCAATAAATATCGGTATCAGGGCTGCCAGATTTGAATTATACCCTTAGTACCATTGCATTCATTAATTTTGGAGGAACGCATGGAAAATGTGAAATACGCGTTCACACTACCACGGGGCTTACATTTGCCAGTACTGGCAAGCCAGTTGCAAAACATGCAAACTTTTTCACTAATACATGCAAACTTATCCAACTGTCTTGTCTAGCAAATTTTGCAGGCAGTAAAAATTGGACAGTGATTTGACATTTCGTCGTTCGCAAGTTATTGTGTTCTATACCGCAAAATATAAAAAATTAAGATAAGATTCATTTTTAGGTAAACTTTTAGAGATCTGTCGATCTGTGCCATCAGTCTGCTCGTATCATTTATAGTTTTCGAAATATGAGACATTGACTTTGTGCTATACAACACTTTAGTGACAAGCTTCGTACCCTATTGTGTTCTATATGCAAAAAACCGTGCGGAGTAAAAATACTAAATAAAAAAAATAATTTTTTATTTTGTTCTATATGAAAGTGTGGTGGTTCCACATTTTGATTCATAGCTCTGGTTATAATGCACCGATTTTGCTGAATTTCAATCCCAAGCTGCTTAGGATAACTACAAGCAATTTTGCACCAAGTTTGTTCATTTCTTTTGAGTTGTTCGAAAGTGAGCGTGTTTTCAGCAGACGGACAGACAGACGGACATGGCTAAATCGACTTAGAATCACTCAATAATTCTGGGTTATATATACTTTATGGGGCCTGAGATGAATAATAAAAAAAGTTTCACACGGAATGACAAACTTAATATACCCTCTTCACAACTAATTGGGGTGGAGGGTATAATAAAGTTTTTGTTTCGTGAAAAGACATTGCTTTTCAATTCTCACAATAATTTTTTTACATTTTGTTCTATATGCTATAAAAAATAAGTGTTTCATAAATAAATGCATATAGAACAAACCTGTTTTTCTTTAAACGCTTATTACTCTTAGAAGCTTTTCCAAGGACTAAAATTTTTTTTGCCAAAAAAAGCCAGAAACTCTAGAAGTTTTCTTGGTAAGAAGGTTGCGACCACTTTTTCGGTTCAGTTTTTTGTAACTAGCAACTAAACTTTAACAGCGATTTACCAAAAAAAACATTTTTGTCATATAGAACACAGTAACTTGCGAACGACGATTTGCTAACAGTAATTTGAAGTTTTGTTAGCAAAAGGGAAACAAATCAAAATGTAAAAAAAAAAATTTAACATATTTTGTTTTGATTTGTTATATTTTAGTTAAGTGTTATGTTTGTTAACACAATTTAGTTATTTTCAGCTATTTTTAAATTTGGACTTGCACTGCAACATTCACGTTTGACATATTTTTAAAAGTGAACTGTCTTAACTTCTGTCTGGACGCCTACGTCACGAAGACAGTTAGTAGTATTATTGACAACTTATATGTATAGTCTTGTCAGTACTGTCAAATGTAAACGCAGTGTTAAAACATCTAATGCTATGTTCATACGACGATATAAACCACTGGTTTCGCTATCTGAAACTACCCTACAAGAAATGAATGAGCGAGTAGTCACATTTTTCATTTTGTTGTTAAGAAAATGATAGAAAGAAATGACCGAAATGAAGTGTTCGGTCACAATCGGTCATTTTTTTCTATCATTATCTAAACACCAAAATGAAAAATGTGACTACTCGCTCATTCATTTCTTGTAGGGTAAATTGCCAAACATGCTGTTCATACGATTCGTTGTTGTTTCATTTTTACATATTTTTTTTTGTGTTGATGGTGTGATTCTTTTTAAAATAGATAAAAAAAAGCAAATAAAACTTAAAAATATATTATTTAACTAACGATAACTGTTATCAAAATTGCTTTCAAAATTTTGTAGGGGGGCAACAAGCGAAACACGAATATTGCTGTACGTTAACCCTACCTTTACACATGCAAGTAGTGGCATGCCACTACTGTATACATATTATCAAAGAAAATTTGTTCGAAATAGTCGAATCTCATGCCATTGGCTTTTGTGATTACACATGCCACTGCGAGTTCATTTTCAAAATGTCGTTGAAGCGTCAACTTGAGCTAATTTGTTTACTTCTCAAATTAAAAAAAAAAGTACCAGAAAACAAAATAGAGTTACCGAGTTAATCATGTTGGCACATTTTTGGGGAAATTTTTTCATTTATTTATCTAAGCATTATTTAAACAATATTAATGCTCTAGAATTAACAAACTTGCTTTTATTAATGCGCGTTTCAAAAATTAACCATAATAATACATTTATTAAGTTAAAACTTTAATTACAATTTGACAATAATCCATTAAATTTGCATTAAATTTTTAACAGGGTTTTGACATTTACTGCCCGTCTATACCAGAGATAATTATTGCGACATATATTGCAGTAATTGTCAAAATTATATTATCTTTAATGTAGACAGCAATTTTTTGTACATATTTATTGCTAACAATTTATGTTGCAATAATTGTTAGTCCATTTTCGTTGACAATTATTGCTTACAAAAAACGTCAATTTGGTTGTCAGTTGAAAGAAAGAAGCAAAAAAGAAAAAAAAATTAAAGCAAATTGTGTGAGAAAGAAATTAAGTTTTTGAAATTGCAGCAAATTATAATTGTAGTAAAATAATTAAATTTAAAAATTAAATAAACACTAAAATAAAATTGCAAAAATTATAATTTTTTCCTTATTCGATCATTATTGTTAAAATTAATATTAATTTGTTTAAGTTCGAGTTCTTTTTTATAAAAAAATAATAATTTTACGTTAACAAAAATAAAAAAATTAATAAAATTAATAATTTTGTATTAAAAATGACCTCAAGCTTAAACAAATTAATATAAATTTAAATAATAAAGTCGAATAAGAAAGAATTTATATTAACAATAAAAATTCTTGTAAGATACCGCCATTTTTTACACTGCACCTTCTTTCTTGATTTTTTTCAAACTATGAGTTAACATTAATACGTTTTCCCCATGCCTTTCACATAAGCTGAGCAACAAGAAATATTGCTCTGTTATTCTGCCGACGTTATTGCCAACTTGCTGAGATAATTATCTTTAGTGTAGACCTAGGGTTAGTGGCATGCAAGTGCCAAATTTCCAGTCGCATGCAATTTTTGCTGCCACTGGAGCTGCCATTGCGAAAAATGTGAGTGTATTAGTAAAAAAGTGTGAGTGTATTGAGTTTTTCGAACTGGCAGTGGCATGTGTAAATGCTAGGTAACTATCAATAAATAATGTTACCATTTCCGAAAAAAAACTTTTTTTTTTAAATCCTTTTTTTCTACAAAAGTGCCAACATTTGAAAAGATAACACCAAAATGTATTCATAATTCATAATAAATACATAAATAAGATAAAACGCTAGATTGACCGAAAAAAAGCTAAATTGCCATTATTAATTAGCAAAAGCGGCAAACTTCAATGCTAAACGAGCTGCTAAAATACGTGTTTTCAAGTGCAAAGCGTTCAGGCTCTATTCAAAATCTAGAAAACGCGTGCTGCTTTTTGTAATATGCAAGTCTTAAGAAAATCTTTGATTAATTTCAGAGTAGAAAAACAACAAAGTAATACTTTGTTTATCTTTCGTCAAACCATCATCAAATGAACATTTTACGGCTCGCTGCATAAATCATATTTTCAACAATTATACGGCAAGAATTGCACGAGTTGTAAGAGAATATCTACATGAGTCTCATACGATTATTGACATGAAAGTATCGTTGATTATCTTTACCCATGTCTAAAACGATTCCCACAACGATTGAAGATGCGGATTTCACTGTGCTATGGAAGAATGTCACTCGTGTTACCGTTTTTCCCGTGTGAGGAATCTTTTACGATTAAAAAAATGTGGTTTTCGACGATCAAAGAAACTCTTCATGAGACTCCCGGTAGCTCTTACACGATTGAAAATGCTAGCTGAGTATGAAGTAATTATGTTTTTGTTTGAATGTTTTTAAAGTCGAACAAAAATTGTTTAATAAACTAAATTTTAAGTTGTCCGATTTTTTTGACGATAAAGACGATTTTTCTCGTTTTTTCTCAGGAAACTGACGATTTTCTCACAAATTTATCTGGCAGCCCTGATCGGTATATCAAAATATCGATATTAAAAAATGATCGCCGATATATAAAATACCAATATATCGATTCTTATTTACGATATTGAATTCCATATTTTTATGGTTTGTTTCCACTACGATTTGAATCACCTATTTCATTTTCTCAATAATGTTTATCATGGCTCAATTAGTAGGTCGCGCGCAAGGTCTATCCAATAGGTCTGCTTAAGAAGCCAGATGTTTATTTGGTTTTTTCCTCAACGATATCAAAAGTTGCTTACTTATATATATGTATGTATGTATGTGTATATTTTTGTTTACTTTTTTGGTTTTTTGCCACACATACATGCACACAAAACACATTTTTCCTTTTGTTTTGCCTATAGTAAGTACTTTTCGCTTATAGTCCATTCCGCTTAAAGGCCAAAAACGGATATATGTAAGCCAAAACTGTCATATTCACATGCAGATTTTTTCGAATTTCATACAAATTATTTGTCCTAAGGTCCATTTTCGTTTAAAAGCCACATTTTCTTAGCATACGAATATAATTCTTTATGCAAAAATGTCCGCTTATAGTCCACTCTGTTTTTAATATTTTTTTATTCAACTTGTAACATGTTTTTATTTACATTTCTGCTAACTATTATAAATACCAAATTTCGCTATTTATATTTCATAACATGGTGTCTTCATCTGACCACCAACTATAGTAGTGGACTATAAGCGAAAAGTACTGTAGTAAGATTTTGACAACGCACAGTGGCCAATTTGGCTTCGCTAGCGGCATTTTATTCATAGCTTCCAAAGTAAAGAAGATATCTTCAAAAAATTTTTTTTTCTCAATTCAGAAAAAAATGAAACAATTTTTGAAAAAAAAAATTACATTTTTTTTTTTTATTTTTAATTTTTTTTTAATTTTAAATTTTTAATTTTTTATTTTGTTTTTAATTTAATAATAAACCTTTTCCACCATATATTCATATATAAAATAAAAAAAAAATTGTCAACCTAAAAAGTACAATAAATTTTGGACATTTTGGACACACAATGGTTTACACATGTAGGAAAATTTACAATTACACTGAATGCAGGTGAATTTTGTAAGTTCTACTCCACGAAAGACAGGTGTACGCTACAATGGGCGAGTTGCTAATACACACAAAAAAATAATGTAGAGTATTTTACAAATGCGTACATAGGTAATTTATTTTTATATAAAAACAAAAAACTAAGTTTAGTTGCCTAAGATAATCGGTAATTTATAAAAAAAGTTTTGCCTAAAATTTTTGTTATTATTACTAATTGGGTTAGGTATCTTCTTCGAATTTTTTAATATATGTATGTATGTAGGTTTATTTGATATTTTCTTTAAATTGGAAATTTTTTTGTGAAAAAAGTTAAAATTTAAATTTCAATTTAAAATTTTTTAATTTAAAATAAATTAAAAACTATTCGATAGAGTATAAAGATACAACGTATTTAAGTGAGTATATTATAAACATAAGATCTCCACTGAACTTTTTACAAAAAGATGTATGTATGTATACCTATAAAAAATAAAAACAATAATTATTTATTACTTTTATTGATGACGATTAATATGGACGAAGCGTTTCATTATTTATCACACGAATTCTATTGAAAAGAACCAGGTAAAAAAAGATTTAGAAGCATTAACAGAAGGAAAGCCAAATGATGAGTTCCACAGAAACACCACTGGATGCGCTTGTTACAACAAAAACAAACAAAAAATCACAAAATTCAAGTGTAAGTGAAAGCAAACTAAATATGCACTATTTTGACAATTTAATAAATCAAATTTATCTTTAAATTCCAATAGGTTTAAAAAATATGTATCGCTATGAGTTTATTTGTGTGTAAATTGTATCTTTATATCTTTGTTACTCTCCCCGTTTGATGAAAATAAATAAAATATTACAATGAAATGAAATTAATTTTATTTAAAGTATGTAACCAAAAAAAGTATGTATATAGTAAATTTACCTAAAATCTATGGTACAAAATTAAACTTAGATAATTTTCCAAAAATATAAAATAACTGCTATCATTGGTAAATTTTCAAAGTTTTTAAGTAATTTTAACAAAATAATTACATAGATACTTTTTCGAACATAGAAATTACCTATGTTAATAGTTTTATTAGCTAAGAAACTTAGATACTGCCATGCTACCCTTGCGCTTAGTTAATTTTATACCATATATTTAGGTAATTTTACCTATGATTTTTTTTGTGTGTACACTTAAACACGATTACGTTTTATAAATAACATAAGTGTACACAGATCACAACCACAGTTTTTTTATATAATACATACCTTGGCGTTAGTATATAACAAAACTTTTAATGAAAATAATAAAATTTGCAAGTTTAACACGAATAGCAAAACGATGATCAAAAAGGCGGAAATATTTTGCACAACACTTGCAGAAACATATGCTGACATTGACAGCTCACTGCTGTTCATCAGCTGTAAGCTGAACTTTTAAAAATCGATACAAATTTAGTGAATGTATTTGTTATCGATTGTTAAAAAAAATTAACGGTTTTTCAAATTTGAATTAAATGCCGCTAGCGAAGCCAAATTGGCCACTGTGCAACGGCGAGGAATTTTACACAAACAAAATGCCTGTTGTTTTTTGTATTGTTGTAGAAGTAAGCAGACCTATTGGATAGGCCTTGGTCGCGCGCAACAACAACAATAGAAAAAACAACACGCATTTTGTTTGTGTATAAAATGATAAAGATGTCAAGAACAAAAGCAATTGTTTGTGTAAAAAATGGTAGAAATTTCGAAAACAATTGCACGTTAAAAAGGCTGCGTTCGTAAATGCATCACTGCGCTGCATCAGAAAAGCAAACTTTTTTTTAAAGCCTATAACAAAATAATTATAATTTTTTTATTGTGTGTATTATTTTTGTGGAGTATTTCCCAATATTTTGGTCCACATTTACTTCACTGATAAATATAAATCACTGATGCAGAGCAGTGATGCATTTACGAAATTTGACGTTTTTAGGAAATTACAAAAAAAATTGACGACTTCATCACTTCGACGTTAATTTGGTATTGTATAACAGTGTTGTGTCGACTAGTTATCGAAAATTTGACAAACAAAAATCTCATCTCCAATTATTTTTGTTATTTAACGATTTTTTAACGGCATTTATGCTATTTTCCGACATTTTTGTAACCGATTTAGCTTAGTAAATTGTAGAGTTTGCTTCCAACTTTGATTTTTTTCGCGAATTTTCGCCATGTTTTCGATAAGAGATATTTTTACTGTAAGTTTTCTGCTTCTTTATAGCTTTAACGTTTATTAATAAATATAAGACTTTTCTATCATGCCGCTGTTTGCAAATTTTTGCGAATTTCCGTTAATTGAGCAATTTTCACCGAATTTTTGCCATTCCTTATAGTTTAATGGACTTTTAATAAATTTGATCGCTTGTTTGAAATATTAAAAATGGCCGCAAATTTTCGCTATTTTTGCATAATTCTTTTTTTGTTATTTCCCGACATTTTGTTTTTTTTTATGCCGATTTAGCGATTTCAAATCAATTTAAGGGTTTGGTTCTAAGTGTGCCATTTTCGCGAATTTTAGCCATGTTCGCGAGCGATTTTTTTACTAAAAGTTTTCTGATTCTTTAAATTTTTAACGAGTTTTAATAAATATGTATTAGACTTTGCTATCATGTCGCTGTTACCAATTGTTTGCAAATATCCGCTTATTTTGCAATTTTTACCAAAGTTTTGGCATTTCTTATAGAACAAGGGACTTTTAATACATTTTATGGCTTTTTTGATATATTAAAAATGTTTGCGAATTTTCGCAATTTTGGCTCTTTCAGGCGTTCGTCTTAAATGAAACATTTTCGCTATTTAAGCAAACTTTTCCGAATTTTCGCGTTAAATTTACTAATTAAATTTGTGCCCATAACTGCTTTTAAATTTGCATTTTTTATTTTAAACTTATCCAATATATAGGTTTATATTTCATTTAAAATGTCTTTAACTTTCATTTGAGTCGTCGCAAAATTTCCTGTCGACTAATACAGGGACAATACTACTCGACGTCGACTTAAAAGAGCCTTAGAAAATATCAAGTGGCTGTCAATAGTAATCGATTATTGTCAATTACGACTCACAAAATACCATTAATGTTCAGGTGCCTTCGACTTGTGTCGACGTCGACTTTCATAATAGGGGTGATTATTTAGTAACGTTAGTTTTTAGATGTTCTTACTTGGCATTAGGTAGTTCAAGAGGGTTGGAATCATCACGAATTTTTCTTCTTATGCGTAGCACATCTGTACAAGAGTTTTGATTTTCATCATCATAAAAAAAATCGACACTAATATCCATTATAAATACTTTTTATTCAACACAACAATTAAAAATACTTTTAGTTTAAAAAATTATTTCATTTGATAAAATTTTCACTTGTCAAATGTTATATTTTAAGTTGGCAAATCAATATTATATGTTGGCAACTTTATAGTAAACTCAACTAAAAACAGTTGGGTATCTAACACGACCAAACTGAGTTGAGTGGAGAACCGCAATAGGGGCAAAAATTAAAATTACAGTGGTTTCCCGATTTAACGAACAATTGATTGTCAGCCCTGTTCGTTAAATTGAAAAATTCGTTAAATCCAGTACTAAAAAAAATATTTTTTCATGTAACAATAAATTAAAAGAACAATTCTATTACAAGTAAATGGATTTTAAAAAATAAAATTAATGAAAAAAGTTATAATTTAAAAAAAAAATATAAGAAAAGAGTACATAATTATTTAAAGAAACTTGTTATTGACGTTTGTTTTTGAGATTTCTTTAAACTTTTTCAATTGCTTTCTCTTGAAGCGCACGTAAAATTAATAAGGGTTTTCATGATATCGCTTAAAATTACCATTTATGCAAATGGACAAACTTGCGAGATTTGTTTCATGAAGACCCTATTTAATTTGTGTTTTATTTTAAACATTTAATGCCAATTTGTTTTTAAAAAACCCATCAAGAAAGCCCAAAGACTAAAGTGCTTTAATTATTACAAGAATTTATTGTTTGAGATTTATAAACACTTGAACGGAAATGGTGGTAAGCAATAAAAAAATGTGTTTTTATAAATGCACAATTGAACTGCCCATATTTACGAGTCAAAATTTCTGGGCAAATTTACGAAGTTTGTGTAAATTAATTCTCATACAATTTTTGACAATTCATTTGCGAGGGCATAAATATGCACAGATTGCGAGACTTTAAAGGGATATCATGAAAACCCTTAATGTCTTGGATGTATCGATATTATTTTCCTGTTCCCACTGAATACATACATCAAAGCTTTTGATTACATATCTGTGTTTAATTTTTACCCCTTCATCAGCAGGTACATCGTTTTCTAATCGTGCATTAATTTCTTCATCTTCGTCAAGCCTAAAACTGTTTGCCTGACTACTCCATCCATGTATTTAAATAAGTTTTACGAATTGTTTGTATATTATTTTTATTTATTCGTAACATCGACTACCAAATTGGATTTTAATTCGTTATACACAGTACCAAAGGTAAACTTTTTGCCTGTTCGTTAAATCCCGAATTCGCTAAATCGAGAGTTCGTTAAATCGGGAAACCACTGTATTTTCAACTTATGACAATTTTCAATATTTCAAAAAAAATAACAAGTCTCGTTGGACACATCTGTAAGAATTTCGTCGGAATTCTATTAGACATACATATCTGTACATAAATTTCCCCCGATATGTCCATTCGAAATCGCACAGACAGTATGTATATTCAATGTTTGACAGAAATCTGAACGAAGTCTCTAAGAATGAAGTCAGACATTTGCAAGAAATGTCTAATATAGACAAAGTCGGAGTATTTTGTTAGCTGAGCTAATTCATACAAAAATATACATACACAAAATGAACAAAAATGAAAAAAAACATTTTTAATTATTTTTTATAATTTAACCCTTTTAATACATTATTTAAATTTTTTTGAATAAAACCGATTAATATATACACATAAAAATTTTTATAACAAAAATTTTAAACTGAACTATTATTTAAAAAACAATGCACAGTTGATGAAATTCTTTCTTGGAGATCCTAAAATTCTTTTAAAGTTTTAGCAGCTTTGCTGTATTCTTAAAATTATAAAAAAGAAAGAGAGATTTTTTTAATCTAATTTTGTTAAAATCGGTTATTTTCTTTTATCAGTAACCTGGCCTTTACACGTGAAAGTACTTTCTTGCAAGTAGAGTATACGTATTATCAACGAAAAATCGAAGAAGCAGCCGATTGGCTGAAAGTACCAAAATTTTGTGTGTGTTAGTGAAAAAGTGTGAGAGTATTGCGACTTTCAAGAAATTTACTTTCACGTGTAAATGCTAGGTAACAAAATCACACAATTTACAAAGGGTTTTTTTGTTCCATAAGTTACTTGTATACTTCGTTATATTTTGTTTTTAAATAATTCTTATTTTGTATTAGATGATTTGAAGATTGACTAAATTTATTTAGTTAAAAGTTTTCAAAAGAAGATGGCGGTGTTATAAATTGTTAGTACAGTATTGTACAAAAGTGTCGGAGTGTGTTGTTTCGAGTAATGACTATTACTTTTTGGCTCCTAAAATTTTCGTTACCGCTTCGATAACATCCTTAGGCTGGGGCAGTGCATTAGCCTCTAATGTTTTAGCATATGGCATGGGTACATCAACACCACATACGCGCCACACTGGGGCATCCAAATGGAAGAAAGTTTCATCCTCCATAACACGAGCACAAATTTCAGCGCCAACACCTAGAAAAAACCATGGATATTTAAGTTTTTGTTTAATCTATCTAGGTAGCGATTTTTTACAGATTAAATTAGTACTAGAGTAGTCAACTATTCAAAAAAAAAACATTAGTATTTTTACTACGTAATTAAATATATCGTTACATATACATACAAACGCTTATGGATTTTTTAGAACTATATAAAATGTAGGACCTATCCTTAATATCTTAAATTTCTAAACTATACAAAAGCTTTTTTATAAATGTAATCTTGTTCAAATTTGGTGTCTTAAACTTAAAAAAATGTTAAATGTTAGATACGTCTTTTCTAAATCAATGTTACGATACATATGGATGGCTATTTCCAAAAAAACGTCAACCACAAAAAATGGAAAAAAAAATTTTTCTTTTCAAGATTTATTTAGAGAATTGCTTATATTTTTTTAATATATGCGTATAAATTAATTGATTCGAAAAAAAAGATAAATGGTAAACGAAGTACTACAACTTTTAGCACATACTTGTGTATATTAGAAAATATGCATTTGGAACAACAATACTCTAATCTAAAGCATATTTATGATCTGAAAAACATTTTTTATTAAGTTTCTTATATAAAGGATTATAAATAGCAACATAAAAAAATTTTAAATCATGGTGGAAAAATTGTCCCGTTTACAATGTCCCGTTTACAATTTCTTTAACAATTTATTTAAAAAAATGTAATTCATATTTTATTTTGAAATCGAAACCATTTTTAGGGCACATTAGTACGCAACATTTTAAAATTAATCCCAATAAAATATTGTGTCAGGTTTCGCAGAAATCACTGTTTAAACGGTTACCCCTTTAAGCCCACTTCCGTTTTTTGTCCCGTTTACAATCACTGGTTTTTTGCAATTATCTCGAAAAAAACGACAGTAAGCGAAAAATTTCATTTGCGGAAATTAAAGAGCTAATTGAGAGTTAAAAGAATCATTAATTAAAAAAAATGAAAATCAGGTGGTTTTTTACAGTTTTGTCAATATAAACATGTGCGAATGTCCCGTTTACAATCTTGGATTTTTTTAATTTTTTATTTTAAACAAAAAATCAAAGTACGCATTAAGTCTCAACGTCAAACTGGATAAAATTAAAATTTAAAATATTAAGGGTAATCACGATGGTCATTTGTAAATTTGCAGTGCATATTATGATTGAACGTGAGCATACCATTTTTATTTTTGTGCAAATGTGCTATTTTTCTAAAAATTTATTCTGGCAGCACTGAAAAAAATCTGCATTAGTTTAAAATTAAAAACAAGCAAATTAATATAATTTTTTCTTTTTAAGTTATTTAAATTTAATTCTATATTTTATAATAAAACCCACAAAAGTATTCAATTATTAAGTTTCATTAAAAAACAATATGGCGGCTAATATGTCAAATGTTATTGTTTACATTTGTTTGCAACTGAGCAAATATGCACTACATACGAAGTAAAAACGAAGTAAAAAGAGCAAATTGCTAACTTGCATATTTTGTTGTTGTGTTGTGCAAATGTGTGTATTTTTGCACGCATTTGCTTTGTTTGCACACTTTGCACTTCCCATCATGATTTCCCTTATTATCAAGAAAATACACTTTTCACCACTCTTCACGACGAGCTGGGGTGCATAGCTGGATGTAATCCGGCTGATCTACTGGGGTTTGTCAGGGAAATAGTGCGGTATCTTCTCTTAAGCGGACTGTAGAGAGGGAAATTGTTCTTTGTAGTACTAACTTTCTTATTTTCTGGGTTCAATCCACCTCATACTTCTTTTCTTTACTCTTCTCTTTTTCTACTTTTTTAATTTTCTATATGTTGAAATGATTCACAATGGACCGTACTGGTCTCCGAGTGGAAGTGTACCCTTGGGCACATAACCCTTCTTAACCTTACCTAACCTAAAACCGTAGAATGTATTAAAAATATACGTTCAACATCAAGACGATGTTACGAGCGCATACTTAAATAATATCAGTTCATTAAAAACTTTGTAAGATTTTTAAAGAAATCATATTTTTTATTAAATAATCTTGTAACGTTTAGATATACCAAAATAAAAGTTAATGTTATTAATGCAAAATTTAAAAAATTAGAAAAAATTCTCAATGAGATCCAGCAAAATGTTTAAAGAGGTATTATATTTTGGAACATAAAATGGGTAAAACTTCACCCAAAGACCGTATAAGGGTTAATATTTGGTTTTTAACGTTTTCTATAACGGATAAACTTTCATGTAAAGAACACAAAACAGAACGGATCAATCAAATTTTTAAAATCCAGTTTAAGAAGCCGGGAAAATAGCATTTTCGAATTGTTTTTATTATTATCTGTTTTATTCAGTTACATTAAATGTGTTTGCATTTTTGAAAGAAAATTTTAAATTCACGTTCATAAGGCGCAACCGTTTTGTATGAATTCTGTGAGTTCATTAATCTGTTCACTTCTCCCTATTTCTGGCAACCCTAATTTGTACAACAATTCAAATTTCAATTCTTGTATTTACTGTAGTAGTTACCAAGGCCCATCTATCAGGTCTGCTTACTTGTACAAAAACAAAATACGATTCTTTTTAGTTGTTAAAAATTTACTACCACATATACAAAGCAAAAGGAAAAAACGTGTATGTGTGGCATACCATAAACGTATACATGCACATGTAAACAACTTTTGACAACTAAAAAGAACATAAACAATGATCATCAGGCTTCTTGCACAGACCTTTTCAATGGGCCTTGGTAGTTACTTTAATATATTTTAATCGTTTATTCAATTTAATAATTGTTTTTGAATACAAAGGCTAAAAATTAGCAATGCTATGATAATAGTTTAATTCTCTATTATGAATTTTTTCTTTTAGATTTCAAAATATCAGGTCTGATCTGAAAATCACGTGATTTCAAATCACATGTGCTTTTGACGAATTATACGGTGCGATCGTGCCTGGTCGCTCGGTGTAGGAATGCTCTTGGTGGACTCATGGAGGCATTGTTGGGTACCAGGACACTGCATGGTTGAGGGAAATGAGGTGGCGGACGAACTCGCGAGAAAGGGTTCGAGTCTGGACTTAGTGGTAAGGGACAGGGGGGTAAAGCCTCCCCTATGTTACTACGTGATGACGTTAACCGATCCTGGGGGGACAGAGTGGATTGCAGGGTGTCTAGGGCATTATGGCCCGGATTGGACGCGGGGGCAACCAGGGTTCTACTGGGATTGGATAGGAGTAGTCTTAGAACGCTTATAGGGTTCTTGACGGGTCATTGTCCGGTCAGGGCTTTTGTGGGCAGATGGGACAACGCCATACCGGACGTCTGCAGATTGTGCAAGGATTCGGAGGAGCTGGAGACGATCGAGCATGTACTTTGCCATTGTCCCAGGATGCAGGGTCTCAGACAGAAGTGGCTGGGAAATAGGTTTCACGACGAACTGGGGTGCATCGCTGGATGTAGTCCGGCTGATCTACTGGGGTTTGTCAGGGAAATAGTGCGGTTGTTTCTGTTGAGGGGACAGTAGAGATGGAATTTGTTCTTCACTATACCTATTAACTTTCCTATATTCTATACTCTATCAACCTCATACTTCTTTTCTTAACCTTTCTCTTTTTCTATCTTCTTTATCTATTCTTTATCATGTTGAAGGGATTCACAATGGACCGTACTGGTCTCCGAGTGGAAGTGTGCCCTTGGGCACATAACCCTTCTGAACCTAACCTAACCATACTCTATCCACCTCATACTTCTTTTCTTATCCTTTCTCTTTTTCTATCTTCTTTATCTATTTTTCTTCATGTTGAAGGGATTCACAATGGACCGTACTGGTCTCTGAGTGGAAGTGTGCCCTTAGGCACATAACCCTTCTGAACCTAACCTAACCTAAAATCACACGTGCGATTTTGTGGTGTTCTGTAAATCACACCGTTTTTGTGTTTTTCTGTGTGATTTTCAATTGTCGAAAGCACAAGCACACACAACAAAACAATAGCTCATATTTAACGCTTTTTATGCTATTTTCCGACAATTTATTTTTTGTTTAACCGATTAAGCGATTTTAAATTAGTTTTAGGGTTGTTTAAAATTTTGTATTTTTTTGCGAATTGTAGCCATGTTCGCGATAGAAGCGATTTGTTCCTGCAAGTTTTCTGATTCTTTACAGCTTTAACGACTTATATTAAAAAGTAGACTCTGCTATCATGCTGCTGTTAGAGCCCATTTACATTATACGATTTTTGTCGTTGCGATTCTTACCTTATTGATGAGAGGGGAGAGAGGAATTAAAAGAGGTACACAAGCGAGTGTACTCTTCGATTCATTTTGTTCGCTCATTCGTTCTCTCATTGTTCTCTCATTTGACGAAAAATGTATTGAAGTTCGGTTGCAAAATAAAAAGTCGTTACGACAAAAATCGTACAATGTAAACATCAGACCGACTTCAAAGAGGAAACGACAATAATCGCAACGACAAAAATCGTATAATGTGAATTGGGACTTAGCAACATTTTTGCGAATTTCCGCTAATTTAGAAATTTTTACCGAATTTTTGCCATTCCTTATGGTTTAAGGGAGTTTTAATCAATGTTATGGCTTGTTTGAAATATAAACATTTTTCGCGAATTTTCGCTATTTTGCAAATTTGTTTTTTCTTATTTTCCGACATTTTGTTTTTTTAATCCATTTAGCGATTTCAAATAAATTTTAGGGTTAGTTTTTTTTTCGCGAATTTTAGCCATTTGAGAGATAGTAGCGATTTATTCCTGTGATGCTTTACAGCTTTTACGATTTTTAATAAATATAAGACTTTGCTTTCATGTCGCTGTTAGCAAAAAAGCGAACTTTAATTCAATAAAAAAAAACGTGAGGGGAAAAATGAAAAAAAGTTTTGATTTTAAACTATATTTTCTTTTAATCTTACCACTTTGAGGCCAGCCTTGTTCCACTGTAACCAAGTGATGAGTCTTTTTTATGGAATTAAAAATGGTTTCTACATCCAAGGGACGAATTGAACGCAAGTTAATGACTTCCGCATCAATACCTTTAAAACAAATATAAAAAATTTAATTTAGAATAAAATAAATTTTCAATATTATAAGTCACCTTTCTTTGCCAATTCGGCAGCAGCTTGAAGACTGATTTCTACAGCTCTGGAATGAGCCACAATAGTTACATGTTTGCCTGGTTTCATGATTTTTGCCTTGCCAATGGGCAATACGAAGTCCTTATCCAAAACTTTTGGATCAATGGCATAAGATGTGCCATACAAGACCTCGTTTTCTAAAAATACAACTGGATCGGGATCGCGGATGGCAGCTTTAAGCAGACCTCTACAATCTTCGGCGTCATAAGGTGATATTACCTTAAGACCGGGACAATGAGCATACCAAGCAGCAAAACATTGTGAATGCTGAGCAGCTACACCCATCGCAGCACCATTAGGGCCACGGAACACTATTGGTACATTAACTCTACCGGCAGACATGTAAAAGGTTTTGGCGGCTGAGTTGATGACCTTAAGAAATATAATTATATTTAAGATAATTTTGATAAAAGGACATTCTTAACTGGACACAGGAAATACCAACATTACTTTTGTTAAATTAAAAGTCATTGCATCTAATTTTCATATTTTTTAAAAATAAACTTTATTTTACAAATTTTTATCAACTAATTAGTTAAAGCACACACGCTTTACTTTAACCCCAATTTTTCCTTAATTATAAAAGCAGGCAAACGACGTCCCTTCCAGTAACGTGGCAGTGGTGTTTCTTTAGCTTGCTGCAATTTATCCGTCACATATTTTGCAGCATTAAATGTTTCAGCTTCTTTTATTTGTGCTATCAATTTAGCTTGGAATGCCTTCTCTTTGCGCATTTCTCTACGCTGGCGTACTTTGGCCCATTCAAATTTCATCTTACGACGCAATTTCTTCAACTTGTGCTTCTTCATTTTGCGACGTCTAATCACTATCATACGAGCCGCTTCCATTTTTTCTTTTTTGTTGTCAGCTGGTTCTCGTTTTTGATTAATTTCATTCATAATATCACCAATTTCATCTAGCCAATTCGATTTAGTAGGTTCACCAATTTGTTTTTTGTTTAAAAAATCTCCTATAGGTAAATAATTGATTTGATGTCTAATGCCAGCATAAACGGGTTTGGTTGAGTTAGGCCGGGTAAAATCATTATGAGAGTGCATGTGACGCATTGACAATGATGTTTTAGCAGTAGGTTTCAAAAGAGAGCCCTGTTTGTGTGTATACAAATATAATAGGATAATATGGGTCAATTTTATAAAAAGTAAAATTAAAGATTTTTTGAAAATAATTTAAAAATCAAAAAGTTAATTTTGTTTATCTAGGAATTATTGTATTTTCATTTAAGTTATTAATAGATGTTAAATCAGTGTTACAATTTTTCCTTTTTTTTACAAAGATTTAACCCATATTATCCCATTATGGTTTTAGTTGTACCCAAATTTTGAGCAGAATAAAAAGTTTTAATGTAATATGGTTGGTATTTCCCGATCACTTAGGGTTAATCTTTTTTTCATCAATTGCAAAATTACTAATTTTATATATGTACATAGTGTGTTGATTCTGAGATAATATGAGTTAAAGTTCTACTTAATCTAGCTTATATATTTTTTAAATAACTTTATCAGATTTATTTTGTACTAATGTGAATACTTGTATTAAAAAAACAAAAAAAAAAATTGTTATATTTATACATAATATGTAACATAAAGTCACTAAAAATATTATTCCACATATTCAACGAAAATATTCAGATCTGTAATAGTAATTTAAGATATTGAACTTTAATACAAATCAATTTAAATGTTTTATATGGTCTTAAAATATCAGTGGATTTCACGGTTTGCTATTGTAGACCTTGTAGATCTTGATGTAACATTTACAGACGTATTCATAATGAAAATTTGGCATGAAGTTAGCACAAAATTTATTCATAATACACAACCAAACTCTGGGGGGTTACCGCGTATTTCGATTCGAAAATAACAATTTACGAGTGCGAACAATTTGTACTGTGTATTTTTCTTGTAAGTATTTTTAAACATAAAGGTGGTTTTAATCACGCATATTGATGCCAAACAATCGTCATAACACTATTCCATCCTTTTATTTAAAAAATCGTCAATCGTCATTTTACAGTATTTTCTCAAAAAATCGTCAAAATGACGAATAATCGTCACATCTAACAACCCTGTATACGAAGTAAAATGCAAAGGAAATATAGAACAAAACTGTGATATGATTTATATAGAAGGGCGACGGAGGTGATACTGGAACACATCGTGGGTGGATCTGTGGTGATAATTTACGTCGATAGTCAGGCGGCGCTTAGGGCATTGACAAATTATACGGTGCGATCGTGCCTGGTCGCTCGGTGTAGGAATGCTCTTGGTGAACTCATGGAGGCATTCAATGTGAGGCTGTGTTGGGTACCTGAATACTGCATGGTTGAGGGAAATGAGGTGGCGGACGACCTCGCGAGAGGGGTTTCGAATCTGGACTTAGTGGTAAGTGACAGGGGGGTAAAGCCTCCCCTATGTTACTACTATGGTGTGGTACGGGAGAAATTCCGTGATGACGTTAACCGGTCCTGGAGGGACAGAGTGGATTGCAGGGTGTCTAGGAAATTATGGCCCAGATTGGACGCGGAGGCAACCAGGGTTCTACTGGGATTGGATGGGAGTAGTCTTAGAACGCGTATAGGGATCTTGACGGGTCATTGTCCTGTCAGGGCTTTTGCGGGCAGATGGGACACCCCCATACCGGACTTCTGCAGATTGTGCGAGGAGCTGGAGACGATTAAGCGTGTATTTTGCCATTGTCCCAGGATGTAGGGTCTCAGACAGAAGTGCATCGCTGGATGTAGTCCGGCTGATCTACTGGGGCTTGTCAGGGAAATAGTGCGGTTGTTTCTGTTGAGGGGACAGTGGAGAGGGAATTTGTTCTTCATTGTACCTACTAACTTTCTTATTTTCTAGACTCTATCCACCTCATACATACTTCTTTTCTAAACCTTTCTTCTTTTCTAAACCTTTCTCTTTTTCTATCTTCTTTATCTATCTTTCTATATGTTGAAGGGATTCACAATGGACCGTACTGGTCTCCGAGTGGAAGTGTGCCCTTGGGCACATAACCCTTCTGAACCTAACCTAACCTATATAGGTACAACCAAGGTACATTACCACAAGGTAGACTCATTCTATAAAAAGAACCGAGTTTTTTTTTTAAATAAAAAATCTTTTTAATGTAAATAAACTTTCGTATATAAAATATTAATAAAAAAAGCAAAACTCAAAACTTTTATCTTACTTTTATTAACAACTTATACGGTGTAAAGGGTCCTAATGTAAAGGGTCCATTTTTGTTAATTGTGTTAAAGGTCCTTAATAAACTTGTTATTTTTCTTGAGTGAGTTTTTTAAAAAGAAGAATTAAAAAAAGAATCTAAAACCGTTGACAATACATATAATTTTTGCTTTTTTAAAGACAATTTTCAATCAAATTTTTCTTCACAACAATAAGTAAATTTAAAGACAATATAATAAAGTTTGGGAAAAAGAATGCTGGGCTATTGGTAATTATTTATGATTCACCGATGTATTAAATAAATGATAACGGATACATGTATCTTAATTGTTGATTTTAAGGATGGCTAAACCGATTGTACAAGCTCCAAATTCTTATAAATTGGCTCATTGGTCTTCAAAAACATATTTTTCTGATTGTAATTCCTCACTGGAATCGCATAAAAAACATGCCGACACCAGTCGCTTCAAACAAAACAAAATAAATCTTTTTACTAATAATTTTTATTTGGAGATTTCTTATTAAAATTTTTCTTACTTTAAAAAAAAAAATTTTAAATTTGGCCAGAAAAAAAACAGCAAAAATATTAAATTTTTAAGGTTTTGTTTTTTAATTTTGAGATTTTTGAGGAGTTTGTTTTAATTTTTTTGGGGACAAGGGAAAAAGTACCTGGCAGCCGTGTTTCAACGCAACCTGAAAATGAATTCGGCATATGCAGAACACATAAGTACAAAATTTGTTTTATTCAATTATAAAATAATAAAAAAATGGTCCTATTTTTAAAAACTTTATTATAGCTTATGTAGCCATATAAATATGAATCTATCTATGTTTTAAATTACATTAAAATCGGCTTGACAGTATGTGAGAAGCAGAAATCGCCACCTAACTCCCCTTGTGATCCTATTTTTTAAAAACGGCATAGATCATGTATGCATATAAATGTGGATCTATCTATGTTTTAAATTTCATTAAAATCGGTTTTATAGTTTCTGGGAGGCAGAAATTGCCCCTATCTCCTCTCGAGGTCTTACGATTCGGCCCATTTTCAATAGGCTTGGTAGCCAATACGAACGTACAAGCCAAATTTTATTAAATTATCTCCAAAATTGCGACCTGTACTTTACGCACAAGGTTACATGGACAACCAGCCAGCCGGACGGACATCGTTAGATCGACTCAGAAAGTAATTCTGATCCGATCTGTATACTTTAAGGTGTTACACTATTGTGGTGTGGGTATAAAAAGGGTGGTCGATTATTCGAGATTTTTTGGAAACCGGCTTTCGAATATTTCGACTATATTAATACGTGAAATTAAATTTCTTTCTTTTTCTTTTCCGGATGCACGTGATAATTATTAATTTTTTTTTATAATATTGAACAAGGATCTGAGTGAATAACCTATTAGATGAAAAATTTTGGTATGTACTTTTTGTTTTTATCTGGCACTTTTTGCATTTTTGTTAATATTCGACCTATAACCCCCCGTTTCCACATGAAAGTGCAAATTCGAAAAACTCAATACAATTACACTTTTCATTAACATTCACACAATTTTTTACATTCAACCAATCGGCTGTTTCCTCGATTTTTCGTTGATAATACGGTTAGGCGAACACTAGTTTAAATTAAACCAACCAAATTGTTTAACAATAAACAGCTGTTTTTCACAAGCTGGCAAACGTTTGGCAGCTTGTTAACAACAGCCGTATTGATAACAAAAAGTTAGCCACAGTCTGTACACTACGTACAACGAGCTGCTAACTAGAATGCCGATTAAGCTTAGCAGCTTGTAGGCACAGAGTTAATTCATAACGAACTTTTCTCCATCTGCCAACTTTTAATAAACCAACTCTGAATTTTTATGATGCCACATTGTATTACTTAAAAATGCAACACGTTTTGCATTAATCATCGCAGAATTTGTAATTTATTTTTCGTTTTTCCCTTCACATACATATATAAATTTTTAAAAGTTTTTAAAATTTAAATATATTAAGTAAAAGAAAGCAAATTAAACAAAATCAGTTAATTAAAAGAAACCAACAAAATTGTTTGACATTAAACGGTTGTTTTTTACAAGTTGACAAGCGTTCGGCCGCTCGTTAGCAAGAGTTTAGCAAATTGTTAGCCAGTGTTTGGTAAGTATATTATAAATAAACTTTGTGCTAACTTCATGCCAAATTTTCATTATGAATACGGCTCTTGTTAAATATGTAATATAAAATTTTAAAAATTAAAATTCCATAAAATATATTTAATAAATAAATTCAATTTAGGGCCATTATTACAACTTGCCAATAGTTAAAAGTCGGATTTTGTTGGACCGATAAATAGCTTTGCATTATTACAACTTCCATTTTTTATTGCTGTTATTTTCAATAATAATAATATTTAATATATGAAAACATAATAAATGAAGGTTTTATAATGCAAAGCTATTTATCGGTCCGACAAAATCCGACTTTTAAATATTGGCAAGTTGTAATAATGGCCCTTAATGGATTATATTTTCTTACGTATAATTAAATTTTTTTCTTTATGCGTTAAGAGAGTTGCCAATTTTGAAAGATAATTTCTCAAACTATTCTGTAATACTAATATTGTCCCCAAATGGACAATTTACATTGAAGATATAAGGAAATATATCCAAATTTAAAGGCCCATAACTCGGGATATACCTATAGGTTTGCTCCAAAAAATTCTTTTACTTCGAACTCAAAGGGCGGTCTGTGTACTCTCAGTTGAAATGGTTGGCCACATTCCATTAATTGTGGCAAAATATACTTTGATATAAATATCTTCATATACAAACATATATACTAAGAATATTTCTTCCACAAAAAAAAAAATCAAACAAAAACAGCAAAGAAGCGTTTTTAGTAGTAAAATTTATGGTTCAATATCTCTAACTTGGGTAATCAAGATTTAAGCCAATCAATATTTTTAACTTTTTTAAATGACCTTAAAAAATACATATGTATGATAACTGTCACAATTTATAAACTTTTCTTATACAGTCATGTTCTGGAATGACATTTTAAAAACGATTCGGTACTCAAAGTTCATAATTATCAGATATGTGATGAAAATCAATCGATTTTCAAACGAGCGTTTTTAAAAGGTGTGTTGAATTTGGAGCAATATTAAAATCCGTTTCTGAATTAACAATTGAAAAAGATTCCAATGCAAATTTGTTCAATAAACCTTTTATATATCAAAAATATTTTTTATGAACATGGGGGTTAATTTTTTTTATTTAAATACAGCTCAGTCATCATAAATAATATAAAATTTAAAAGAATATAGGTACATATACATACATACATACATAAAATAGAGGAAAATGTATGTATAAGAAATCAATGTTTAAAGAAACCATATTATTGGTTTAAATCGTTGCGTTTTTAAAATAGATTGTCATCACATACTTTAAGGGCCACTAACTAATCTTTATCAGAACCACTTTTAAAATTTTAAATCTCTATCGATTTCAATTTCACTCGATTTCGATATCTAAAACATAAACTATAATCATAATTTAATTTTCTTATATTTTACTCACATGGTCAATAGCCTGCATTGAGAAATTGAACGTCATGAACTCGCAAACGGGACGTAAACCTGCCATAGCAGCACCAACAGCAATACCGGCGAACCCCATTTCAGTAATTGGAGTGTCGATAACACGTTTGTCACCATATTTTTTCCACAATCCACGGGATACCTAAAAAATTATTAAACATATAAACAAAAAATTAAGAATTTTATAACAATTTAATAAAATTTTGATATTTTTAGTTAGGCTTGAGTTTATCAAATTTAATTTTCACTAAATTATTTTTACTGCAGGAAGGCATTTTACAACTTGGAATTTTATTAAAATTTATTGATAGTTTTCTTGGCTGAGCTGGGGCTGGACAAAAACGTAATTAACAAATGTATTCAGGTTTCCAAGACAAAGTCTGACAGAAAGAATACGAAAAACAGAGGAAAGGGTAGAACTCAAAGAATTCTGATGAAAGAATTTGGTGATTCTTGAAACAAGTAAATTTAACCAAGGTTCGAGCCACAGCTCAGCGAAGAAAATTATAAATAAATTTTAATAAAATTCCAAGTTGTAAAATTCCTTTATTCAGTAAAAATAATTTAATGAAAATTAAATTTGATGAACTGAAGCTTAACTAAAAATATCAAAATTAAAATTTACTAAAAATCACAATTGTTCTTAATTTAATAAAATTTAAAAATTCATAACGTGACGCCACAGTTGTTATTTTATTGCAAGCAATCTTGTTTTCTGTTCTAATGACCTTAAAAATTATACTTTTCGAACATTTTCCCAATCACATATTAGCTCTGTTTCTTTACTCTACTTTGGGATCCCTCGGGATCCCAATTTGCACGAAAAGCGTTCCCGTACTTTTAATTTGTGTAAATGAGAGCGGATATGAGAGAATAAAATTCTTCTTCTTCTTGCACGAAACAGCCCAGACTTTTTCTTCGTGCAAATTGTGTAAATTGTCAAACAGCTGTAAAACATAAACAAAACCAAAAAAAAAAGGAAAAAAGTTCATGATTCAAATTCTGGAAAAAGTGTTCTGGAATGTACTTAAATAAAAAGTTTTGTACTGAATTATTAGGGACACATAATGTTAGTTATTGTAAAAGTGTTTGTTTTGTTTTATTTTTAGTAAAAGTAGTTTAATTCTAGAGCCAATATAAAATGTTTCAAAAGTGGCGCAATTTTTGTTGGTTTTTGAAGACTGTCAAAACCACAGAATTTTTATTTCGTGCTTAAAATTTTGTTTTTTCTGTTCCCGTACTTTCGTGTAATGTTGTCTTTTTATGAGAGAAATTTATGCTTGCTCTCATTAGCACGAACTTTACCCAAAAAGTAAAGAAACAGAGCTAATATCAGTGATAGTAAAATATTTATTCTAACCTATTTTGTCTCAAGTAATTTACAAATTATAACCACCTCTGCTTGTTTCTTCCTTTACTTGGTCCACTTTTTTAATGAAAGATAAAGAATAAAAACTAGAGCCTAACAAACCATATGAATGCATTTTAAGTATGTTTGTTTGATTGTTTCTCCTTCTACACATATTCTAACCGTAAGTTTACGTAACCATTTCAATTTTTAAATTTTTTATTAATAAAATTCACCTTATATGCACCATCGTATTGGGCCACCTCCTCGCCCAAAATAAAGACACGTTCATCGCGTGCCATTTCTTCATCCAAAGCACTGTTTAAGGCATCTCTGACGGTCATTTGTTGTGCAGCCAGTGATCTGGATGCGGTGGTCGATAAACCACGGCGAGCAACGCTCATAACCATTTTCATAGGCTTCATCATTTTGTCGAACAAAATGCTTCGTTGGTGTTGTATGTGGGAAAAAAAAAGTAACTGCAATTAAAAACCGCGTTTTTTTATTAAAACTAATTTATTTAAAATGTAATTGTGTAATTTCTTCGCAATTCACTGAAAATTTTTTATACTTTTCTGCAAATTTTTACACTACCGTACCGTTTTACCTTGTGGTGCCGCCGTCGTTTGCTTGAAAAAATGTCAATGAATGTCGAAATGACTTTTGAGTTCTGCGTTGCCAGAATAATTTGTAAAAAATCGTCAAAAGCCCGCAGCCACACATTCAAGAAATCTCGTTCAAGTTGTTTACACAAACCAACACAATCTTTGTTTGAACAGACATCCGTGGCACAGGCTTCATACATATTGGTAATCAATTACATTTTGAAAATGCCCCCGATGTAGCATTTATCAAAGTTATTTTTTAAAAAATTCTTTTGATTTTTTAGCACATTATTTTAATATAAGCACCCTACAAGAAGACTACCGGTCATTTTACTAGTTATATGACCGGTAGTGTTGACCAATATAGTGTTATAGGAATAGTAATTTTTTTTGTTTTGGCTATGCATTTCTTGTAGGGCACATTTGCTTTTAAAGATATATATTTTTGAAAGGAAACAAAAAAATTAATATGTGGTTGAGGATCGGTCTATAATTAATAATATGCCCCATATAAATTCCACTCTCGAAAAACACATTATTACGACTAAAACCGTAACAAATAACGCTATTATATTATAATTTGGTCAGTCATAGTTTTATTAGACTATTAATCACTTTGTCAAATTTCGTGAAGATCGGTCCATAATTAACCATAGGCCTCATATAAAGCCTACTCTTGGAAAAAACTACAGAAAGTGTAAAACCGTAACGAATAACGCTTTTATAATTAAATTAAGTCAGTCAAAGTTTTATAAAACTAAAAATCAATTTGGCAAATTTCTAAGATCGGCCCAAAATTAACCATAAGTTCCATAAAAAGCCCTCTCCGGAAAAATTCTAACTGTAAAGCGGCTCATACACTTGCAATAAAATTGTTAAATTTTACGTATTGTACAATTATATCACCATGTGTTTGTAATATTCGTAGGTATCACAATATATTGGCAACAATCAAGACTTTTGATTTTTATTGCACAACGAAAAGAGAGTGAAATGCGTTGGCAACTTTGTACAATGCTGTTTATGTTATTCCTACGGGTTATGTTCACTTTTTTATTGAATAAACGAAACCATTGTGCGACTTATTGCATAATATAGGGCAAAAATGGAAATAATATGGGGAATATCATATAAAATAATATTGCAAGTGTATGGACCACTTAAGTGGAGGGTATATTGCAGTAAATGTCAAAATTATATTATCTTTAATGTAGAGAGCACTTTTATGTACACATTTATTGCCAGCAATTTATTGCTAATCAATTTTCGTTGATAGTTATTGCTAAGTGCCGGTTCACACAAGTCAAGTCAAGTCTTGAGCTTTTAAGAGAGAAGGGAAAAGAGAATGAAATTTCTTTTCCCCTCTCTCCTAAAAACTCAAGACTTGACGAGTCAAACTTGACGTGTGTGAACCGGCACTAACAAAAAACGTCAAATTTGATTGTCAATTGAAAAAGAAACAAAAAGAAAAAAATAAAAGCAAATTTTGTGGAAAAGAAATAACAGGTTTGTATTATTTAAGTTGAATCTTAATAACAGTTTAAATTTTGTGCAAGAAGTAAAACTGACTTCAAGTTTCAATATAAAACATATCTCGACCTAAGTTATTTTTTACAAAAAATCTATCGTGCAGTTTACATTTAAAATTAATCCAAATATTAGTTATCGTTTTTTTCTAGAAAAAAATTATTATTCCGTGCGGTAACCACCCGACGATATGACAATGACAAATACAAATCACGAAAAAAATTTGAAATCCCTTACGACTTCATTGTTTTTTTTTTTAAATTTTGCTAAGCATAAATGTGCGGTTTCTACAATACAAGTGATTGAACGTGTAGTAGAATATATATGAAAAGCAAGGGTTGTATTTTAACAAGAGCATGTTCGTTGATAGTGTGAATAAAAACTCTGATGTTAAATCTGACTTCATCTGGTTTTAATGGTTTTTCTAAAATAACATTTTGTCGTTTTGTGCACCATATCAAATTTTATTTCCTATTAGGATGTTTTCTTTAACGTGGAGCAAAGTAAGTCTATGGCAAAAACAATGAAGTTGAAAGTTAATAGAGATTTATAAGGACAGGTTGGTATGTTTTAGAATGGTGTTTATTTCTAAACTCTCTCCTATAAGCGCCGAAGTGCAGATGCAACATAATATGGAAAGAAAATATATGTTAGCTAGCGCAAATCAATATTCAACAATTAGTTTTGTTGTTGGATCCATATTCATCTCAGGTTTCACGTTGTGTCCAATAAATTTTAACTATTGTGGCGGTTTATTTTGAACTATGATATTTATTATTCGAATGGCGCAAAGCTATAGTAAAGTATAATTTTGTTATTTTTGTATGCAAAATTTGCTCCATATGCAAAAAATTGTCATGTATAATAATGTTCAATGAATTTAAAAAATGTGGATGTAGACCAAAGTCGGTGCTGAATATCGCAGATTCTATACGAGATATCAAAAGATGGAATTTGGAATATGAAAGAAAACATTGATGCCATATATAATCCATTCCTAACACATTTCTTTCAAAAATGGCGTTTAGGCTAAAACAATAATCACCTGACGATATGTAATTAGGGTAGCCAGGCGTAATTTTTTCAGCAGTATGCGTACTTTTTTGTCAATGTACTTTTGCCGGCATAGTCCCTAAAAAAGTACGCTAAAATACTTGTTTTGCCTTTTGCACTTTTATAAGTACTTTTTTCTATTAAGTCTGGGTTCACATTATGAAAGTTTTCTTTCAGAAAGTTTGAGTTTATTGGTGAGAGGGGAAGAGAATATGTCTACACTCCCAAATGAGTCTACCTTGTGTAAATATACCTTGGTTCCGGTTTTTTACCTTTGAACAATGAGTGAACGAGGAACGTGGAAACTTTTCTGTCGTCCTTTAAAACGTCAACAATCAATTATTTGTTATTGTTTGTTTTTATGTTGTGGCGTAACAACGTAAACAAACATAGACATGCATATGTAAGCAAAATATAAACAACTTTTGGCAGTTCAAAAGAATAAAAACAATGATCATCAGGCTTCTTACGCAGACCTGTTCAAAGGGCCTTGACAAATTCCAAATTTATAAGAAATGCTAGTTTTTTTTTTAATAAAGGCAACGGAAAAAAATATGTTTACATGTCCATGTTAAAATGTTTTGACATGTCAAAGATAGTTACCTTAACTGTCTAAAATGCTGATGTAAACGGTATATAAAGGGTCCGCCAAATAACTTTTTTTTTTTGAAAATGCTATAAAAAAAACCTACTGAATATTTTCTGAAATTTCTTTTTTTATTTGAAAGTACAATCCTTCCGGTTAATAATGGAAAATAATTTCATTAAAATGGCTGCCTCGGCTGGCCATGCAGTAGCCTACACGATCGGTCCAATTTTTAAGCACATTATCGATTGTGTGCAGCTGTATTTTACCAATGGCTTCACGAATATTATCCTTTAAAGCGTCAATTGTCTCTGGCTTGTCGGCTAAACACTTATCTTGGAAGGCACCCCACAAATAATAGTCCAACGGTGTCAAATCACAGCTCCGAGGTGGCCAAACGACATCAGCTCTGCGGCTGATAATGCGATCTTCAAAAACAGGGCGTAAAACATTGAGTTTAGCTTCGGCTGTGTGGCACGTAGCGCCGTTGCCAATATCCTCCTCTTCAATTTTTGTGAACAAAATTCGTACAACATGGCCCGATAACGATCGCCATTGACTGTAACGGCCACTCCTTGCTCATTTTCGAAGAAAAATTGCCCAAATATGCCTCTGGACCAAAATCCGCACCAAACAGTGAGCAAAATTTTCGTTTGCCTTTATAAATTGTTTTCTTGATGACATCTTGAAAGTAAATTGCCCAAAAATTTAATGCAGCCTTCGTCACAACTTTAAATTTTTGGAAATTTTGACAAACAGTGTATGTAAAACACTACCAAGAAAATCATTATTGTGTGGGTGCACTGTTAGGAGAGAATGCCATTTCTATTCCCCTCTCTCCAAAAACGCAAGACTTGATGAGTCAAACTTGACGTGTGTGAACCGGCACTAAGTTAGTTTTTTTGCCAACATACTATATTAATTGTAGATAACTTAATTGTAATTATTTTGTAGCTTTGTGTAAATAAAAAATATTCCAACTATAATTTAATTAAAATATGTATTTGGTTTTTATTTTAACCAACATAATTTGTACACGTTGTTTTTAACCCTAGAAAGATAATCTGCGTAAATTTAACGCATGCACTTTTGCACAATATTTCATTTATTTTTATTAGCTTGAATAAGTTGCTGTGCATTTCGGACACAATATATGTAAACTTATTTTAAATTGTGGCATTTTTTTTAATATAAATGTAAAAATCAAATCCATATTAGTTTGTTCTTAATTATTAAATAAATACAACAATAAAGCAGGTTTAAATAATGCGTAAATTTTACGTATGATTATCTTAAATGTATGTATGTCATGATATGATTATTGTTTAAGGGATAAAACCGTTATCTAATCAATTCAAAAGAAATTTTTCTTATCAGCTGTTGTGGGAATTTTTTGATATTAATATTTAATTGTGTGGCAACGCCTAATTTATATAATTTTGTTTGTTTTGCTTTTGTGGCCTTAGTAATACTGGATAATTTTTACGTGGGCCAAGATAGCGTCGACGAAATAGCGTCGAATTTGGGAATTTAAAAACCGGGAAAAAAATACCCAAATTATAGTGATTTACAGAATAAGAACAAAAAGTTAGCGTCGAATTTAGGAATTTAAAAAGGGGAAGTAAAAATAACTAATATTTTTAATAAAAATACAAAAAATAGTTAACACAAATTAAAATATACACTTTTAGGAACACAATCAGCGATGCGTGCAAAAAATCGTTCGGTCTGTTCCCGAGATATTTGGGTTCATCCAAAATGGTCAGTAAAAAGCGTTGCTGATTTATCCCATGGAACACAGGCTTTTGCACGGTATAAACTGTATATATTCTGAAAGTTAATAGTTTTCCGGACAAAAAGAGCGAATCGTGCAACAAATTGCCCATCCCGTTCCAGAGAAATCTGGGTTCATCCAAAATGGTCAGTAAAAAGCGTTGCTGATTTATCCCATGGAACACAGGCTTTTGCACGGTATAAACTGTATATATTCTGAAAGTTAATAGTTTTCCGGACAAAAAGAGCGAATCGTGCAACAAATTGCCCATCCCGTTCCAGAGAAATCTGGGTTCATCCAAAATGGTCAGTAAAAAGCGTTGCTGATTTATCCCATGGAACACAGGCTTTTGCACGGTATAAACTGTATATATTCTGAAAGTTAATAGTTTTCCGGACAAAAAGAGCTAATCGTGCAACAAATTGCCCATCCCGTTCCAGAGAAATCTGGGTTCATCCAAAATTGTCAGTAAAAAGCGTTGCTGATTTATCCCATGGAACACAGGCTTTTGCACGGTATAAACTGTATATATTCTGAAAGTTAATAGTTTTCCGGACAAAAAGAGCGAATCGTGCAACAAATTGCCCATCCCGTTCCAGAGAAATCTGGGTTCATCCAAAATGGTCAGTAAAAAGCGTTGCTGATTTATCCCATGGAACACAGGCTTTTGCACGGTATAAACTGTATATATTCTGAAAGTTAATAGTTTTCCGGACAAAAAGAGCGAATCGTGCAACAAATTGCCCATCCCGTTCCAGAGAAATCTGGGTTCATCCAAAATGGTCAGTAAAAAGCGTTGCTGATTTATCCCATGGAACACAGGCTTTTGCACGGTATAAACTGTATATATTCTGAAAGTTAATAGTTTTCCGGACAAAAAGAGCGAATCGTGCAACAAATTGCCCATCCCGTTCCAGAGAAATCTGGGTTCATCCAAAATGGTCAGTAAAAAGCGTTGCTGATTTATCCCATGGAACACAGGCTTTTGCACGGTATAAACTGTATATATTCTGAAAGTTAATAGTTTTCCGGACAAAAAGAGCGAATCGTGCAACAAATTGCCCATCCCGTTCCAGAGAAATCTGGGTTCATCCAAAATGGTCAGTAAAAAGCGTTGCTGATTTATCCCATGGAACACAGGCTTTTGCACGGTATAAACTGTATATATTCTGAAAGTTAATAGTTTTCCGGACAAAAAGAGCGAATCGTGCAACAAATTGCCCATCCCGTTCCAGAGAAATCTGGGTTCATCCAAAATGGTCAGTAAAAAGCGTTGCTGATTTATCCCATGGAACACAGGCTTTTGCACGGTATAAACTGTATATATTCTGAAAGTTAATAGTTTTCCGGACAAAAAGAGCGAATCGTGCAACAAATTGCCCATCCCGTTCCAGAGAAATCTGGGTTCATCCAAAATGGTCAGTAAAAAGCGTTGCTGATTTATCCCATGGAACACAGGCTTTTGCACGGTATAAACTGTATATATTCTGAAAGTTAATAGTTTTCCGGACAAAAAGAGCGAATCGTGCAACAAATTGCCCATCCCGTTCCAGAGAAATCTGGGTTCATCCAAAATGGTCAGTAAAAAGCGTTGCTGATTTATCCCATGGAACACAGGCTTTTGCACGGTATAAACTGTATATATTCTGAAAGTTAATAGTTTTCCGGACAAAAAGAGCGAATCGTGCAACAAATTGCCCATCCCGTTCCAGAGAAATCTGGGTTCATCCAAAATGGTCAGTAAAAAGCGTTGCTGATTTATCCCATGGAACACAGGCTTTTGCACGGTATAAACTGTATATATTCTGAAAGTTAATAGTTTTCCGGACAAAAAGAGCGAATCGTGCAACAAATTGCCCATCCCGTTCCAGAGAAATCTGGGTTCATCCAAAATGGTCAGTAAAAAGCGTTGCTGATTTATCCCATGGAACACAGGCTTTTGCACGGTATAAACTGTATATATTCTGAAAGTTAATAGTTTTCCGGACAAAAAGAGCGAATCGTGCAACAAATTGCCCATCCCGTTCCAGAGAAATCTGGGTTCATCCAAAATGGTCAGTAAAAAGCGTTGCTGATTTATCCCATGGAACACAGGCTTTTGCACGGTATAAACTGTATATATTCTGAAAGTTAATAGTTTTCCGGACAAAAAGAGCGAATCGTGCAACAAATTGCCCATCCCGTTCCAGAGAAATCTGGGTTCATCCAAAATGGTCAGTAAAAAGCGTTGCTGATTTATCCCATGGAACACAGGCTTTTGCACGGTATAAACTGTATATATTCTGAAAGTTAATAGTTTTCCGGACAAAAAGAGCGAATCGTGCAACAAATTGCCCATCCCGTTCCAGAGAAATCTGGGTTCATCCAAAATGGTCAGTAAAAAGCGTTGCTGATTTATCCCATGGAACACAGGCTTTTGCACGGTATAAACTGTATATATTCTGAAAGTTAATAGTTTTCCGGACAAAAAGAGCGAATCGTGCAACAAATTGCCCATCCCGTTCCAGAGAAATCTGGGTTCATCCAAAATGGTCAGTAAAAAGCGTTGCTGATTTATCCCATGGAACACAGGCTTTTGCACGGTATAAACTGTATATATTCTGAAAGTTAATAGTTTTCCGGACAAAAAGAGCGAATCGTGCAACAAATTGCCCATCCCGTTCCAGAGAAATCTGGGTTCATCCAAAATGGTCAGTAAAAAGCGTTGCTGATTTATCCCATGGAACACAGGCTTTTGCACGGTATAAACTGTATATATTCTGAAAGTTAATAGTTTTCCGGACAAAAAGAGCGAATCGTGCAACAAATTGCCCATCCCGTTCCAGAGAAATCTGGGTTCATCCAAAATGGTCAGTAAAAAGCGTTGCTGATTTATCCCATGGAACACAGGCTTTTGCACGGTATAAACTGTATATATTCTGAAAGTTAATAGTTTTCCGGACAAAAAGAGCGAATCGTGCAACAAATTGCCCATCCCGTTCCAGAGAAATCTGGGTTCATCCAAAATGGTCAGTAAAAAGCGTTGCTGATTTATCCCATGGAACACAGGCTTTTGCACGGTATAAACTGTATATATTCTGAAAGTTAATAGTTTTCCGGACAAAAAGAGCGAATCGTGCAACAAATTGCCCATCCCGTTCCAGAGAAATCTGGGTTCATCCAAAATGGTCAGTAAAAAGCGTTGCTGATTTATCCCATGGAACACAGGCTTTTGCACGGTATAAACTGTATATATTCTGAAAGTTAATAGTTTTCCGGACAAAAAGAGCGAATCGTGCAACAAATTGCCCATCCCGTTCCAGAGAAATCTGGGTTCATCCAAAATGGTCAGTAAAAAGCGTTGCTGATTTATCCCATGGAACACAGGCTTTTGCACGGTATAAACTGTATATATTCTGAAAGTTAATAGTTTTCCGGACAAAAAGAGCGAATCGTGCAACAAATTGCCCATCCCGTTCCAGAGAAATCTGGGTTCATCCAAAATGGTCAGTAAAAAGCGTTGCTGATTTATCCCATGGAACACAGGCTTTTGCACGGTATAAACTGTATATATTCTGAAAGTTAATAGTTTTCCGGACAAAAAGAGCGAATCGTGCAACAAATTGCCCATCCCGTTCCAGAGAAATCTGGGTTCATCCAAAATGGTCAGTAAAAAGCGTTGCTGATTTATCCCATGGAACACAGGCTTTTGCACGGTATAAACTGTATATATTCTGAAAGTTAATAGTTTTCCGGACAAAAAGAGCGAATCGTGCAACAAATTGCCCATCCCGTTCCAGAGAAATCTGGGTTCATCCAAAATGGTCAGTAAAAAGCGTTGCTGATTTATCCCATGGAACACAGGCTTTTGCACGGTATAAACTGTATATATTCTGAAAGTTAATAGTTTTCCGGACAAAAAGAGCGAATCGTGCAACAAATTGCCCATCCCGTTCCAGAGAAATCTGGGTTCATCCAAAATGGTCAGTAAAAAGCGTTGCTGATTTATCCCATGGAACACAGGCTTTTGCACGGTATAAACTGTATATATTCTGAAAGTTAATAGTTTTCCGGACAAAAAGAGCGAATCGTGCAACAAATTGCCCATCCCGTTCCAGAGAAATCTGGGTTCATCCAAAATGGTCAGTAAAAAGCGTTGCTGATTTATCCCATGGAACACAGGCTTTTGCACGGTATAAACTGTATATATTCTGAAAGTTAATAGTTTTCCGGACAAAAAGAGCGAATCGTGCAACAAATTGCCCATCCCGTTCCAGAGAAATCTGGGTTCATCCAAAATGGTCAGTAAAAAGCGTTGCTGATTTATCCCATGGAACACAGGCTTTTGCACGGTATAAACTGTATATATTCTGAAAGTTAATAGTTTTCCGGACAAAAAGAGCGAATCGTGCAACAAATTGCCCATCCCGTTCCAGAGAAATCTGGGTTCATCCAAAATGGTCAGTAAAAAGCGTTGCTGATTTATCCCATGGAACACAGGCTTTTGCACGGTATAAACTGTATATATTCTGAAAGTTAATAGTTTTCCGGACAAAAAGAGCGAATCGTGCAACAAATTGCCCATCCCGTTCCAGAGAAATCTGGGTTCATCCAAAATGGTCAGTAAAAAGCGTTGCTGATTTATCCCATGGAACACAGGCTTTTGCACGGTATAAACTGTATATATTCTGAAAGTTAATACCTTTCCGGACAAAAAGAGCGAATCGTGCAACAAATTGCCCATCCCGTTCCTGAGAAATCTGGGTTCATCCAAAATGGTCAGTAAAAAGCGTTGCTGATTTATCCCATGGAACACAGGCTTTTGCACGGTATAAACTGTATATATTCTGAAAGTTAATAGTTTTCCGGACAAAAAGAGCGAATCGTGCAACAAATTGCCCATCCCGTTCCAGAGAAATCTGGGTTCATCCAAAATGGTCAGTAAAAAGCGTTGCTGATTTATCCCATGGAACACAGGCTTTTGCACGGTATAAACTGGAACGGGATGGGCAATTTGTTGCACGATTCGCTCTTTTTGTCCGGAAAACTATTAACTTTCAGAATATATACAGTTTATACCGTGCAAAAGCCTGTGTTCCATGGGATAAATCAGCAACGCTTTTTACTGACCATTTTGGATGAACCCAGATTTCTCTGGAACGGGATGGGCAATTTGTTGCACGATTCGCTCTTTTTGTCCGGAAAACTATTAACTTTCAGAATATATACAGTTTATACCGTGCAAAAGCCTGTGTTCCATGGGATAAATCAGCAACGCTTTTTACTGACCATTTTGGATGAACCCAGATTTCTCTGGAACGGGATGGGCAATTTGTTGCACGATTCGCTCTTTTTGTCCGGAAAACTATTAACTTTCAGAATATATACAGTTTATACCGTGCAAAAGCCTGTGTTCCATGGGATAAATCAGCAACGCTTTTTACTGACCATTTTGGATGAACCCAGATTTCTCTGGAACGGGATGGGCTATTTGTTGCACGATTCGCTCTTTTTGTCCGGAAAACTATTAACTTTCAGAATATATACAGTTTATACCGTGCAAAAGCCTGTGTTCCATGGGATAAATCATCAACGCTTTTTACTGACCATTTTGGATGAACCCAGATTTCTCTGGAACGGGATGGGCAATTTGTTGCACGATTCGCTCTTTTTGTCCGGAAAACTATTAACTTTCACAATATATACAGTTTATACCGTGCAAAAGCCTGTGTTCCATGGGATAAATCAGCAACGCTTTTTACTGACCATTTTGGATGAACCCAGATTTCTCAGGAACGGGATGGGCAATTTTTTGCACGATTCGCTCTTTTTGTCCGGAAAACTATTAACTTTCAGAATATATACAGTTTATACCGTGCAAAAGCCTGTGTTCCATGGGATAAATCAGCAACGCTTTTTACTGACCATTTTGGATGAACCCAGATTTCTCTGGAACGGGATGGGCAATTTGTTGCACGATTCGCTCTTTTTGTCCGGAAAACTATTAACTTTCAGAATATATACAGTTTATACCGTGCAAAAGCCTGTGTTCCATGGGATAAATCAGCAACGCTTTTTACTGACCATCTTGGATGAACCCAGATTTCTCTGGAACGGGATGGGCAATTTGTTGCACGATTCGCTCTTTTTGTCCGGAAAACTATTAACTTTCAGAATATATACAGTTTATACCGTGCAAAAGCCTGTGTTCCATGGGATAAATCAGCAACGCTTTTTACTGACCATTTTGGATGAACCCAGATTTCTCTGGAACGGGATGGGCAATTTGTTGCACGATTCGCTCTTTTTGTCCGGAAAACTATTAACTTTCAGAATATACACAGTTTATACCGTGCAAAAGCCTGTGTTCCATGGGATAAATCAGCAACGCTTTTTACTGACCATTTTGGATGAACCCAGATTTCTCAGGAACGGGATGGGCAATTTTTTGCACGATTCGCTCTTTTTGTCCGGAAAACTATTAACTTTCAGAATATATACAGTTTATACCGTGCAAAAGCCTGTGTTCCATGGGATAAATCAGCAACGCTTTTTACTGACCATTTTGGATGAACCCAGATTTCTCTGGAACGGGATGGGCAATTTGTTGCACGATTCGCTCTTTTTGTCCGGAAAACTATTAACTTTCAGAATATATACAGTTTATACCGTGCAAAAGCCTGTGTTCCATGGGATAAATCAGCAACGCTTTTTACTGACCATTTTGGATGAACCCAGATTTCTCTGGAACGGGATGGGCAATTTGTTGCACGATTCGCTCTTTTTGTCCGGAAAACTATTAACTTTCACAATATATACAGTTTATACCGTGCAAAAGCCTGTGTTCCATGGGATAAATCAGCAACGCGTTTTACTGACCATTTTGGATGAACCCAGATTTCTCAGGAACGGGATGGGCAATTTTTTGCACGATTCGCTCTTTTTGTCCGGAAAACTATTAACTTTCAGAATATATACAGTTTATACCGTGCAAAAGCCTGTGTCCATGGGATAAATCAGCAACGCTTTTTACTGACCATTTTGGATGAACCCAGATTTCTCTGGAACGGGATGGGCAATTTGTTGCACGATTCGCTCTTTTTGTCCGGAAAACTATTAACTTTCAGAATATATACAGTTTATACCGTGCAAAAGCCTGTGTTCCATGGGATAAATCAGCAACGCTTTTTACTGACCATTTTGGATGAACCCAGATTTCTCAGGAACGGGATGGGCAATTTGTTGCACGATTCGCTCTTTTTGTCCGGAAAGGTATTAACTTTCAGAATATATACAGTTTATACCGTGCAAAAGCCTGTGTTCCATGGGATAAATCAGCAACGCTTTTTACTGACCATTTTGGATGAACCCAGATTTCTCTGGAACGGGATGGGCAATTTGTTGCACGATTCGCTCTTTTTGTCCGGAAAACTATTAACTTTCAGAATATATACAGTTTATACCTTGCAAAAGCCTGTGTTCCATGGGATAAATCAGCAACGCTTTTTACTGACCATTTTGGATGAACCCAGATTTCTCTGGAACGGGATGGGCAATTTGTTGCACGATTCGCTCTTTTTGTCCGGAAAACTATTAACTTTCAGAATATATACAGTTTATACCTTGCAAAAGCCTGTGTTCCATGGGATAAATCAGCAACGCTTTTTACTGACCATTTTGGAAGAACCCAAATATCCCGGGAACAGACCGAACGATTTTTTGCACGCATCGCTGATTGTGTTCCTAAAAGTGTATATTTTAATTTGTGTTAACTATTTTTTGTATTTTTATTAAAGATATTAGTTATTTTTACTTCCCCTTTTTAAATTCCTAAATTCGACGCTAACTTTTTGTTCTTATTCTGTAAATACCCATAATTTGGGTATTTTGTTTTCCCGGTTTTTAAATTCCCAAATTCGACGCTATTTCGTCGACGCTATCTTGGCTTACCTATAATTTTTTACTATTATAGTTTTTTCACAGCAAATTCGGTTATTTGTGTTTTAGAATTAGATAAGTTTGCAAATTTTTTTCAGTATTGGTAATTTAAGTAAATTTTGGAAAACTATGGATAAAATCAGTAAAATATGGATTGGTCCTTTACCTAAGGACTCGCCGTATGTCAAGCCTTTTCGTTTTTATTACATACAAAATGGCAAGGAAAAAAATTGGGACCTTTTGAAAGTACACGATAGCGTGGCCATTATTATTTTTAATACAACCAGGCAAAAGTTGGTGTTTGTTAAACAATTTCGTCCGGCTGTATTTCATGGTATTGTAACCACAGATGGTGGTGATATTAGTAATGTTGATTTAAACAAATATTCCCCTTCGTTGGGTATAACAATGGAACTTTGTGCTGGCATAGTGGATAAAGACAAAAGTTGGCAAGAAATTGCCCAAGAGGAGATTTTAGAGGAGTGCGGGTATGATGTACCAGTAGAGCGAGTACATGAAGTCATGACCTATAGGTAAAGCTTAAATATTGATTTAACACACACTTTAATATAAAAAATCGATGGTTTACTTTCAGATCTGGTGTGGGTTCTCAAGGTTCGAAGCAAAAAATGTATTATTGTGAAGTCACCGATGCCGACAAGTGTTCAAGTGGTGGTGGTGTTGATGACGAACTTATCGAAGTTGTTGAATGTTCCATTGAAGAGGCACGCAAAATGGTTCAACAAGGCTCAAAAAATAATAGTCCACCCAGTTGCTTGCTAGGTGTTATGTGGTTTTTAATGAATAAAGCTTCCAACAATTAAAAAAGTTTATTAAATGCGATCTTCAGACCAAAGTCGTTTAAACAAAACACCAAAACTATTTTTACTTTAATGAGGCAAGCATTATTCATTTTTTGTTTTATTTAAAAACACAGCCTTTCCAATAGCTTATAATAAAAATATATAAAGCTTTACATTTATTCCACTTTACTGTAATTTTAATAAAACTTCTAAAAATAAAAAAATTTTTGTTCCCTTTACAGATCAAAGTTCGTAAATACGTTCATCAGTTTTTGTTAGCAATAAAATCTCATTACATATTTTTCATCATCCTCATCATTAATTAAAAATACATATTATTTGTTCAATTAAATAACATTTTTATTACCTCACAAATTTTTTTTGGTAAGTCACTTTATTTAATTCATTTTTATTATTTAAAATTAATATTGATGACAGACACTGATACGCAAGAAATATGTGGAGGTTCTCATACAGAAGTTCTGTTTTTTTAGAGTCTGTAAAATTCTTCTATCTTAAAAGTCGTTAACAAAATGTGCAAATTAGCTCATGTCTAAGTTTTATTGGAACTGTTGAAAACATTTCATATTCAACTAATGAAAACTATTCATGTTCATAACTATTCATAAGCAGATTACATTTTCCTCTTTTTTTCCTCTAAGCATGAAATCGTAGCTAATTCGTATATTAACCCTTTCGCTAGATTGCATCCATATGGATACACTCAACTTTGGAGGCATCTCAAGTCTTAGATATCGACATTTTATTGTTGAATAATTTTTAATGAAAAACTTAGATTTTTACAAAATTGAGGAAAATATAGCAATTTTAAAAATGTTTTTTAATATTTATTTTTTTTTTTAAAAGGGGTTTTTTTATCTTACAAATAACATACACATATATGTACATATGTATATCACCATGTTAAAAAAAAACCACATCCAACATAAAGAAATCGGTTTATTTTTACTTTTTGCATCAATAGTTTTTTGTGTTAAACAGGAAAAAAGCTGTGCAGATTTTTAAAACATTGTATGTATCCATATGGATACAAACGCAAGTTATACATAAAAAACAAATAAAATCAATTTACTTTTGATGCTGCTTAGTGGACTTTATATGGGGCCTATTGCAAATTATGGACCGATCATCACGAAATTTATTAGTGTGATTTCTAGTCTTATAAAACTGTGACGTACCGAATTTCGTTATGATAGCATTATTAATTACGATTTTAGGCGAACTAAACTGTTTTCCGGGAGTAGGGTTTATATGGGGCCTTAGGTAAATTTTGGATCTTTACCAAATTTAACAGTGTAATTTCCAGTCGATTAAAACGAATGTTTGCAAAATCTTATATCATTCCGTTCATTATTCAACCATTTTTGTTAGTTTTTGTAACAAAATTATAAATTTTTTAGGGTGGTGGTTCGACATTTTGATTCATAGCTCAGGTCCTACTGCACCGATTTTGCTGGATTTCAATCCAAAACTGATAAGGATAACTAGAAGCAATTTGACAAAAGGTTTGTTAATTTCTTTTGAGTTTTTCGAAAGTGATCGTGTTTTCTACAGACGAACAGACAGACGGACAAGGCTAAAACGACTTAGAATTACTCAAGGAGCTAGAATATACATATACAACCCAATTATGAATAAAAATTCCCCGGGAGTTTTTCCCCTTTTTCCATTTTTACAATTGAATTAACATAGGAAAAGGGAGAAAACTCCCGGGGAGTTTTTATTAATAATTGGGCTGATAATAATAAAAAGTTGCACACGGAATGACAAACTAAATATACCCTCTTCGCAACTAATTGTGGTGGAGGGTACATAAATATACTAAAATTTTTCTTTACCATAACCGAAATATGTATCCATATAGATACAGTCCAAAAAACAGATTTAGCGAGTATTGATTGTTGTTGTTAGGGCCAATTATAATAAAAATCCCAAATATTGGATTTTTTAGTAACCGTGTAAAAACTTGTAGCGAAAGGGGTATGGTTAGGTAAGGTTAAGAAGGGTTGTGTGTTACACCACAGTGAGGTCTCCAGCCTCCATTGGTCGGTAAGAAGCCTACTATTTTGGTTGCCCAATACTGCCAGTATAGTTTCCACCGGGCGTACGGGTGGTGGAATCCATACTGTCACTATGGACCTAATTGGCGAATCGGAGGCTTGTATGACTTCAAACCTTGCCCCCGGGTTAAGGTCGCTTCATTTGTCAATTGTGGTTCTTAAGAATTCTAATGAATTCTTGTTACCACAGTTGACAACTTTCACTCCATTAACCCAGCCCGTACCATTGAAGGATGCATCCTCCTCTTTGCCTCTGAATGCTTCCAATTCGTCAATAAGCCTAGCCTCTACTAACTGCCATAGCTCGGCACTTATCCTGTCTTTCGGATCATTCCGATCGATGACAACCACCTGCAGATGACCCTCCAGGCTCGTCGACTTCTTCATTCTTTTATTCGTTGAAGGAGGCTGATCATCCCCAGATGTGACCCTCTTAATGGCTCCTGCCCGCGCCTTTTCCCCTTTTGGTCCCCTTACGAGAGCCAATAGTGGAATCGGACGGAGGATTGCAGTATTCTTCCCCGTGTTCTGTCTTGGGTATCGCCCCTTGTCCTCCGCAGCTCGTTCCGAAAACATGAGCGCCTTGGTCATCGGGGCAACCCCTTCTTTCTCTACCTATACTCTTTTGAGCAGTGTCCGGGTCGGCGGCTTCATCCCCCTGTTTCCTCCAAGGATAGGGCCATCCAAGCACGGTACTGACAGGGCCGTAAACTCTCTCGAATTTAGCGACGCTTTGTCGGTGCCTTCTCAGAAGGTGCCTATCCCTCGCGGAGAATGTTGAAGGATCTCTCTTCGCCATCTTATCCAGATATGCTAGAGAACTCCTTGTGCGAAAGGGGTAAACAAAACAATAAAGGTAGAAGTACATAACACGCGTTATTTCGTCGACGTTTGTCGTGCGTTTAAAAACTTTAGCGCCTGAAAAATTGCAAGTTACACAACGTGCGTTACCCTAGATCTACAATAAAGATCATTATCTCAGCAAGTTGGCAATAGCGTCGGCAGAAAAACAGAGCAATATTTCTTATTACTCAGCTTATGTTAAAGGCGCTATCTTGCAAAAATTATTTTTATTAATATACAGGTATGTGATGGAAATCGATTTTAAAAACGAAACGATTTGAAACCGAAAATATCGTTTTTAGTATCTTTTAAAATGGATTTTAAATACATGCTCCTCTTATTTACAGTCTTTATTCTTTTAAATATTATATTTTATACGTTAACTGAATTGTAATTGACCGAAAACTTTATCCTTTAATTTAGAAATGGATTTTAAAATCCCTCGAAATTCATCACACCTTTTAAAAACGTTCGTTTTGAAATCGATCGATTTCCATCACATACCTGATAAATTCTTTCTTATTCTACTTTATTATTTAAATTTATATTAATTTGTTTAAGCTTGAGGTCTTTTTTTTTATATAAAAACATTAATTTTATGAATGTTTTTATTGTTGACCTTATTCTGATATATGTATGTATATTAGTGTGGCCGCAAGTTATATGGAGAATTTTTTTTTTCGTATTTTCCCTTGGCAAACCCCTTAGATTGGTTCCAAATTAGAAAAAAATAATATATATACAATTTTAGATCGTTTGCATAGTTATTGGGCGTGCCTTGAGCCCACAAAGTTTGCTAAAAATGCTATTTTTTCCACTATGTGTCGCTTTAATTGTTGATAACTTCAGTAATATTTATTTTAGAGAAAACCCTTATTCACAAATAATCAAGGGCTTTATCTTATGAACAATGTTGCTCTGTATTAGTTTTCTTTAACATTAATATTTAATCCCGAAAAAGCCAAATTAAAAAATAACAACGAAATATTCACATATCTACGCATTATTTGCCTGGTGATTACACTACGTGACAAATTTTCAACAAAGTCGTGACCAAATGAATCTAACAGCTAATCTTTATGTAAAACTTTCCCCTGAATCCGAATATGAAGTATGAATTGTCAAAAGTAGAACCGTTTTTTAGATATTCCAAAATAACCGTTATTTGTGTTTTTAAAAAAGATGATGTGACTGAAATGCAATTATCTTCACAAATTTTTAACGGACTATGTATTTCTTTCTTTTTATTGAGAGGTAATAAAATTACTAAAATAACAATGGATTGCTAGTGAAGTTCAGTGATGCTATACACTTTTTTTGAAAGTTCTTACGCAGTCCCAAAAAAACTCTATTTTTCTCTACAAAAATCCCTACAACTTTCAAATGATATATAGCAAAACAAATAAATCCATTTGTATTAATGGATATACATTTTATTTAAAGTTGTTCCCAGAATGCATTTGGATGATAATTTTTTATAAAAATCACCTGAATAAGTCTTCTCAGATAATTTTTGTTGATTAAAAACTGATTTATCAGTTGAGCGATTGAAAAAGGATTCATATATAATTCATTGACGAAGAAATAAAAAGATTGGCGAAACTAGAAGCCCAAAAATGATTGTCAATTAATGAAAATAAATTAAATAACGAATGTTTTCTTCTTTTATTTCCAAGATCCCTATAACTTTTGTTGTTTTGTTCAAAATAAAATTTGTTCAAATAATCAAGAGCCATAATTGTGCTGCTTTTATCGGAGAACAAATTAAAAACATGACGATTAAAAATTTATTTAAAACATAATCAAAAACATTATAATTAACGATTGAAAAATAAGATGATAAATACTCACTAATAATTATCAAACTACCATTAAAGGGCTCAAAAAGAGATCAGATTGTATCACAAGTTATTCTTTGAGGTGATTCATCGCTAGGGTACCATTTTCTCACACTCACTTTACTATTTCGACTTTACTCCAAAACGTTTTGATTCCCATCTTTTACATATGTATTATGTATTTATATATTTCTTGCTCTAGAAAATACGGTTCAACAGATCTCCTTATCACAAAATTAGGTTAAAATCAAAGCTGAAATGACGGCAAGCGATGACTCAAAGAAATTTAACAATTTTTATTGCTACTGAAAAGTCCCTACATTTTAATGATTTCAAAAAATCTGTCCTTTTTCCCCTACGGCTATTTTTTTTAGAAGAAAATCCCTACGAAAATCACTGGTAAGATTGTTCAAGAAATGACAGAGTTACAGGGGACAGCGAACAAAAAAAATAACTTGAAAATAGAAAAATTGAACAAAATCATAAAATTTAAAATAAAGTTTGAAGTTTTGTCCACTATAACTCATCCTTTTAACGACTCATCTTCACAAACGACCCATGGTTATTTATGAAATTTTATAACCTCTCCATAAAAAGAAAGAAATACATAGTCCGTTTAAAATTTTTGAAGATAATTGCATTTCAGTCACATCATCTTTTTTAAAAACACAAATAACGGTTATTTTGGAATATCTCAAAAACTGTTCTACTTTTGACAATTCTGACTTCATATTCGGATTCAGGGGAAAGTTTTAGCTGTTTTAGTATTAGCTGTCAGATTTATTTGGTCACGACTTTGTTGAAAATTTGTCACGTAGTGTAATCACCAGGCAAATAATGCGTAGATATGTGAATATTTCGTTGTTATTTTTTAATTTGGCTTTTTCGGGATTAAATATTAATGTTAAAGAAAACTAATACAGAGCAACATTGTTCATAAGATATAGCCCTTGATTATTTGTGAATAAGGGGTTTCTCTAAAACAAATATTACTGAAGTTATCAACAATTATAGCGACACATAGTGGAACAAATAGCATTTTTAGCAAACTTTGTGGGCTCAAGGCACGCCCAATAACTATGCAAACGATCTAAAATTTTTTATATATTATTTTTTTCTAATTTGGAACCAATCTAAGGGGTTTGCCAAGTGAAAATACAAAAAAAAACGGAAATCAATAAAATAAAATATAAAAATTCGTGATATTTTTGTTATTTATATTTATATTATGTTCCCAATATCTCGGTTAGCATCGCTAACTATCTTCAGGGGTATGTAAACAATTAAAAAATATAAAAACACAAAACTTCACAATAACACTTGTGCCACTACTTATTGCATTTTCTTAATTTTTTTTTGTTAAAGTAAAATTAATATCTATATATCTGACAGCGCATAGACAAAGGTAGGGACGACCTACGCGCGTTTTCAAGGTTGACCAACACGTTCCTGACGGCATGAGATGTGTAGCTTTCAAATGAGACCAATACCAACACCAACACGCTCAGTGATGGCACACCAAAGATATACGTATTAAAATCTATAAAATGGCTCTCCTGAACAAGACCCATTGGTCCCTTGCTATTTTGCGCGTCACATATATACAAAAAGTTGAATTGTGTTAGTAATTGATGTTCTCTGCAATGTGTGAACTGATTTTGTTTCTGCAAAGATCACGTGGAAGGTGATGTCAATACCAAGGTCTTTATGTATCAACGGTCTTCAAATGTGTATTGGTTCATGAGTGATAGCCAATTTAGAGAATACTGCTTTCATTCCGAAACATGTATTTTTTCGTGCATGAAAATTTTGCAAATTTAAGTTAATATTTTGAGAAACTGTAATTCAATTCGATTTTAAATTTATTACGATTCCATTTTAGTCACACCAATATTTTAATTTAGCTACTTAGCTATCCCAGATCCATTCTTCGGTGATCAATAAAGAAGAATAACATAAAAACACATCACTTAAAATTTAAATATTTACATGCAATTTGTAAATAACTTTTTCATATATTAAGCTAACCCATATTTCAAACATTAAATTAAACAGTTAATATATATATTTAATTATGAATAGACATTTTCTTCAAGGTCGCAAGCTTTTGAGTGCATTCTATGACAGACATTTCATGATCAGCTAATCTGCCAATTTCTTTAATACATTTGTATATTTTTTCTAATATTTCGTGATTGTAAATCCCATCTTCGGGAATCTATGAAATAAATTACATAAAAACACCTCACTAAAAGCTTAAATATTTAAATACAATATGCACAACAATAACGGATATTTCAAACATTAAATTCGGGGGGTTAATTTACGAGTTCGAACAATTTGTACTGTGTAATAGGATTATCGTACTATTTGTTTCGAATGAACAGAAGTGTTTATACCTTTTCGAAAACAAAAATTCCCTTTTCGTAACGGCAATTGTCTATTGAGAACAAAAATGAAATCCCTTTTGAAACTCCAACTCCGTATTACAAAAACATGCGTCAGTTATGTAAAAAGCGTTAGGAAATTGTCCGAAAGCAACTGACAAAGTTAAAGATAAATTAAAGTGTAAAACAAACAAATCAAACCTAATAATATAAGATTTGATATGATATAAATGTTTACTAACGTTATTATTAAAAATGTTTTAATATTTGTGGTCGTGAAATTTTAAAAAATTTAAAAAAAATTACATTTACAAATAAAAAGCCGTTTAAAGTAATGGTTGGCTTTTTCTGTTGACTCTTCAAACCATAGGGAAATACAATACATTTTTATTAAAAAAACACAATTATAATATTTTTCACACATTGAATAGTACTTATTTATTATTTGTTTTTTTGTGGGATATTTTCGTCCATTTTGGTATTTTAATAGCAGTGCTACAAACTTTTAATAAAATTTCCCGTTGTCATCGTTTTGAACGAATTACGCAGTACAGTTTAACTTTCGAATCAGAAATTGCTTTCGAAAAACTTTGCTTTTCGAATCGAAATACGTAGCCCCCCAGACATTTAATTTATATACATTTAATTTATGTAACGGACTTTTTCTTCAAGCTCACTAGCAAAGAACAATGAAAGACCTTGGAGACAATTGAGAGTTGTTTGGTGGTGCCTTGATTTTATTGTCAGGCGATTTTAGGCAAACATTGACGTTATTCCTAGATTGACAGCTGCCGATGAAATTAATGCTTGCCTAAAGTCTTTATGCTTATGGAGATTTGTAAAAACATTGAAACTCACTACTAACGTTCGTGTTCAGTTGCAGAATGATCCATCTGCTGATAAGTTCTCTAAATGTCGTGATACACTATCCTACACAATCGTACGATTCATTCACTGGAAAATCTGACGAATTTCTATCACACTCAACAAAAATCGCAACAAAAGTCTGTTACAGGTGCCACACTATTACACAAAAAAGATGCTTTAAATCAATGAAGCCGACATTGTTGTTATCTTATCAGCTGTATTAGAAAATACAACTCTGATCGCATAGAAACTATCATTTTATGAACATTTTTAAAAACTTTTGCAAGTCGGTCAGACTTGTCAAAAAAATCTGTCATTTAGTTAAATTTTTAGGCCACACTATCATACTTTATGAACACACACGATTTTTTTGACATATCGTACGACTAGGATAGTGTGTAGTGACCTTAAGCAATTGCTGAAAATTGGGAATGGTGAAATTCCTATTAATGACACTGGATTGAAAACATTGCCAAATGAGTTTTGCCATTTCGTACAGTCAAAAGAGGAATTGATTGAACGTGTTTTCCCAAAGTGCCGGTTCACACACGTCAAGTTTAACTTGTCAAGTCTTGAGGGGAAAAGAGAAGGCCATTTCTTTTCCTCCCTTACCTAAAAACTCATGACTATAATAACTTAATTTCTTTCGCACAGAATTTGCTTCTATTTTTTTTCTTTTTTGATTCTTTCAATTTTACGTTTTATGTTGGCAATAGTTGTCAACAAAAATGGACTAACAATTATTGCAACATAAATTGCCGGGAATAAATATGTACAAAAAAATTTAAGACATAAAGATAACATACTTTTAACAGTTACTGAAATTACTTTGATAATAAACTGGCAAGTGCACGGCTTAAGAAAACTAAAATGGCAGCATGCTTTATTTTTGTTTGCGAAAACAATAAAGCAAGCATCCTCTGTGCTGCAGGGGCCTAATTTAAGAATTTTATTAAACCGCCATATTTGTATGACGTAGGATCAGTGTTGCCAGTGGCTTTTTCGAAAAAATACCTACACAAGCTAAAAAAAATCCGATTTTCCCTACACGTTGATAAAATTTCTCCTACAAAAATCTCTACGCATTATTAGAATTAAAATAGGAGAAACGACATAAGTTATTAAAAATTAATTTTATTCGAATATGTATATTAAAGCTTTGACAAAATAATAATTATGTACAAAAAAAAAAAAAATACATATCGAGCCCTAATAGCGAAAATGATGTAACCAACAACATTTTAGATTTTTGTTTTTTGTTGAAATCGATAATTTTTGATCATTTGCATCATATCTAAAAATCTCATATTTCTGGGAGGAACCGTTACAAAATAAGAGCAAAAGCGATCTTAAACGAAAACCTAGACTTGAAGCAAAGATATTTAGAAAACCATATCCTGTAAAATTTTATTTGTGTTGGTTACATCATTTTTGCTATAAGGGCTCGATATTTATGTTCTTTTAATAAATTCAATTAAATATTTCAACATTGAATAATATAGTGGTATAAGAAAGAACCATTGCCATTACTGACCAGCGAAATGGTTGGCATTTTCACTCTATACACCAATGGCGCTAGTGATAGTGTATACCACAATGTCCATACATATCTCTTTCTCCAGACACCTTAAGCTGTAACCATTGATACCCCATATTCGTTACCTTTTTCGCTAACCCTAAGTAATACAGGAAACATATTTTTTCTACAACAAATTCTTTATTTGTCACTAAGGCATTGATGTCGATTTCAGCAAACAATTGCTAAGAAGCCCCAACACTTTGTTTTTTAAGATATCTTAGAGAAAACATATACATACATATTTGTGTAGCCAACTTTTTAAACCACAAAAAACTCTGCAAATATATTTTAAAGCGATTTTAGGAAAACAAAAAATTTTTCGACCGTTTTGGACAAGAAAATATTACTTAAAATACGTTTTTTTCTGCATTTATTTCATAAATAATACGATATGATGAAAAATCCCTACATATTAGAGATTATAAAAAATCTGTCCGATTTTTCCTGCGCATTTATTTTAGTATCAAAAATACCTACTTGTAGGGATTTTCCCCTACTTTTGGCAACACTGCGTAGGATACTCCCAGATGGGTCAAATGTATGACCAACTCCACTTTATTATTTATTGCGGAATTTTGGTTTTTTTTATAGTTATTTCAATAAGCTAAACCGTTTTTGAGTTACTCGAAAATATGTTGGGCAGCCTCCTTCATTTTCGAAATAACGGCATATCTCAAAAACAAGAGCTAACCTGAAAAAACGGTTAGCACCACTGGATTCAGCGTGCCCGAATTAGGTTAAAACGCTTAGTTCCCGGCTTGTCTGTGTTTTTTGCAAATAGTGCAGATCAGTACACGCACGGAAATTCAAACCACTTTGTTTTTAGGGCGATTCGAATTTCTGGACGGTTTTTATATAAAAAAAATTAAGGTAAATTTTACCATAAAGACATAAAAAACCATGTTTTTTTCAGAGCGCCAAAAGTAATGAAATTACTGATTTGAATTTCTGGAATTTCGAATTTCTGAGAGTTCGAATTTCTGAGCGCCTACTGTCATATTACATTTTTCCAATATATGGTTTGTTTTCTCTTTAAAATGACATTCAAATCATCTTTGTATGTAAAGTAGTTTTCGAGATATTGAAGAAATTAGCTCAACACATTTGGCTAATTTGGCGAAATTATGACATTTTGCATATGACATAACTTTTGAAAAAAAAAAAATTTGAAATTTTTTTTGTTCATTTATGTTCCTTATAGGATAAAAGGAACCTTCTCACCAAATTTCATTAAAATCGTAAGGTATCGTGTCCCCCTCTTGGTCGAATTGACATTGAATTACTCATATACATTTAAAAAATAGACGAATGAGAAAGAATTTATATTTATAAATACATATAATTTTTGCAAGAAGGCGTCATTTTTACACTGCACCTTCTTCCTTGATTTCTTTAAAATTATGAGTTAACATAATAACGTTTTCCCATGCATTTAACATAAGCTAAGTAATAAGAAATATTGCCCTGTGATTCTGCCGACGTTATTGCCAACTTGCTGAGATATTTTTCTTTAGTGTAGGCCTAGGCAACGATGGACGAAACATGAACATGCATAGAATTCAGCTGCGACATGCTGTTCTTACCAAGTTAATGGATGGTGGAGACGCGTAGTTATGAGACTATGACATTTTAAGAGATGATGCAAGTGTTGCCAAAAAAGTCATTTATCAAAAAAAAACGAAAATTGAAAATTATGTCGCTTAAGCATTTTTTGCGGTAATGCCTAGATATACATACCCCCATATACATAAATGTTTATTAAATTTTATTAAGGAAATTTAAGGTTTTCTTATGTACACGGCGGATAAAATTTCTAAGTTGTCTAAAAAAGTTATAATAACAACTTTTGTATTAAACATTAAAAACATCTAAAAATCTTATTTACTTTCTTTAAGAATTATTAATTTTTTTTAATTAAAAAAATATCTCAAAAGGGACTTGCTATAAAAATTCAGAGTTTAATTTTAGTGATAGTTTTTGAGCTTTATTTTAAACAAATCGTCGTGCGGGAGTTTATGTGCTCTATCCGCCATTTTACACATTTCGAGTTAATTATGAAACTTTAGGTTTTCGACCCCAAATTTTTCAAATATGTAATCCGTTTTCGGCTATCTCATCTAGTTTCTGAGATAAATAGTGTCTGTTTTGTTCTATATCCTTCAAACCAGAATTTTTGTGTATTTTTTTTGCACTATACGCCATTCAGTGGCATATAGAGCAAAATTTCAATGTAAAAAGTTGAAATTGATTTTTGATTGTCATTTTGCTCTAAGTGTAATTAATAATGCTGAATATAAATATTTTTCAAAATATTTTTCTCTTATAAAGAATTTATAAGAGTTTTTCTTTCCAAACAGAATACTGTTGTAAACAGCGTTGTGCGACTTTAGTTGCAATTTGCAACCTTTTTGACGGTCTGACACTTTTTGTGCGACTTTTTTTAACTCGTCTAATTTTGCAACTTTTTTCAATTTTTTGCGACTTTTGTTTTAAAAATTCCCAGGGATATGTAACCTCATTCGATTGAGCAGGTTATTATTTTATATCCAGACAATTTCAACAACTGAACTGTATTGTATTTGCCTTGTTTTGTATCGAGTTCACTGAATTTCCATGCCAATCTAGGATGAACGGCATTAATATTTTAAGCGTTTTAAGACCCAATTAATTAACCAAAAGGTTAACAGTGGAAATTTGTGAGTCCATGCTCTCAACTCTGAATTTTATAGATACTAAAATACAAAGTTGGATGCTTAATAATGAACTTGTGCGAAAATACAAACAAAGCTAGGAAAACATAAAACGTAAAAATTATACATACGTTTATTAATAATAATATACAGACACATTATTAAAAATCAATCAAATGTAAAATTATTACACAAAAGTGTATTTAAACACATTATTTAGAAATTATTTCTCTGCTATTTATATCGTTTTTTTGATTAATCATCGGCTTACCAAAGATTTTTATGTACATCGTTTACCAATACCCACCCGGGTGTTACTGCGTGTCTTTAACTAAGCTTCCTAAACAAGAGTGGCAAGCGCTTTTTTAAACATGAAAATTATATTGTCAACATATTTTCAAAAAAATAAAATGACCAAGCGATCTATCAAATAGGATTTTTCAGACGGGTGGTGTTGAACTCGCGTTCTAAAGGTTTGTTTCGTATAAACTGTGTGCAAATGAAACATTTTGACGTTAAGCAGACGCTTGCCGCTCTTATTTAGGTAGCTTAGTAAGTGATGAGGAAAAGTTATCGTCATAAAACTTTTTTCAGTTTGTTTTTTAAATTTGTTCATTAAGTAAAAATGTCCTTTTAACTGAAGCAAATTTGAAAGAGTTATTAAAGAAATAAAACCGAGATTTTGGTAAAGTAATTAAAATGTTAAAACAGTGTGAGACTTTAATTTGAAAAAACGCCTTTTTTGTGCGACTTTTTGTTTTCAAAACGACTTTTTGTGCGACTTTTTCAAAATCCTCAACGGTAACCCTGGTTGTAAAGTATACTCTCTCTTTCTCATTAAGAGAGGGAAAGAGCACCGTCAAAGAATTTTAAAAAATTATTATATTCACAGTATTTTGTCCCTCGTTAATTATTTGAAAAATTTTGAAACAAATAAGATAAAACATAAAATTATTGAAATGCAATTCTCAGATTTTAAGAATTTTTCCAGGATATAGGTTGGATATCCTTTAAATTTTTCTATTGTTCCATTTACTAAAATAAAACTTATTCAATATATCCAAAATAACTTATTTCAAATATCATATAAAAACTCAATCTTGCAGCCCTATTTCCAATTAGCAAAAATATTAAAAAAAGGTTGTCGAAACCAATTATCAGCAAAGTTAAATATTTTCAAAATAGAGTTACATAGATATTATTAAAAAGAAAGAAAGAGTTAAAAATGAAAAAATTTCCGATCTAAAGTTGTTATTCAATTTTATATCTGAAATAGACAAAAATTATTATCTGAGCCAGATAAATTAATCTTAATTTAGTGCTTTTGTTAACTTTGTTATAATAATTTGAATATATTTAGTATTTACTTTGTGAATAGTTTTCATTTTTGGTTTTATAAAATTAATATATCTTTTTTTACAAAAATTTCAATTGTGTTTTATTCTTTTGTTAATGTAGTTTTGCTTCACGTATATGTATTTGCAACGAAATGTGTTTAAGATGGCGTATAGAGCAAACAGGATTTTTATTAGCTTTAGAAAATATCCCGTTATAAATCGAGAATTAAAAAAAAACTCTTCGTCAGAATCATCTTTTCAAAACAAATATATGGTGTAAAAATTTCAAAATTCTATCGTATAGTTTTTTAAAAAAGTATGTTAAAACTTCAAGATCGATCTTCTCAAAATACACTTTTGGCATATAGAGCACATAAACTCCCGCACGACGAAATGTTTGACTTTAATTTTGGAAAATAAAATACTCTTTATATTGTATTTTTGAGAAAAATAAAAACAATTTTTTAGCAATATTTAGGCAATTGACAAAGTGGTTTTATTGTTTCGCATTTGTTGTATTTGCCAGATTTCTATGAATGTGACATTCATAACATTTAAGAAATAACAGCCAATATGACACAATAGAACACATTGGCAATTGCATAATTGCGTTTCACATATTAGACGAAATAATTCTGAATGTGTGCGTGCGTGTTGTTTTTGTATTGACAAAGTTCCTTTCTTAAGTCTTTTGTTTTACATGACAATCATATTGTTGCATACTTTTTTTGAATTCCCATTAAAATGCAATAAAGAGCAGATGATTGTACAAATAAGACTAAAACAGGCATTACAAACAACTACATACATACTTACATACTGCAACAATCAGTTTTCGTATTAAATGTTTGTCTTTCGATTGCTTTTGCATAAAAAGGTAATAAAAAAAGAAACAATTTTATTAGAACAAGACACAAATGCTTTAAATAGCTTAAACAAGTTAAACTAATACGTAGATTTTTAAATTATAACTTTCTGGCCCGTTTTCACAACACACCGATAGCTAAAGGTAGAATTTTATCGGCCGTATAAAAAGTGTTCCATTATTACAACTTTACTTTCACCTACCAGATAGAAGGAACCTTCCTTTAACTTATCGGGAATCGATCGATCGGGTTAAAGTAAAGTTGTAATAATGGAACACTTTTTATAAGGCTTGTTAAAGTCTACTTTGAGCTATAATATAATTATAAATGCCATCTTAAGATTTATGAAATTAATTTTATAAATGAAATTATAGGTTTGTAGGATTCTAAAGAAACGTTTTGCAATATAAATACAAATTTTATGAAAACATTAAACAAACGAGATTATTTTGGAGTTTTTAGTGAAAGAAAAAAGGATAGCAGTTAATAAAATTATATTTTCCGAAAAAATGTTAAAAATAAAATTTTTAAATCTTATTATACCTGATAAAAATTTTATATTAAAAGCAGTAAGAGTGCTATATTCGGCTGTGTCACCCCGCGAAAATATTGATTCTATTGTTAATCTTGCATAACCCTTTTATAAGCATATACCTTATGAGTGCGCCTTGGTCTCATTAAGTGCTGGTCCACACTCATCAAGCTTTTGTCGTCAAGGCTTAAGTATTTAGGAAAGAGTGGAAAAGAAATGGCATTCTCTTTTCCCTTCTCTTCTAAAAGCTTAAGACTTGTGTAAACCAGCACAAAATATTTAAAAATACTTAAGTAAACAAAAATTCCTCTAAAAATACATACGTTTTTTACATCTATCTAAGGCTCTCCTAATTTTCCAATTTTTTTTCTTTGCATCCGAATTTATTACTTTGAACATCTGAAAAGATCAACCTTAAGATGAATATTTTGAACATTTTATTTTTCAGTTTTTTTAGCAATCAAATAAAATTAAATAAAATAAAGAAAACAAGATAGAGACACCAACAAAATTATAGAAATATTTTCCTTAAATAGATCTTAAACAACTCTTTGTTAGTTTTCAATGGCTTGGCTCAATTTCAGTGTAATAAAACAACTTACTGAACATTTACCACAGGATATTTATACTACTGACTTTGTTGATCTTGTAAAAGCTGAATGTGTATTCTCATTCGCATCAACATTTAGTGTTGCTATTGCTGTTGTTGTTTCTGTTAAAATTGAAACAAGAAAAACTATTATCAATTCTACATGGCTAATTGGTTTTGAATTTATGGACCTGTGTTAAATATTTATGTATGTCGTCTTTCGACAACATCCAAATACCACAATTTTAAAATTGTCTTAACCAAATTACTTATCCCGCTGCTGTGGTGGGGCGGTTAAGGGGGCCGAATATAAACGTAATACATACATACATACATACATATATATAACAAAACATGATCACCATATGGATATATTTTTTTAAGATGATACTGTAACTGCAATATCAGTAAACAGCAGCAGCAGCAGCAATAACAGATCAACGATTGTACTTTTTTTTGTTCCTTTGCACTTTTTTTATATTGAGTTTTGGTGGAGCTCTCTAGTCTGTAATATATAACAGAATGCAACAATTTTGTGTTTTGCTTAAGACAGGGTTGGCGTTAAGCGGGATTTTTAAAAATTTTACTAAGACATTAAATAAGTTCTAGCTAGTACTTTGTCTTTTGTAATAAAAAAAATTAATTCAAGTTTGTTGCAAAAATACATCACTAAAAGTATAGTAATTTTCTTGCCACTTATAAATTCTTCATTATATAAAGCTTCTTTTAAGAGATATCCAAGAATCCACCCTTAATCGTGTTATAGAGTCAAGCGTAAGACTATTGAGTAGATTTTAACGCATTTTTGGAACGGGAAGTCGATCGGTGTCGTGTAACAGGATCACCTCGTTTTGCTTCTGCCCGCATAACGGTCATTTTTCCTCATGTTATTGCTATCGAATTCCGCGAAAAAAGCGTAAGCGCCAAAAATCAAGCGACAAATTTTGTATGATATGGAACACACTAATTGCAATAAATAAAAGCCATGGACATTCGAGTCAGACTGGCGCTAGGGCAGAACGCCCAAGGGCGTAACGCCCAAAACCAAAAATGCCATAACGCCCAAAAATTTTATTGCTTTGCCATTTGGGCTATATGACACTGATTTTGGGCGAAATATCTTTTCAAGTTATAGTCTAGGCCATAACACCCAAAAGAAAAACTGTCATAAGGCCCAAAAAAGTAACATTTATAAAAATTTTCATATTATTCAAATGTGTATTCAAAGTCAAAGTCAGCATTTATACTTTAATAGTCTTATTCCTTTAATATTTTTAACATTTTCTTTTTTAAGTGTAAAAGCTTTTTAAGAGTTGTAATTTGACTTTGAATACACATTCGAATAATATGAAAATTTATATATTTATAATATATAAATAGGAAATTGTTGCGTAGTATCGGAATGAAGCACAACAGGCGAAAAATTTGACAAAAAATCGTGCGATGTGTCTTTCCAATAAGAAACTTTTAACAAACTCACTTGATCATCTAAATATTGAATATAAATCACCAGCAATTGAGTGAAACAGCCTGCTGGAACCACGTTAAATGTTCCATCAATCAAATACCGTCTCTGTCCTGCTGGCATTATTGCCTCCGACATAAAGATGCAATACGAAAATGCCGGCTCAGAAATGCACGCTTTATAAAATGGACAACGATTAATTTGGTGCCTTGTTAAACCATAGGTTTCCCAAATAAATTCGTGTTGGAATGATTCAACGACATCTAATGGAGTTGGGGGTGATTTCAAAAATATATTTGACGAGAGTCTTCCAAGGCTTCGGTCTCATGCTAGTGAAAACTATATTTTGGGTAGCACTCTGATTACTACAGTTACAAAAAATATATATACATTTAAGAAATAAGTTAAAATATAGCAAAAAATTATATTGTATAGCGTTGGATAGGTAGCAGTGTGGTGGATAGCGCGCCGCGTCGCGCCGCTCTATTCGCGTCAGACGCGAACGCAACCCGCCCCACTCCTCGCGCCGAGTAATATTCTAAATCGACTTACCTCTCGCAAACTCTTTTAAAAACTTTTCTTATACCACTCGCGGCATTGGTGTCGCTCAAAAGAACAGAAGGATTGCTACATTGTTTTTTTATGTCCTCAACTGCTTTCAATTCTTTGTAAATTTCTTCCTGCTGGAGGTGATTTGTATACGCGATTTTTTGTGATTTGACACACGTTCCATCCTCTAAAATTTCAGCACGTGCCTTGCAATTGGATGCATAACATGTATAAAATGTTTTGCCTTTATGATACGATTTTATTTTGTATAATTGTTTTTCATTTGTTAAATATATTAATTTGGAATTACACCGCTTTCCGCTCACGAACTCCACACTTTCCGATTGCATTGTTTTATATTTTACTAGCGACCGCACTCTGTGAAGGCTAAATAATTGTGATTGTTTTGTTAAAGAAGTTTCAAAATCTTCAAGTAAACTAACTGTTTTCATTATACAGTTTCACTAAAATTAATATGATTACTTAAAAAATTCATGTTTAAGAAAATGTCACAACACCCAAATAAATCTGCTTACTTTTCAAAAAAATGCCACAACGCCCAAACTTTATTATTTGGGCGATATGACATAGCATTTGGGCACTTTTTCATTATTTTTTTTGGGTTTTGGGCAATATAACGCCCTTGGGCGTTTTGCCCTAGCGCCAGTCAGACTAACACCAAGAATTAATAGGCTAGGAGTGGTCGTGCTGTATCATGCAAAAAAACTGTAAAGTTCTCGTAAAAAACAACTTCTGGAGTGGCTCAAATTCAGTAAATAACTGAACCCCCACCAAATGTTTTTGCTTACTCTACGGCCACACGGTCAAGTTGTTCTTGAGAGTCTTTTACATATACTCAAGGTATATATTTATACAAACAACAGGGCTTTTTATTGTTGTTATGTGATTTATAGGATATTTCCTAGTTATATGTGGGCCAATAAATTTGAAAGCCATTAAAAGTTTATTTAGAAGTCTTAAATAAATGAGGCAACAGTAGATTGACTGGTTTAAAAAGATCGTTAATGATTTCGAGAGTAAAAATGTCGCTCCTACCTTAGTGAGATGGACTTAATTTTATTGAGATCTGTGTTTTACTGTTGACGAACTTGTTATTAATTTTCTAAATGGAACCCCTCTCCTTTTCCGACGCACCTCTACGCCTTTGTTAACAGTTTATATTTACTATTATTTTACATAGACAAAGCTGCATAATTGGCTTTCAATTTGCAGCAAATTGTTGCAAAAGCCACGACTACAACATAACCAAACAAATGCAACCAACAATCAAATTTAGTTATTGTTTTTTGTTTTGTTTGTTGGTTTTTTAGCAGGCGTATTTAGATTACAACAGGATAAACAACCAATTTTTTCGTTAAGATTGTTGCTGTGTTGTTTAAGACCAATAATACTGTTGTTATTGTTTTGTGGCAGCAACATCATACGTAGTATCAGTAAAATTGTTACTAGTTGGCATTTTTTTTTTCAAAACAGACTCAAACACACAAACGCACACATTTTCATCTTGCTGCCATACACAAATAAATTGTAGACAAAGTCAACGATGAATGTGGCTGAGAATGATGGTGATATGCAATCGATATTTTATTATTTGTACAAAAGAAATTTAAGTAAAATTTTGTTATTTCAACATTTGACTTGGTTTTTATCACTGATGTTTTTTTTTCAACATCTTATTGTTGTCATTTCTGGTGTTGTGTTAGAGCAACAACAACAACAACACATTTTTTTTGCTTTTTTTGTTGTTGTTGTGAGAGCTGAATTGAAAAATAAATGTATTTCATAGCTACATTTAATTTGATATAAATTGGCAAAAAGCAACAAAGCGAAGAAAATACTTTTGTTAACAATATAATATTTTTCACTTTAAATAGTGGAGTAATTTATCTTCCACCAACTCAACAAACATCATTATCCTTGTAACGATCATCATCACCTTCGTTATTAGCATTTTGTTTTTCGCAACAAGTACGAACGAGTACATCACACTCTTAACCAACAGCTAAACGCACTGTTTGTTACAACTGCAAAGATTTCTACAACATTTGACACGCACTTTACAACAGATTATTTATTTTTTTTTCACATAATTTATAACTCAGTTTCTTATTTTTTCGGGAATTGCAAAGAAGAAATAAAACTTTACTTAAATGCAATATATATTAGGGTGGTTCTGTATTATTGAAAAAGAAAAAAATAAAAAAAAAAAAAATAAATACAATTTTTTCAAAATTTTGTTTACAAATAAAACTTTGACATAAGTCGGTTTTGCTAATTGTCGGTTTTGCAAACCAATATTGGTTTCATTTGGTGTCATTAAAACAAGTCGTATTTGTAAGACAAATAAACCCAATATTCGAATCAGCTGTTTAATGTTTTGACTCATGTGTTGACAGCTTTAAATGCAATTTTTGTTTGTCAATTTTGTAAAATCATAGAAAAGAAAATAAGTGGTAATTTAGTTAACAAATGAAATAATTGCCATCGTATTACTTGCATTGCATTTGTTGTTTACATTTGTGAAATTTTATAGTTTTGTAAGCATATGTATGCAGGTATAAAGCGAATTTATTAAAAATACACCTATGCCCCGGCTTGCGTCGCTAATTGGGACCGGAAAAACTTGACGCAAACCGAAGCATGATTTTCCATACATTTGTATTGATTTTCATTTAATTGGTTCCGAAATTCATAATTTTAGCTGAAACAATTAATTTTGATTTGATAGACTTTATAAAGGATACTTTTATTTTAGATAAAAAAAGTTAAAGCTTTCTTTTGAATAACGCTGATTTTAATCTTTAGTCTAAATAGTAAGAACTGGCTCCATTTTTTTCATTTAGAGACTTCTCATTTTTGTAACCTGTTTATGTTATTGTTTCAACAAATTTCTTAATTTTATCAGCGTCAATGGAACAGCAAATTGATTTTATTGTAGAAGGGGCTACTTCAAGTTTTCTTTCAATATCAACAGCCATTTCCCCTGATTTAGAACGCGTCAAAACGCTCAGTTTTTGTTCTAAGCTTAGTTGCTTTTTTTGAATCGTTGCTGCACAATATTTTAATTTAACTTAACTTTAGCAAATGTAATTTGAAACCAGTTGCAATCAGCAGATATTCTTGTAATTCATATTTGCATTAGACTTAAACGGGAAATCCCCTTTTTCTGTAGCTTTGCACAAACATTGTTATATGTATTAACGACGCAAATCGAATCACTAGCGACGCACAGAGGGGTGAAATCACAAAAAATGGAGATTAATTAAACTACTTATCCAATTTTAAAAATTCTTTCACTATTAGAATGCTACGTTATCACTGAGTGACATAGGCTACACATCTTTTGGAAAAGTGGGCGGTGCCACTCCCCCTATTAAAAATCGCTCTAGCGGCCATAGTAATAGACCGATTGTCATGAAACTTTCCTAATGTACTGTTGACCTGCTAATAGTCCTTGGATATACTTGGTTATGATTGGATAATGGGGCGTGGCACAGCCCATATAACCTGAAACTTAGAACGGATATATCTCATGAACTATCAGAGGTATGAATATGAGATTTGGTATATCTGTTAATCGTACAGTATGAATTACATCCAAGGTGGAATAGGGCGGTGTCACGCCCCCTTTTAAAAAATAGCTCTGGCTCAGTCGGATTTTTTTTTTTTTAAAGGTTGGAGGCATGTTAAACCACTGATACTTCTTAACAAAAAGTCGAGCTGTATTCTGAGCAAATACTCTAAATTTTTCTACATTTATATCATGACCACAAGATACGGCAATTAATATTGTGTGTATGTCCTTAATCAGCTCCAGATCTAGTTTCGTAATATCTGCTGTGATTTCAGCGTTTTCAAAAAATCTTCGTGCTGTGTTGCCATCATTTGAATTGCCGAAGCCGGGCTTAGGTTGGTCAATAATAAGTCCAGTTTTTTTTCTGAATTCCGTTTGAATACGACTCTTGTTTTCAGCAACAAAAAATTTTTTGAAACCGGTTCTTGCTTGCCATTTTTTAATTGGTAATTTATATGCCACGTGAAGAAGACATTCATAAAAACGTATCCAACCATGCAGTATAGAAAGACCGAACTCCAATTTTTTAACCTCTTTAGCGATCATTCTTCCAATGTCGTTAAATTCTTTACTCGTGGATCCACATAAATAACACTTCTGGGTTGACAATTATAACAACGAAAATGTAGACAAAGCAAACAAAAGACAAGAACTGGTGTTCTTTGCTTGAGTGACTATTTTCACAATTAATTTAATAAAAAAATTTCGCGCAAAAACGCGCAACATCTTATTACTGAATATGAAAGCCTAGGAACTGCTGTTTCTTAACAAATTAATATTCTAACGCCAACTAACACCATTCATATTTAAATATCCACGAATATTTTGAAAATAGCCAAAATTGAGACATATTTTAAAAAAATTTTTAAAAATACTTCTACACAATTTTTGTTAACACAATTATTTTTAGAATAACGCTAAAATACCTGAGGTTGAAGTTTCCATAGTAGAAGTATTACTTTTGACTTGCGAAAAACTATATATTAAGCGTCGAAATATACCGAATTTCAATTAACACTATTGTGCGCGAATAGCTCAAAAATTACTTAACTTTAATGCAATGCATCTGGACAAGTAAACAACATATGACATTGAAATTTTCAGTAGTGATGTAGAATTTTATATACTGTAATCGGCTACTAAATATTTTTCAAAAAAACTAATTTTCATTTTTCAATTAATATCCATTTTTTGCGGTTTCACCCCTCTGTGCGACGCAACTTCGAAACCATCTTTGGAAAAAATCTAACTATTGAAATAAATAAAATAAAAAATTAAGGTTTTTACAACTTCATATATTTATTTCCAATAAAAAAACAAGAGCTGTAAGCTGCTTGGCTTGTACCATGTTCACACGGACAGCAATATTCGTGTTTCGCCCTTCCATTCCGGTTTCGCGCCCCAAACATGATTGAAACAACATGTTTTGCCATACAAAATTTTGAGATCGAAACAATCCATACAAGAAGCCTTCTGACCTCTCCACCTCCTGGAATAGATGATAACATCATGGTAAAGCTAAGGCAGCCGTCATCCCCTCAAACAAATGTTGGAATCATAGATCAGCAAGTTCCCCACCACTATACCAAAACAGACGGAGTACGTTATTTGTAGGCAACGAGAGATGACAGCCCTATAATCCAGAGCAATTATCTACTTAGCTAGGACAACAACCGATTAAAGAAAATGATACATGACGAAGTAACAATATTAAATGGATCGTTACTTCAAGAACAAGTGAGTCTTTCATGGGAAGACAAATCGTGTAAGATGGATGTCAGCCATATGCTCCCAAAGGGGGTAATGAAAAAAAAAAAAACTAGCAGCATACTTCCTCAATGAAGTTTACTGTCCTTACTTGTTCCGGCCTTTGTTGTAGCTTTAGGAGATCAATATCTCCGAGTTATTGCTGATGTGTTCAGACAACGACAAAGTTTCGTTAAAATGTCGACTATACGGGCCGCTGCAAGCTATTCAGACAACATTGGAGTCTTCAACAAATTGCCACCACCCTAATACTGCACTTGTTATGTTGCATGTTATTTTGTTTCGTTTTAGCGTTTGTATTTTAAAAAGCATGATCATTTTTTTTTATTTTTTTTTAATTTTCTTTTTCTGTAAATAAAATCGAAATTAAAAACTCTGTTATATAGATTGTTACTTAAAATGAAATAAGTGTAGATATTCGCTTAAGTTCCTGCAGTAAGTGTATAAATGTTGTTGTAATAGGAAAAAATACCATTAAAAATTGAATTATGTTAAACGTGATCATACATGTTGTTACTAGTCGTCGCTGATTTTTTTTTTCTTGCATATTCCACACTACATATTTCTATCTATAACCAATATGAGAGTATGTTATTTACTGATTCCTTCTTTGATGGCTGCTGATGTTGCTGGTTGGTGTTTCGGTTGGTAGTGCGCGCTTATTTTTTCCACTTTGTACTCGTATGATATACAATCTCAAAGTAATTGCTTTTTCTCCCTTTTAGTCGTTATGTTCCACATAACTGTTGGAAATCCTATAAAATCTTAAGATTTATTGATTTGTTCCGTAACTTTAAATATGTTTTATTTATTTTTCGCCAGGGTTTTTTACACATAAGTTAAACTGTCTAATTTTATAAAGTGTTTTAAGGTTTTCTTTTAATGTTTTTTTTTTGTGTTTGTGTGTATGTTTAAATTTTAAGATGTCTGTTTGCAAATTAATTTTACCAGCTTAAATAATGTTGGTGTTAGTAAAAAATTTCTTGGTATCAAAATAAAAATAGAATACGGAATATTTACAATGTAGCAAGATGGTGAGGTCTTATGACCTTTTAGAATTGTCGACACTTCTCTAATGAACTTTGAAAGTTTGCTTTTAAACCAAAATTTAATTGTTTTAATAAGAAACGACATAGAACAGATTATCTCTAAAGAATCGTTAACGATATCGTGATCGTTAAATAGAATTCAGATCTTTTAGTGCAGATTCGGAAAAATCTTCTAACATTGATAAATTTGTCTCCAATCTCGAAGAATTTGTTAATACCAGGGCTGTGGAGTCGTCAAGAAAAAGTTCTAACTCGACTCCTAGCCTTACCTTGATTCTCAGTGTATCTGAATATGAGACTGATCCTTATTTGACTTTAAACTCTTTTTTTTAATGCGGTACCTTTTAAATGGTTAAATACAGTGTTGCCAATTTAGCCATTTAGTGGCTAGATTTAGCCATTTTTCACCCTCTTTAGCCATTAAAAAATGCGTTTAGCCATTAGCCATTTTTTTAGCCATTTTTCAACTGGTTTAGCCATAAAATTTTTCTTGCCGTTTTGCTTTTAAAAGAATAATTTTTATTTTATTATAAAAATTTATAAAACCAAAATAAACATCTTTAACAATTAAAACGCCTTTAATTTAAATCACAACTTTTACAAATGTTGAAAATAGCTATAAACGATGATGATGAAACATCTTTCAAAATAAAGGAACAGTAGTTCAATATTAAATTTAAAAAATGGATCAACACAAACATCGGTGTTTCTTTCTGGTTGCAAGTATTTCAATAAAGAGATGTAGGCGGCAACAATTTTTTTTAGAAATTTCAGAATTTACTATAAAGTTGCTCTCACTTCCATGGTCTAATGCTGAAGTAAACATCGTTAAAAGTAATTTCAGAAATAGGTTACATTTAGCAACCATTAAGTCGATTTTATCAATGAAATATTTATACCAACACCACAATAGTGGAGAGGGTACTATGCGTTAATATGTTGGCACTAAGCCCACCTTTTCGTATATCGATTGACTCAGAACCACTTTCTAAGTCGAATAAACGATGTTTGTCCGGCTGGCTGGCTGTCCATGTAAACCTTGTGCGTAAAGTACAGATCGCAAATTTGCAGATATTTTAATAAAATTTGGTACACAGGTACTAATGAGGTGTAGGGTATCATATAGTCGGGGTTAACCGACTATATTTTCTTACTTGTTTTTTATTGTAGATCTGGAATCAAAAGGTTGGGTAAATGTTGTCTGGATTTATCTTCAAATTATTTAAAACTAATACGCACGAGTGATTCCTATGAGATGAACAATAACGACATAAAATGTATCGATGATTTAATTTTTTAAATATCTTTCAAAATAATAAATAAGGTTTATTCTTATTTAAGAAATTGATCTTAACTTACAATTTCATCGTAAATAACTTTAAATGAATTTTTCTCTTTTGTTATTGAATTTGAATGTGTTTTTATTTAAAAAAAACTTTTAGCCATTTTTTAGCCCATTTTTAGCCATTTTTTAGCCATTTTTTCTCGTAAATTTAGCCATTTTTCGTCTCCAAGTTTTGGCAACACTGGTTAAATATAGCAAGAACATCTTCTTCATCTTCATTCTGTAAAAATTTTAAATCGGTATTTTAATTGTAGCACGTGCCGCATTGAGCTTTAATATAGATTATTACATATGAGTAGGTGAGATGCAAAACTTGTTCGTTACACTTTATTAGAATTTTGGGAAAAATGCAAAAAACATATAGCGCCCGATTAAATTGACCAAATTTGTTGAACTATTTTGATTCTGAAGTGTGATGCCATTCTTGATAAATTACTCAACAGTTGAAAAATTGAAACCAACTGAAATATAGAAAAAAAATAGATTTAATTTTGAAACGAACGAGTTTTGCTACACTCACAATATTATTGCAGTAACGGACTGTAGTTTATTTAAGAGGTTTTTTTAAAAATACGTTTATAATACTATTGAAATAAGAATTTTCACCCTCACTCAGTTTTTTGAGTGATTTCCATATAAATTTTACTACACATTAGTCATACAAAATATTGGAACAAAGGCAAATGTTTAATACAGAAATAAAAGCATTTGAGATGTTTAACATGTTTTTGCGGTCTGCTGTAAAGTTTTCAAAATGTGGCTAGGTGAAGTTTATCTTCCACCTGTAAAGAAAAAAATAGGAATTTTTAAACAAATAAATTTAAATGATTTTTTCGGTGTACTCGGCATAGTTTTTTTCGTCCCACAATATTATTATTGTCCAAGACAAAAATATAAAATTGCAAGTCTTTATTTTCTCTCCAATTTTCCCCAAATTGAGTATAAAAAGTTTTCTCAAATAATTTTTCGGGTTAACCCGCAGAGTTTTGTTACAGAAGTTGGAAAGAGGTAGTTTTGCAAATGTCTGGTGAGTGGATCGAACCAGTTTTGTTACCAACTGCACACATAAAAATATATATGTTTCTTCTAATAAAGTGGTAAATGATTTGTCAATATCAATTGTTATCTCAATTTTTTAATTTTTGAAACCCACCTTCTCATATTTAAAGTAGATTGCTTCTTATTTTCTGACTTAAACATTTTTTATTTTAAGTTTTTATGCCAAAAAATGTTGGAGTCGGAGTCGTGAGTTTTTGTGGGTACTAGGACTCCGACTCCGACTCCAGTACAAAAACCTGGACTCCGACTCCACAGCCCTGGTTAATACGAAGTAAGTTTTGGATTATTACCCTCCTCCGAAAACACTTTGAGAGAACAGGAACAAAATTGGAAGACGTTCATTACGAAAAACAATTATTTAGTATTGAAGTAAGATTTCTAATCTATTTTTAATATTAACCCTGCAAAATATTTTTTTAATTCCCGCACTTATCTTGATTGAAAAAGTTATTTGAGATCATTGTTTGGACTGGAGTAATTTATTACTAATAAATTTGTAACAAGCATTTAACCCGCTACTTCGTTAATGTCTTCCTGCCAAATGCCAAAGATTATGTATTTAGGTTTTAACAAAAAAGTACCAACATTTTCATCCTATAAGTTCCCTTAAGGTTCACTTAAGGCTCTGCGCCAATAATTTTATGTTTTTGAAATCAATATTATAGAAAAATAAAAAATAACCACATGTAGAACGCAAAAGTTAAATAAAGAAATTTAATTTCCCGTATTTTCCCTTTCTGACACTTTTTTTACCCTTTCCCAATATTATGTGGAAGTGGGACCCTTTATTAAATACCTACGCGTATGTCAATGAATTGAGAAAATTGTTATTGAGGTAAAAGTACAAAAAATAGGTACGATTTTAACTTCCTTAACTTTCGAGTTTTGAAAAAGTACCAAATTTATATTTGTGTTTTTAAGATAAGTTACGAATGTGATATGATTTTTATTTCTGTGTTATATATATATATATTCCCCTCGATCCTATAAGGAGCATAGGGCCTCAAATGTTGATTGGTTTAAAAGATAGATGGGGTTGCAAAAAAGTTCAATTATACAGGTTTTAACCGGTTAATTTCCAAAAGGGCTGAATTTCAAAAAAGTACCAGATACCGCGTCGCTTATTTTTAAAGAGAACAACGATTAGTGCTAAATTTTATTTTAAGAGATATGAGGTTAGCGAATTTATACGTTTTTACCTTTTTCCCCAAAAATCATTCGAAAATTCCGTCTTAATGGATCAATTTAGCGAGAGACCAACCTCCGGAAAATTTTCAACTTTTTTCAGTTATTTAGTCAGTCAGTAACATTACAATTTTATATAGAGATTTTAGGAGCTGAATTTGAATTGAAACTTTATCAATGAACTTTAGACGAGGAAGGGATCTTCGACTTAATTGTATTTATTTTTTGTACCCTTGAATATTTGGACTTTAAGCAAATATTGAAATTTATGAGATCGACTATCTGTCATATTCAATTTTTAATGACTATTTCCATTAATATTGAATACCGCAAGCATATAGAGCACTTTAAGGTGGGGTAAAAAAAATGTGCCAGTCACTTCCTAGAATAAAAGAAATATCAATGAAGTTTCAAAAAAAGGAAACAATTTTTTTGCTATGCCCTAAAATACAGTGCTTTATGTTTTTTATATATAGCGCCACCATTTAAAGTCTGATCTCAACATGTCATATGGCATTCTTAATGGCTTGACTATGGCTTTAATTTATACTTATGGTGACATCGCATTTAACAACAAATTCTGGGCGCTACTTATGTTACCTCCGATCCTACATGCAGAGGAAAAACATGTTTAAATATGGTGCCCCCAACAAAACTATTGTTAAAAAAAATTGTAAACATATTTTATGTTTAATTTAACCATATTATTGTCACCAACAATCATATACTAGTTAAATTAGACCTCCATCAAGAAGCGACGAAGCTATGCTTAAATAGGACAATAACTTGTTTTTACATTAACAATAGTATTTTCCTCTTTTGCGGGACCAACATGCTATTGTTGAAAAACAACCATGCTATTATTAGTGTTAATCATATTTTAGTTATTATTAACCATAACATGTTCGGAGGCAACCATAATATGATTGTGGCTTCTTGATGGCAGACTAATTTAACCCTAATATGGTTGTCCGTGACAATAATATGGTTAAATTAAACTAATATGTATACAATTTTCTTTAAAAATAGTTTTTTTTTTTGGAGGTGACCATATTTAAACATGTTTTTTCTCTGAGTGTAGCACCTGTTACAGCAGACCAACAGCTGATTAACGAAACTTATACAAGGAAAATTTACAATAAACTGATCGATACTTCTAGAACAAGCACAGTAAAATCTTACATGGAAGACGCGAACGTCACTGTAACAAATCTCTTACACGATTAAAATTAATTTTTGTTGTATCGAATTTTGAGTGATTCGATGTTTAATCAATGTGGAGAGTAACGGAGGTTTTGCAAAAAGCGGCATTTGCAACGTTATTCGCGGCTGTGCTTTATTTGTAGAACCAAAAGAATTGACAATCAAAATTGAGTTTTCATTAAAATCGAAAGTTAATTATCACTAAAAATGTTTTATATGATTATTGCAAAATGTTAAATTTTTTTATTTTAAAAGTTTCTCACAGAGTAGTGAAAACGGAAATTCTTGAAATTGTTTAAATAAATTCTTATCGAAAGATTCTGATTTGATTTGCATTCATAAAAGAGTCTGAGAAGTGTCTGTAATACGAAGAAGTAGATGGAACATCATCAGCACCATATTCGCCACTACCACCATCATCGCAGCCATTTTTAGTACCACGTTTGTCGTCATCCATCGGCAGCAGACTCACAATGTTGTTGTCTGTTTATGTCCATTTTTTCTGTGTGTCTGGCGGTCGGTCGGTGTCTGTAAACATTTTGTATTGTCTAAATGGTCAAACATCAACTGTTTTGTTTATAGCAGGCGGTACAAATAAGAATATGAAATTAAATTGATAAAATTGCTTGTGACTTTTTTTATATGTACTCTAAAATTCTTTCAAGTTAAATTCTTAGATCCAGTTATTGATTTCAAGATCATTAAATAAAATAAAATTAATTTTTAAAGTCGTTTTTTTTAACGCAATCATAGAGTTAAGTCATTTCTCTCTTTCTGTTCTCGTCCTCTTCTATCGCCAAACTTCTGATAGAACTGAAAAGGGATGACAGATTATCAGGTAATATGGGTATATACATAGTTATATAAACAGCAACAAGGTATACAAAAAAAATTAAATAAATGTATTTTTTTTTCGTTATTATAACCATATAACCTGATAACCAGCCTTCATTGAACAACCCAACTTATTTTAATTGGTAAAAATTTTTTTTCTTTTAGTCCAAATTTACATTTTTGGGCAACAAAAAAAAAGGCAGAAACGTTTTAGCAGGGTTGCCAGACTTTGGGATTTATCCCCAAAGTTGGGGATTTCATGCGAGAAATAAGGACAAAGAAAGTCATTTGGGGATTTTTTCGGGAATTTTTAATATAATTTTCCTTTCTTTTATTATTTACGCTTATTTTTCTTTGTTTCGTACATAAAATATAAAAAAATTAGCAAAACTTTTACTTTACTCTTATCAAAAACGAATACGGTGTAAAGGGTCTTAATAAAGATTACCATTTTTGTTAAGTGTGCAAAATAAACTTATGATATTATTCTCGAGTAAGTGTTTTAAAAGGGAAGAATTAAAAAAAAGAATCTAAAACCGTTGAAAACACATACAATTTTTGATTTTTTAGGGCAATTTTCAAGCAAATATGGCTTTCCCAAAAATAAGTAAATCGTTACCTGAAACGCAAAAGGAACTTACTAACGAAAAATTAAAAATCAACGATTCTGATGTATTGTTTAAACACAAATGTCCACAAATTTTGGAATCTTTCGACTAAAATTTGCGATTTTATTATCTAAAAGCAAAAGTCCATATCTACCAAAGAAACTATGGTAAACGCTAAAAGGCCTAACTGACTGTTTGCATAATATGCAACATTGTCAATTGTCAAAATAACTGGAAGGTTTTACAAGAAAAATTAAAGAAAATTTAAGTATAAACAGTTTAAGGTGATTTATTATTTTATCATTTTGAATAGTTTTTGCTTCAGCTGTGAAATTTTCAAAATGTCAGATAGGGCCTTTTGCGTATTAGGTGACGAAATATAAAAGGCAATATAATAAAGTTTGGGAAAAAGAATGCTGGGTTACTGGTTAGTACTTATTATGCTTCAAAGTATTAAATAAACGACGGATATACAAATGTATTTTTATTGTTGATTTTAAGGATGGCTTAAACCGATTGAACAAGCTCCAAATTCTTTTAAATTTGCTCATTCGTCTTCAAAAACAGCATATTTTTCTGCTTGAAAATTCCTCACTGGAATCACATAAAAAGGATTTTAAAAAAACATGCCGAAACTTTTTTTACTAAAAATTTTCATTTGGGGATTTTGGCTAATAAAATTTTTCTTACTTTTTTTAAAAAATTAAAAAATTTTTAATTAACAAGATTCAAAATTTGCTCAGAAAAAAAAACAAAAGCAAATATAAACTTTTTAGGGTTTTGATTTTTAGTTTGGGATCTTTGGGGATTTTTTTTTAATTTTTTGGGGACAAGGCATAAAAGTACCTGGCAGCCCTGCGTTTTAGCCACACAAGAAGAGTAATGCGAAATCTGTGGAACTTCATGGTGTTACATATTGAGCAACACTTTATCCAACATGGATGCACTTTAACGTATGCGGAATGAAATATGGACTGATTTTCAACCATCAGTGCAAAAATTATACAAAATCTATACATATAAAAATGGTGTAAACAATGTATAGTATTTTATAAAATGAGAACAGCTGGGCCGATTTCTGTAAAATTTTTTGTCAGTTGTTCGTATTTTCGAGGAGAAGGCTTTTACGGAAAAAATCGAAAATAGAGTTTTTGTATGAAATTTTTTTTGTTAAATTATTCCAAAACAAACTTTAGAAAGTTCTAAGTGTTAATCATGGAAAATTGCGAAATGCGGAAAATTGGAAAATCTCTCCGCAAAGGTCGGAAAATTGGAAAAACAAAAATCGATTTTTTTGTTCGAAATTTTGTGTTAAATTATTTCTTAATGGCTTTCCAAATGAAAAAATAGAAAGTTCTAAGCAAAAATCCAATAGATGGCGTTAAACGTTGACTTAGACTTTGCGCAATCTGACAGGTGTAATTTTGGCATTGTAATTTTGTACAGTAAATATGCTATTTTTCTTGCTGCGATTTATTTATTATGATAATAATTGTTTAAATCATAATTCGTACCGTAGTGATAAATCGAAAACCATTGTTCATCAAATCGCTCTCTACTGATTCTATTCAAATAATTCACATTGAAAATTTAAATATTTGTGTTGTATTATTACTCTTATGTTTGTCTGAAGGCTTAAAATTGGGGCGAGGCGAAGTTCGCCGGGTCCGCTAGTGTAATATAAAAACAAAATATGGGAAAAGAAACGGCACTTTCCCTATGACTATTTGGCTAGAGATTTGTTTAATAAATTGATTATAAGTAGAAAAAATATCATAAAACGAATAGAAGCTCGTAAGTTGACTTGTAAATTTTGTGAAAATAATCCTAATTAAAGAAAATTTTAATTTTTTTTGCCACTTTTCTGAAATTAAAATTGAAAAATCTTTTGTTTGTAAAAGCTTTCGTTAAAGAACCGTTAAAAGAATACGACGTTCCGGTAAACAGTTTTGATACAATGCAACCAAACCTGAGCTATGTTGAAGTTAGAAATCGCCAGATATAATTCAAAATCTTACCTCGCGTTTGCAAATAAATTAAGAGTTAACAATTATAAGTACGTAGCACATATCATACTAGTCAAATATGCAACGAAACCCGTTCCAGCAGTCTCAGAAAAGAGCCAGTTATCATCAAACATATAATACGGTATTTGTTACAAAATTTTTTGCTGCAGGCTGGCCATGAATCGTATCATGAATGCTGTGAGCTTCTTTACAATGGAAGTAGGAATGGGCAAAAAATATCGATATTTTAAAAAAATATAATTGATATATATCGCCGATATTTTAAATATCGATGTATCGATATTGAAATACGACTATCGAATTCGATATATTTTAAAGTCAGTCTTCATTAAGAACTCAAAATTTTAGCCGTTTTTCAAACAATATGTTTTTTTAAACTAATATGAAGATCTAAAATGATTGGCATTTATAAGAAGCAGTGCCGGATACAAGAAGCAGGTTAACTGGAGAGCACATAAAACAGAGAGTGCTCCTGATGTCCATATCTGATGATTACTGTTTTGACTAAAACCAGTTGGTACTTTTGGGTGCAATTCAAATTTTAAGGAAAGTTAATACTTCTATGACTTATTTACTTCCATTGAAATTTTTCGTAAAATATTTTTTTTTATTTCATATGGTTTTTTTGTATTCTTCCCTTTTGTTTTTGTTATAATTGAATTTGTTGTTTTAATTAAATTATTTTGATTTTAATAATTTTTTTTTTAAATAAAATGAAACAATAAAAAGTAACAATGTAATTACAAAATTTTGTTTGTTCATAAATATTTTTGTACAAAGGTATACAGAATTTTTTAATTTGGTAATAGTTTCAGGAAAATACGTTTGATATATCGATATTTTTGAAATAATAAATATCAATACTCTAAAAAAATATCGATTCGATATATATCGATATATTTTTTCAACTTTTCCATCCCTAAATGGAAGCTCATGACACCTATTCAAAATTTTTGGGCGAATTTGAAAAGAAATTTCTATCAATAGGGATAGGAACCAAGAAACCTAGACTGTTTTATCCCTTCAATTAAATGGATGTTATAGAAAATGCACAAAAAGGTGATTCAAGAAACTATCCGTAGGGTGCCTCAAAATATGAAAAAAACCTATCGATTTGGCTAGAAATCTCTTTGTAAAATAAGTTTAAGTTATTTTTTTTAACAATTGTATTTTAACAATTGCATATGAACTTAGATTTTTTAATACCTGATATACATTTTTTATTACTGCTAATGTGTCAGTCCATATTTTATTCCGCATACGTTAAAGGGTCTTTATAAGTCGTTTTCAATGGGGATACTGCTTTATAACGTCGGAATACTTTGTTTTATTCTCGAACTCCTCATCAGTTTTGTTCGATTTGTTGTTGTTGTTGTTGTTTTTTTTTTAACGAAGAACCAAATGAAAACAAAGATTGCGCTAATTAAAAATCCACGAAGATTTTTGTTGTTTTATAAATTGTTCTTTTATTTTGTTTGTTGATTTGCTCATCTTCAGCTTTCAACTTTGCAGTCTGGTTAAAATTCCAGCAGCGCAAGCAAGAAGCACAGTTGCATTTTATATCCAACCCATCTATCTATCTATCCAAAACATTCGTCCATCTGTAAAAGAAGAGAGGGGTTTTTTTGGTACTATGGAAAAATAAATTTTTGCCCCGGTGTATGTGTTAAATATCTTTCTTTGTTTCAACTTTAATCCTTTATAACATTAACCTGATGTAGAAAAATTAGGGAAGTATGTGAAGTAGAGTGTTTAGTTAAAGCCCGTTTGCATTACAATGAAATCATGTAGATTTGATGTGAAACCTTTCTCAAAATCTAGTGCGTTAACATTGTACTCTTTTTGTTTTCATAACAAAAACAGCTGTCTGAAAGTTTTTTGTGAAACACATACATACATTAGAGCGACTCAAGTTGTATGGAAGCGAAATTCGTGCAAGGTGTACCCCACTCAAAATGAACCTTGGACTTTTCAAGATGGTATTTAAAATATGTCGGCTCCAGCTTTGACCTCTTGTAAGCTGGACCATTTTTGCATGTTTTGTTAATTTGAAAATCTGTTTCCTTACCAACATATAACTACAATATGGGTATCATAAGAAAGGCTTTTTTTAAGGCGCTTCCAAATGTATATACAATTTGCCCAAGGACGATCATCCATGTAATTTTTTAAGGATATTCTGTAAAAAAGAACGGGTTTTGAATTTTTTGTTCGGGGTTGTTTCTAACAAAAATGCCAAACTAGCATACATATTTTAATCTTTAGTTGACTTTATTAAATGCGGGTCTCAGCTTTTTTTTAAATTCGTGCTAGTTCGCGTTTTGACAAAAATGCGATGGGTTGGTAACCCTTCGTTTTAACTAGGGCAATATGGGTATCCAATTTTTTCTTTTGCCATGTACATCATCTAAATATAAGATCAAAGTAAGCTGAATGAAAAATTTCATGCATAAAAACAAAATTGTAAATTTAACCTGTCCGTGAAAGCCTTGGTTCGAGCCCCGCGGGATATTGTATATGTTTGTAAGGAAACAGATTCTCAAATTAACAAAACATGCAAAAATATACCCTTTTTCAAAATGGTCCAGCTCACGAGAGGTAAAAGCTGGAGCCGAAGTATTTTAAATGTCATCTTAGAAAAGTCCAAGGTTAATTTTTAGGAGGGTACATCGATAATTTTTTTGGTGAGCCGCTCTAACATACATCCACAAAAACTTAATTTCAATTAAAATATTTGTGATATTAATTAAAAAATTAGTTAAATTTGCGCCAGTGAACAAATTAATAGCACCAATTAAATATTTTTTGATATTAACAACATGTTCTGCATTAAAGTTGTTGATATAAGTAAACGTTTAATTCACTTGATTAAATTTTTTATTAAAACTGATTTAATTTTTGATTAATAATTTAATTGAAAGTAATTGGATTGCATTTTTTCTGTCTATAAAGAATTATGCATTTGAAAATATTATTTATCTGTACCATATTTACAAAAATATATATAAAAAGAATTGTACACTTTGATGTCACCACTAAATGTGAAAACGGGTCGACCGATTTCAACCAAAATATGGGTACGTTAGGGATAGTCTGTATATGGTTTATGTGAAGCTTGCACGAAATCGGCCCAGTGGTTCCGGAGATATGGCATTTAGATTTTCCTATTCATTATTCCCATACAAATATCAACAAAATGCCTTCCATTTTCTATATTATGATTATTTATTGCCACTTGAAAAGTTATCAAACCATGTACATTACTTATGTGTACATATATTCGGAATATATCTTAGTGTATTTTTCATATTGCCGTAAAATAGGGCAAAACGGGTAAATGCTCCCCCACCCAATATCTTCTAAACTAATCAACCGATTTTCTTGAAATTTGGCAGGCGAATAGTGTAACATCTGGAAGGAACTATAGCCTATAATTTTTAATATTTAAGGCGTGAAATAGGGCAAGAGGGGTAAACATTCCCACCCCTTTATTCTTAACTAATCAACCGGTTTTCTTAAAATTTGGCTTGCAGACACTGTAATATCTAAAGGAACTTTAAGATATACATGGAATATATATCGAAATTCCAACAAAAAAGGGGAAAAGGGGTAAAATTTCTCTCTACCCATGCCTTCATGACTAGTTTACCGATGATAGTTTCAAGTCTTGAAGGTCATAAAGGCTATAAATTTTAACATTTAAGGCGTAAAATGAAGCAAAAAGGTTAAAAGGATCCCCCTCCTCTACCTTCTAAATTAATTAAACGATTCTTTTGAAAAGTTTATGTATTTTATTGACAAATTTTTTTCTCCGTTTATTCTACTTCGGAATTCGAACCCACCACTGCTATGCAATGATACACGATTGCCACCACTTTGAATGGTTAATTCCGAGACGAAAATGTTTTGCTGACACGAACTTCGATGATTGCCACAGATGTCTCCTATTGAATTCAAACACGTTTAAGGCATTTGCAATGACAATCAGAAAGTCGAAAGGCCAAACGATGTCTGTTTGCGGCTTAGATTTGGCACACCATGTTTTTCAGCAAGCCCTCGAGCTTATTTGTGTTGGCCAAAGACGGACTGACAAAAAATATCGTAAACGCAATTGTTTTCCGTAATGAAAATTAATTATCTTTGTTTGATTTTTATACTTTAGGATAAAAAATACATCACTTTTTAATGTTTAACTTTTGAACATGTAACGAACAGAAATAAATAGTTATTGGGGTTTTTCATCGCCGATCATGGTATAAAGCGCTTCATCCCTATTTTTTCACTAGAAATAAGTTATATGGCAAAACAACGTTTGCCGAGTCAGCTAGTTTTTTTTTATTTTTTCCTTAAAATGTTAAACATTTTTTAATAGTTTTAGCAAACAATAATTAGTATTGTGGTTATTTTTGTTGATCTGTTTTATGGTTTTTTATCCAAATTTTGATTTTTTAATTAGCATAAAGTTCATAAAATTTAATTTTTCATTAAATTATTATTATGAAGAAAGGAATTTTACAACATGAAGTGAATTAAATTTTTTTTAAAAATTTTTCTTCTTCATTCTTGACTGCCGCGGGGCTCGAACCCGGGCTTTCACGTACTAGTAACCCTTACATGTTTCAATCGTTACCACTCAATTTCTTCAAAGGGGTTTGCCGTTTAACTTTTAATTAATTTTTTTAATAAAATTTTTTAATTTTCAACTATACAGGGAAGTATTTTTTAGTACTATATGAAAAAAGCCATGGTTGCATTAATATGTCTTCTATATTTTCAGTAGATTTCGTGTAGTCACGAAGTAGATTTCTGGTCAATTACAACTAGATTTGGTTCGAAATCACGTAAGTACTAGATTTTGTTTTTAAGTGTAACCGGGTTACTAGATTCGATAGGTGTTTGGTCGAATATAAAGCTGAGAATAGTCTCTGAGGTATTCACAGTTTTAATTGCCGGATATTTGTACACGTTGTTTTATTTCTTCCTTTTGGATTTCTACCTTTTTGTTTAAGTCTTTTAGATCCAGTTTAGCGACCTTTGAAATAGCTCTAGAACTGTTTACTTCCTAATGTTAGTTTTTGTTTTATGCTTTGTTCCTGCCAGTTCCGCTTAAGGCCGTTTTACAATACCACACAAGTCTATGACGAAAATGCTTCACAGATCTAATGATTGTTTGCAATTTTCTATGGGAAACACTCAACGGTTGCGAAACAGTTACGTCTCATGAATGTGCCCAATAACAACTTATCATGACAGTGTTGTATTTTTCTCAAAATACGTAGGACTTGTGTGGTAGTGTGAAGTACCCTTTTACGGCTATTAAATATTTTTTAAATAATTTTTTGTAGGGCCACAAATACTTTTTCGGGTACTTGATTGTTTTGTTACTGTTGCACTCTGAAATTGTTTCTCATCTGTAAACTTAGATCTTCTCCAAGTCTCAAAGGCACCTCATGACTCTATAAATTTGGCAACAACTTAGGTTTCAGAGATTTAATTAACATTAGAGTCCGATGTTTTCTGTCAGGATGAGCAGGAAACTCTAATGGAATAGATCTTGGTATGATTGGAGTTTAATCAGAATATTTTTAGTTAGCATAGCTACCTCAAAAGATACTAAGTTTTTTATGGAACATCCTAAAACAACTGCCATAAATGTCTGCCATGAATGTTCAAAAGTTGAATTTATCAGGGATTTATTAGATCTGTCTATTTCACATTTGGATCAGATTGAAGAGCTTGCAATCTGCAAGTCCTATGCAGACATTCATGGGCCAGTAATTGGCATTCTTCAGTGGTTCACCTATGCAAGGGTTGTATTGAACAATTTCGTTCAATCCAACCAGAGATTTGGTAAAGATAAAAAGGACACAAAAATTATTGCTTTAAATCTTGTGGTACTTATTTTCACGGCCTTTTTATTAACCCGTCTGCTTGCAAAAGCTTTCAAATTTCTGCTTGATTTAACAAGGCCTTTGCAGGGTGAAAATACCTGCTTGATGCTTAGGACTCTATGACAAGGGCTTAACGCGGACCAGATTAGGACAAAATATCTGTCATTACGCGTTACTGGGTGATAAGGACACATTCGATAATGGTTTTTCTTGTTTGCCACGATTAATATAGAAGTCATGATGAGAAGGAAACTGTGTTTCACTTTCAAAACCGGGGCTTCGGGACAATTAGGATGAGTCGTTGTAGGAGACCAGCATGGCCGGGCTTTAATGCTAAGTATAATGAGGGACTGAGGTCGATCTCTGTGTTTTGCAGGGAGTCGAAATTGTTCGAAGCTGCAGGAATGTGTCGGAATAATCTGGCAAATACTGCCTGACTTTGGTCATTGGGGCAGGGGATCACAAAGGAACCGCTTTAAGGACATAAGTAAGTTTCCTCGTGACGACTGTCCATTGGACCTAAGCTAACTTAGCTAGACCTGCTTTTGTTTGTCAACAACCTTCATCGAGTAATGCCTGTTATTAATAATTTTCGAATGATCTGCACCTCCTTTTTTCCGTGGAACATATTCAGGATAAGGTTCGGAGAGCAATCGAAGACCTTCAGTCTAAAAGTAAAACAAAAATTTCCACAAATGTTTCTAAGCAAAAGCAAAATTCGACTTTTTCGAAGTAAAAAAATGAAGTTGTTAACACTTTACCGTTCAATGAATATTTACTCAGTACGAACAAAATCACAGATATTTACCTTGAAAAAGGCTTCATAAGTTATTAAAGACACAAGCATAAAATGTATGACCGACCTCAATTAGTTTTTTGTCGTTAACATTTTCTCGAGACTTGCCCCTTATCACCACTTTTGAGGGGGACTCCCATGGAAATATTGCGTTTTATGAAATTCTTTAATTAGTTATTAGTGTTGTGATTATTTTGTTGAACTGTTCTGTGGGTTTTAATCCAAATTTTGATATTTTAATTAGGCTTAAGTTCATCAAATTTAATGAAAATTAAATTTAAAAAAAGTTGGAATCAGATTTTAATCATTTATGGCTTGCGGCTTCGTTTTTTATATGTCTGCAATAAATTAGAAGCCTAGCTGCATTTTTACGCGAATATTAAGTTGTGCAACCTCCTCCATTTTCGAAATAACGGTATATCTCGAAAACCCGAGCAAATCACTGGATTCAGCGTACCCGAATTATGTTAAAACGCCATGTGCCCGGCTTGTCTCAAAAAAAGTGTAAATTCCTTGGACAGTGTAAATTACACTGTGTAATTGGTTTATAATTGTTTTTTTGTGCGTTTTTATCGTAACGTAGTCTTTAAACATACCTGTGTAGGTAGAACTAAAAAGTACAAATAAAATTAGTTTTAATAATTTTACACAAATTAATTTAATTAAATAAATAAATGTCAAATAGGCTCTGTGGGGATTTTTGGGGGTATGAAAACAGCTATTTTGGGGACAAAAAATCGTAATAATTTTCCAGCAACTATTGGAAGAATGTGAGAAAAATTGTTTCTGTTGCAATATTTTACTAAAAATTTCTCACAAGAACTGTTAAAACACAGTCACATTTCAAAGTGGTTCGAGAAAAATAAAATTTTAAAAAATATAAATATTTTATATTTAAAATAAGTTTGTAAACTATTTTGTTATTAAAATGGAAAACAGAAAGAATTAAAATAATTGGGGGATTCACAAGGTGTGCTATCAAGTCATATCGTCATAATGTCCTAAATAATCTTTTACAATGGCTTACAAAAAATATTGTTTTGTTTCAAACAAAATACAAATTTGAATGCTGTGTTCACTGATTCGTCATAACTAAACAGTATAAATCTAAATTATAAGTGGTTGCCCACAACAGTCATATATATTTCTTGTAATTATTTTAAGAAATATGACTTTAAAACTTTATGACAACCTTGTGAATCCCCCAAATGATTAAATAATTTAAATGATGAAAATAATAAAACACAATTATTATATTTTGTTATTTAATTTTTTTTTTTGGTTTCAGCGTGAGAAAGTTTACGATGCGAGAACGAGAACGACAGGCCACGGAAAGGCAGTCAGGATTAATATGGAAATCTTACTGCTGCCCTAGTTTTTCTGCTTCGTTAACTTCCCATTAAAAAAAAATTATTTAGAAAAATTTCCTTGTATACTTATATGATGCTCTGATTTTTTTTTTAGTTTTGCCTTAAAAATATTATCGGTATGCAACCCAAAAATAACACTCCACTGACTTCTTGGCATATTCACAGGCACACACATCAACACACTGTGAGGCAAAAGCAGCGTTGCAAAGATTTGAGATTCTTTCATATTGTTTGACTGTAAGTCAGACACGAGAAAAAGATGAAGGTGTTTTATTGAGTTTAAGTTTTGTTTGAATCTCTGTTTTATTTCATTTGTGAAAATTTACCTTTAGCTTTTATTTGTTGTTGTGTTCTCGAGGATTTTGAATTGTTTGTTATTTATCAATTGTATGCCGTCAGTTCTGCTGTTATGAAGTGTCAGTTGGTGGTGGTGGTGGTGGTAGTAGTTGAGATGGTTGCTGTTGTTACAGCAGGCTTCTGAATGCTTCTGGCTAAGTAAAAAAAATCTTTTCTTTTGATGTTATTCAAACAAATATATTGCACTCATAGTTGTATTTTATAGTTATATATTGTGAGAAGAAATGTTTGGCGTTTAAAGATTTTAAAGTGAACACAAATAAATCGCATGTTCATCATAAGCTCATCTTGAAAATTTAAGCTTTTTTTTTGTTTTGTTTGTTAAATATATACTTACTTGCAATCATGCCCATAGACACACAAAGAAAGAAAATAATGAAATAAAAAGAAATGTATCTAAATAGCGCAACAAAAGCAACTGTAAAAGTTAAAAGGATTTTAAAGTGTGGATGAAAAATAACAACAGGAACAACTGTTTTAATATTCGAAACAGTAGATACTCCAGATAGAGGAAAATTAGAGATTTCGTGTACCTTTAACTCGGAATATGGCTAAACTCCATAATCGGGAATAAAGATCTCATGTGTATGCCAGTATCTTATGGTTATTGTTCTAGAAAAGATATTTTCTGTTTTTTTTTTTATTTACATTAACCAAATGTTAAAGGCACTTAAGAAGAGCTTAAGTTACTTAAAAAGAACTTAAGGGCTTAAACTTTAATGAAAACACTCTAAATACTTTTTCGATTCGCAAACAATTTTAATTCCAATCGATACTGAACGATACGAAATAATATTTCAGTGTTGTAAAACGTTTAATTGAGTTTTCACAACACTGAAAAATTCAGTATAAGAAATAAAATTTCTTTCGAATCAAAAAGTATTCGACCACGACTGCTAGAATAAGCCACCACATTTGTTTTGGCTCGGAATCTTTTGATCGAGGAAGGTAATACACAGAAACAATTCTCGCCATTTATTTTTTCAATTAAACCATTAATCAAATTTCATTATATCAATAGCACAAATTGGGAATTTAGCACATTAAAACGAAACCTTGATCAAAAAAGGAATAAGTTTTAATTAAAAATTTAATCAAGTGAATTAATCGTTTACTTATATCAACAACATTACTGCAGAAAATGTTGTAAATATAAAAAAAACTATTTAATTGATACTATTAATTGGTTTACTGGTGCAAGTTTAATAAATTTTTTTTAATTAACTATCTGACCCGACAGAAGCTGTCCCGTCCAAATTAGAAAAAAATGTTTGCGGTCGATTTTTAAAATCCGTTAAAAAGAGGAAAAAAAGTATTTTTGAATTAAAATTTTATTCATATACATATGTAGGTTTGGGGTACATATATGTTGTGAATCTTATAGTATTCTTTTTACATTTTAGTTGATTAGATCAATATTAAGTTAACAAGTAAAAAAAAGTAAAACTTATTTGATTGCTTTGCTTTCATAATTTTGTTCATGGCACTGCTTTGTGATATACGAAATTTTTTGTTAAGTTGTCTGGCGCATAAATAAATAATGCTAATGGACTTCCGACGCAGGAACAGGCGACATATAATTGACCTTGCGAGAGGCATGGATTCTCAAGGTTAATGTCGCAAACACGCAATGACTGCAATTGAAATCTTTTTTTTAATTCCCTAAGCAAATCCCGCAAAGCTCTAAGCTTGTCTTCAGGATCCAGAGTATCTGGCGGGAATCGAACCCGCAACCCCGGCGCTGAAAGACTAGCGCACTATCAGCTAGCCTGCAGGGGCACTTTGTTGTTTCTCATTGCAGATGCGAGCCTTACTAGAAACTGCAAGCGTTTCAAATCGAATGGCATGTCGGTTGGAATCATTGGGATCCGAGGTATCAAAACATTTTCTCCTTTGTACTTTCCTTTAAGTATTGATGCTTCGATGACGTGATTCATCAGTTTTTTTTACCGTAAGTCGGGTGCCATTACAAAGACGTGGTGGGTTTATATTTCCTAACATTATGAATACCGATCCAACTTTTAGTTGGAGATTATGAGGTGTTAATCTGGGTAGTTCCAGGGAATTTAAAAATTCGATTGGATAGTTGTCGACATCGGTCTGAGAAGTAACGAAATTCACCGATTTGTACGTCTCCAATTCGCCAGCGATTTCACTTTGAATCTTAAAATTCAATTCGTCAACATCAACGTTTTTTGCAGCCAATCATGATTTCTGTAATTTTTTTTTGTTATGTTTGGAAACCCCTTTCGGATGAGTTCGGACTTTGATTCGATAAAGTGGCGGACATCGACGGAAAATTTAATACAGCCGGTCGAAATATCCACCGGGATTTCGCCGATTCCTATGTCCAGCAATTGTTTGGAAAATACGTCTCGAGACTGATTGTTCTGCAGCTCGACCCGCCTGTTCAGAGTCAATTTTGAGGTCCTGACGTGTTTCCAAAAAGCACACGACATCAAACATGCATTAAGTTGTATCACCTGCCAACAGAATCACCGTATCATTGCAAAAGGCTTTGATTGTTTCGTAAATCCTGCAACGTTTTGTCTAATGCCTCCAAAGATTTTTTATGCGCCATTGCACGTTAATTTCTAACGATCAGCTTGCTTTGCTGCAAAACTTTGGCCATCGCACTATTCTTCGACATTTTGCATGTTGGATTTTCATAGGTTTGCATACTTAATGGCAACTTAAGTGCTGAATAAGCAGTTCGACCGCCTTCCAACAATGTAACAATGCAATTTCTGACGGTGCGAGTGCAAGTACAATATCATTATCCGAGCGTATCGTTGCCAAAATTAACGCGATTAAAAAAGTTTTCCCTGTACCACCCGGAGCGTCTTAAATTGGATTAATACGAACATTTGAAAGAAAAATTTGTCAAATCTATGAAGCCATTTTCTGATTTTAGGAAAATCGAAATAAGTGGGCGGGGTAAAATTTTCTTTCCGTAAAAAGCTAAGTTGGACCATGGCGATCGTTAGAAAGAAAAAATCGTCCAAATCGGTCCAGCCGTTCTCAACTCATGCAATGACCAACGAACTCCATTGATTTTTTTATATCACAAATTTTTTTTATCGAAATCAATTTTAAGTTTTTTTTGACTAACTCGAACAATTTATGTCAATTAATCGATTAAGATTAATTTCTTAGAAAATTCCACTTATTAAATGTAAAAATATTTTGTTTAGATTTCTATTTAATACTCATACTTTTAAACATATTTTAGTCCATTTTTAGAATTGAGCGTATGTGACAAATTACGTTAATCACCATAAACGTCAAGTTCGAACAATAATTCATCAGCAGTTAAAAATGTGTAAACCATGTACTATCAGATTATGGGTTGGTTACCTGTTATTACCAGGCTGTCAACCTTTTTGTTACCTCTTATCTACTTATCGGCTGGATGTTGACATTTGAGAAATCGTTAGATCCGCCTTAAAATCCTTAGTGTCCTTGTTTGAAAACGAAGTGTCGAAATTTTGTCGCAAAATAGTAATAAGTTAAAAACCAATTAACCAAACCTATAGGGTAGAGTTTTAAAATAAAGGAAGTTAAAAGGGGAGTTATTCTTCAAAATAATTTATCATGGCAAAATCATATTAAACACGTTCTTTAAAAAAATATCTCCAGCACTAGGTATACTCTTCAAACTTAAGTATAAACTGGATAAAAAAACCAACTTTATAATTTTTCAAGCCCTTAATCAAAGTCATTTAAACAAACTTACACTTGTTTATGGATTCAAAATGAATGCTAATTAAAAATCTGCAAATTATTCAAAACAAATCATTAAAGGCTGCATTCAATCTTTCCCAATTGTATGGTATTTACAAACAGTTGCAGTAGTTAATATATGTTTTTAAAGTAATTCATGGAATTGGGCATCATACGATTAGTTTTTGTATAAATTAATAAATCGAGCCCAAATAGCAAAAATGACCAACAATAATAAAATTTTACAGGAGAAGGTTTTTTTAAATATTGCTAGAAGTTTAGGGTTTCGTTTGAAATTGCCTTTGCTCTTATTTCTTAACGGTACTTCCCAGAGATATGAGATTTTTAGAGATGACGCAAATGATCAAAAATTATCGATTTCCATCAAAAAACAAAAATCTTTAATGTTGTTGGTTACATCATTTTTGCTATTAGGGCTCGAAATGTTTAACACAAGAAACAATTCGAATTTAAGGCTCGCAAGATGCCGGTTGGAAACTACCAAACCAAGGCTGCCGGATAAATTTGTAAGGAAATCGGCAGTTTTCAGAAAAAAAATAAAAAAATCGTCTTTATCGTTTCAAAAAATCGGACAACTCAAATTAAGTTTTTTGTAAACAATTTTTGTTCGATTTTTATAAAAAAAAAAAAAACATTCAAACAAAAACATATTTACTTCATACCCCGCTAGCATTTTCAATCGGGTAAAAGCTAATGGGAGTCTCATGAAGAGCTTACAGCTCGTGAAATGCTGGCCGGATAATTATTGAAAATATGATTGATACAGAGAGTCGTAAAAAGTTCATTCGATGATGGTTTGAGGAAGATAAACAAAGTGTAACATTTTTGCTTTTGTACTCTGACTTGCATATAACGGAAATAACTTGTTTTTGAATATAGCGGCCTGAACGCTTTGTAATTGGAAAACCCGATTTTGACAACTCGTTTAATAGTGAAGTTTGCCGCTATTGTTAATTAATAATGCCAATTTAGCTATTTTTTGTTCAATATAGCGTTTTTATCTCTATTTATATTTATACTTTGTGGGTTTTATTAAACAAGAAAGCTATCACTAGTGTTCGTGACACAACGCTGACGCTCATTGTTTGGTATTGCAAATCAGCGTCAAAGCTTAAGCGAAAGAAAACGTTCCGCCTTCTGCTCTTGCTAAGGTACGCCTGTTAAAAACGAGATTGTCAGAAAATTTTATGTTTTATTCAGACTTTGGAGACTGAAAAAATAGTCACTTTTTAGAAAAAAATCAGCAAATCGTCAAATCTGGCATCTCACCAAACAGAGAATTGAGTACAACGATAGCTTGGAATACAATAATTTGCCTCACACTTTAAAGGATTGTTTGTCATTATCTTCATTTAAAAATCAATTAAATGATTACCTTTTACACACTTTTGAAATGCTTTTAATATAATAATTGCAAAATATAAATACTTTCTTGCTTCTCTTTTTTTTCGGTTAACCGATCAATAACAAAATTAACCGATTAATTAATTAATCGAGCGATTAACCGATTAAAGCCAAAGCCAGATTAAATGAATACCCTAATTTATAGTACATACATGTTGAATTGTTATCTTTACCAGAGCTTCTCTCAAAATCAAGAAAAACTGCGGTGATTTAAAAAAAATTTAACGGAGAATCTCTATGGATTTCAATTTCACTCGATATTCAGGAATAATGAATTGTTTTAAAATGTTTTTCATAACTGGCTGGCATCTTTCAACTCTCTTTTTCTGTTTATTAATAAAATATAAGTATGAATTCAAATAGAGATTTGTTTGTTATTCCCCATTGGATAAAATTATTTGAATTATTCGAGTTAATCGAGTAATTCGAACAATTTAAAACCTTTATTCGACTAATCGAGCAAATTTAAAAATCAAAAATCGATTAATTCCTTACTCGACCAAAAGCAAAAGTCGAATAATTGGACACTCTAGTAGCTGGCTAATTAATTGAATTAATTTATTTTGCACTAATATTTTGCAATAAACGCACAAAATTTCGCATTTTTAAGTTTTACCCTGAACTATCCAATTACGCCACCGTTTACTGTTCCATATAACAACTATTAAAAAAAAAAAACACAAATCAGATTTAGTAGATTTTTCCAAAAACCGTGTCTTAGGTTTCGCATTTCTTTATTGTTGCTGTTTAATAGTTTTTTAAAATCTCTTCAATCGTTTTATTTCATTTCAAAGTTTTTGCTACAGTTGCGTTTAACTTTAACTGTTTTTTTTTTGTCCTTCTGTGTGTCAGAGTGCTTTCATATTTATTCTTCTATAGCGATTTTCTTTATTTTTCCATTTTTATATATGTATTAATTTTTTTTTTGTATTTCGAATATGAATTTCGAAAAGATGTTGCGTTGATTTGGGTTTATTATGATCATGAAAATGCTCCTGCTGCTGCAGGTATGTGGAATAACTATTGCATGTTACCAAGACTACAGGTATGAATTGTCTATTTTATGAATGTATTCTCAAGAGTCTCAATATATTATTCCATCGTATTGTTTGTACTTTTAGTGGTAAACTATTGGTTCAGTTCAATCAGTCCATATGGGGTTCAAAAGTCATAGTGAATGGTTTGGATGAGATGTTTGAATGTGTTTGTTTCGATGTATTGATATTTGTTTGAGATAGAAAGCGGAAATTTATTTTTCTTAGTTTTTCTTTTCTTTGTTAAGTCATTGTTGGCTGACGGTGCGCGGCCAGAATAAAAATCGTATTAAAACTTGCTGTGTTATGCTTTAATACTATTAAATTTTTTTTATTTTTTTTAATTTGGTCCATGAGTTTGCATAATTTTCTATTAAATATTGTTCTTTTTTTTAATACAATTCGTTTTATTTTTCTCTTTCCTTAACACCCAAAGTTTGTCCTAATTCCTTTACTTCCTGGCTTAATACTTAAATACAAAATTAAATTGATTATTTTATCAAGACTTTATCATTTGTAATGGCAAATGAGATCTTGTACGTCATATTTTAAAAGACATACAGACAATAGAATTGCTTGGAAAAAAAATGAAAATTGCTTAGTTTTAACACATTTAATACATATTTTGTTCCTAACATTCATCGAAAAATCTTTCCTGATTAATGCACGTACAAAAAAAACATGTTTAAATATGGTCACCTCCAACCAAACTATTTTTAAAGAAAATTTTAAACATAGTATGGTTAATATAACCATATGATTGTTAGCGACAATCATATTCTGGTTAAATTAGTCATCCATTAAGAACCCACAACCATATTATGGTTGTCTCTAATAATATTATGGTTAAATATTATAATAACTTGTTTTTAAATTAACAATAGTATTTTCCTCTTTTTCAAGAGCAACATACTTGGGTTGAGAACCAACCATGCTATTGCAAGTGTTTAACAAATTTTAGTTATTATTGATCATAACATGTTTTGAGGCAACAATAATATGGTTGAGGCATCTTGATGGAGGCCTAATTTAACCATAATATGGTTACCGCTGACAATAATATTGTTATATTAAACATTATATGTTCAAAGTTTTCTTTTAAAATAGTTTGGTTGGAGGTGACCATATTTAAACATGTTTTTTCTCTGAGTGTGGGTACATCAATGAATAATTTGTTGAATTTGGAACGATACTAATCCACATGGGATCTAAGAGCATTCCAGAAAATACAGAAAAAATAACTGTTTGGTATGGATTTTGGGCCAGGCTCTTCCCTCTCTAAAGGTCGATGTTAAATTGACACTAACGACATGTGGTTCCAACAGAACTGCGCTAAGTGCAATACAGCTTATGCTACATTCGTGTAAGGGTTTCTTAAGTCGCAGGTCTTTGCGAATATACCACAAACAACAGCAGCTCTTAAAGCCAATATAACCCATGTCATCAGCAAAATTCAGCCTAATTTACCCACCAGAGTCATGGAAAATAAGACATTTTAAATGTGCTTTGGACGTTTATATATTCCATACATACACGCAAAGAAAAAAACATGGTTGTGGTAAATATATTTTAAGAGCAACATAATATGATACGATTTATGATTGTAGTCAACATATAACGATTACTATTGAATCATATTATGACCAAATATATTCGCAATATTACACAATAATATTTTTCCTTTAATCATTTTCTTCTTCTGTTGATCATATAAGTCAAGAAGTAATCACATTATTGTTATATTAATCATAACAACTTCAGATGTTTTCTTATTATTGCCATGTTTATCATTGTAAGTTTAAAAGTAATCAGCACCACTTTCACAACAATGAAAAAAAGATAAAATTTTTTTTTCATAAATTTTTTTTGTTTGTCGCCACTACAAGTTTTTTTTTGATGTAAATACAATTTCTATACTTTTTTAATTTCTTTAAACTTGTTTTTTAATGGATATTTTTTTTTAATTGTTTAACCACTCACTAACAAATAATTCGATAGGCATATTTAAAACAAACGACACAACTAATGCAAATTACTTTGCAAATGGCGCTAACATAATATTAAGGGAAATCACGATGGGTAGTGCAAAGTGTTCAAACGATGTAAATGCGTGAAAAAATAAACACAAAACGTACGTATTTGTAATTTGCTCTTTTTTACGTCGTTTGCACTAAAAAAAACCATAAGCAAAATTTGTAGTGCATATTTGCTCAGTTGCAAACAAATGTAAACAATAACATTTGACATATTAAGCGCCATATTGGTTTTAAGAAAACTTAGAAATTGAACATTTTCGTGGGTTTTATTATAAAATAGAGAATTAAATTTAAAGAACTGTTAAAATCAATTGTCATCTCATATTTTTAATTTTGTAACGAACGAGTTTTGCAACTCACCCACTCAATTGTAAACAAATGCAGATTTTTTACAGTGTTGCCAGAAGTTTTTTGTGTTGCCAAAATAAATTTTTAGAAATATAGCACATTTGCGGAAAAATAAAAGTGATATGCTCACGATCAATCGTACTATGCACTGGAAATTTACAAATTGCAAATTTGCACAATGACCATCGAGATTAGTTTAAAGCTATTTTGATTGCATCTTAAACATTGTAAATAAAAATTTTTACGTCTAAACTGAAGGTAACGGTGTTTCCAACCCTGGGGTCTATTTAGATGAACTTTGACATCTCGAGGCGCCTTAAGCTTATATTTCAATTTTTGTGTATTTTTGTTGTTTTTTCTTTTAAGAAAATAAAGGGATTCTAGAGAATTTTTATTATTAGTTGTGTAACCGCCATAGCATAAAGTAAATTTTCTTTATCGTAGAAATACTAAGTTTTCAAAGTTTCACTAAAAGCTAAACTTTATGACGTTTGAAATGGAATAAGGAAATTGTTTTTATTCGGCCAAACGCTTTTTATTGGAAGTTATCACCTTTCTATTTCACTTTTTATTTGCCAAGTTCTTTTGTACGCTATTTTCGGAGCCAACACCAAGTATGTGGTAAGTTGGTGTTTACGAAACATATCCAGATCCACCCCTTAATACAGTCCATATCCTCCGAGGAACGTACTCGACGTTTTTAAAAGGGTTCGTGTGGTAATAAGTTCAAAAACATAAATCTGAACTATCACTTCGATCCCAATAGAAATTTCTTGCAAGCAATTGAAACCTGAAGAAAACTGTTCAATAGTAAAAACACAGGTGTTTGATTACCAAAGACAATTGAATTCATTATTTAATTATTCTCTTATATATACTTAATAATCAGGTCAAAATATACATTCATCTACTAACTAAGCACAATTGTTTGTAAATATTAATTTGTTGATTCATTGAACTTAATCTATTTATTAACCGCACGTTATAATGTTGTGAAATTCAATAACTTGTAAAAGACAATGACCGAAGAAATGTATGTTAATATGTTTGCAAATAATAAAATGTATGTTTGTAACAAATGCTAAGAACATGTATGTTTATGAACAAACCTATTATGAGTACACGTATAGAAAGTTATCATGTTATGACTACTAAATATCATGAAATTGTTGTGATTAATATAATCAGCGTTGCCGTTTTGGTTACTTTTAACCAAAATTGGTTATTTTTTTCTAATGTGCTCTTGTGTACGTTTTTTTCCATTTTTTTTACTTTTTTCATCTCAAAAATAACAATTTTTTTTTCGTTCAGTGCTATCATTATAATTGTGATGTTTATGAAATTCTGAATATGTATGCAAACGAAAAAATAATTCACTTTGTATCAGGAGGTATACTTTTCCCAGTTTCTACCAAGGTAATTTAAAACTTGGTTATGGAAACTAGTACACAAAAAGCAAAATAACTTTTTTTCGTAAAAGACAAAAGACGCTCAGAAAAATTTCAAGAGTTTTTTAAATAAATTCTTTACTCTAAATATCGGGTAAGTTTCCGCTGGTAGTTATCGACTCAGTCTCAATTGTGGTAATGCAGATTGAAACTTTCCCATTAAAAATTTTTAGCATTTTGCGGCACATTTAAAAATATAAGCGCACAGTTATCGCTCTGCAATCAGACATACAGAAATTCGGTAAAGTAATTGAAGGAGCTCTTAACAAGTCTCATTAAAAAAAATAATATTTCAAGTGCCCCGGCATTCCCATACTACGAAGCAGGTTTCTAAGGGAGAACATCAAATATAACTGTAAAAAATCATTCAGTGTGTAAAGCTGGTAGCTACGTTCCCCAGTTTTTATATGCGTTGAATAAAGCGCTTTTTGTGTGAAAAAAGTAAAATTTTATTCAAACTTAAAAAAAAATTAAATAAAAAACATGAAAACGTCAGAATTAAAATTCAGTCTTACGTCAGAATGTACTAATAAAGTGGCCTCACAAGCACAGCTGTCTGCAGTGATTTTGTTCGTGTGTGACGTTTGTCGTAATTTTTTTGTTTATTTACATTTTTTATAAAGGTATTTTGACATTTGCCGTCTCAATTCTAGCAACAAAATGCCTGTTGTTTTTTCTTTTGTTTCATTGTTGTAGTACTGAGGTCACTTTGTTAATACATTTTGTCTTACGTCATATGACATTAAGCATTTTAAAATGTTATAAGTATCAAATTTCCAAATTGACTTTTTGATTGATAAAGTAATTTGTTAATAACATCATGATCAATCAATAATTATGGTCTTTTGGATCTTAGGTGACGATTGTTCTACCAGAATTTGCTAACTCTTGTTTTTGTTGTAAGCAAAAATTTTTGAAACTTTCATTAAGAAAAAACCATTGTGATCTATTTATGTAAACAAATTATTTTTTATTATATTTTTTAAAGAAATTTTTTTAACTGGACAACTTGTATTTTAGCTCGCTGCACGACAAGACCCAAAAAAATTAGACAATCCAGACCATTTCAGTCCACCCCCGTACACTAGTTTCAACTGAATTGCAAATCAAATAGTATGTATGAATTTTTAAAAGATAACTATTTTGGTTGCTTTTTTTCTCATTTGGTTACTTTATTTTTACATTTTGGTTACAAATTTTGTTTGGTCGTGGCAACGCTGCTAAAAGCTTTAATAATTACACATACGCAATACACACACAAACAATTCGTGCTGCGATCGTTGCTAAGATTTTTTGTTTGTCCATTTCTTCATCAATGTAAAACAAGAACATTAAAATATAATGTTTGTCTACAGTACCTCTACAATTGTTCTGTATTTTAACGAAGAATAGAATGCTATCTAACTTTTGGATCTTACTTGAAAATAGTTACGAACGGTATTAAGGGTTGTGTTCGTATACACAAACACTAAAAAAATAAATATCGTTTCTGGGTGTGCGAGCCGAAGGCTAAATAATGTTCTGCTTATTTCCGAACAATGACTGAATGTGCTCTTTTATGTACACTAAGTCACTTTTTTCGTCCGATTTTCGCAACATTCATTTAGCATTTCGAATAGATTCTGCCTCATATTCGTTAAGCTTATTTAAAAATTTCTTCTGGACCAAAAATGGCTTTTTTAAAGAAATAATCGAAGAAATGGAAAAATCGCATATGCCATAAAAAACTTGCCCTGGTTATCGCAGATTAAAGACGTTTGCCCTGTTGCACGCATATTTGTGTAGATTTTAGGGATCTTAGCTTTTTTTTCAAGTTTTTCATAAAACTTATGCCCAATTTTCAGGATAGTATTTAAATCTATATTAAGTTAATTTTGATAACAAACTTAAATCGTATTTAAAACAGATTGGTTTTTTGAGTTTTATTTGAAAAGTCTTATTTAATTAAGATAAAAGTATGGTAGCACTACTAAATGCAAAAAAAAAATATAAAAAAGTGTAATTTAGGTGGTCTGAAAAAACAGCTGACTGTTAATGCTTTGCCTGTTGTTGTTGTATTGTTGTGATATTGAGGCCACCTTGCTAAAATATTACAATAAAAACTTAAGTTGAAATTAAGTGTACCACATCGGTGACTTAAGTTTGATTTAAGTTTTTAGTGAAGAAAAGAATTTTGTATTTAAATCGATTTTAAAAATAAATGTGTTTTAATATCAATCCTGAAAACTGGGCATTAGACTCTTGAATTTAAAGGTGACCACAGATTAAGGCCCTTTTCATAGTCTTTGTCAGTTTAAGTTGTTAAATTTGATTATATTTTACGTTTGTCTTACCCTTCTATAATCTTCTAATTTTAAACAAATTTCCATAAAACCCTAATAATTTTCCACTTGTTACAATTATCTACACTTCTACAATTAAAACACCCAAGAATTTTTTTGGAACATCATCTAATGACAATAAATCAAACGCATCTGTCAGATTTATAAACTAAAGTTAAATGTAATTATATGATCAGAAACATTTAGGGAAACATAAGGGTTAAATCACAAAAAAAACAACAGTTCAATGGCAATAAATTTAAACAATAAAGAATATGAAAACAAGTTTTAAAACATTTTATGTTTTTTTTTAATGAAATGTAACACTTGTTAAATGAAATTTACACAACAAAAACGAAAATTTTCCCTGAAGAGCAGCTGCTTAGAAAAACCTTTTTTTTACTCGTGTAAAGTGCAAAAAAGTAGGGTTATAAAAAAATCAGGAGTATCCATAACACCACCACTACCATCACCAACCGCAAGTATTAACACACCATCACACCATCACACCATCCCACCCTTCTGATTTTATAACATTGTTGTTAGAAACAATGCATTCTTAATTAACCACCAAATGGAATGAGTGGGTTGTTATTGATCTTGTTTGAAGGGCTTTGTGAGATTAATTTTTTTTATTTTTGTTTTAGGGTTAATTTGCAAAAAATTTATGCGTTAAGCTAGATTCACCCATTGTTTCCGAACAATATTTTTGTTCGGACAACATTTTTTAATATTTATGTTGAGAGAGAGAGAAATTATCTTTAGCGAATTGTTTTTTTTTATTTTGTCCGTGAACTGAGTTGCCAATAGGTAAAATTTTTTTATTCAAAGACTATGCTTGTGAAATTAAATTGTGAGCGATCATCTTTTTTCATCCATTATTTACACACAATCTATGAAAATAATTTAAAATATGAAGTTTGATACAAAAAAAAAAATAAAATAAATAATAGACTAATAGATTTTGTGTACATATGACAGCTTTGATTTTTTTGAACAATTTTCCGAAATGAGTGAATCGTAATGCAGAAACATGGTTGGGTCGACCTTAAGTATTTTTTATAAATTTTCAAATGCATATTTGTTTTCTATTTTTCCATGCGCTCACCCCCCAAATTCGGTGGGTATTGATAAAAACGACGCCAAAATAAATTTAGTACAATCGGTGAAGGCTAATCCGTCCCTTACACCCTCCTAACCTTGAGAAAAATCATAAAAAATCATGAAGTTTCCAAAAACTTTTGTCTTCACAAGTTTTCCCTGAATCTCAAATTTAACAAAAACTAACTAAAATTAAGAACTATTTGTTCTTATGTATTTGTGTTTGTGTGCGTTTGCTTACAAAAAAAAATAATAAAACGCATATAATTTGTTTCTAACATACCTACCCGCTATATCTATTCTTTAAGGGGGATCCCATAAAAAATTGTCAATACAGACTAGAAATATATTGAAGAAAAAGCCCCATTATTGCCAAGGAATCGCCCCTAGGCGGCATGCCCGACCTCCATTAGTTTTTTGAGCTTAACATTTTTTTAAAACATACTTGCCATAAATTATTTTGTCTATTTTCTTCGACCTTATACATTTATTTCATCTTATTTATAATTCAAGCTCAAGTTCAGGTTATTCAAAAAATAATTATTTATTGTTTATCCAATATTTGGCTGTCACAATGGACAACTTCTTCAGGGACAGCGAAATATTGGATAAACATTAAATAATTATTTGTTGCATAGCCTGACCTTGAACTTGAATTATAAACAAGACTACAAACTTGCCATACTTTTTTTGTTTGCAATTTCGTTTTTTATAGGTCTAGAAAAATTATAAGCGTAGCTGCATTTTCCAATTTTTTATGATTTTTTAAAGAACAAAAATGTAGGAATTTTGCTAAACATTTTTTTTTTTTGCCAAACAAAATTATGTTTCTTAAACGACTGCGCATATTAGAAAAACCTTTAGCCTTTCTTTTACAAAGTTTTTCTTGGGATTTAAAAAATTAATTAACAAGGTTTCGTTTAAATGTGCTAAATTCCATTTCATGCTATTGATAAACTGAAATTTATTGTTGATGGGATAAGCATTCCTATTGTTGCTTAGGCCAGGTAGTCAGGAATCTTCATCCAAAGAATTCAGAAAAGCTAAAGATATAATACAAATAAAACTGTTACGCGAATAAGAATTATAAACCCCAGTTTTACTTGTAACAATATCAAAGCTAAAACAAAAACACCAACAATAAACAGTGAGCTTATCTTTTCTTACAGTCCCGACTATAATTTTTCAGTTACGCGAAAATATGTTGTGCAACCTCTTCTATTTTCGAAATAACGGTATACCTCGAAATCAAGAGCTAACCTTAAAAAACGGTTACCACCACAGGATTCAGCGTACCCGAATTAGGTTAGGTGCCCGGCTGGTCGCCTTTTTTTTTTAATAAATAATAAAAATGCTTTTCAACATAATTAAAGATGCGTGATTCAAAGAAAATTTATTTAAAATTTGATTTTTTTTTTTAGTTTTTTATTCGATATTTTTCAGTTTATTTTGTTTAATAAGAGTTTAAGGAACAACTTTTTTACAACTTTTCTACAACATCGATATTTTCTAAGGGCTAAAAAATCAGAGCAAGTTAAACTCTATTTTTGGTATAAAATGTGTTTGAACCAACAAATCACTAAACATAAAAACCATCTTTAAACTCATTAAATTTAGCGTTTTTTTACCAACACAGACCGTATGAATTGGATAAGATTTATCGTAGTGGTGCCACATGTTATTTTTTTAACAACATATAATACATGGGATTACTGATTTACTGTTGCTGAGTTTAAACTACATATAAATTCAAGTTTAGTGCAACTAAACCAGCGTTGATACCTTCATCGATTTATTAGCCATAAACTATGAAACATAAAAGTCAAATTTCATGTAAAAAATATAATTTTTCTCAAACTTTTGTGGGCGTGAGGGACGGCTTAGACTTCGCCGATTATCCTAAATTTTTTTTGGCGTTGTTTTTTATCAATAAAATTGGCGGGTGGAACCTTAAGAAATCCAACTATTGATTTTAACGGTCACCCTAGTACACATATTTTCGCTCCGTCCAATTAAATTAAATGGTTGCAAATAAATGCGAAACGTTTTCGAATTTTTTCAAGTTTCTCGAAACAATGCGTTTTATCGAACGTAAAAAAAGTAAAGATTTCTTACTGTTGAATTGTAGGAATTTATGTTCAATTGCAGATTTTTTTCAAAAATTCCAATTGGAAACTTTAAAATTGCAAAACATATAGGGAATACCACGCCAAATCGGACAGCTTAAAAATTTTTTTTTTATTTCCCAAATTCCGTGATATATTTTAGTACCCCTCGAAAGAGCATTTTATTTATTTATTTATTTATTCAACTGTAAATAATCCAAAAGCCTTTACAGGCCAAAAACAGATTACAAGATAAACTTAAATTCAAGCACATTTTTCATTTTTAACAGATATATAATGTATTATAATTAAGTATGTTAACCTAATTTCCTTTTTTACACGAATATGGGTATGCATTTTTAAAGATTTTTGGCAAAACAATGAAATTTAGTATTTAAATATGATCGATAACATGCCTAGTAAACTGCGCAACTGACTTTGAAAAATCTCTTTCATTATATGGGATAATAGAATTCCATAGTCGAGCAACCTTTAAGTGAAAAGATCTTTTCATGATTAACATATTAAAAGCAGGTATTCTAAGTGAGCATGTTCTTGCTGAGTTCAAAAATTCAAATCTAGAAGAAAGAATAGATGGTGAGCCATATTTGACTGTCCTATAGAAAAATGTAAGCAGCTTAACGTTTACAAAGTCTTCGAAGGTGCAGTTTAAAAAATCAATAGCATACGACGTAACATGATCACGAAAACCAAGATGATACACATATCTAATAATTTTATTTAAGCATTTACTTATTCTGTTAAAATTGCTATCATTTGTTAAAGAATATACTTCAATTCCATATATAATTAAAGGCATGAGCAATGCATGAGCAATTCTCTTTCGAACTTTTATTGGAAAATGATAACTAACAGAATACAATCTTCTCAAGTTAAATACCACCCTAGAAATTATAAAACTAATATGATTATCAAAACGTAACTTGCTATCAACATAAATTCCCAAGACTTTTAAATATGAAACAAAGCTCAAAGGTTTACCACTCACAATAATACTACGTAAATTTTGTAAATCCACATCACCAAACAATATTGCTTTGGACTTTTGAGCATTTAATTTGATAAAATTATTTAAACACCAAGTCTCCACATGTCGCAAATTTGCATTTAGAGATACTTCCAATTCCTCAGTTGAATTAGCCACTGCCACTAACTGCAAATCGTCTGCATACAAATAACCTCTTATACCAGATAATGGGCCTAGTAAATCATTAATGTATAACAAAAATAATAAGGGACCCAAATTAGACCCTTGAGGGACTCCACATTCCTGGTCAAATTTGAGATTTTTTTTTGATTACTCGTTCTAAAAATATTAAATTTTCAAAAAATCTTTTTAATTAAGATTTTTGGATTTGAAATTAGTTAATCCTTCAATATTTTCGAAAATTTGTTATTTTAAACCTTCGGCCACCATACAAATTTTAAGCCCGGTCCGGTAGTGGGCCTTCCAAACTACAATCTCTTTCGATTTTTGAAATTTTGAAAAAAATTTTTTTCTATTGTTCATTTTAGATACCGATTTTTGACACTGTAGTAGACACTTTTAATTTCTTTTTAAATTGGTGAAAACTTTATTAAAACATAAAGAGTGATTGTGTAATAAGAACGATGTTTATGTCGGCAGTGAATGTGAAGATTTGTTTAAAACCAGTACAACTGCTCTTGGAAAGCAAATGTGTCCAAACTAGAAGTTAAAGCGTTTTATGTTATTCATATGGCTTTATAGGTTACTCTTTATGTTATTTTGGTATTTATTTTAAATGAACCTAAATTTATGTTCCTGAAATAAAATGTACAAAATCAAAATAAATTTTTTGTTTGAAACATTTTAAAGGTAGTGTAGGAAACAAATTTGCTAAGCAGGTTGAGTCGGTTTGAAAGTGTTAAACGGAACTATCCCCGGCGGATAATGCCACACCCACTTCTCTAATTCCTCCCACACTCTGTTAGATGTTGTGTAATGACAACTAAGGTGCCTGTATTTAATTAAAAAACTTGGCTCTTTCCATCAGTGTAAACTCTAGTGCAGTATTAATTTCCGGCCAGTCGCGATCCACCATACCAAAGATCCATGGGTAAGAATAGGCCCAGCTTATGCCGTGTAAAAACGTATAAAAGTCTAAAGTGAAAGCACCATTTGGCTCCAAACATTCTACCGCAGGTACAGTAAGCAACCGTAGCTTTCCTGACCCTCTGTTAAGTATACAATTTCCATGATAATTTTATGTCCAAATATTTCAACAGAGGAAGTTCGTAGTCCCCCAGCCGTGGTAGCCTGTAGACTTCTATGGTAAACAGTACCCTTTTGTTCGGGCTTACTACCGACTCGCACTCTGCAGTCCAGTTGCTAAGCGTCCCAAAGCACTGGACATAAGGCCACTCATCACATCCAGATATGTACCCGACACTAATAACATCACTTCATCCATGTTAGCTACTGCCTTGATGCCCTAATTATCCAGGCTAGTAGGAATTGAGGTAACAACAATAAGCCAACGTAGAGGAGGCCTTGGGGTTTACACCTTCTAACACTCTTTGACTTCAAGCTGTTACCAAGACATGATATAATGGTCCTTGTTCTCAACATGCTTACTAACAATTTAAGTATGTATTCCTGTACATTTAGAAAGGCGCCCTCAATGTCCTGGAAGGCGGTCATCATATATTGTTTATATTTCAGTGATCTCCCTATTAATCTTAGTACCTCGTGTAGCGCCGTTTTCTTAGAGCGACCCCTATCTTCATCTCTGCTATTGATCCGCTACGAAATTTTCAGAAAGTTTTTTAAATGTTTTATTTCTTTAAGATCTAAGAGAAGGAAAGTAGATATAAAAATTAAAAGAAAGAGACTGCGTAACTCTTACACACGCAAATTTGTCTGGCAAGTGTATTAATTTGAGGTTTTTAATATTTTTATTTTTTAATTTCAAAAATACACTTGTCACTGTCATGATTTGTGTCAGGTTGGTCATAAAATAAAAGTGATCAACTTAATCTTCGTTTATTTTTTTTATATTTATTTCTTTTTTTTGTATTCTGTTGGATGGATGTCTGCTTCTCTTTTTCGATGTCCTGCTTGTGGCAAAGAATTCATAAACTGTCATGTTGGTGGTTGATAAAAAGAAGAACTCTCATCATCATCATCATATGGATCATAAAAAAACTTAAATATAAAGTTTTTTCATTTCATTGTGGCCTGAAAGATTTAATCCGACAGATTAATTTAAATTCAAAGGGAGATCGTTTCTAAAAAAAAAAATTTTAATCCTCCCAAAACGTTTTATTTGTATTTCTTGAATGAAAAGAATTTTTCATACTCCTTTTTTTTCTTTTTGGTATTAAAAAAAAAAAACAAAAAATAAAAAATTTCTTCATTTTGTTGAGGTTGTGAGGACTTAAAAGATTATTAAGCCTCATTAAGATTTAATCATGTTGAATGAGTTAAAAAAATAATGAGGAACGAAACACACAAGCGCACATAATGTGATGAACCAATAGTGTATAAATACATGAAAAATAAACCACAAACATTTAATAAACTCAAGAATAGTTTTAAAGCTAAATAAAAAAAAAAAAACAAAATTATTGACCACAAATTTAAACGGATCCCCAACGATGAATAAAATTGAACATAAATTATGTGGTAAAGAAAACTAAGAAATTAAAAGGAAAAACCTTCAGTTATTTGTTTTTTTTTCGGTGGCTTTTTTGTTATGGACAAACAGACCTTTTTAGGAATCAGATCGTATTTAGGTTTTTAAGTGACAAATACTTTTGTTGACATTAATTTCAAATAATAAATATATTTTCCCATAATACAGACTTTGTCATCATATGAAATTGAAATTGATTTTATTTTTAAGAAGAAAAAAATAAAGTTGGATTTTGTTTGAATAATTATGTATTTAGATTTGCATGATAATCAAAATATAAACTTCAATTCTAGAAGATGTTAAAATATCCAGAAAAAGAGACACTCGAACAAGTCCATATGGGTATAATAAAAATTTTCAATATTGAGTGTATAACAACAACATTTTTTGAGCATGGTTTGTGTCTTTGGTAACTTTTAGGGAGATCGAACGGTTAGTATTCGAACGATTTTAACCGGTTATTAAAGTTTTGTCCAGGTGGGATAATTTCCGTTGGTAGTGGATCTAGAAACATAAAATTCATGATGCAAAGTCCTGAAAGGATAAGAATCTATAAGAGGGAAGTGTTTGGTACTTTTTTTGTTCATTAACTGATACCTTTTAAATTTTTCTCCATCTTTCTATATAATATAAAGCTGTAAAGTTAGTGACTGATTCATCATCGCACATCCTAAACTCCTAAAGCTAAAAACTGACTTTAGGGTCGAGGCTGGCCTCTCGCCAAATCGATTCCGCTAACCTCAAATATCCAAAACTAAAAGAGATCCAAAAAATTCAACACTTATTGCTGTTCATTAAAAAAATGAGTGGACAGTTGTCTGGTACATTTTTGAAATTTGGTCCTTTTGGATAGTAAACGCGTAAAACTTGTACATATTTTGGAACTTTTTTCTCACGCCATCTATCTGTTAAACTAAAACATTTTCCCCATTCATTGACATATACATACGTACTAAGTTATGGGCTCCCACTAAAATATTAAAATTGCTATATTCGGCTGTGCCGAATCTTATATACCCTTCACCATTGTGCGAACAGAATACAGAGAAACTAAACAGAAACTAATTTATTTTTACATGTACATACATATTCACAATTCTAAAAACTTCATTATAAATTAAATTTAAAAACCTAAAACTGATAAATATTTTTTTAAAATCGTTTTTAGAACATACAAATTAAAAAAAAATTCTCTTTGAAAAACCAAGATTTGAACCAGAGGACTCACAGTTTCTAAACTCAACCCCCTAGACGATTAAACCATAAACGAACGTTGTTTGAATATCATTAAAATGAAATATGGCCCGTTTTAGGTTTCACAACTCAAATCAGCAAAGTTGTAAACCATAATACAAAAATTAAAGCAAAAATAATCAAAAATTCCCCGTTTCTATTTGTTAAAATTATTTCGTTAAATAGATAAAATAATAAAGAAGGGTGATAACGATAATCATATTGGGCATTATGGTAATATATGTAAACCAATGCAAAGGGGAGGGGGGGGGGGGGGGGGGTAATGAGAGACAACCGGATTTGAACTTCGCTTATCTTTTCTTACATTTCCCACTACAATGTGTTGGAATTCTTCTAACATTAAGGGCCATTATTACAACTTACAAATAGTTATTTTTAGGATGCTATCTAACCGATAAATACTTTTTGGTTATTACAAGTTAACATTAACCTAACAAGTGACTGATAAGCTAACATCAGGTTTGTCCTCATGGTAACTTTACAAGTGAACTTTAAGAACTTGAAGATGCCATATTTTCTGCTGAAGATATGGTAACTTCAATGACAGTTTTATGTCAAATTAAATTCACTTTCATTATTTATTTTCGACATTTTTTTTAACACAATAAAACAAAAAAAAAATTTACCATAAAAACCAAAAATTAAGCACAAAAAATTTACTTTTGCTTTAATTAAAGAAACAAGCAAAACTAAGGCGTTGCCACCATGTATTTTAAACGAACAAAAGTAGTCGGTATATACTGCAATGTTGCCACAGTATATAAATTACATTTTTTATTTTATCTAACAGTTATAATAATGGAAAAAACTTATTGGTCACCATATCGTTCAAGATTCTTCACGTTAACTATCAGCAACTTTATTATTAGGTTGTAATAATGGCCCTAATTGTAGTCGTAGGTTTTTTACGTAAAAGTTTTTTAAGGTAACACTTATTGTTAGGAACGATTTTAGAACAAAGTCTCTCATTAAACATTTTTTAACTTTAATACAGCGTGTAACGACTTGCAAAATAAATTCTGTAATTTTTTTTACCTGTTAACTTTGAAACTAATTCAGAACAGTTGTTGGGAAAACTCTTCTGGATGTCGATTTTTCATAAGTTATTTTGGATTAAAATTTTTTCGTTAGCAAAGGAATGCAAATATGTAGATTTTTTAACCACCAAACTCTTGTTCAGCTCTAACTCTCTTAACGTAAACGTTAACATTTATTACATATCCCATGGTGGTACATACACCTTCAAAAATCTTTATTTCATGGCAGTATTTTAGTTAATAAAATATTTCTTAATTTTGTTAAAATGATTCAGACGACTGTTAAAATGCAATCCAACAAAAAAAAAAAAAATCCACCCGAACAACATTTTTGAAATTAAAGTTATTTAATTTAATGTTTTGTGTTGCTCATTAAGCAAAATATATTTTTTTTATTTCGTATATTCGTTAACTCGAAAACGAATTTAAACGCAGAGAATTTTCGATTTATTAACGCTGGAATAAGAATAAAAAAAAGAAGACGGCTTAAAAATATTTGTAAGTTGTAGTTGCTGTTTAGTTAAAAAAAAAAAAAAATGTTTCATTTTATTTTTGTTTTGAAAAGGGTTTCTTCAAAATGCTATTTATTTTGTTGGCTGCTGCTGAAGTCGGTTGGTCTGTTTGTTGGTTGGTTGATTGGTTCAAATTCGATTTTTCAATGTTTGGTTTCTAATTAAAATACCTTTTGGTCTTTAAACTCTCATGCAACAAACAAACAAAAATTATCCTCTTCTGCTTAAAGGTTGTGGTGGCTTGAATGTTTCTGTTTCAACTTCTGAGCTTGTGCGTTAAAAAAGAGTTAAAGGAAAATATTTTGTACAGCTTAAAACTGAAGCTGACTATGAGAATAAGGATGTTGTTGTGTAAGCTTGTATATTTGTATATTTGTATGCATGGATGTTTGTATGTACAAATATAGCTTTAGTGTAGTGTTGGCGGTCTCACACACATTTCAAAAAGTTTTGAAAAAAACTCAACTTAAAAAATAATAAGCCGACCTTAAAACGTAAAAATTCTTTGGCTAATAAAAACAACAATTGTAGAAACAGCAAATTAATTTTCGAAAGACTTAACCGACTTCTAAATACTCTAAACAGATTTTTAAATTAAATTTTTCATTTTATTGAACTGTTTATGGGGGTTAATCCAGATTTTTACATTTAATTTACATTTTATTTTAAATGAAGAAAGGAATTTTACAAAATAAAACGAATAAAAATTATTTGACAATTTTTCATTCTTTATTAACCCAGGGGTCGAACTAACGGACAGTTCGATTTGACATGTTTCGATAGTCTGCTTCCACACGTTTCATCTTTTGATGCTTAACTCTTGTGTTTTTAGGAGAGAGAAGAAAGAAGTATGGGAGTTGGTACAGAGATACCTGTACTCGTTCAGTACGCTTTGTGTTTTCATTCGTAGGTATATACACAACGATGACTGCATATACATTTTTCTATTCTGTTTCTCTTTGATTCGCTGTTAATAAAAACCGAAAAAAAGTTGAAACCGATTGCTGCGTGTGTCCATAATGTTACCTTTAAAAGGGAATTGAAAAGAAGTTGAGCATCAAAAGATGAAACGTAAATTCAGACCTAGTAACCACACTACCTCCCAAGAAATCTTTGCCGTTTTACACTCACCCCTTTTGACGATGGCTGGCACTCAGTAGTCAAACATCAATATTTTAAGAAAATGGTATTTTAATTGGTGGATCGAAATTTGTTGTTGTGAATGATTTGTTGTTTTCAATTGATTTACATACATGTTTTTTTCCTTTCTTCATTAACAATAATTTAATGAAAATTAAATTTGGTGAACTTAAGACTGATTAAAATATAAAAATTAAATTATTTTACTATCTTTCGCCCAAAAGTCGCAGACTTAAGGATCAACTGTAATATGCATGAGCAAGCTTAAAATACGGTCAAAAATCACAAAAAAGCCTCTTAAATGCATTTAAAAAACAAACAAAAAAATCATTAAACATCATTCTGGCAGTCTTAATGGAATCACTTTTCGGTTAGAAAGCAGTTTTATTTCTAATTTTTTCAATCGAAGTTATTTATTTCAGTGTTGTAAAAACTGAAATTAATGCTTGACAATATTGGAAAAATAATTTCGATTCATTCAGTATCGACTGAAAGAATTAGAAATAAAATTTGCTTTCGAATCGAAGAAGTATGTGATTGACTGCCAGAATAATTCCCTAATTCCGTACGGATTGTGCGATCGATTTCGCACTTTGCTTAAGCAAATGATTTGGTTTTATAAAAATTAACCAAAACACAAAGCCCAGTATCTTAAACAAGCGTTTGCATTTGTGCCGGTTTACACACGTCAAGTTTTGCTCGTCAAGTCTTGAACTTTTAGGAGAGAACAAAACTCAAGGCTTCACGAGTCAAACTTGACGTGTGTGAACCGGTACTATTATAGTTAGTTAACCATATACCAAAGATAATTATTGCGACACATGTATATTGCAGTAAATGTCAAAATTATGTTATCATTAATGTAGACAGCAATTTTTTGTACATATTTATTACCGGCAATTTATGTTGCAATAATTTTTATGCCATTTGCGTTGATAATTATTGCTTACATAAAACGTCAAATTTGGTTGTCAAATGAACAAAAAAAAAGCAAAAGAGAAAAAAATAGAGGCAAATTGTGGGAGAAAGAAATTAAATTTTTGAAATGGGAGCATATTATAATTGTAGTAAAATCATATCGTTATACATATAACAGAATCTTTTTAACGAACGAATCAGAATCTTAAAAAAATTGGTAGTTAAATAAAAATTTTTAGTATTGATGTTATTTTTGTTAAACTGTTTTATGGTTTTTATTCCAAATTTTTATATTTTAATCAGGCTAAAGTTCATCAAATTTAATTTTCATTAAATTATTTTTATGTAGAAAGGAATTTTACAACATGAAAATTAATTAAAGTTTATTGATAATTTTTCATTCTTGACCAGTGTTACCAGTGGATTTTTGAAAAAATAACTACACATGCTAAAAAAAAGTTCGATTTTTCCTACACTTTAAAAAAATTTCCCCTACAAAAATCCCAACATGAAAATAAAAATCCCTGTCATAAGAATAGAAGAAAAAACATAAGTTAAAAAAATAAGTTTTAATCGGATATATGGAGGGCTCAGAGCTAAACCGAACCAAGTCATAAATTATATCACGTATATGTATTTGAAATCTGGTGCGAAAATCAATGCAGTTCTCTAATGGGATAAATCAAAAACAGTTTCTTTCCTAAGGTAACGGTAATAAACCCAAGTCAGTGGCTCCAGTAATTAATGGCAATTTACTTACTCAAACGCAATATATTTTCGAATTTTCTTTTTTGACTTGGTTCGCTTCAGCTCTGAGCCCTCCATATATGTATATTAAAGCTTTGACAAAAAATAAGAACAAAACTAAAAAAATAATCACGGGTGTACTGGAAATCGTAAACGTAAGAATTTGGAAGTTGTTTTTAATACATTTTGAATCTAATTTTTATAATTTTTGTTATAAAATTCTGTTTAATAGAGAAATATTTCTATAATATTTGTCATAAAATTCTTTTATTAAAAAACTTTTAATTAGCCAATAGGCCAGATTGCCGTTGACGACATCGTAGTCAGTGATGTATGCACGACTTGTCTCCTGTCGTTTAGGTTTTCTAGAAGACAATTGACAGGAAATCGTCGTACACGATAGTTTGAGCGACATTGTCTTGAAGACAGTATGAGCGACACTGTCTTATAAGTTGTCTTATATAAATGCTATTGACGACAAAGTTTTCTTGGATGCAATTCAATCACTTGCTTGGGTTTTTTTAAATTCCCGTATTCTTTATTTTTAATTGTATTATAACATATTTTTTGTGTTTTTAATTATTTGTTTTGCCTCATATACAAAAGATATGTGTTTAGAAAATATTTTTTGTACTAACAAAGAAGGTGTTCAGTGATCTTCATGTTAACCCATTTTTCGCCGACCGGTGATTAAAATTACAAGCATTCTTACTCTGTTTTTCAATGTTTTTTTATCTTCATTATCGAGCAACAGGAATGTGGCGAAAAATGGCTTAAATGTTTGATTGCCAACACCTTTTTTTGTTTCACGTACTTTTTTGTATGTGTTTAGTTATTTGTTTCTTCTCATATCTTCTCATATCAGTCTTTTAACAGAATTAACCAAAACAATTAGAAGGGTTAACAATTTTAAAGATTAAAACAGTACTCTAATGGCATAATGGAGTATTTTATATGTTAAGATAACTCCTGGCAAAGGACTGAGGAATTAGATATTCATCTACGACAAGTGAAAGAACTTTTTCCTAGTCAAGTTTTGTAAAAACTAAAGAAAACAATCGCTAAAATCCTAAATATTTAAACCAAATTACTTTTCTAAAAGATTATTTTATAAGATCCCCTTAATTATTGAAATAACTAATTAAATTATCTCAGTCTATTTTAAATAAATATTGGGGGATTCACAAGGTAGTCATAAATATATATCGTCGGCTTAATATACAAATCACTTTTTAAGTAAATTGAGATTTTGATGCCGTGTGGTAGAGAAAGATACGCCTCGTCGACCACCATGTACATTTTTTTCTAAGTATTTAAGTCTTGAAGTGTGTAAAACTTACTGTATATTAAATTTTCTATCAAGCTGCAAATAGGAAAAATAAAAAGTTGTTTGTCTGTCCTGTAAAATGTGCAGGTTTGCATATTAAGCCGACGATATGACTGTTGTGGGCTACCGCTTATAATTTAGATTACTACTGTACAGTTATGGCGAATCAATGAACACAGCATTTAAAGTTTTATTTTGTTTGAAACACAACAATATTTAATTTAAACAATTGTAAAATATTATTAAGGACATTATGACGATTTGACTTGATAGCACACCTTGTAAATCCCCCAATTAAGTATTAAAAGCATATTACATATTTATGAATTGTTTTTTTCATTGCTCGTTTTAGTTCAAGAATTGTTATGTTTGGTATGTTATTGTTATTTTTTTTTTTACTAATAAACTCCAAATAATAAGCAATTAATGAATTTTTATATATTGAAAAATCTTAATTTATAAAAAAACTTTATTAATCGGTTAACCGATCAAAAACTAAATTAACCGATTAAACCAAAACCTCGGTTAATTAATCGAGCGATTAACTGATAAAAGCAAAAGATCGATTAAATGAATACCCTAATATATATATAAGCTGGAAATATATTTGTAAGCGATTTTAGGAAAAATAAACTTTTTCAACCGTTTTAGGCAAGAAAAAACATTTTTTTTCTGCATTTATTTCATTCACATAGTAATGCGATATGACGAAAAATCGCTACATTTTGGAGAATATAAAAAATTCTATACGTTTCTATTTTAGTATCAAAAATACCTACATGTAGGAATTTTCGCCTACTTCTGGCAACACTGTTCTTTACTGCCGCGGGGCTCGAACCCGTGCTTTCACGGACAGGTTACACTTACATGTTTCAATAGCAACCGCTCAATCTCTTTACAAAAAATATTGGAGTACAGGGTGTTTCAGGTCCAAAACGCAGTTTATAAAATAATTAACGCACAATGTTTATACAAAACTTATTTATTATATTCTCTATATGATACAAAATGTTTAAAAAGTAAAAACAAAAGTAATAATAATTTTCATAGAAAAACTATACATATAATATCAAAACATATTTGATAAGAATAAAATTAAAACAGTACAGTTTATTTGTGCAAAGTTAAAAAACGAGTGTTCTCCCACGCAGGGTGCCTCGGTAGGCTAGTTGAAAGTGAGCTAGTCTATCAGTGCGGGTGTTCCGCGTTCGATTCCCGCCAGAGACTCTGGTCTGTTTCACTACAACTGTCGGAAGTAGGGTTGCCATACGTACTGTTTTTAACAGTACATGTACTGATTTTTTGCAATTGTACTGTTTTATGCATAATGTCCAAAACAGTACGCAAATGTGCTGTTTTTTACACTTTGTACTGTTTTTTGTACTGTTTTTTTTGGTTCAGTCTACAAAAAACCAAGATATTAAGAAAAACCCTGTTTAAGTCATATTTTGAAAATATCCTAATATTTAACAGTACATATATTAAAAAAAGGTTGTGTTCCAAACAAAAAAGCTCTAGAATAATAAGACTTTTTACGCTGTGGTCATTGTTTTCTCATAAACACACAGTAGACATCTTAATTATAATAGGTGACTCGCAGCAGTTGTATATTTTCATGTTATTATTTTTAAGACATATGATTTTTGGCTACCTCTTCTTTTAGTAATTTACTTTAAACACCTGAGAAAGATAAAAACAAAATCGAAATTTTGTTAAAAATATTATATTTTTTAAATACTAACGCCTGTATATATTAAAAATTTTTAAATTTAATAAAGGTTTACAAAACAAATTTTGTATGAAAATTCTCCTTAATAAACGTTTTTAAGATTTAATAATCGTTTATAAATACGGGGGTAAATAAATACTTTTTCCAACACAACTATCTTTAATTCCTAGAATTTTTTTTTAATATTCGGGCAAGTTCTGGAATTCGAAATCACGTGAAATTGAAAACGAACAAATTTAAAAAATTCTCCGGGCTCAAAATTTATAAAAATACCTAATTCCTTTCAGGACCACTTTTCTCTACCTAATCTACTTTTGATTTTTTTTATTGAATATCTTCAGCGTATAAATTTTATTGAAACTTGTTTTTTACTATTTTAATATTTTCAGATTTTGTTGAACAAAAATACACCAAACTATGTTTTTTGGAATTTATAGATTATAGCTGAACTTGGTAAAATTGTCCGTAAATAGTTTAAAAAATTTTTGAAATTTGAAAATTAACTTGGACACATACATTTTTTCAAATTCTATTTGATTTGTGCAACTATGTGTGTGGTGAAAATTGCTTTAACTACCAGTATGCTTAAAGAAAGTCCTACTTACACAAATGGAGTAATTTCGTATATGTACGTTTAAACTGCCATAACACGGAAATCATTCCTTGACGTTACACATTTCAAGTGTTTTTCGTTATATAATTGTTGCATATTCAATCAAAAGTTTTAAATATATAATAATTTAAATAAATAGTTGTGTTTTCGCCAAAAAAAAATGTACTGTTTTTTCTTGATTGTACTGTTTTTTTGTGGTCAATGTACTGTTTTTCCGAATTTAAAATCTGGCTACCCTAGTCGGAAGGTCTACGTTACTATTGCCCGGTTAATTAAGTCAGAATATAATTTGTAATTGTATTCGTTACTCTTATTGAATAAATAAATAAAATATTGGGGTACATTTTTTGAAAAATTATTCAGAAAGTGGCAACGCTGACTTGAAGTGAACTTTAACTGAAACACTCGCGGAATATGTGACTAGACCAGAGATAGGAAAAATGCCGCCCATGGGCGGTGCATGAGCAGTCGCACTGGAATGTTGTGTTACGCTTGTAGCTTAAACAGCGTTGCCAAATGTTATTTTTTATATGTTAAAAATTTTTTTTTATAATTATTTGTTAAAAAAATGAGTTTTTTTGTAAATTGTTTTTATTTTCTTTTAAAAAAAAAGTTGTTTTTAAATAAGTTCTTTGTTTAAAAAATTACTCTTTTTGAAAAATGTGCTATTTTACATTAAAATTTTTTCTTTAAATTTTGGTATTATATTTCTTACGACATTTTTGACTTTTAAATGCTTGCTCGAACTTCTTTATATTCCATTATTATGTAACATTGAAACACATAATGGTGACAGAAAGGAAGAACTTAACTTATTTAAAACTTTTGATCTATGTCCAACTTGTAGGGACAACATTTTATACGCATGAGGTCTTCGAGATGTTCATCTGTGAGATGTTCATCAATGAAGATTCACATATAAAGGTTGATCCAAACAATGAATACATCTTCTGAAGCTACTGAACTGTTTTCTTCCGTACGCGTGTTTAATATGCAATATTTTCGAAAAAAAGGGATTATGGCAACGCTGCAGAACAATGAGAGCGTGAGAGTCATTTCGCTATATTTCTCAGATTAGTGATTTTCGTATAGTTTAAGCCTATAGTACATGGAATCTAAAAAGTCACATGCGCATGTGGTTATTTTGTCGTCATCACACAACACGAACTTGCTATTGTGGCTTAGTAGTGACGTCAAAATTCACAAGCTAATTTTTGAAGGAGTTGTAATACCGAGATTACCTGCAATGAATTCGCCTTGATTCATACATAAAATTCATACTCCACATTTTTTTTAATATATTTTTAAACTCGCTCGGTGTTTTCAATAATAACTGTTACAGCCGTACCTAAACAAAAGAGGCATGTGCTTTCTAGCCATGCCCATACAATTTGTATGCAGCATACCCAAATAGAGCTGCGTCAACGCTTTCAATTTGGAAAATCCGATTTTGACAGCTCGTTTAATAGTCAATAATAAATAATGGCAATTTAGCAAATTATCTCAATTTTTTTTCTATGTGGGTTTGAAAAAACAAGAGAGTTAACACAACTGTGCCGCTTTTGTTTAGGATGCCATACCTAAGCGAAAAGCCAAGGGAAAGACGGCTGTTACTATTTAAGAATTTTTTTTTTATATGTTTTTCACACATTGAAAAGTTTAAAATTAATAACAATACGGATCACTTAAAAGGTAACAATTGAAAAAGTTGGCCGAAGTTGATTGTGAAACTCATAGTACTTACTTGTGAGTTTTGTAAAAAAATCTTAAAACAAGCCGCAGCTTAAAAAACCTTAACCTTTTTTATTGATGTTATATTTTTCCAGAACATTATTGATACCAGAAATTTTATATGAAAGATCAGTGTTCCAAAATAAATATTAAATATCGTTCTTTAGTTTTCGATTTTGTTCGAAAATAAATCTTAAATATCGTTCTTTAGTGTTCGATTTTGTAGATTTTTTTTAAACACATGCGCTAACAGTAATTTATCATAAAAATGTACTGTACTTATCCAACTCAATAAAAAGATGAGAATATATTATTGCGTTCTTTCTTAAAAAAAAAAAACCGTTTAAGTTGTGCTTAGCATATTTTTCGTGTTGTGGTCGTTGCTAAATTTTTTTGTTTGCCCATTCCTTCATCAATGTAAAAAAGATGCACTATAGAACACTAAAATATAATGAATGTCTACAGAACCACTACAATTGTTCTGTTTTATAACAAAGAACAGAACACTATAAATGCCAGATACTCTCTTGAAAATAGTTACGAACGATATTAAAGGTTGTTTTTAATACACAAACACTAAAAAAAATAGATATCATTTGTGGGACACTGTGATGCGGACAAAATTATTAAAAATAATGATTTTAAAGAGTGCCAGTATTTAAGTGTAAAGCGCTAAAAGATTAAAATTTAGCAAGAGAGAGGTAAAATTTGAATAACATGGGCCTAAAATACCAGCTTAATTGTTTGGTGGCGTAACTTGACAAAAAGAGAGCTTTTCTGTGGAAGTGTCCGTATGCTCACTAGCAATGCTGTAGTCAAAGTAGGCAGTACATTGTCATCGAGACTTGTAATAACATATTTTGAAGTATTGGCTCTACACAGAAAAATATAAAAATTGATTTCAATTAAAAAATTTGTGATTTTAATTAAAAACATTTAAAAACAATTAAAAAGTAAACAAATTAATAGTATTAATTAAATATTTTTTGATATTTACAACATTTTCTGCAGTAGTTTTGTCGATATAAGTAAACGTTTAATTCACTTGATTAAATTTTTAATAAAAACAGATTTTATTTTTGATAAGTGGTTTAATTGAATAAAAAATTGCGAGAATTTGTTCTTTAAAAATGCAAATAAAAATTATTGCAATTTGGGCCGAAATATACCTTTGTGCAACGTCGGAGCGATTTTTCGTTTTTAAATCGAAAAATATATAAATTGAAGCATTCTTTTGAAAGGCTTCTTCGTAAATTCAGTATCTTTAAAACTTTGTAGCAAAAAAAAAAAAAAAACGAAAATAAGGTAACACTTTTAGAGTAAATTAAAAAAATCTCATCTATTCCCCCAACCTAAATGTAGGGTCTTCAAAAAATTTCAAAATAAAAAAATACCCATCATTTGTACATATGTGCATTTTATTACTAATGAAGCACAAAATGTTGAAATATTCGCTTGATGTTGCATAAATAAAAAAATTCCTACGAAATTACCCAATACACCAGCAAAACCCTTTTTTCTCAAACAAGTCCACATAGAAGTGAAGGGGAATAAACTCTTTTTTTTAAGGATATTCCAACTTAAAGCTTACATCTTCTAGTCGCATTTGTACCACACCACACCACACCAAACAAAACCACAAACAGCCGCAGCATGCGTGAATATGCGGCGCAGCATGAGTGTAGACGAAGAAAAATGAAAAATGTGCGAAAGTTTTAGATTTTAGCCATTTGTACAGACTCATCGTCATCAGCAGCAGCACTTTTAAGGCCATGGACGGATGCAAACGACAAATATAACGATGAGGACGATGATGATTGTTGGGAATCTAAATAAACTGACTCACACATTAAAATCTGGTTGTGTATGACGATGATGACGATAAAATATAAAAATGTATTTAAACGGAAGCATGATGTTATAAGTTATTTTTAATAATTTTAATTTGTTCTTAACGAAAGGAGAGAAAAAAAAACTCATTAAAAATAAATTTTGTTTTGCTGAAATCATAAAAAAGAGTTTGTGTTGGGATTTGTGTGAAATGCTAAATTTATACAAAAGATTTAAGATACAAACTTTATAGTGGCAGCTAATTAGAGCAAAAATTGGCTTAAGTTTTATATTTAGATTAAAAGGAGGAACCAGATTGACTTCAAGATCTAACAGTTTGGAGTAGATTCTAAAAAATGCAATTTTTTTTTTCAAAAAATTTGCTTCATTTATACGGGCTTTTCATTGCAAATTTATTAATTAAATGTCTTTAAAAAACGTTTAAAACATAGAAATATTTGTTTAAACTAATGATTTAACGGATGTTTATATAAGCAAACAAATAAAGCGAAAATATAAAATTGAACACGCAATGCCCTAACTGAAGGAGAAATTATTAGAAGGAGTTTTTTTGGTATATATTTGTTCTTCGACTGGTACTTTTTAAATTTCCGTTATGTTTCTAGGTACAATACTAATGCAAGTTCAAAAAGTATCAGTTGCAAAACAAAAAAGTACCAAAAAGTTCGCTCTTATAGATGCTTATCCATTCAAGACATTTCATGTTTAATTTTAAATTCATAGGGGCGACATTAACAAAATTTAAAAAAAGTACCAAAAGTAAAAAAAGCGGAATTGCAAAAAAGTACCGACAATTTTCGTCTTATAGTTTCTCATTCACTAATAATCCTGGACCCATAGTTTAATGTTTCTAAGTTAAATATATTTGGGGTATTCACAAGGTAGTCATAAAGTTGTAAAGTCATATGTCTTAAAATAATTACAAGAAATATGTATGACTGCTGTGGGCAACCGCTTATTATTTAAATTTCTAATGTACAGTTATGACGAATCAATGAACTCAGCATTAGAATTTTTATTTTGTTTCAAACACAACAATAATTTTTTTAAAAATTTAATTAATTTTCATGTTGTAAAATTCCTTTCTTCATAAAAAAATAATTTAATGAAAATTAAATTTGATGAACTTAAGTCTGATTAAAAATATTAAAAATTTGGATTAAAAACCATAAATAGTTCAACAAAATAACCACAATTCTAATTATTTTTAAAAAATTGTAAACTATTATTTAGGACATTATGACGATATGACTTGATAGCACACCTTGTGAATCCCCCAATTATATGTAGTAAACACTTGCGATGAAGGAAAATTACCAGATTTAACTTCAATTACACCTGGTATAAAATTTACGTTTTATTTTATAAAAACGCTAGTAATTTATGCAAATTAACTTTAAAAATCAGTAATGGATTCGCCCAACTTAAACGCGGCTTTATAATCAAGACCAATCAACAATAGAATCAATTACATCTAGAAAAATGCACCTTTTCGTGCAGTTTTCATGCTTGTAGCATTATCAGTCCTTATTTTTCCAAAAATGAGGAAAAAAGGTTGATTTCGAGAAAAATATCTGCCAATTAGCCTCCAAGGTTGTGAAATTTAACACTTCTCGATTATGGCGAGAGGTCCTGGTTTATACTGATAAACCAGCAACATTGCTTGTGACATACAGTTAGAAATGCTCGAAAACTAAATTGGATGTCCAAATAGTGTTTCGTCAAAAAGAGCCGCGGTACCCATATACCTGACAACATTTTCAAATGTTAATGCCATGGAATTGTGTTTTGAATAAATTTTTTATTTTTTGTATTTTTACAATTACTAGTCTTATTGGCTTTAAGAAATATCTTTAATGGGCGCTAAATATGCCACCAGGAAGTGGAAAAATAAAATAAAATTCATTATTATCAAAGTAATTTTGTGGGAATACAAAAATTTTTGATTTAAAAGATTTTGTTTGTCGTGCCTAATTCCACACACTCTACACACGACAGTAAAAATTACACCCAGTTCCGGTAATTACCCGCAAAGTGGCAACACTGATGGACAAGTAAAAGAAAATAAATTTTAGTGGGAGGGCATAATGAATGGAGAAAAATATTTTGATAAAAAAATATAAAAATATATGAATGAACTAGGGTTTTTTTTAAACACTTTCCAATATCTTATAAAGAGATTCAACAAATTTATAAAAAAAAAATTACTTTTTCACATTTAAGAGAAAAATCCCATGTTTATTTAAATAACTAAAACTTTAACAGCCATATTCATAAAAACTTATTTATGATTAAACGAAAAATAGTCTATTAAACCTTTGATAAATCGTTCAGAAAGTAAGAAGCTGGAGTCCCACAAGGCAGCATCCTGGGCCCTCTATTATACTTAATTTATACTTCGGACGTGCCAACAAACAACTACACCCAAACTTCAACATTTGCAGACGATAAAGCTTTTCTAAACGTCCACGAAAACCGTTATGAAGCATTTCGTTACTTACAGGATCATATATTAGAACTAGAAATATGGCTAAGACAATGAAGGATAATGGTTAATGAGCAAAAATGCGTGCATATAACTTTCACCCTGTGCCGCAAATCTTGCCCTCCTATTACAATCAATAATCAAATAATTCCTCAAAATTCGCATGTAAAATATCTCGGTATACATCTGGATCGGCGATTAACGTGGAAATGCCATATAGAGGCAAAATTAACTCAAATGAAACTAAAAGCCATTCAAATTCATTGGCTTATTGGAAGAAATTCTGTCCTTAGTCTCGATTGCAAGCTTCCACTTTACAACTCATTTTAAAGCCTATCTGGTGCTACGGTGTTTAACTATGGGGCACTGCCTCGGACTCTAATATCGAAAAAATTCAAAGGCGTCAAAATAAACTTCTTCGTATAATCACAGCTGCTCCCTGGTACGTTAAAAACTCTAACATTCATAAGGATCTCAATGTGCCATTAGTAAAAACTATTATTACAAATATGCAGTAAAATATTTCAAAAGGCTTGAACAACACCCAAATCCACTAGCATGAAATATTTTAAATCATAGCGGCCACACTCGCTTAAGAAGAAGGGACACTGCATCACTTACCCAATTAGACGAGCGATAATCTGTGAACAGAACCCGTAATAAAGAAAATTTCTGTCGGGCACTGGGAGGACATAAATAAAGAATTAGGATAAGATTTGATTAATTATTGATAGTTTATATTTAATATATGAAGATTCAAAAAGTAAATAATGAGAAAAAAAAATAAAATAAGAAAATTTATTGTTGGATTTACCCTTCTTTAAACCCAAAATAAAATTACATTTTTATTAATTTTTGCATTTTATGATAGTATTTTTGTGAAATATGTTTAAAAATAATAAAAAAAAAAGTTTTATTTATTTATATGGAGATGTTTAATACATTTAATTAATTTTTGGTTTGTTTAAGACAACCAATTAAAAGTTATATTGTTAAATATTTTAACAATTTTTTACATTATTTAAATGCATGCGTTCAAAGGCAAATGCAGATATTCTCTTTTATTAATTTTAAAATTATTGCAATTCCTTTTTTTTAATGTTTTAAAGAATTAATTGTTGTTCAAAAATATTCCAAAATAAGGAAAATAAGCAATTAAAATATTAGTGATGCTAATAAAAAGTAAACAAACTTTCCATTCGAATACTTTCTTATCGTTTATTTAAAAAAAGGTTCAAACAAAATTTTTTGTACTATTTACCTTTTGGCAAAATTTAGTTTAGACACTAAAATAATATGTATTTTAATACCCTCCACCACAATTAGTTGTGAAGAGGATATATTTAGTTTGTCATTCCGTGTGAAACTTTTTTAATATTCATCTCAGACCCCATAAAGTATATATATTCTGGGTCCTTGAGTGATTCTAAGTCGATTTAGCCATGCCCGTTTGACCGTTGAAAACACGCTCACTTTCGAACAACTCAAAAGAAATGAACAAACTTGGTGCCAAATTGCTTGTAGTTATCCTAAGCAGTTTGGGATTGAAATTCAGCAAAATCGGTGCAGTAGGACCAGAGCTATGAATCAAAATGTGGAACCACCACCTAAAAAAAATGATAATTTTGTTACAAAAAATAACATAATTGGTGGAACAAGAAACAGAATGAGATAAGATTTTTCAAAAATTTGTTTTATTGGACTGGAAATCACGCTGTAAAATTCCGTGAAGATCCGTCCATAATTTACCCTAGGCCCCATATAAACACTACTACCGGAAAACAGTTTAGTACGCCTAAAACCGTTAAAAATAATGCTATCATAACAAAATTTGAATTGAAACTGTTACTCAAGCTAGTTTAAATTGCTAAATAATTTAATATAGATCTAAACCTCAAACCAACCAATTTTAATGCTGATGTCTGTTTTTATAAAGATAAATTAATAATAAATAGACATCATATAGATATCCCTCCTGAAATATTCGAACAGTCGGTGGAGGGTATTAAAGATTCGGCACAGCCGAATATAGCACTCTAACTTGTTATATTATAAGAATAATTTTTAAGATCTTAAATTACAAAAAAAATATATTAATTATAGAATATCATGTAAACCGAATAGCCACTCCATGCATCACTAACAATAAAATGGCAACAAAACGTAAAAAAAGTTGCCATACTCAAACATAAAATCGCTACGCATTTTAACAAGAGATTTATAAGACTCAAAGCGTTTTATAGTTGTAACATACTTTAAACTTAAAATAAGAACTTTTTATGAATATGACCGTAAAAATATATTTAAATTAATAAAAAGTAATTTTAATATATAAAAATAACCCCAAAGTAAAACTTCCATAATTTTTCCACCATAAATGACTTTGTTTAACAAAATTGCTTCATCTAAAAACAAAAAAAAAAAAACAAAGAATCTCAGATTAAAAACTAAACTTATATTTATTTACTAGCACACAACTTTTGAAGTCACAAAAAAGCTATTAAGGGCTTTTTGATTCTTATACAACAACAAATATTCGAAAAAATTAAGATTATCTTTTCAAAAAGTAAATAAATTTCCAGGAAAACTGATGAGATTAGGGGGAAAACATATCGAAAAATAGTAACAAGGTGTTTTATGTATCACATGTATTGAAATCAATAGAAAATGTCAAAACAAAAAAAAAAAAAAACATACAGACATCATTTGGTCGTTAATATAGATTTCCAGCCACAACAAGCAGTTTAAGCATGAAATTGTAGTAAAAGTACAAAATTCGACAAAAAAAAAAAAAAAACAATTTTGCAGAAAAACGTGCGCGATAAGTTTTGTGTAAATCACGTCAAAAATCGAATAGTGTTGAAAATATTGCTTGGCAATTCTTTTTTTTTTTCAATACTTTTTGTTAAAGGTTTTCAAAGTTTTTTTTTTTTTTTTTTATTAGTTTTCGGGTCTGTGCGAGTGTAAAGTGATGGTGTTGAAAAACATATCACATGCAAAATATACTTTAATGTTGCACTTCTTCACTATTAGGTACATAAAACATGCAGTACTCTAGACATGGAACAAAAACTCCATAAATTGTCTTTTCTCTTTAAAGATTTTATTTAAACCTTTAAATGGATTTGGCTAAGTAACAAGAATATTTATTGCAAGTCAAAGTAAATAATTTATGAAAGTTGTTTAAACAATACTCTCGCTTTTTATCTTTGTGTTCTCAAAAGTGAGGAACTCGTCTCGGAATTATATTCAGCCCAATTATGAATAAAAATGTCCCCCTTCTACCATTTTTCCTTTGTAAATTCAATTGTAGAAATGGGAAAAGGGAAAAACTCTCGAGGAATTTGTATTTATAATTGGGCTGATTATTTCTATTTTTTTTTTAATAAGCAACTAATTGCAAATACATTTTACAATGCAACTATGTAGAATTTTACAATGCTATCTGTACCAAAGTGCCTGCCCCCGGGGCGTGTAGGGATCATCTTAAGGATATTTCGACTTTTGGTGTTACAGCCTCCGGGGTAAATCAGGTTGCGGTCAATCCTGGGAACCGCAGGGATTCAAATTTGCCCAACCAGTAAACAATATCTGACAATAGCTGTTGCGCACAAAGATAAGCCGTCGAAAGGTATCTCCAGATTTATCTTTTCTGCTTTATAGTCGTACTTCCATTTAGATCTTTGGAACCGATATATGCTAGCGCGCTAGACGAGCATCATAGTTTACTTTTGTGTCGATATTCTTTCCTCAGACATGGAAAATTTATGCTGGGCCGAATAGGTGTATGCGTACTTGTGATACTGTATAACTTCCGAAATGACAGGGCTCTTTGCGGTCTAATGATTCCAAGGATTCCAAAGTTTACCCTAGTAAATACTTAACTTATGGACTCTCGGGAGATTGTACCTTTCGGCTTAGCAGCTGGTCTGACTATTGGTTAGGTCTCCGTTAGAATACTTTCCAAGAAATGGTTCCTGAATCGCGAGGACTCGGAATACTGTCTTGTCCTTCTTTGAAGGAGTACTTTCGGAGAGCATGAGGTAGCTGTAGTTATAACACACATCTCGAGTTAACACAGGGTATCATTATTCGAAGGGGAGCCCATGTGTAAAGGGCACCTGCTGCGATGCTTAAATCATCCTAAGGTTCTGTTACTATCAGTAAAGAAACTGCCTTGAATAAGATTAGCAGTGGAGGTTAGAAATCTCCAGCTGCTAATTAAGGGGCAGGGTATGATTAAGCCGGTAAAACTCCAAATTGCAACTTGTGTATGAAACAAAATTCTCGCAAAAGGGGGTGGGGGTAAAATTGGTAATCATTAGTGGTTGAGATCCACTATGAGATCCCCCCTTAGATTAGGCCCCAGTTGAGGTGCTCATGTAAATTAAAATCACATTTGTCCTAAAGTGCCCACCGGGAAGTGTAGGAATCATCCAACGGATATTTCACCTTTTGTATTATATCCTCCCGCGCAAATCAAGTGCAAGCAACCTGGGATGCGATAAACAACGAAATGGGCTCATAAAGTTTTTTGGATTTCTTTAGTTGGAAATTTCACTTAAGTAATTAACTCTGATGCTACGGGAGTCATTAGAACCCGGTAAGCAGGCACCTGTCTGACACCTGCTGAAGCCTTCGTTAGAATGCGCCTTGCGGGAAATGCTTCCTGTGTTTCCGGATGATAAGCCTTGCGGAAGCCTTGCTCTTCTATGAAGGGATACTTTGGGAGATCACGTGGTGGCTTGTACCCAAAACCGCTGGAAAAAAACACTTCCACATGAAGCCTGATCTTTCGCTCTTGTAGGAAATTTGGGCCTGTAGAGTTTTCTTAAGTGCTGTTTCTATTCAACAGAAGCTACTTTCCTAATTTACAGGATAAGGAGCACGCGATTAATTAGATTCATGCGTTTGATTTTTTTGGCACTTCCAAGAGTTGTTCCTTACGATCATAAGTGACTATAACAAGAAGTCGATCAACTTCCGTCCCGTCGTCTTGCAGGATCTATAACTTTATACATCACAAGCCCATAGCTACACCTAGAGAAAAACATGTTTAAATATAGTCACCTCCAACCAAACTATTTTTAAAGAAAATTGTAAACATATTATGTTTATTATAACCATATTACTATCAGCGATAACCATATTGGGTAAATTAGGCCTCCATCAAGAACCCATAAGCATATTATGGTTGCCTCCAAACATGTTTTGATCAATAATAACTAAAATTTGTGAAACACTTACAATAGCATGGTTGGTTTTCAACAATAGTATGTTGCTCTTGGAAAAGAGGAAAATACTATTGTAAATTTAAAAACAAATTATTGTCATATTTATCCGTAGCATTTCTATAGGCAACCATAATATGGTTGTGGGTTATTGATGGAGGACTAATTTAACCATAATATGATTGTCGCTGACAATTATATGGTTAGTTTAACCATAATATGTTTAAAATTTTCTTTAAAAATAGTTGGTGGGAGGTAACCATATTTCAACATGTTTTTTTTCTACGTGTGGTTTACAACCAGTCAAGGATTTCTTGCGTTTATTGCAGGAATATCAACTCTCTCACAATCTTTTGCGGGATTTATATCTTATTTATAGTAAGGCAATGCAAACAAAGAAATGTCCAAAAAATTTTAAAAAAGAATCGAATGAGCTTTTATAAGGATTAATTAAAATTCAGTTCAATTAGCTAAAATAATAAAATTTAAGTCTTACGTAACCTAATGCTGTCCCTCGTACCGCAATTATTATCAAAGAGAACTCTTAAACTGTCCACAGATGTTACGAAATAAAAGAGTTTATGCAAAGTAATTCCAATAACATTGATTTAAAAATAAAAAACACTTTACCTTCCATGTTCATCCCGCTTAGCCCACATTGTTCGTTTAAGTGTTAATTTCACACACATGAATATGCATCTTTACATTATCATCGTAGTAATATTTGCGAAAGTAAAAGAAAGAATATCCTTCCTTTATCTTATGTTTTTTTTTGCACTTTTGGAATCAATAGGCATGCAGTACCCATTCATCGGTGTTGCAGTTGCTGCTGCTGATGCTGCTGCTGCAGATGATGACGATGTGATGCATATTGAGAAATGTTTATTGTAAACGCATTTTGATCGCAATCATTGAAGCTAAAACACATGCTTATAAAGCTCAATGATTATGGCAACCGAAACAAAACCGAAAAAAATTATCCATCGCAAAGGAGTTTTATAAAGAAAAAAGGAAATTTAACCGTAACAGAAAAAAATACAAATTTGCATGCAGTACTCCAGTACGAATTTGGAGTAAGAGAAGCTTTTACCACAGGCATACAATGTGTGTCTTTAAATGGTCTCTGGACGAAGAAAAAAAAAAAAAAAGATGCAGTGGCAACTAAACTGCATTTAATGGCTGCAACATGATGACATGATGCCAATACCACAGATTCAAGAAAGAAAAAATGAAACATATTGTTGGACAACCTACCAACCGTATGAAGTCTTTCAGCCAACGAAACAACCAACTCAACCAAATACAGCCATTGCTTAGCGACTAACCGACAGATTTAGCAACACTTCTTTTCCTTACTGTCTTTTTTCTGAAGTTAAGTTCTTCTGTGTGTGTTTTTTTTTTTTGGTGTTGCTTTTGGTTTTGTTGTGGAGCGAAGGTGCTGGCAAGAAAACATGTGTTGTTTCGTAGCTGCCGCTAAAGTACATGTAAGTGTCATATTGATATGAATTTATGACATCACGTGGCTGTGTAATCGACTTTTTCGGTCATATTCAAATGTAGCAAACAGTCAGGCAGCTACAACAACTAAAAAGCCTTTATGTTCATTTGAAAATTGTTAAAGCACATGGAAAACACAATATATTGTATTAAATGTTTTAAATGCAGCTGAGACGAACATAACTAAGCCTATAATCCGTTAACTTTAAAGAAATTTATCTATTTACAGAATCTTCAGATTCATTCGGAGGAAGGTTTCTTAAGTAATATCCCTAATCGAAAAATTCGGGTGCGCCGCCATTGTATTCTAGAGGCCTGCTCAATTCCATTTGGACACATATTCAAAATAACGTCCCATATGCCTTTATTTATGAACATTTTTTAAATTTAATAAAGGTTTAAAGAACAAGTTTACTATAAAACAATATCCTTAATAAACGTTTGTTATATTAAAAATCGAATCTCAAATTAACAAAACATGCAAAAATAGACCCTTTTTCAAAATGGTCCAGCTCACGAGAGGTCAAAGCTGGAGCCGAAATATTTAAAATGGTATCTTAAAAACGTCCAAGGTTCATTTTTAGCAGGGTACATCGAGCACATTTTTTGGTGAGTCGCTCTAATGTATATACTTAGAACATTTCATCCACAAAAAATCAAACAAACAAACAAAAAACACCACAAACTCTCGCAGACTGCACACGGTAATTTTCCAACACTAGGAGTATAGGCAAACAAATTTTACTGTAGTGCAAGGTTTTGAAAGAGAAAAGTTTTTCTCTGCAGTGCATTTCCTTGAATTATTGTACCCTCAAAACACTATTTAAATTGTGCGACGAAAAGTAATGCATAGTATTTGTTGTTGTACACAAACGTTTTGTAGGTTCACACACATTGGGTTTTTGTTGTGTGTTTGATTGTGTGATTGGCCTTAATTGTATCCTTCAGCATAACAACAATTTAAATTATAATCCTTGCTTTTTTTCTGATTTCAGCAACCATATTTTTTAATGATTCCATTTCGGATAATTCAAGAACTCTCATTGTTTTTTTAAAGACAACTAACTGTTTGGTCCCGGCGCTACTCGGGATTTTCCAAATAACAATTTAATACTGGAGAATTTCGTTAATAACTTGACCCGAGCGATATCTACCGGATTAAAATTTTACCAGAAAACTTATTTCTGTTTTAAAAATAAATACATTTTGTGAATTTCAGCCAAATCGTACAATAAATTTAAAAAAAAAAAATTCAAATATAACAGCGCCATCTATCGGGATTAAACTGGAGAGAAACCTGGCTCATTGCTAAACTAATTTATTGTTCAAGTTTGGTTCTTGAGTTTTAGTCTATTGAAATTTGCTTCAATATGTTGATTTTTCAAGATCCATTCTAGAAAATAAGATAATCCTCATCTCTTCCATAGTAAAGGGTGTTTTTTTAGAGTGTCACAATTTTGAGTTGGCATCACTGTTTTATTTGAGCACCCATTTAGCAGCAGATAGTTGGGATTTGTCTAGTCTGCTTTGAAATTTCATTATGAATCGACTTATACCGAGCGACACGTGCAAATTGTTGAAATTTTTAATCAAAACAATTCTGCGAATGGGCTGAAGCAGAAATTGATATTGATTTTGAATTTTCATTCAAAATATTATTTTCTGATTGAATGCGAACGTAAATAAGCAGAATTGTCGTATTTGGAGTGAGGGGAATCCACAAGCTTTTGTCGAAACACCATCTACAGAAAATAACTGTTTGGGGCTCTTTATGCGCTGGCGGAGTCATTGGCCCATATGTCTTCAAAAACAATGATGGTAAGAATGTTACTGTTAATCGTGAACGGTATAGGAACATGATTCAAAATTTTTTTGTACCTCAATAACGTGTCAATAATCTTGTTACACAGCACAAAGAAAGTTTTGATGAAAAAATTATTTCACGTAATGGCAAAATTAATTGGCCACCAAGATCATTTAACTTTTCTCCATTGGAATATTTCTTTGGGGGTATGTTAAGTCACTTGTCTAAGTCGATAAAACACAAACAATTGAACAGCTGAAAATCAAAATTGAAAGAGATATCGGCGAAGTACGTCCGCCAATGCTGTGAAAAGTTGTTTAAAATTGGTGTTCCAGATTGCGCTTAATACGCGCCAGCCGTGGCGGCCACATTGCTGAAATCATATTTTTGAATATGACAATTTCATAAAATTTTCTTTCCAATAAAGCCCGTTTCATTGATATTAAAAAAACATATCCCCTGTTTTATTATGATTTAAACTTGTGTCCCTCCATACAAAACACCCTTTATTTCCATCTCTGTACTACAATTTGTCGTTGGTATGATTGTCTTTGGTTTTGTTGAAATGGAAGTCTTATGCACTACGGTGATACCATGTTTTTCCAAACAACAAAACCTTCACCGTAGAACCAACCTGCGCTCCAATTCAACGCCAGAGATATCATGCAATCCGCCAAAGGTGGTGGATCGCATTTCATCCAGTCGCCTTCTCTCGTTTCTGTTGAGGGGACAGTAGAGAGGGAATTTGTTCTTCATAGTACTTACTAACTTTCTTATTTTCTAGACTCTATCCACCTCATACTTCTTTTCTTAACCTTTCTCTTTTTCTATCTTCTTTATTTATTTTTCAATATGTTGAAGGGATTCACAATGGACCGTACTGGTCTCCGAGTGGAAGTATGCCCTTGGGCACATAACCCTTCTAAACCTAACCTAACCTAACCTAACCATTTCCGAATTATTCACATAACTTGCATCTTTAACGGGACGACTCAAGGGGGTCTAACGAGGCCAATGCACAGATCTAAGAAAGTCAAAGGTATAGGAGATAATTGTGGGAACCTGACATTATAAACTTATCTTACGGTTGTCTTAATGTCCACCAACGACCTCATGTTTGTTAGCTCAGTAAGGAACCGAAGTTATATAACAACCACTGCAAAAGCAGCTTCCGTTCAAGTGCAACAACGTACAGAGAGATTGAGAGAGAGAGAGAGAGAAGATCCAGTATGTAAATCGTACAAAAACAAGCCCTGAACTGACATCTAAAAGATCTATCGTTATCTTCACTTGACGAAAACAACATTTTAAGCATTCACGATTGGAGTGAAATTAGTTTTGGCTAATTACATGACTCCGGCATATTGTACATTAGCCCGATATGCTCACAAAGTTTTTGCACCAACTAGTGTAACTACGTCAAGATCCAGGGTCGATAATTTATCTCATATTTTTTAATTGAATATCCTAGAGTCACAAATCAAAGGACAGAACCATAAAACCCTGCGATATCTTTGGAATTACCCATAAACAGACAACTGAAGGAAATGCAACAACAGCAACAAAAAATAGTATGGCAAGTTGAGATCCATAAAACAGTCTATCTGTCCGTGAGTATGTTCGTCCGTCTGTTTTATATTGAGATAATGCCATGTTTAGAAGAAAATGATTGTGTGTGAAAAAGAACATTAAGAGTTTTTGGTTTTGCAGTTTGTCGTGTTGTTGCTAGTTCCTTTAGCTGAACGCATTTTTTCTCATAAGTAGCTAAAAACAACAGCCACAACTTCTAGTATGTCTCTCAACATAAGAATACAACAATATCGTATGTATGTAAAACATGTTGGCATGTTACTAGTTCTGCTTCGTTGTTTGTTCAGACAGTTCGGTATTTGTTGGTTGGGTTGTTTGTTGAACACTGGTGTTAAAAACACGCAATCTTGTTGAAAGTAATTGGTTAATTATGTTACATGCAAAATTTTGTAACGTATATAAATTAAAAAGGACTTCTAATGGATTCCAAGATTGATGTATAGATTCACTACAAAATTAATATCTTCGCTGTCGACATAAATTCCTTTAAGACGATTCGGTGAGACTAATAAAACATTGGCATTGAGTTGAAGGAATAAAAAAAAAACATGAAACCAGAATATGCTAAAAGAAATTTGTCAAAGAAGCATTTAAGAAAAAATGTTGTACTCAGATAACAATGGACATAAATTTATTTTAAAAAGTTCATTTAAATATCAATTTGATTGGTTATTGAGGTTGTCTTTAGAAAAAGCTGTATAATTAAAAAATACATTAAAGTATGTATTAATATATTTTACGGAAAAGCAAAATGATCGAAAGCAAAGTGTAAAAAATTGCCCAAAAATTTTCCATACAAATCTGGGTGATTTTGCGTAAGAAATATAATTCTTTTTTTTTTTTTGGCGATTTTTCGTAAATTTTGGGTCAGAATTCACTTTTGCCATAGTTGAGAAATATTTTCTTTGTTCGATATTTCGTGTTCTTAGTTTGAAAAAGTTTCAATACGATAGTAAAGAATAAAGGTTGTAAGATTTAGTAAAACAACTTTTGTTTTCTGCAATTGAAATATTATTATTCATTAAAATCCCGATCATCAAATTACCGAATCCGGTAGACGAAAAAAATCATTGCGCCCGACTGATGGTGGGCTATGCAATAATAAATTAAGTGATTCGTGATTTTTTAAGTTGCGTGACTATGAACCCAACCCAAATAAGTATGTACGACCTTTTCATCATTTTTGGATAAAATTTAAAAATTAATTTTTCTACAATTTTTCGTTTACGTTGGGCGAATTTTGCGTTTAAGCGATATTTCACACATTGCTTTAGGCACTTAAAATTCTCTTCTTTTGCCAGGCGTAAAGCCGTATTGCCACAGAAAAGAAAATCCTTGCGCACGGCTGAAAGTGGGCTTTGTAGAGAAGCAGGGTTTAAAAAACTGAAGTCGAAACCAAAAACTGTCGAACAAAAAACGAAAATGTGTGTACAACTTTTTGCGTTTTGAGTTGGTTTAACAACGACTGTTTACATTGTGGTGCCTGTAAACCACTTTTAAAAAACTAAATTTAATTTTTTTATATTAATCAGTTTTTAATTGAATTTGTTTTTGACATTTTGAAATATTTTTTTGTTTTAAGTTAGTGAGTTTTAGAATTTTGATTTAAATTTTTGTTAAATAAAATTTTTTGTATAAAAGAAAAAGAATTGGAAGCATGTCTACACCGGAAGAAGATTTTGCATATCTATCGCCAAACGTTCCTCACATGGAAATTTCAAGAGTCTCTGTTAAACTCCGCTATTTTGGCGTTCAGATCAATTACTTTGGTTCAAGCAAATGGAGTCGCAGTTCTTGATGGCTGGTGTTACTCAAGATGTGACCAAATTTCACACTATTGTGGCTTCCATAGAGAGCAATGTCCTCGAGAAGGTTCAAGATGTCATCATCAACCCTCCTGCCACGAATATGTAAGAAACTTTAAAGGCCAAACTTATATGCTCGTTCTCAGACTCTGAGGAAAAACGCCTTAAGAAACTTTTGTCTGAGGAGGAACTTTCTGAGGAGGAACTTTCTGTGAAATGCGTTCTGTAGCCCAAGGTAAGGTCTCTGATGATATTTTAAAACAACATTGGATGCCATCTCAAATGGCGGATCTCGACATAAATAAGTCTCCTGGGCCGGATGGTATACCTGCACTGGTCTTGAAGCAGTGCTCTTCAACGCTAGCTCGTCCCTTAGCAAATCTTTTCAGCACTTTATACCGTGCCGCGGAATTTCCAGTCTGCTGGAAAGTTGCTAATGTAACGCCATTTCCTAAAAAAGGAATCGCTAATAACCCCGAAAATTACCGCCCAATTGCAATCTGTTCGGCACTTTCCAAAGTTATGGAGAGTATGGTAAATTACCATCTTGTCAAATATTTAGAGTCAAACTACCTACTAAGCGACCGCCAGTATGGCTCTACTCTACGCTCTACTGGAGACTTACTAGCTCTGTTATCGGAAAAATGGCGCCGTTCCTTTCACCATTTTGGCGAAAGTAAGGTAATTGCTTTGGATATTTCCAAGGCGTTTGACAGAGTCTGGCATGGTGCACTCTTGTCAAAACTTGCTGCATTTGGTGTCGGTGGTAATTTCTGTCGATTTATATCGAGTTTTCTCAGAGATCGCACTATACGAGTTGTTATAGATGGGGTTTCGTCAAACGAGTACAAGATTCATTCAGGGGTGCCGCAAGGCTCCGTTCTTTCTCCTACTCTATTTCTTATCTTTCTAAATGACCTCCTTTGTCAAACTTCCAACCCTATCTACTCTTTTGCAGATGACAGCAGCCTTTGCCATTCGTACTCATTTGAACACAGACCAAGCGTATCCGAAGTCGTTGCTATGAGGCAGCATATGAATGATACGCTTGGCCGAGACCTTGATATAGTCTCGGAATGGGGTCGTGCAAATAGGGTCGATTTTAATGCCCGAAAAACCCAATGTTGCGTGCTGACGCATAAACGCGCGACAAATCAAGGTGCCTCATCTGTATATATGGGTGGTATAATTATTGAGGAATCAGAATCTCTTGATGTTCTGGGCATGTGGATACAATGTTATGTCCGATGGACAGATCATATATTCAAGGTGTCGAAAGAAGCATTCAAGTGCCTCGGTTTTCTAAGACGGTGTAGGATATACTTCACTCCATCTGATCTCCTTACTATTTATACCACCTATATCCGACCGCGTATGGAATACAACTCTCATGTGTGGGCCGGTGCTTCAAAGTCTATTTTGGAGCTTCTCGACCGCGTGCAGGAGAGGACGAAGGTTCTCATTGGTGACAGTAGGGTATCCAATTCTATTGACTCCCTTGAGCACCGTCGCAATGTGGGTTGTATTTGCCTGTTTTATCGTTACTACAATAGGATGTGTTCTGACGAAATTAGGGATCTGGTTCCCGAAACCTTCCTGCCGAAGTCTTCCCTCTCACTTGCAACATGACCAAGTTCAAATCGAATGTTCACAAACACTTCTCCCTCTATCCTCCTTCCCATAACCTATTTTCCTAGTTTCAACACAATGCAATGCATTAGTAGGGGGCATCCCCTGAGTGCTGGTCCTATAAAAAAAAAAAAAAAAAATGTAATCGTTCTATCTGTCAGTGAAGACCGCTTGGAGAAGCTCGCTACAATAGCAGATAAAATTTGTAATTGCAGCGATACAGAATTTCTTCGGCATCAGAAAACCGTATGAGCAGACTTGACAATATTGAACGTCAGCTAGAAAGTCTTTGCACCAAAATGAAGGCTTTCGGTCGATCAAGAAGCAAAGGCCAAGCAACAGGTAAACGAAATCGTTCAAAATCGTCTTCGAGAAAAGACAAACCCCTATGCTGGTATCATTTTTAATTTGGAGAAAAAGCTAAGAAATGTGTAACTCCATGCAATTTCAAAAAGTCAAATCAGGAAAACTAATCGGCGCTCCATTTTCGGTGACGGATGGGAACAGCCAAGAGCTTTGTCACCTGTTTATTTGAGATTTAAAATCGAAATCCTGGTTTTTATTCGATTCTGGAGCAGAAGTTTCAGTGATTTCAGCATCATTTTATACGCTGCAAATCTGCAATCAATTTTGGGGCAAAAACACTTATAATCGATTTGGGACTTAAGCGAAATTTTAAGTGGAGTTTTGTTATTGCTGATATACAAAAGCCGATTATGGGATCAGATTTTTTTTTAACTATGGTTTACTCATTGATGTTAAAAACAATCAACTTATTGACCAAAATCGAAAAACACATCAAAACACCTCGGTCCAATTATTAATAAAATTTCCCTGGGAGTTTTTTCACTTCTCCCATTTTTCCTATGTAAATTCAATTGTAAAAATGGGGAAAGGAATAAAACTTCCGGGGAATTTGAATTCATAATTGGGCTGATTGTCGTTAGTGAACAAATATTTTTAAAAATGAAGAAGTGGAAAAATGGCAGTTTTTCTATTTTGACTCAGAGCTGTAAATGAATCATTCATTTTTGAATTAATTCGCGAATCATTCATGTACTGAATTGGCAAATTTTGAATTAATTCTTTTTACACAAAAAATCAATTGAATGAAATTTTAATCAATTCAAATGAATTAGGCAGAAAGGAATTTCAATTCGTTTTCCAATTCAAATGAATTTGTAGAATGAATTGTAACTCGTTTCCAATTCAAATGAATTTGTTAAAGTGAATTGCAATTCATTTTACAGATTTACTTGAATTGAATTGATTTTGAATTAATTCCAAATGAATTAAAAAAAACAATAAGCAATTCATTTCCAACACATTTGAATGAAATTTATTGAAATTTGTATTGATTTTGTATTGGAATGGAATTGTCGTTAGATTGTAGCGTAAGAATAGGAATTAATCCTACCAAAGTGGAAACATTTTGTGTATTTGCTAAAAGAAACTTAAACTTTATTTTTATCAAATAGTGTGAAATTATTATTAAAAGTGTTTTTAACAATAATTTTTTATTTAAAAAATCTCATATTTGTGTATTGTGGAAAATTTTTTTTTTTTAAATTTTTCAATCAAAGTTTACAGATTTTAGCAACTTTGAATCTTAACAACATTTTTTGCTGTCAAAGCTGTGCTCGTTAACTCCAATTCTTACTACTTGAACTACAATTGGAGAAATTTGTTTACTTTTTGTATTGAAAACTGCAAACTGCAATAAAAATAATAATTTGTAGGAATTCCCTCTAGATCTCTGCTCTAGAATTTGATTGATTGCAACTCATTTTTGATTTCATTCATTTTTCTAATTCATTTGAATGAATTCAAAATCAATTCAATTCGAATGAATCAATAAAAAAAATTATAATTCACTTTTACAAATTCATTTAAATTGGAAAAGAATTGAAACACATTTCTGCCTAATTAGTTTGTATTGATTCAAATTTCAAAGTTTTTCTTGGGATTCAAAAATCAATTAACAAAGTTTCGTTCAAATTTCATTCAATTCTTTTTTGCTGTGAAAATAAATAATTCAAAATTTAGCTTATTCGTCACGTATTAAAATAAAAAAAGAATGATTCATTTACAGCTCTGCTTTGACTGCCGTTTTTTAAACGCTGTAGAAGAGCTTTAGTAAGCGAAGCAGGCGTGTGTTATAACGAGAGGAGAAATTTTTTGCATCTGGCTGAAGGCCGGCTATGCAGCGATAAAGTTATCGATTTGGGATTTTAAGTTCCGCAGCTAGCTCTTCCTGCGTGTTGTTCTTAAAATCTACCTTATCGATTTTGAACTGAAATAATTGCTTTTTGTTTTGAATTAAATTTGTTACGAATCACAGACTCACTCAAGTCTGAAGTAAAAAGATGGAAGAACGACAGCAGTCTTAATAGTACTTCTTCAGCAACATCCCTGGCAGTCAAAATTTCATATTCGAATGGCTCAAAAATCTGATTAAATACTTCCATTAATTCAAAATATTTTAAGCCTGATATAAATAGTGTGCATTTTAAATTTCACAACGCTTCAATATTAAATCAAAGATTAATAACCTTACTTTAACATTTTTTCATTCTTAATTCGAGATTGTTTCAATTTTATTTCTAAAATAAAAAAATATAATTTTAATAAGTTTTCCACATTGTTTCAATAAGACGACAATTGTTCTTTATCAATATTAATTCAATGCTGATCAAAATAGGGCAACTTTTAATTAATATTGCTCCTTATTTAAATAAAAATTTCCATTTTACTAGCATTTCGTTAAGGTTTCTTGTTGAATCAATATGATTTTTAATGATTTTAAGCTTTTGTTTCTGTGGGTGTAGAAAAAAACTAGAAAAGAATTCGTATTAAAATTAAACAAGAAGAAAAAAAATGTTTTTTTTGATATTAATTTTAAACTATATTTTTCTATAAGTTTTTATTACCCATATGTAAAATCTGTTTATTTTAAAATTATGCATAAAAAAAAATAGTTATTTACATTTCCCAAACAAACTTCCGCAACCCTGATAGTTTTGGTAACAAAATTTTTTTAAACAAGTGTCAACAAAAGGAGGTCAACTGCAACCACTTGAAATGGCACGAGTCATAATAGAAAAAAATATAAAAAAAAAATAAACCAAAAAAGATTAACAAAAAAATAAAACTCAACCCACAAAAAATAACAGCAGAACGTTAGACAAAACGCACCACCTCACACTCAAAAACCAGACAATGAAGTTTAATACACTTGTACAACTGATCAAATTTTCATGCGAAATTGTCACATGTTCAGATTTTTGCGGCACAATTTCGTAAAACTGTAACAGAAAATTTGTTAGAACAAAAAAAAAAAAAACATATAAAAACCTGAAATCTAATCAAATTCATATTAGCGATATTAAAAACAACAGCATCATTGTCATCATGTTTAACAGTGATGAAACCACCACCACCATCACCATCCAGATCATCAGCACAGCCACAAAATCTAAACCAAAGTTTTATTGTACGTTTGCGCATTTGTTATGCTTAATTTAACAGATACGAATATTTAGGTCCTTTGGAACAAGTATGTATCTCAAATCAACCCTTACGTAAATACGCATGTGTGCCTTTTCTTTCCTTGATATTGCGAGTAGTTTTTGTTGTTGTTGTTGTTATTGTATCCTTTGACTTTTATGTTGTCTTTTAATTTTGTAGACAAACATTACAATAGGATTAATTAAGGATTACGGTTGTTCCATGAATAATTTAGTTATTTATTCGAAGAGGGATACACTTTATTATCATTATTATTTGTTTATGGGGAGTGAAATATTTTGATAATTTTCTACTTTAAAAAATTTAACATTAATTTTTTGGGTTTCTTTTTGAATTTGTAATATTTTAGAAGTTAATGCTGATTAAAATTATATTTAAGAAGGCTTTTTGAAAGTGCAAACTGGAACACCTCATCAATGTAGGATAGGGATGCCAAAGGGGATCGATTTTAACAAATCCCGATCCCGAAATCCCTGGATTTTCGGGATCAATGTCTTTCTTAAAATACAACTTTTTTAAATAAACTACACTTTTTTTATTTAAGTTTGAATTTTTAAAAAAGAAAAATTAACAGAACGTTTCATTAACAACTTTTTTTTTTTAACTTTTCGAACTATTAACTTTCCTAAGCAGGTTTAAATTTGAATTTTCGGAAACAAAACACTTAGGGGGTAATTTTGTTGTTCACTTCAAAACAAAATTACCCCCTTAATTTATTCCAAGGGCTTAGTTTTCATAATAACCAAAAAGAAACTTAGACTATTGATTTCTGTTCGCCACTGCCTTGGGTATTTCAGAAATTTTTTTTCTTATTTTTGAGATCCATAATCCGACGTTAATAGTTTTCCTTGAATATCTTATTTATCTCTATACTTTCTGCTCATTTGCGATATTTTTTTATTAAAACGTTTAGAAAAGTTAACTGATAGTAAACTTTTTAGAGCGACGGTTAACTTAACCGCAAGATTAACTTTCCCGCGAGTTAACTTTTTCGCGATGCTTGTGTATATATTTTTTTTATTTTTAAAAAAGAAAACATAACAAAACAATTCATTTTATATAAAAATTTTAAATTATTATTATGGTTTTATGTCTTAAATTAATTCTTAATTGTATAAACACTGGAAATGTTACCCCGTACTCATAAATGATTATTAAATTTAACAACGTTTATTAAACGAAATTTTCATAAATAATTTGTTTTGTAAACCTTTATTAAGTTCTAAAAATTTTTATAAATGCTTTATCGACCAAAAAATAGAACACAGTACTATACAAAATAAAAAACATGTCGTCAACATGACATGAATCATTTGAACGCCTATTCATGTTTAAAGAAGAAAAAGGAAGCATCATGTCAATAAGACATGAGCCGTATGAATTAAGACTTACTAAATGTCAACATAAATTTATTAGACCGATAAAGTGTCCGTTAACGATTTTGAGTTTCTCAAAAAACATTGTTTTTAGTTGGCAACACCTCTCAAAATACATATAAAATGTGGGAGTCAGCTGATTGAATTTATCTGTACGGCAAATACATAAAAGGAAAATAAATAATTGGCAGATGAATGCTGGTAAGCTTTGCGATAGGATAAAAAACAAATGAGGCTTTGAGAAACCCAAATTTCTTTAATGTGCAATTTTTCGTTGGGAAAAAAGATAATCGCGTACTGAGAAAACGGCCATAAGACAATGAATAATTAGAAAGTATAAAAATTCAATAAAATCGAAAATTTTTATATATACAAATTTTTCATACATAAAAGTTGTAAAAATTAAAAATCCCGGGATTCATAAAAATAAATCCCGGGATTCGGGATTTGTCAGTTCCGAAAATAAAGGGATTTCCCGTTTGGCATCCCTACTGTGATTAGGCCCATTTTCACCTCAATGGTCAACTCAATAAAACATTTGGCACCCAAAATCCAAGAGTTATTGTGGAACAACAAACGCACCCACTTGTATGCACTGTATGGTGCGGAATAACTTAAGAAAATATCATTGGACCATATTTTTTCGAAAATGCCGAACAAGTTGCAGTTAATATGAATTAAATGTCATATGTTGTAAATGCCAATAATTGTAAATTTTTTTAAGTTCGAAGCTCTATCTCCAATCCGGAATTGTTGTTCCAACAAGATGCAGCCACAGCTCACATAGCTCTTCTAACAGTGGATCTTTTTGGCAATCATTATTTTATTAATGCGCCACCCCTTGGAATATAATTTTTCTTAAAAACAAAGAAATTTTGAAATTGTCCTTCCATAGATTTCTGGAAATTTTAAAAATACTTTTCTGTGAATAGAATTTAATTAAATAGATTTCAACAAGACTATGCTCGTTCTCACGTTTTTTATGCACTCGCTTAAGGAGATGAGCGATAAACACCTTTCCATGTGAACAGAACCCGTGATGAAGAACAATTTTGTCTAGCACTGGAAGGACATAAAATAAAGTATTAGGATAAGATTTGATTCAATAAATAAATAATGAATAAATTTTTTTTTGAGATAATAGCTGCGTTCGTTTACCCCAAAATTTTTACAAATTTGTACTGGATTTTACTGAAATGCGTTTATGTGTACAAATTTGTAAAATTTTCATATAAATCACCTACTGGATTTTACTGGGATTTTACTGGAAAAGAAAACGAACGCACATATTGTTATCAGTTTGACGAAAATCAAAATACATTTGATTTTTACACGAAATTTCTTTAAATTTAATTGAGGAAAGTTTCCTCGGGCAGACATCAAAAAGACTCCCTTGGGTTCCTACAGAGCAGTTACTCAATAGGCGTCACTGCAGAATTCAACCAATTCGTCTTCCTAACAAAGAGAAACATTTTCAAAGCAGACAAATACTGGGTTTCCTTGGAATATTTTCCTATGTCCCGAATTCCCTGAATCTGACATCGAAAATGAAACTCAGATTCCAGACTCATTCTTCTCGCATGAGTCACTACAGACAAGTGCCCGGTTATAACTGAGATCGCTGTTCTTCTCTCTACTGCTCTTTAAGGCCGTTATACACTTTTCCACAAAGTCTTAATTATTTTACGAACATTTTTCCCTGATCTAATTATTGTTTGAACATTTTCAAACGTATTCCTCAAAATACGTTAGACTTGTTTGATTGTGTAAAACAGCCTAAAGTAGAGAGCATGTCCTCCGTTCATCAGAGCCAGGTGACAATGCCCTGGATACGAAGCAAGCGAATTCACGAGTGCACCCAAACTGTGCAGGTATGTAAGATTCACGCTTAAGGCGTTACTAACAGTGAGCCATTGGAAAGCCAGCAAATTGATCAATAAATTTGTCATCCACGTGACCGTCTCCTTTGGCAAGCTCATCTGCTATTTGGTTAGCCCGGGCAGGTTGCCAGCCCTGGTATTCACATAAGAGTTAATTTCGAACGCTTCGCAATTTCATTTAACGCTCTAATGGCAACTTTAAAAAAAGTTAAATATATAATGAAAATATTTTTGGGCCTCTGAGTTCAAAAAAAAATATTTTTAAGCCCGTAAAATGAGTCGTTTATGTTCCAGATGAGAAAACATCAAGGAGTTCCTAGAGGCACCCTTGGACATCTATTTATATAAAAATAAATTTAATTTTTGGGAGATGTTGGTTGTAATGAAACAAATTAAAAATATTTAGTTTTGTTTATGATAATAAAAAAAAAAATAATTTTATTATTTGAGCATCATAAATGAAGTTTGCATTTCGAACAAAAGCATTGTTTGCAACGCTTTTACAGCTTTTAAGAGCTTTCGAAGCTTCTACAATTATTTTTCTAGATCTTGAAACAATTGTAAAAAAGGGAAATTAACATAAATTAATTTTATATTGGACGTCAGTACAAACTTCGTAAAGCATGCCTTGAGGCACTTTTAGGCATTATAGGGCTTTAACCTCGATGTCCTATAGACAGTCGCTAGGGATGTTATTGCAGGCTATAAACAACAATGAGAAATTGGGTTGGGGTATTCTTAAAACCTAGAAACATAAACTTTGGCATATAAGTATGCCCACGAATGGAAGGAGGACGCTAACGAAGTACACAGAAAAAATTATTTTTCGAATTCAAACAAAAAATTTGTAGAATCAAAACATTTTTTGTCTGAAATCGGTCCTACAAACAAATTCGCATATTCAAACAATTTATTTGCATTTTGTTTACTAAAGAAAACACTGATTTTTTCAAACAAATAATTTACAGAATCAAACAAAAAGTTTACTGAAATTCATATAAATTTCAAACAAATAATTTTGCTGAATCAAACAAAAATTTTTTGCACAAGCAATGACGCGCACCCAAGCTATCACTGAAGGAGAAGATGAAGGCAGAAGCAGAGCGGCGGCTGGCTTTAAGACACATGTTTTGTTGGAATAATTTTTGAACGAAGTCTTGTTTATACACACAATGTTTTTCTTCATCACTCACTGTTGCTGTATCCTTTCCTTGGCTAAAGAAGAAGAAATGTAACAAACAACGGCAGCTGACCGACTCGATATGTTTTTCGTCATCACTTTATTTTTGTATTTGATGTAGGTATTTAAGTAAACAGTTTTCAAAAATTGAATACGGGATTTTGTTTTTCATTCCTTTTTTTCCAACTTTGAAACCAACCAAAAATTTATTTTGTTTCTTATAATGTTGTTGTTGTTTCTGTTGTTTAAAAAAGAATGAAACCTTTTTTTTTACCTGCTATTTTTTTTGTTTTTTTACTAATAACCTCGTCGCGCTATTTTATCATCTTTCTTCTTGTTGTACTTTTTTAAAGCGTCCAAAAATAAACTGTATGTGTTTTGTGTTGTTGTTCTTATATTTCACATAAAGAAGTGTTGCTTACGATCAAATAAAAAATGCAAAAAACGACAACATTAAAGAGCGTTAAATATTTCATACAAAATTATGAAAAATTGAAACCAATAGCGCGTATTATATATTATAGAAATGTTGTCAACATTTTTGTTGGTTAAATAAAAATCAAACAAAAATATTAATTGAATCAGTAAAAAAATTTGTAGAAATTAAAAAAAATTTCAAACAATCGTTTGTTTGAAAATAATTCGGCAATAATTTTTTCTGTGTAGCGGGTACAATGCTAGTCATTTATAAAAGTTTCTCTCCAAATCAACATATTTTACAAAAATACTATAAAAACATTTTTTACAACAAAATGGAATTAAAAGCAATTTTTTCGGAATTACAAAACTCTTATCGTCCAATAAAAACTCAATATTTATTTTAAAAATTGTCCAATTACAAAAATCCTCTAAAGGACGGTACCATCAAAACCTACAAAGAAAAAGAAAAAAACCAATGAGAAAATGAAAAGCTTAAAGCAATTTTCTTTTGTTTTACCATTTAAAGAGTGTGCTTGTGTGAGTTCGTTAGAAGGTATTTTATCAAGATTTTTCGATTTTTTTTCTGCTGTTATGGCGATTGTCTATTGCCGCTTTTACCGCTTTTTCCACACGTTTTGACAAGTGTTGCAAGTTCTTTTATTTGTATCGATTCGCTTCATTGTATACGTTTGTAGCACCCACATGCTGTGAAAATTCCTTGTTTATTGGCATTTTATAAACCATCATCATCGTAGTTATTATTTTTATTATTATGGTACGAGAAGTTGAAGCCGAAGTAAGCGATAGCGTTAAAGTTGGATCTAGTGATGTTACTTTTTTTTTTGTTACTTGTGGTTTTTAAATGTACTTTTAATAACATTTATGGTTATTTTGTTACTGTTGTAAGTTGTTGATATTGCTGCCTATTTAATAAGTTGATTTTGTGGTTTTTGTGGGATCAGGTATGGGAAATTGGTAAAAAAAATTAGTAAATATTCGCAACATATGAAATATCTTAAGAATAAGTTGACCTCGAGCTTGATTATTTATTTCTATTGAGATATCTTAAGAATATTGAGTATTTAATAATTTATATATTTTATCGTAAAGGACAACTAAATTACACAAACGTCTTGATAAACAGGCCTAAAGTTAACGTTTGAATAAACTTTTTGCGTTGTTAATTGGGGAGTTTGCACAAATATTTGAAGAAGAAACTTTAATTATTTCAGTGAAAAATTATCTGATTAAAGATTTCTCCATCTTTTCAATAAAACATGCTTTTCAATAGAACTTATCGGAAAATAAATGGTTTTATGAATTGTGTTTTAGTCATTAATTTGCAAAAAAGAATAATTGTGTGTTTGTCAAGCCGCTTGTGTAGTTTATATGGCCCTAGAAAACAAATATATTTTTTTCCAAAACTTATATCGTGCGATAGATGGCTTGTAAATTTAAGAAGTTGTAATTTTGATAAAGAAGATAATGGCCGCCCAGGTCAGCCAACAAAATTCTAAAATTTTTAATAAGAAAATTCTTGTCAAACTCAAAAAAAAAATCTTGCAAAGTTATTGAAACCACTTAAGCAACAATTTCAAAACGGTTGCAAATAGCCTGATTCATCCAAAAGAAATTTGAAACCACACAAGTTTAAGCCAAGATAAGATTAACGACGATTTTGCATGCCCGAAATGCTGTTTTGATGTCGTTAGAGAAGTCATGTTTTCATCAAATCATTACTGGAGAACAACAAAATATCTATTTTGACAACCCGAAGTGGAAGATATCGCATCGTGATGATCGGCAAAACAGCTTACTGAACGCAAAAGTCGAATATGCATGGCGCCAAGGTAATGCTTTGTTTTTGGTGGGACCTTAAGAATCCCGTAAAACGCTCGGAATATGTGACCAGACATGAAGCCGTATTATGCCATTATGACAACTCACGTCCACGTGTTGCAAGACGTTTAATTATTATAAATTTGAAAGTTTGTATGTTTAAATATTTTGATGTTTAGTAGTTTGTGGCTTAATCAAGCGAAAACCTCTTAATGGACTTGGATAAAATTTGGTAGACGAATGGCAAATAAACCAGATTTAAATATATTAAAAAACGGCAAAGATTGGTACTTTTTCTCTTTTTGATAATCTGGAATACAGTTTGTATTTGGTTCAGATTAAAATAAAGGGTACTTTTTTAGACATAAATTTGGTACTTTTTAAGGACTTCAAACTGGATAAAATTTGTACTTTCTCTTTTCGGTAAATTTAGTTTACATACAGATTAAAGCCTTCATTAACATACAGTGTAATTTCTGGGGGCCTTAAATGAGGAACAGCTGGTACTCTTTTAACTTTGGTACTTTTTCTTTTTTTGAAAATTTTGGCATAGAGGTAGCATATGGTTCAGATTAAAATATAAGGTACTTTATAAGACATAAATTTGGTACTTTTTAATTGTTTCGATCAAAGCAGAATGCGCTCACTGGAATACACTTCACTTTAAAATAGACTATCAGAAATTGGCTGTTGCCAGAAAGATGTCAAAGCTAACGATAACCATTATGCACCATTTTTTCACAACGAACACGCAAAATTTGCCAAATGCCCAGACCTTTCAAGTTATTCGTCAAATATGTTATTCGAAGTAGTTTCAACAATAATATAGCAATTTATAATTTATCAGTACAATCATAAAGAGATCGACCAAGCGAACCCATTAGGGCTAAGCTTATTGGCATACTTTGATTTTCAGATTGTTTTCTTTTACGATATTTAAAATAATTTATTACTATCAGATTGAATCAAACAGTTTTAACTGCCTTTTACTAAATCTTGGCATACGTTTTTTAGAATAATAAAGTGTCCGTTGACGATTTTGGTTTTCTGAATATACCGACAAAAACATATTTTCAATTGGCAATACCTCTCAAAATAGATGTAAAATTTCAGCAGTCACCTGATTAAATTTAACTGCAAAAAGATAATCGCCTAATGAGAAAAACAATTTTAAATCTTTCTTTTCTTTTAAATCTCTATTTCCCAACCCTGTTTCTGTAATTGCAGTCTGTGCGTTTCGGTTTATTCGCTTAGTTGGCTTGTGTCTTTTGTTGTTGTTGTTGTTATTGCAAGTTGCATTTGTATCTTTAATTGTTGTTGTGTTTTTCACTAAAATACTTGCATGGCAATCGTATTCGAATACGAATTTGTATTGTTTTGTTCCCCATCTCAGGTTGTCATAAGAAATATGATGCCATTGTCAAGATGCTTTGGTTTTGGTCTCCTTTTGGTGTTTCGGCTGACTGTTTTTTCTCTTCTCAATTTTCTTATTAATAAAGTTGTAGGAGTTTTGTTCAACTACAAGTTAGTTTTCAATTTAGTTGTATTTTTTGTTTTGTTTGTTTGTTTGTTTGTGTGTAAATGTTAATGTAGGCCATTTAAAAAAGGGATTTAAATGTTTATTTGATTATCGCGTTGACAGGTTTCCAAATATTGAAAATTATTATTATATTTTTGTTTCTTTGTACGTTCTTGTATTTAAAAGAACTTATTTAACAATGTGGTTTCTTCTTTGTAACATTTTAATAATTGATTTGTACTTGTATGAAATGGATTATTATGTTTATAATTCAATTTAATTGGGAATTTAATTTATAAATTTGTTGAGGCCATTTATGAAAATGTAAAGAGTTGGTTCTAAAAAAAGTTTTAAAGGCATAATATTGTACGCTACTAAGCGTTTATGGTAAAACCTGCCGTAATGGAATTTTTTTTCATTAAATGAAACCGTGAGTAGTCTTGAGTCTTTAAAAAAATTCTAAGATAAAACCAAATTGCTCTAAAAATTTGTGTTTAAAATTTATGTTTAAAATTTATGAAACAAATTGTAAAGTTTAGGCCCGTTTTCACAACTTACCGATAGCTAAAGGTCGGATTTTATCGGCCGTATAAAAATTGTTCTATTATTGCACCTTTTCTTTATCGCTCACTTTAGGTTAAAGTAAAGTTTTAATAATGGAAAACTTTTTATAAGGCCTGTTAAAGCAGTGAAAACGGACCTTAAACTAATTATGTTAATGTTAAATGGGCTTTAGCCTAAAATATATTGAAATTTACAACTACACAAGGTCACTGTACAGTTTTACAAACTTGAGCAAATATCAAAATCATTTTGGTATGTTCTTTATCGTATGCAAGCAAGGATATTAATTATCCTTGTTTGTTCAAAAATAAACGAGAAGAAAATTGTGTTTGCAATGCTAGAATGATTTAAAAATCGGCGCAATGAAATAAGACCCCACGTAATAAGTCCCAAAAATAAATCAAATAAGTCCCTAATGCCCCAAACAGAAATGAGATGATACCTTTCCCAAATTGTAGCGACTTATCTCATCTATATATAAATCGGCAAAGTCAAAACAGCTAAGAACACTTTCCTCCTCTGTTTGTTCCCGAAACCCGTACGTTTGCTCGTAATACGTGTTTTTCCTCAAGAGCCCATCCTTATGTGATCGATTGGCAGGTAAATGGTACAACGTATTACAGAGGGAATTCGATTTTTGGCCAGACTGTTCGTATGTGAAATAACTTTTCTTCAGAAGTCTTCCCTCTCAATAACAATATGATTAAATTCACATCAAATGTTCACAAACACTACTTCCTCTATCCTCGTTCCCACAGCCTATTTTGCTAGTTCCAACACAATGCAGTGCATTAGTAGGTGTTAATTTTACATTTTACTGGGGAAGGGGTTTTTTAATTACACAGTACAACACATGATTTCGGGACTCAATTCTGATAATTGGTTATGAAAGTAGACCCAAAAAGAAGAACTTCTGCATCATTAGTTTGGTCATGGAACCCCCTAAAAATTTAAAGTTTTTATTTTTAATTCATAAAAAATCCAAAACGGTAAAAAAAAGTATCAAGTCGTATTACTTTCACGTAAAGTCGCATAACCTACACGCAGAGAAAAAACATGGTTGGAGTATGGTTAAAAAAAACATATTATGGTCCCTGCAATGGCAACAAACAAATTTTTGTTGTTTTAAACAAAACTTTTATCACGATTGATAATATTTTGTTTCTATTTAACAATAAAGTGTTTACCTACCATGAAACTTTATATATGGTTGAATTCAACAATACATTGTTTTAATAAAATAAAGCTACAACAATACACTTAAACATATTATGGTTACCTATACCATATTATTATCACGGCAACCATATTATGTTTAAATTTATCCACCTAAAAGCTATAACCATATTATGGTTGCTTCCGACCATGTAATGGTTAATTTTTAATAACAATAATATGTTTGAAATTATAATATTTTAAAACATTGTATGTTTAACTTTAAATTTTAAATAATATGTTTAAAAAGCAACAACATTCTGGTCGTTTGCATTTTACTTGGTTTGCTTAAAATTCTCATTCATTTTATTTTAATTATTGATTAAAACACATTAATTTCCGTAGAATAAAATAGTAGAAAAGAAAAAATGGTAATGGAGGTCGTCACAGGTTGTAATATGAATTAAAAGGGGATTTTTTTGTAAAAGTGGAACATAACACCTATCAGGAATAAAAAATTAAATAAAATTATAATTTGACACTAGAAACAAATAAAAAAAATTTATGAAATAAGTAACCATAATATGATTAACATTGACCATATTATTGTTAATTCTGACCATAATATGGTTACTTTTGTCAAAATTCAGGGAAATTTTGACCATATTATGGTAAACTTTAAACATAATATTGTTAGTTTTGATCATTATTATGGTTGATATTAACCAAAATATGGTTAATTATGACCATATTATGGTTGATTTCGGGAACATAAAAATTGTTAAAATCCAACCATAGTATGTTGCTCTTATAATATGGTTACCTCCAACCATATTTTTTTTCTACGTGTATTAACAAAATGACACATAAATCATGGAAATCGATGAACGCACAAAATTCTTTGGAAAAAACATTGATGACTTTTTTATTGATTCTCAGAATTAAAAAAAAAGTAATAAACAAAAGGTTATTTGATTTTTATTATTGCGGTAGCAAAGTAATAAAATAAAAGTGAAAAACAACAAAACATATAATATATTTTCCAAATATGGAAAATAACAAGTGCCCACAATTGGATAATTTTTGTTACGTTTGTGGTCATATCCTGCCAAAAAGAGGCCAACTGGATCGAAAAAATTGAGTACTGAGGAATTCAAAACAGGAATTCAATTTTCGAAGAAAATCGTCTTCAGCGATGAGACACATTTTCAGCTCAGTGGATTCGTCAATAAGCAAAATTGCCGCATTTGGGCCGAATGATAATCCAAGAGTGATTGTCGAAAAACCAATGCACCCACAAAGAGCGACTCCTTGGGGGTGTTGTTTTTTTCAAAATGAGGCCGGTCAGGCAGTTACTGGGAATGGTGTTCGCTATCGTGTGATGATAACGAACTTTTTATGGCCCGAATAGGAAGATATGGATGTGGACGATCTGTGGTTTCAACAGGACGGTGACACTTGCCACACAGCTAACGAAACAATGGCTCTTTTGCGCGACAAATTCAATGGCCGAGTTATCGCAAGTGGGGGCGATGTCAATTGGCCGCCAAGATCATGTGATTTGACACCATTGGACTTCTTTCTTTGGGGTTATTTGAAAGAAAAGGTGTACGTCGATAAGCCAGCAACAATTCAAGAGCTAAACGATGAGATAATTCGGCACATTAACGGCATAAAACCTCAATTATGCCTCAGCGTCATCGAAAATTTGGACCACCGGATGGAGGTCTGCCGCCGAGGTCGCAGTGGCCATTTGGCCGAAATTTTGTTCCATACATAATTAAACCATACCAAAATTATATCATAATAAAAAGAAATGACAATAATTTTCTAAATAATTTGTGTTTTATTCAAATTCAACATCGGCACTTAAAATTTAACCACCCTTTAGCTTTCGCAACAATTTAATTTCATTATTCGCATTCGCTTTAATAAACATCTGCCACACTCCTAGTAGCCTTTGCACAGACTATGATTCTGAGTTGCTTGTTACTGCTTATTTCCCCAATAGGTGGCGCCAAAAGTTACAAGTGCTTTTAAAAATTTATAAAATTACATGAAAAACGGCGATAATACAAACAGCGAAATCGCTTAACACACAAAGAAGGGGTTGTTTTTTTTGAAGAAAGGAAATATGTTACAGAAAAAATCGTTTCAAAACCATAATAAAAGTGACAAAAATTAATTGCTTAATATTTTCTTCAGCAAAGCAAAGTGCAAGTAGTACATCATTAAGGTAAAAAAACATAAAGTACTTGCTGGTACAGAACATGAAGTATGCACTACATAAAAACTTGCAACATAAATTACATGAAATGCGTGGTTACGCACTGTCAAACATAAACCACCCCCTGTACGTATTCGAAATGAAAAAAAGCTAATAAAACGTAAAATATGTAAGAAGCAGAATATTATTATTAATGAAAAACAGAAATTTATTAGCCAACTTGTTTTTTGAAAAACGAATTCTAATTGCCAACGTATTTTGTGTTGCGATATTTACTAACTTGTTGTTGTTGTTGTTGGGTTCAAATAGGGATGTTTGAAAGAGAAAAGCCAAAACAACTTCAAAGGTTAATCACCCACCACTTCAAACAGGGATGTTGAAGGAAGGAGCACTTTGATTGCAAAACAAACAACTACATATAACAATACTACACGCCTTAAGGATTAACAATCACAACAACACCACATTTTTTTACAATAACAAATACAAACGTCCTTGTCAGATTGAATTTTTTGATATAAATGTTTATTGTGTTCGATTTGATTACTCAATATGTTTGATTTTATGATAATAATTTTATTTTTTTTTTTCAGTTTGAATTCTGCTCACAGAAAAACACCAACTTGTTTGTTCGTGAATTATTGTGCGAGTGTTGTGTGAGTTTGAGCAGATTTAAAAGCATGTTAAAGATTTAAGAGATTATCAAACATGCTTCTTGCCACAAAGTATGTAGCAGAGAATGTTGGTTGAATGAAGAATGCACGCATATGTATGTATTTTGAAACGAAAACTGCGTGCCAGGATTTTAAACAAACAAAAAAAAAAAAAAAACAAAACAACGTATACGCACTTGTCCACATGAACTTCCTACATACGAATTCTGTATTCCTGAGGATGATAATAATGATGAGGATTCTTATGTGGTGCGTTGTTTTGCGGCTGCTTAGTTTGGCAACACAGTTGTTGCCACTTAAAAGCTGTTTGCTTTCTAAATTACATTTAATTTCCTATAATTTAATCTCTTTCTTTCTCTCGCTTCTTAATATCAATTCTCACATCTGGTGGTTGGTTGGTTGGTTGGCCAACACAAACTTAAATAATGTTCGATTTGAACAAATCTGGCGTAAATTTTATTGACATAATCACTGCCATCATGCACATATTAGACGATTAAAAAAAAGTTCTTAAATCGGCAATCACATACAATTTCAGGAATTATTCTAACTGCTTAGAAATGTGTAGTCGTCATTTATTTATAAATTCATTCATTCATTCATTAATTTCTATTTTTCGTTACACTGTTAGAGAAGGCAACACTTTGCATTACAATTTATTGGCTACTCGTACTGAGTTCGTACATTCGCACTGTTTTAGAGGATTAAAATAGTGTTTTTTTGTTGTTGGTTCGGATTTTGGTTGGCTTGTATGGAATTGAAAGATTGTTTAAGATTTAAAGCTGATAAGGCAGCAAGATTTGTAGCTACTTTGTAGTTTAATTTTTAAATTGTTGCCATTAATAATGGCCATTGATTAAAAATAATTGATTTCAATAAAGATTTTTGTTCTTTGATAAATTGGGCATTTGGGTATTTAAAGGCTATAAAGAGACTTTTCTCATTAGAAATTAGTAATTATTTTGGTTATGTTAAAGGAAATGTTGTAATTAATCTAAATAATCTTTTTAAATATTGTGTGTGCAACTTATAAGTATTGGATGTATGTAATAGTTGGTTTATTTAACACATACTAATTAATGCAAAGTTTATAGGACAAGTGTAAAAAGTATAAATTTAAGACAGAAGGAAGCGTTAGTGGAGTGTAAAAGAAAGCTTCAGGCAAAAATTTAGCTTTCCCTTAATTGCTCGAAATTTAAAAAGATAAGTTTGCTATTCCTTTTGGTATTGCTGCAATATTGATGTTAGACCCTATAAAGTATATATATATTTTGGGTCCTTATAAGTAGCGGAGTTGATTTAACGATGTCCGTCTGTCGGTCTGACCGTTGAAATGGGGTTTCCGAAGACCCCAGATATGATCGGGGCAAGGTTGTAACACATTTATGCCACATATTATCCGGAATCGTTTGCTATTGAAATTCAGTCAGATCGGTCCATAAATGACTCAGATATGAGCAAAACAACCACGACAGCCTCTGATTTTTCCCATAAAATCCCTTGTTGTTGTTGGTTTTTTTATACATCCATCACCGAAAACACCAGTTTTTTTTGCGTTTTATTACACATTAACTAAAAAAACAATTCAATCCAACCGTACTTTAATCAAGCCGAAGCGGTGTTCAGAACGCTTGATTCAAGTACGGATTATTTAAGTGCGAAATACTTTATTTATCCATATTTAATCCTGAATTCGTAACTTAATTAAAAGTGAGATAAAATTTATCTCGAACTATGCTTGATTCAAGAATTTCTAACACGGTTAAATCGCGATTTGTACTTGAAATAATCCGAAAGTGAGATTAGATTGATTCTAACCTAAACACTAGCCCCACAGAGCCAAAGAGAAAGAGGGAGAGAGAGAGAGAGTAAAATAATAATACTTACTCGTTACACATGTTTATTTCACTCTTGTTGCATTCCGCCCGTTGTTTACAGAAGAATTCTCAATTATAAGACACTAGCAGTATGACCAATATGGTTTCCGTAATCATTCTACTTTAAAAATTTAATGTATTTAACTTAGTAATTTAAAAAAAAAGAAAATGGGAAATATTGCTTCTAATTTTACTTCTTAAACATGAAAATAATCTATATTTTTCTTGTAGTCTTGTTGCTGTGCCTACAATAAACTTTTATAAACACTTACGAAAGTTATCCCATTTCCGATTGTTTTAAGTTGCGTTTAATGAACAGCAATTTCTTCCACTTCTTCATTTGTCATTGGCTTTTACTTCTGATTTTTTAAATGTAAACAGTCGCTTTCAATCAGTGGTGCCACTTTGTGGGTTATTACTAGGGTGATCGATTATTCGACTTTTTTCAATAACCGGGTTTCGAATATTCCGAATAGTTGCTATTTTAAAAAAACCGGTTTTCGGTTAAGCATTTTAAAAATAACCGGTTAACCGGTTTTAATTCGAATACATAAAAATACAAAAATCAAATTAGTTTTTGTAATAAAAAGTTAATTGAATAAAAGCAAAACAACTCACGAAGGTAAGGAACCAACAAAATACATATACATACATATGTTCCCGTCAATCCTATAAGGAGCATAGGGCCTCAATACATAGATATGACTTTAGGTATGTTCAGACCACAAATATTTGACGATAAAATAAAAAAAAAGCGTTACCAGTAAATTGATTAAACTTAAGCATTATTTTAAACAATTTCTAGTTATTTGCTTAACTTTATGCCTAAGATGATAATTGTATTCATGTATAATGTAGTTAAGAAACCCTTAAATAATGTTTAATAGGTGTGAACATAGCTTTAGATTTTTTTTAAAAATTTTGGTTTTAAAAATATAGGAATTTAATAAATTTATTATTTGACATATTTTCCCAAATTTATTGTAATTCAGTTTTAATTTGTTGCTGGTTAAGCATGTCTATATGAAGCAGTAAACTTTAGCCATATTTTTGAAAAGTGGCAAACAAAACCTCTTATCCATGATTATATATTTCCATTTTTTTTTTGTTTCAGCATTATAGAAGCAATAGTAATATGAACATGCTTTTTATATGAAATATCTGTCAATTCGTCGATCACACAATTTAAACTCTCCCAGAACATTTTTGATTCCTTTAATTTATTTTAAGTTCTTGGTGTTTTAATAAATAAAACTGATTAATTTTCCCATATTGTTGATTCCGCCGGTATGTTCTTGTTTTAAGCATGAAGATATGCTAGAACTACTTAAGAGTTTTTCATTCATTATTGACAGCATATTTTAGTAAAGTATTATTTGCAGTCTCTTAAAAACTACTTGGAACAGGGTCAAGTTTTACTTGGCGTATATTTATGTCAAGCTTGTAGACTAATTAAAAGTGATTAATAAGTCGTGACGTTAAAGAACCTTTGCAACTTATCATTTTTCGGCCGTTTAAGCACAATTTTCTTTTAAGTCAGTTCGAAATATCACCAGAGATGACATCCTTATAAAGATATACATATATAATATTTATAATACTGTCAAATTGCTATTTTTTTTAAGCTGAACTTTTTTTGTAGTACTTTAAATTGTTTTTGGGTTTTGTCGCAAGACAAAAAAATTGTTTCATTTTGTTTTGACATTTTTTATGAAAAGTTAAAGTTTGCCAAATATTCAATTAGAAAAATACTTAAATTACGGATACATTTATAACAAAAGTAAGGAAAACGTATATAAATTACACATTACTTAAGTAACCGGTTTATTTTACTAAAATAACCGGTTTATTCGATATTCGAAAAATGGACATTTTAAAATATTCGACTTGGGCACACCTAAAATAACCGGTTAAAACCGGTCGAATACTATTCGATCGATCACCCTAGTTATTACCCGAATTTGGTAGAATTTTTACTGTCGCGGGTAGAGCGTGGGTAATTTCTCTTAGGTGCAATTCAGGTGTTATTTGAAATTCTTACTTCATACACCCAAATAACATCACGATTCGATATCAGTGGTGACATTTATGTCTTTTTAAATATTGTTGACAAAAAATGTACAGTCTACTTAACCAAAGACGGTTTCTTTTTAAGAAAAGTCATCAATCATTTAATATATATTTTCTAAAGTTCGATAATGAATGTCACAAGATGGACTCTTAGATTTGGATAGAGATGTCTTTCATAGTGATTTAGAACCTGAGGTCTATTGAAAAAAGTTATTAAAGCTAAAAACTAGCCTGGGGGAAGAAATGTTTCCAATATTCCAACACATACAGCCCAATAATAAATAAAAATTTCCTGGGAGTTTTTTCCCTTTGCCTATTTTTTCCTATTTAAATTCAATTGTAAAATTGGGAGAAGGGAATGATCTCCCGGCGAATTTTAATTCATAATTGGGCTGATAATTAATTTTATTTTTATCTGGCAACTTTAAAATGCTTTAGTTTGAAGAATATTTAACGCCCTTAACAGTTGTAAAACTGAATACGAAGGCTGTATAAAACCTGCATATTAAATGTTTGTTAAATGTTATAAACATTTAATTTATTTAAAAATTACGGAACGGACTACTTCTGTTGGTAAAATAACAATAAATTTATTATTAACTGATTCTTATTTTTAATAACAAATCCAAGTGCATATTAATACGGATTTTTAGTTGCAGTTATTTATTGTCCGTTGATTAAGACCGTATTTACATTATGCAATTATGCCGCAACTTTTGCATGCAACATTTTGTTTGTTAGCAAGACGTTTAGGGAAGAAAACGGGTTTGAAAAAGTTGCACGACGACGCATGGATAGGCATTTTATTATTTTTTGTCACTTTTGTTTAAATTTTTTGTTCGTTTTTAAATATTTTTTATTCGAAATGTTGTCAACTTTTGTGCTGAAGAAAAAACGCAGCTTTCATAAAAATATTTTTTAAATTAATTAAAGGTTTAAAAAACAAACTAAAGCAAAATTCGACCAATATTTTGCACTTCTAATAATAAAAAATATGTTTAATTATTTTTATGTCAAATTTTGTAAAGACTGTAATGGGAGTTAACCATTTTTGATATAAATTTCGAATTATTTTGCATACGATAGACACTGACGTATCGAATGAAAAATCGAGAAATGTAATGTCGAGTTACTCGATATCAAATGCTATTATTTCAAATTCAATAAATTTCATTCGATATCGAGAGTCATGATACCAAAATAAATAATTTCGATCAATTTTGCTCGATATCGTATGCGGTAATTAGACCCCAGCTCTTTTGTGGAGTAACCGAAATTTACTGAATTTAATAAAATAACTGAATATTCCTTTGTTTTTACGGAATATGTAGTTAATTTATATAAAATAACTGAAATTCATTTGTTTTTACGGAATTTTGACAGTAAAATTTTAATGAACTTTTCGTTGAAATTAAATGAAAAATAAGTAGACCGGTTTTTAACTGAATTTTCACATATTTTATATGACAATTTCAGTTAATTTTACGTGCAGAATATTGTGAGTGCATTTAAAAATTATTTTTTTTTGTTTGCTCGTTTTAGTTCAAGAATTTTTATTCTTGTTATGTTATTGCTTTTTTTTTACTAATTAACTCCAAATCATAAATAATTTATATTATTTATAAAAAAAAAACTTTATTAATCGGTTAACCGATCAAAAACAAATTTAACCGATTATTAATCGATTAAGTCAACACTTCGGTTAATTTAACGACTGATTAAACGATTAAAGCAAAAGCCCAATTAAATAAATACCCTAGTGTTTATGTAACTTTCTGCTCTTATTGCACCATGGTAAATATACTAAAGCCCTGCACGAATGCATTTGAATGCAGTTTCAAGACATTCGTTTGTTTTTTAAATACTGATTTCCTATTGCTTTTTGCTAACGAATCAAATGCTAAATTGTGAAAAACACATAAAGCACAAAAAAAATATAAACACACAAATGCAATTGCATTTTTATTAGTGTGTTATAAACGAATAAATACGAAGTGTAAAGAGTACGGAATATACTCCACACAACAACGAAACAAACGAATTAAACTAACTACCCTACAAGAAACGAATGAGCGAGTAGTCACATTTTTCATTTTGGTGTTAAGAAAAATGTTACTACTCGCTCATTCGTTTCTTGTAGGGATATGATACGAATCACACCAAATCAAACGTATCACACCAAACAAAATTTTCTTATTTTTTTTATTATTAGGTATGACTAGTAAATTTGTATGGAGCAAAACACAAATGAAGATGAAAAATATTTTTATACAATGATTAAGTTTTTATTTTAGGTTATTTTATTCAAAAGTTACAAACATATACATATTATAAAATTTTTTTAGTAAAAATTAAGATAATAATTATATATATCTCTTTTTCTTGTTCTGATGTTTTTGTTAGTTCTACACACAACAAGCAAATCGTTTTTTCCACCTTGTGCGGTGTTGTGGAAATATCTACAACAAACTTTGAAAAACACACGCATTAAAACCCTCACTTTGTAGTTTTACTCTCAGAGTGGCACTACAAACAAAAAGTTAAAATTTGGTTTCACTTGATTTAGAAATGTTATACTTATTTTAAAAAAATTCAGGGATTGGCTTTCGAAAGTTATCCCATTTAAGATTGTTTAAATTACGTTTTAGTGTTATTCGTACTTGAATTTTTGAGTACGACTTGTACTTAAAGTATGTATAAAAAACTTAATTTATTCCGAGACTTTTTCTTTTTGTGTATGATACCGGCATTAAGAGAAACGGTATACCGGTCATATACCGCATCAATACCGGTATCTGTATCGGCTGCCAACCTGATAGGGGCTAAGGCCTTTTTTTCACAACTTATCGATAGCTAAAGGTAGGATTTTATCTGCCGTATCGTAAAAAAGTGTTCCTTCAATACAACTTTACTTTAACCTTCCAGGTAGGATGAACATTCCTTTAACTTATCGCTCAGTTAAGATTTAAGTAAAATTATAATAAAGGAACACTTTTTATGCAGCAGAGAAAATCCTACATTTAACTATCGGTTAATTGTAAAAACGTCTGTTAAATATCTTTATCGTACAATTTAAATTGCAACTTAATTTAATTTAAAACTTAAAAAAACTTTTAATGCACTTCAAGTTAATAAAATCATTTAATGAAAACTCAAATATTGTAATGATTAGATTATTAAAAAAAAAAAAATCAAATCAATGCTTCGTTTTAAACTTTTAACCTTTTTAACGAACAACAACTTTCTTATAACTTCAACACATTTTCTCGAACAGATTCTTTAATGAACAAAGTGATTATAAAAATGGCTAAAGAAATTATCAAAATAACTTTTAAATTAAGAAAATGCAACCAAAAAATATTCGTAAATCTAAAAATGTTAGACCCAATTTTCGAACATTTCATAATATTGGCAAAATTCTGCAAAAAACAGCAGGCCAACAAAAAATCTAAGCTTCAACAAAATAGAAATAAAATAAAAGTCAACAACATCTGGCACAGTGTTGCCAACTTTTGACGACCAAAAATTACTAAATTTTTAACAAAAAATAAGGCTTGTGCTGAATATGTTGCGATTGCTGTTACAGGCAAATTTCTTTTAACTGTAAGAAATGAGCTGCTGCGCGGTCTTGTGCACTTTTCCAAATGGGCTGGGGCCAACAGAATTGTTGTAAATCCGGGGAAGATGAAACACTTCCAACCTACTACTTTTAATAACACCGATATCAAAATTATGAAGGGTGCAAAGTATCTGGGCATCATTCTGGATGACAATTTGAGCTTATGACAGAATGTTACGGAGCGAGTCGGGAAGGCAACCATTGCTCTGTACTCCGGTATTGGCAAAAAGTGGGGATTAACCCCAAGATCTATACGACCATAGTTCGTTCAATCCTTCTATATGGCATAATGCTTTGGTTTTTTATCATGGATAGAATGGCCCACTTGGGGAGAATGAGGAAGTTGCAGAGAATAACCTCGCTGCGCGTTACAGGTGCTCTTCTTCCTACCGATGCGCAGGATTTAACGCTGTATCTACCGCCCCTAGATCCGGTGGAGAAAGAGATGGTGCCGAACTCGGCAGTTTGCCTAAAATGTACCCAACAGTGGAATGGAAATAGCTGCGAACATTGCAGGATTATGAGCACGACAATCTCGAACACCTCCCCAGTTTTGGTTCATGGACGTCGCTACAAAATGGTGACAACAAACTGGAATGCTTAGAGAAACGGGTTTCCAGGCAAGAGGAGAAGCGTAAACTTCTACACGGATGGCTTCAAGACATGAGAAGGAGTGGGCTTCGGAGTGAGCTATCAGTTCAAGTCTATTTGGGTCCCATGGCACGGGGACGTACTGGGGAACATTTTGGCAAATGTGCTTGCTAGACTTGGCACTACCTTACGGGTTCAACTGGATTTGAAAGGCGTTTGAGTCGATCGACTATCGATATTGCTAACGACAGATGGGCCGCAACCACTGGATGCAGGATTGCGAGGTGATAAATCGTGGGCGAACTTTCGATGAACAGGAGGGATGTATCACATTTGGTATCTGTTGTTACGAGACCCTGCCGCAGCTGTGACGATTAAAATGAGAAGTAGAACACTTTTTCCGTCACTACCTTGCTTTGGTGAGTAGACAACAACAACAACAACAGCCAAAATGGGATTCGCCACCTTTGACGGATTGTACGCTATCTTTGGATATCTGCGGTAGGGGTTCTGTTGAGTAGAAAAAATGGAGCTGTTAGTGTGTCTGATGGATACTGACTGCCATTTCTACTTAACCTAAAAATAAATAGCTTAACACGGGCTGAAATATTGTTTAGTACAACTTTAAAAAAAAACAAAGAAAGTTTTACTAAAAAATTATTAATGATTTAAATTTATTGTTCATCAAAAATTGCTTAATTGGCAACACTGATTAGTAATCACCTTGATGCTGCTAAAAAGCTGCCGTTTAAAAAATATGAGGAAAGCATTAAATGATTTAAAACTTTGACCTTAAAAATAATGTTTAAACTTACACACACCAAAATTAATGATTGGCCAGATTTGTTCTCCCCAAAAGAGACTGAATGACGGACTAACTGCTGAAGTTGAGATTTTTAGCACTAAAAACATCTAAATTTTTAAACTTAAAATTTAAACTAAAAATAGTTTTTTTTCTGCCAAAACTGATGATGAATATTTATTAGAAGCTGTAACCACAAAATGGTTTATGAATACAAACGAATACAAAAAAAAAATCAAAAGTGGACGTAAATAAATGTTATTTTTAGCAATTTGAGGTTAGAGATGAACTTCTTTAGGTTCTGGTTGATGGAAATTTACCAGAGTTAATTGCTGGTTTACCATGAAAAAAGACCACAAAAAATTCAAGTTACTGTAACTTATGTAAGTGGAAATTGTTATCTTTTTATGATTATAGGAAAACTTTAATAATAAAAAAATAAAGAACTTTGTTTGGAAATGTGTACCTTAAAATAGCGAATAGTTATGCCTTATAATCTCTGAGAACAAGCATTGTAAGGCAATATTTGCAGAATAATGTAAAGATATATTTTTTAGCTTTGCTTTGGATTTAGAGATAAACCCCTTCAAAACGATTGTAACTATGTTCATGCAATCTTAGTAAATAATAATCTTCAGAGACAGTGATTTGAGGGGAGAAAAGTGCAAAAACTATTTTTATTAATAAAACACGAAAAATGTGCTTTTGATAAAAGAATAAGTTTTTTCAGTCTTTTCAACAATCAAATAACTGAAAACAGTACGAATTTTAACAAAAACTACTTTTTTTGTAAAAAATTAAATTTTAATAAAAAAAAAATTGTTTGCAAAAAATACAAAAACGCCATTTTTTTACAAAAATCTTTTTTCTTAAGTTAATTTTGTTCAACAAAAGTAGCCTATTTAAAAAAGGTATTTATTCAATAAAAAGTACCTTCATTCAAAGGTATTTTTTTAAGCAAAAGTACTGTTTTTAAGAAAAAATTAACTTTTTTTTTAACAAAATAATATTTTTTCAATAAAAGTACTTTTAACACTGGTAAATTCCAGCATAAAACTCCTAACTTTTTCATTTCTTTAAGACAACAGCTTAAATTTGGTATCTAACTTAAGAACAAGGTACCCATTATGCTCGATGTTAATTGTGAGTCACAATTTAACGTCAAGTTATTTGCCCAACTAATTTTTATATTTCTTTGTTTTAATGTTTGACAAATTCAACAAATTCAATTGAAGCAGCGCGTAACGATTGTTAAAGCCTTTTAGGAAAATGGGCGTTCAAATTATAATACATTTCGTGCACTTCAAGATTTTTTTAAGTCACTGCGGTGGATTCGTTAACAAGGAGAATTGCCGCATTTGGGCAAATTACAGTCGACGAATGATCTGTATAGAAGAGAGTACTAAAAAGATTTATATTCTCGAATTTTTGAAAAGTACCAAAATGTTTTTGAGAGCTTTCTAAGGAAAGGAGGATACGATTTAAATTTTATTTCCTTTTTTATAACTTTAGAAGATAAATGGGTTACCAAAAAAGGTACAAAAATTGTATTTGTTTCGTCCCCCAAATTTACAAATTTCCCAAAATCCACCGAACTCATGTCCACCTTTGATTTGATTTAATAATGATGCATTTTGCATTTAACGTCAACCTCGGTTAGATCACGAGACATAAGGACTTCCATTTCTAAAAATTCTTCTTAATTTATCTACACTTCGGACTCCCCTACATGAAAAATTTTAAGTCTCTGGCTTCAGTTGTTTGGGCTGGGCGATGATCACCCAGTCAGTCACGCAAATCTTGTGCTAAGAGATGAAATCGGTTAAAATCGTTACTAAGTTGGCACGTAGTGGCAGATGAAATTTATAATGCCGACTTTTGATACTTAACAGAAGTCGATGTAATAAACGCATAACCTCTCCTACACCCCACATTTTTGATAAAATGTAGTGTTTACATAAAAAGTACTGTTTACATAAAAAGTACCTTTTTCATAAAACGTACACTTTTCATAAAAAATACCTTTTTCATAAAAAGTACCTTTTTCATAAAAAGTAACTTTTTCATAAAAAGTACCTTTTTCATAAAAAGTACCTTTTTCATAAAAAATACCTTTTTCATAAAAAGTACCTTTTTCATAAAAAGTACCTTTTTCATAAAAAGTACCTTTTTCATAAAAAGTACCTTTTCCATAAAAAGTACCTTTTCCATAAAAAGTACCTTTTCCATAAAAAGATAAAGACTGCTTTTGTTTTGGAGAAATTAAGAAATTACCATTTATTTTTTGAAGCTACAAAAACGAGTTCAATTTCTTCTAACAAACTACTGTGCTGCATAAAATCTCAAAAATTAAGATTATTGTTTCTTAAACATGGTGTAGTTTTTGTTGTTGCTATTATTGTAAAATGGCCAATGGTTCACTGATTTGCTGTTGCCAATTTTTTTTGTTGATACACGTTCTTGCTGCTGCTGCAGCATTTTTGCTACAAATACATTTATTCATTGATTTCGTCTTCGTGATGTACTTTAATGAAATGAAATCTGATACCTTCGTGTATACTGGATTTTAACTTCTACTAAATTTTTTTGTTGTTGTTACAAACAACAACACCATTTTAGTTCTTTTTATGATGATCATAATGATCATTATTATATTCAACAACATTCATATTCGCATTCGCAATATCATTATCATCGGTGAGCAATAAGCAGAAGCGGACTTTAAATCTATTAAATGAAATGAATGTAATACGAAAACCGATTGTACGAAATAAATAAATACTGCTGATACTGCTGAGGAGGCAGCATCATCGGCATCGGAATCAGCAGCAACCACTACTACTTCTATGCGGCATCTGTATATGCCAAGTTGTAACAAGTTTTTGGCTGAAACGAAACAAAGTGTATAATGAATTGCGGTGAAAAAAAATGCTGAACAAAAATTATTATATGCCGTTTTATCCGCGTTGCAAATATTAAATTTCTCATCACGCCCTAACCACAAGGCATTTTGTCAGTGCTTAGTGGCGGTTTTTCGCAGCAACCCCCCCTCTCACCCTACAAGAGGGTAAGCGGGTGCTTAGTAGTGGCACAATTAAAAAACGTGAAAATTTTAAGCGTTCTTAGCCGTTTTTTAAACATATTTTTTTTATTAAAGATTTATGATTTTAAGCAGTTACCACAATTAACTATTAACACTGCACCATCGTACTTGTGCATTGCAACTCATACAATCGCCACACTGCAGACATCTTTCAATGACTTTGGCACTTTTTTTCTTTATAACATTTTATAATTATAATTGCGTCGACAGACTTCGGCTGTATTTTTGACTTTGCAAAAAAAAAAAATTAAGATTACAGAGAGGTAAGACTACAAGTAAGAGCGAAATTAAACTAATTACGTTATGCATTACCAAGACATAGTAAAGTGGTTAAAACGACTGAAAACTATAGCAATTGCAGGGTAAAACAAAATAAAGAAAGGGATTCAAATTGTCAACACATTTATTATTTTAATATTTTATGTTCAGATTGTCGTAAAGAACTTGGGAAACTGAAAATAAAAAGGTGAAACGTGTTAAAAACAACTAAATACTAACAAACTATTTTTAATTTCTTGAAGCCAAAGAAGATCATGATTTAACATTCAAATCTCTACAGAATTTTCTATTTTTCAACAATTTTTCTCTCAGATTTCTTAAAATTCCTTTCACTTCTTTAACAATATTCCCAGTTTTAATTTAGGTTCTTGATGTTGCAATAAAAAAGCTGTCGCTATTTCCATTCTCACTTTAGTTTTTCTTCGATCATACTTTTTATGTGCCATTATTGTCCCCGTCATCAACATCACCAGTGGGCCAAAGCATCATCCGTTTGATTTCCTTTGAAATTTTAGAACTCTGACCATGATCGTTCTAATATTATTTTTGAACGGCTTCTTGTTTTCCCCGCTCTTAAAAATAAAATGAAAAAGAGTAAAAAAGTATCAGAAAAAAAGAGTTTCTTTTATTCGTGTTTGAAAATGAAGTGGTTGGTTTATCATTCAACATTTTATGTCTCTGCTGTTTCCCCAGCTAGATGTAGATTCCTGTAGCAGTTTTCATGTTCTTCAAATATTTATATTTGTAATTGTGCCATTGATCATGGGAAATGGATTTATAATTTAAGATTTCTATTGGTACAGTTAGTTTAATTAAATGAAAGTTTTTTTGCTGGTTGTTGTATTAAAAATTTTTTTAAGGATTTTAAAAGGAAGTTTTGTTTTTCAATATATTTATACTTTGAGATTAAAATCTTTTAGATTTATTTTACACTCTTTAATATTTATAGAATTTTTTTATGATCGAATTAAAAAAAAAAATATTACATCTGTAGTTTAAGAAAAAAAATTTTAAAATGTTTATTAGCGATCTTACTCAAAAAGTCGTATTACAGGGTGGCTTAAATAAGACCTATTAATGCTAATGTAGTCGTTATTGGTGGTCTTACAGTAACAGTGCTTGCATAATTTAAATTTAATATAAATGTATTTAAAGATCCAGCTTTAAAATTCTCTGCAATGTTGTTCTGAAAATGCTTAATTAGCCGGAACGACGAAAAGACAGATAAATCATTGCAATATTCTGCCGATCAGCTTTCACGTTGCATTCATTGCGAATTTTTCAGTGAGCACCTTTTCCAATGCAAAACTACCTTCTCATTCTCTAAGAAGACTTCGTCTTATAATCCGAAGATGTTCGCATGCACATATTTTTAGAATGCGCAAACATGTTATTTTCCTTTAAATTCGAGATGGCATTTTGAGAAGTATTCGCCAATTTTCCACAAAAACAGTCGATCAATTCTAAAAAGTGTATGTAAAAAATTAATGGCTTTCTAGACCCTAAAAACCGCAAAATACAGGTCTGGCTAGATCAAATACAATTTATATATCTCTATTCTTGTATATTTTAGAAAACTAAATATTTTGAAAAATCCGGGGCTCGAAATTAATGTTTGACCTATGGTGTCTTTGGCAATGTTTCTTGGAATAGAAAAAAATCGCCATGTGCTTTTGACGCGAAAAAAATTTTACCCACCCTATTATTATTATGTATAATATAAAATTGTAACGTTACTGACTGACTCACTCACTGATTTATCATCGCACAGCCTAAACGCCCTTAATCGGTCCAATAAGACGGGATTTTTGGAAATTCTAATGTTTAGGGGGTAAAAACGGAAAAATTCGGTAACCTTTTATCTCCAAAAGTAAAAGAGATACAAACAAATTTAATATTCGTTGTTCTTTAGAAGAATAAGCGGACAGGTGTCTGGTACTTTTTTAAAATTCGGCCTTTTTAGGGAGTAAACGGGTAAAACCTGAATTTTGGTACTTTTTTGACACCCCATCTATCTTTTGAACCAATAAACATAGAACCAAAGTTTATACCACATTCGAAACTTATCAAAAAAAAAATACGGATACGAATTCGGTACTTTTTCGAAATTCGAACATTTAAGGGGTGAAAATCGGAACTATTTTTGGTACTTTTTTTACAAAACATTTTTTTCTATTCATTGACATAATCGTTCTAAATTATCGGCTCAAACTAAAAAAATTAAATTTTTTAAAAAAGAAATTTGATACATTACTTTAGCTTTTTGGTTCTACAACTGGTATTTTTTTAATTATCGTTAATGTTGTACCTTTAAACATAAGATTCAACCTGCAATGTCCTGAGGGGCTAAGAATCTATAAGGGGAAATTTTTAGTACTTTTTTGTTCATTAACTGGTACTTTTTGAATATCCGTTATTATTGAACCTAGAAACTTAAAATTGAATATTTAAGGTCCTGAGTGAATGAGAATCTGTAAGAGGGCTTTTTGGTACTTTTTTTGTCCATTAACATGTACTTTTGGAATTTCCGTTAGTATTGGACCTAGAAACATGAAATTAAACATGCATGGTCTTGAGTGAATGACAAACTGTTAGAGGGATCTTTTTTGTACTTTTTCGATTTTAACTGGTACTTTTTTAAATCTTCGCTAATATTGGTCTTACGAACATAAAATTTAACCTGCAAGGTCCTGAGTGAATGAGATTAATGGTACTTTTTGGTTCTTAAACTATTACTTTTTGAATATTCGTTATTATTTAACTTAGAAACATTAAATTCAAGATGCAATGCCCTGAGTGGATAAGAGTCTATTAGAGGGAAGTTTGTGGTAATTTTTGTTCTTTAACTGGTACTTTTTGAATTTCCGTTAGTATTGGACCTAGAATCATAAAATTAAACATGCAATGTCCTGAGTGGATGAGATTCTATAAGAGGGAACTTTTTTATTCATCGACTGGTACCTTTTTTAAATTTCCGCTAAAATTGGTCGAATGAACATAAAATTAAACCTGCAAGGTCCTGAGCGAATGAGAATCTCTTAAAGCACTTGTTGGTAATTTTTAGTTCTTAAACTGGTACTTTTGAATATCCGTTATTATTGGACTTCGAAACATAAAATTCAAGATTCAATGCCCTAAGTGGATAACAATCTATTCGAGGCAACTTTTGGGTACATTTTTATTCATTTATTGGTACTTTTTGAATATCCGTTGGTATTGGACCTAGAAAGATAAAATTAAACATGCAAGGTCCTGAGTGAATGAGAAAATAAACTTTGGCATACAGATATGTCCACGAAGAAAAAGCAGACGCTAACGAAGTAGCGGGTTAAATGCTAGTTATGTATAATTACCTTTTGTTTTTGGTAGTATTAAATTTTGGTTTTTAGAAAAAAAAAACAAAAATAAAAAATGTATAACAACAGTACGATTTTAAAAGTTCGTTGGTACTATATTGGTTTTCTCTGTCGCAAAGCTAACCAGCACTCATCTGCCAATTAATTATTTTCCTTTAATTTGCCGTTCAGATAAATACAATCAGCTGACTCCCAACTTTTACATGTATTTTGAGAGGTGTTGCCAACTGAAAACAATGTTTTTTGTCGGTATATTGAGAAACCCAAAATCGCTAACGGACAGTTTATCGGTCTAATAAATTTATGTTGACATTAGGTAACAGACAGTTTGTCGATACATTGAGAAAATTACCATAAGAAAGTCAAATTTCTTTAATGTGCAGTTTTTCGTTGGGAAAAAAGATAATCGTGTAATGAGAAAACGGCCATAAGTCTTTAACCTTTTTATACTAATACATCAATGTCTTATCGTCTTTAAAACTAAGACATAAATGTCGCATAAGCTAATATTGTCGTATATGTTATGCCACAAGCTTCCTACACTTTAAGGCAAATGTCTTCTTCTACAACTTACTCTTTAAACTCTAAGTACCAAGTCTTTTGCTTTAATATTCGATTTTTATATGCATATTTTCTAAGATATTAATGTCTTACGTTTTTAACCTTTAAGACGATAGCCTTAGTAGCTTTAACAGTCTAACCCCCTTTTATAAAGAAAACAGGCTTACAAAAGATGTATTAAACAAATTTTCAAAGAAAATTCGTTTCATAAACCTGTCTTAGTTTTTATGAAAAAGGCCCCAAGACTCGAAAGCCTTATTCTTTACGATTTTTACGGTTTCGACTCTAAAATTTTGTCATTTTGTAATCCTACATCGTTCACCCTAAAGCTTTATCATCTAACTTATACATAATATATAAGTTACTGTCGTTCCTACATGGATCAAAGGGCCTCACCATTCATTTTATTTAAGGTTTCGTTAATCCGTGAGTTTTAGGTAAGCAGCGGATTAGCCCACTGTATCTTTATCTAATGCTGGGGCTATTATTTAAACCAGTGTTCGAAAATAAACAGTATATTATTTAGCGTACGGCTCACACACTCGTGAATGATATCAATTTTTTTTTTAGTGATTGTGTAGACGAACACAACACATAACACCGTTCGTAACTATTTTCAGGAAAGAGCCGAACATTATATATTGTTCTGTTCTTCGTTAAAAACAGATTAATTGTAGTGATACTGTAGACAAACATTATAATTAAATGTTCTATAATGTTTCTTTTTTACATTGATAAAGAAATGGACAAAAAAAATTTTCTAGCAACGACCGCACTACGAACAGCGTGTGTGTGTTGTGTATATTTTTGTTTGTGTAAAATTATTTGGTTTTTTTTGAAAGCCAAAATGGATGAACATTATGAACTGAACCGAATCCAATAAAGTTTGTGCATTTAAAATAAAAATCCGAACGTAATTAAATGTTCTCATCTTTTATTTTGAGTTTGATAAAAACAGTATTATTTTTGTGTTCGAAAGATGACTAACAGGGAAACGTAATTTTTTTTAATGATTTTTCTACACAAACACTATTAGCGTTTATGTTTTCCACAAAATCTACCGAACCGAACATTAATGAGCGATATTTAGTGTTTATTTTCGAACAGCAGACCGGCTGATAGTGGATCACATAAACGGAAAGAAGTTTATATTCTAAAGTAATAAATTTCGTTTCTTTAAACAAGAAAATCGAAAACAATTTCCTGATTTAAACTTGTTTCGTTCGTAGTTATTTAGTAAAAATTTTTTAATCGTAGGAACACAATTAAACCGTATGAACGTAGTAGCGTACGACGTAGATACATTGTCAAATTAAAACGAATAATATTTTATACAAAGGCACACAATAAATGACGTAAACGTAAAAGCGTATCAACGTCGTACGTCGACTTAGAGCTAATTCTTTATCGTACGCCGGCTAACGCCGTATTGTCATAGAAAACGAAAAATTTTAAATATAAAATGAAATTATTTTTGTGTTTTCAAATTGAAAAGAAAGAAAAAAAATTTTAATTGATTTGGAATTTTTTAATATTATTTTCAAAAGAAAACAAAATACGTTTACGACGGTATTGTGGGTAAGTGACGACGTACGACTCAATTGTGTTCCTAGCAAAAAAAAAACATTTTGCTTAATCCAAGGCTTGGACGAGATCATGCAAATGTTTCGTTCAAGCCATAATTTCTGGTGATTTAGTAGAAATTATTTCCGTGTATAGTCAACCGCTTAATTACCCCCTACCGTGAATAACAAATGGAATTTTTGTTCCCATGCAAAAATGTCATCTGGAAGCTTTTTCGCGCTATCAGTTTTTAGTGAATGGAGTGATAGTTTGATTGCAGCTTTAGTGTATTCTGCTTTTTAACTTTTGCACAATCCAATTTCTTCCGTCTAGACTTTTGAAAGCTTCAAAAATCCGAAGGCAATCGACTTGTTGTTTTGCATTTTGTTGAGCAATATACCTGTATAAGTTTGGGAATTTTTAATGGAATTTGATCTAAAAATTAATTTTGTAAACTTTAATATTCGTATTACGATTCGTACTTACATTTATGATCTGTTCCCCAACAAAAATTAAGCGAGAAAATCAAAGGGAAAAGTGAAAAATTTAAGAGGGAACAATTATTCGCGATAAGGGACATTTTTTGCCGCGAACATTTTGTCACGTTATTATTCTTCTTTGAAATAATTTTTTTCGTGTGAGTTTTTCATGATCGCAAATACGTGAAAAGGGGAAAAATTTCGAGGGAAAAATTATTCATGGTAGGGGTGACGTTCGCTTGCAGCCTCAACAACTAGGAGAACTGAAGCTGTAACCGCCTCTACCAAGTCTCCGATGCTTGACGTATGCCAAAAACATCGCCCAGGGACCACCACATGAAGGTTAGTGAGTCGGCCAGGAGTGTAATGGATAAGGATCTGGTTTCGCTAAGTAGAACCGATCAGAGCCTTTGTCATATCACTTACATACATTTTATCAAAGAAAAAAAAAATAAAGTCTTATACTTTGCCCTTTTACTCTAATACTTAATGACCAAAATAAAAAAAACTCACAATACAATCATTAATTAACATTTTCGAAGCAATTTATATAAATTACAATAATTTCAATATTGTTCTTCCTTAAAAGTTTAATTTTTTTTTTTGAGTACCATTTACAATTTATCTAAAGATTCCAACTTACAATACCATACATCTTCTTACCTAAATATCACTTTCAACTTCAGTTAATTCACACCATCATCGTCATCATCTTATTAGCCTTATACGGATATTTAGCAAATAAGTGAACAAATCTAAATTGAATTCGTATGATAAAATAAACAATTTTAATAACATATTAGTACTAACAAACAATAACTCTTGTAATGTCAACTTAAACACATTCTCACCCAAGTTCAACAATACGGCAGGCATAAATCATTCCTGATTTAACTCTCAAAGGAGCAACCAAAATTTAGAAAAAAAACTCCCTTTAACAAAAAAATATTTAAATAAAGAAAAAAAATTGCACTGTCTCCTTTTTTTTTTTGTTTTTAAATAAACCACAATTGTGTTAAACATGTAAACTATGAAAATTATTGTCAAGTATTGAAAAAATAAATATAAATAAATGTGGCCTGTAAAAAAGAAGGCAAATCTCAGCCTCACTGGGAGTAGATTTTGTTTGGAGTTGTTTTTGCTGGTTGGTTGTTGGTTGGTTGTTGGTTGGTTTGCCTTTAAGAATATACAATATTGCCAATTATAATGACTACGATTGAATATAAATCAAAAATAGCTAAAAACAAACAAATATCTCGGAGTTAAAATAATAAAAAAAACAAAACAAAACAAATACTCATATAAGGCAACTGTTTAAACTATGTTGTGGTTTTTGGTAGAGGCACCTAATAAAAAAGTGATTAAAAAGGGTTTCGCAAACCTTTGCTTGTAAATTTTAACGGTCTCCTTTCGATTTAAGTAGTACTTTTTACAGTTTAAGTCCTACTGCTTTAAAGCAAAACAAAAGACTTAAGCAACATACACTAGCAATTGAATATTGAATATTGATTTAAGAACATTGTTTGTACAATTATTTGGAATTATTACAATTCTCTAAGCAAATAATAATTTTTGGTCTTTGTTTTGTGCAAATCCCATCACTAAAAAGGAGTTTTGCTTTAAACAGACTTAAAGGCGTTTTACTTATTTGAACTAGTAAAAGCTCCAACGCATTTGTTTAGTAAAGAACTACAAAAACAAATCCATTTGCTTACTACCAAAAAAATAATAAGTTTAAATAACCCAAAAACACAATCAAACAATTCATAACTGGTGTAGTTTGTTCGTTCTTAAACTTATTCCTTCATATTGCTAAAAAGAACACAATGCTTTATAAATTGTTGCCTGTTTGTTTGTTTGCTTGTTTGTTGCAACTTTTATTAATGTTACTTGATTTGCTGTTGTTGTTATTACTGTTGTTGCTGCTAGTTGGTGTTGCTGTTAACGACAATGCCATACATGCATCATTTTACTTTAAAAAAGAGTATGACTAGAACATGTGTCTTGTGTGCTGGTTTTTTTATTCTTTTTTTGTTGTTCTTAAATTTTTTTTTGGTTTTTTGTGACTTGTTCGACAAAAAGATAAAACAAATTGACTTCGTGTGTGCCGAAAATGTCTTCTTGAGAACTCTGTAACTTAAAATAAAGTTTTGTTATTGTTTGTAACATTTTTTTTTTCTGGAATTAGAAGTTGTACTTTTTCGATTGGGGAAAAACTACGGTTATACGGTGGGCTATTTGGAGAACAGAGTTAAAAAAAAAAAAAAACTGTACATTAAATTAGTGTTGTTTTTGAAAATATAATCTCTAGAACTTCTTTTTGTGTTTGTGAATTTGCACACAAATAAAATACGGTACACAATGATTGTAAGCTGACGAACACAAATTACAAGATAAAGTACCGATCTCGTTTTAGCATACATGTTGTGTACTTTTAGCGTACGCGTTCTGTTTTTTAGTGTACCCGTAGTGAACTTTTCATAGACTGATTGTGCTGACCATACGTTTGGTGCATTTGGGGGTTTTTAGGAATGATATTGCATGTAAAGGAGGTCACAGGCAAATATAGAACGAATACGCTAAAAGAATACATTACTTACACTAAAACGAGATCGGTACGTTCATGGCAAAAAACGCTACGGTGCATTTACTTGCTGTATAATATTTTTAATACATTTTTACCATTTGTTTTTACATATTTGTATTTTCTAATAATGTTTAAAGAGTTTAAAAGAGTCTTGCATAATTACATGTTAAATAAAAAAAACTTAATTTTCTTTTTAGGCAGATGACCGCTTTTATTTGATTTCATTTGGTAAGTTTATATTTTTTCCGATTTTATACGTTATAAATTTAGTGTAGTTTATATAGTTTGTGATTTCTTTTTTTTTTAAACAACTCTGGATAGTTTTAGTATATTGCACGCCGCACAGGGGAAAATTTTCGCATCAAAACTCTGTAACTTGTTTGATCTTTTTAATATTCCACCGATAATCTTAAATATATTTTTTTCTTATTTACCTGATATTTAAGCCAGAGATCATTTCAGAAAACATTTATGAATTTTATTGATATCATATAGAGATGACTTGTGACAACTCTCATAATAGCGGAGGCTGGGTATAAGTTGAGTTATATGTTTAATTATGTTAGAGTCTGCATAAGATCTGACTGTACGATTTTAGAAAAATACAAAGTATGTGGAACCATGTTTGGTCTCGCACTGCGAGTAAGTCTTGTTATTAATTTTTTTTGATTCAATTTATTATGCTACAAAAGTAAAACATGTAGTACTTTTATTTTCTTTAAGTATATAAATACCTGTCTCTACTAGTGCTGGAATACTATCGATATTTATCGATAGTTCAGATTTCACTATCGATATATCGATATATCTATCGACTGCATGTTTATACTTGAGCAGGAAAACTTTAACTAGTTTTTTATCAGGCTACAGTTCATTGTTGTTATCATTTTATTAAACGTATGAGACTTATGTATGTACGCACGTTATTTTAGATGACAGTTTTTAAAAATTTTGCTGCTGATATGCACCTTTCTGAAGGAACGGAAGTAGCAGGGACTATAAGATATTTTATTGCAACTTTAGATACTTTTCTTAATTGGTTTTGATTCTCAACTCAAAAGGTTTTCAATCTAGCGGACTTTTCCTCTAATGGTCGATCATTGTTTTTTTCCATACTCGCAATTACAATTGCATTTGTATTTGCTGTTTTTTTTACAACGTTACAAAAATATTTGACACTTCAGTCCATATGCTCAGTCCCTATACAAATTTCGACGTACATGCCTTTAATTAGCAGTAAAAAAGCACATCTAAGCAATCCATACCACCTGCCATTCTTGTTGTTTGTATTTATTGCTGTAATTCAGCGCGAATTAATTAAAGCAAGTAAAAAATGTAGGTGTATAGCTGCAGTTACATGTCTTCATAGATGTATTTTAAATAGTAATAATATAGATATCAATATTTTTCCTATCGATATTTTCGATATGTAAACACTATCGATAGTTTCCCAGCACTATTCTCTACTGAATAACTTCCATTTTGTAACAATAATGCACATTTCTCCCTGAACTGATATATAACACTGGTGAACGGTCATTTTGTGGCCTGGAACTTTATTGCAAATTAGTACTAATTTGAGGTCGCTGATTTCAAATCTAATCTCCATTTTTCCCTATCAGCTCGACATTTCGAGATATACCGTTATGTCCAAAATTAAGGCACTTTCACTACATATATTGGAATAACTTGAAAACGGTTTACCAAATTCAGTTCAAAAAAAAAATTCAATACTCATCAACAACATTATCTTTAAGCCGAGCTAATTTTTTTTAATGGCCCTGTAGTTTCATAGATATCGTTATAGTTTTGAAAAAACAAAAAAAAAAAAATAAAAATTTAAAAAAAATTTTTGTACTTTAAAAATTCATAAAAAAGAAAAATGCGACAAAAATCAACGTTTTGTCTTAAAAACATTTAGTGTAAAATATTTCGAATCAAGCGAGTTTTATCTCATTGTAATCGGTGCACAACTTTTGATTTTATTCACATTTTACTGAGAAAACCGAACTGATAAAAATCGTGATTTCCATATAAAACTTAAATTGAAACATGTAAGGATCACCTGTCCGTGAAAGCCCGGGTTCGAGCTCCGCGGCAGTCAACAAGGAAAAGTTATCAATAAATTTGAATTAATTGCATGTTGTAAAATTCCTTTCTTCATAAAAATAATTTAATGAAAATTCAATTTGATGAACTTTGGCCTAATTAGATTATCAAAATTTAGGCTGAAAAACATAAAACAGTTCAACAAAAATAACCACAATACTAATAATAAAATAACTACAGTTAGGATTTTTTGAACTTTGAAGTCAAAAATACGATTAGTACCTGAAAAAATGCGAGCTGATGGAGAAAAACGGATATTGGATTTATAATCAGCGACCTCAAATTAGTAAAAATTTGCAATAAAGTTTTAGGCCGCATAAAAAAAGTTAAATTTTTTTCCCTCGAGCAATAAAAGAATGCTGACATTAACTTCAATACTACTGTCCTAATATATGAGATTTCCTTAATTTCAAAACAATTGGCTACAGTTAAAAACGAACCACAACACTTCTGTTTATATACCGCATAACTTTAATCGTTTTTTCAATTCAATATAAAGTAAACGATTACGAAGTTCTTTTTTCAAACCCACTGTTTCTTTTTGTTTCTAAGTACTTTGAAATTAAAAGAAAAGAAAAAACAAAATTGGACATATTTTTGTTTTTAGTACGAGTAAGAAATTGCTGAGTTCTTTATATCCAAACGTCACAACAAACAATAACTTTTCATATAAATCCTCTTAAAGAACAACTGCATTCAACAACAGCAACAAATAGAGGCAACAAACAATAATATACGACGACATACCAGCTAATAAGTTAAAGATGTGCAACGGTTTTTTAGTACAATTGTACGACAAAAAAAAAACTTATTTGGTACTTTTTTTTCTTCTTTTCTCTGTGACATTACAAGCATGGACTTACAAATCGATAATAAAAAACAATGCCAACACTTTTTGAGAAAGAAAAAAAGAAAAAAGGAGAAAAAAGAACTTAAAATAATACAGCAAAAAACATTTCATTTTGTGGAGTTTTGCACCTACTCTGGTATTACAAGATATAAGGGGGGGGGGGGGGGGGAGAAAGCTTAGCATCACCCAAAAGCAATCATAATTTAAAGGAAGGTCTTCAATTTGGAGGTTTGTTTTGGTTCGTTTTTAATATTGAAAGAGAAAAAAACTCCTTCAAATCGTTAACAATCCTTATTTACAATTCGACCAGAGTTTTCATGACCGAAAGAAATTATTTCAATGTTTGATAAATCGAACCATGAAGAGGTACTCGATTGAGCAGCGCGTTAAGATGGTTGAAGCTTTTTAAAAAAATGAGCGTTCGAATCAAAATGAATTTCGTGCGCCTCATTATCGGCGACGAGGCACACTCCCGCCGCAGTAGATTCGTTAACAAGCAGAATTGCCGCATTTGGGCAAATGCGAATCTCCGAATGATTGTTGAAAAGCAGATGCATCCACAAAGAGTGACAGTTTAGTGCGGCTTATGGGCTTCTAAAATGAGGTCGGCCGAGCAGTTACCGTGAATGGAGTTCGCTATCGTGAGAAAGTAACGGATTTCTTGTGGACAGAAATTAAGGATATGGACCTAGACGATATGTAGTCCCAATAGGATGGTGCCACTTGCCACACAGCCAACAATACAATGCCTCTTTTGCGCGAGAAATTCAATGCTCGTAATATCTCACGTGGTATCCTGTTGAAACCACATATCGTCCACATCCATATCTTCCAATTCGGGCCATAAACAGTTCGTTGTCATCTCACGATAGCGAACACCATTCACAGTTTCTGCCTGAACCCCCTCAGTTTGAAATAAATGCGACCCGATAATGCCGCCAGCCCATAAACCGCACCAAACAGTCACTCTTTGTGGGTGCATTGGTTTTTTGATAATCAGTCTTGGATTATCATTCGCCCAATTGCGTCAATTCTGCTTATTGACGAATCCTCTGAGGTGAAAATGTGCATCATCATTGAAGATGATTTTCTTCGACAACATCCACTGTTGCCATTTCTTGCCACCATTCTGACCATTTACGACGTTTGGAATGGTCAAGAGGCTTTAGTCCTTGAGTCAATTGAACCTTGTAAGCGTGTAAATGGAAGTCTTTATGCACAATGTTCATCAACGACGAGCGTGAGAGGTGCAATTGTTGGGCACGACGACGAGTTGAGGTGTACGGCTCTTCAGCCCAGTATCGCGAACACCAGCAACATTTTCTGTACTACGAGCTGTACTGCATGCACTGGTACGCTAAATAATGTTCTGTTTATTTTCGAACACTGCTTTAAATATTTGAAAAGCTCTAATTCAATTAAAAAAGCTTGCAAAACTTGCCCTGCACATTTCAAAGCCGCTTTATTGTACCAGAAAAAAAACACTCTTAACACAAGGCTTTCGTCTTAAACTCGACTGGGCTTTAAATTAAGGAAATGTGAGGAAACACTACCTTTAAGTCTCTGTGTTCTTTTGACATCCGCCAACCAGCAACCGAACAAAAGAAATTGGGTATTGGTTAGTTAATTCGTTTAGTAAAGTTTTGCCGCTTCACATGGCATCATAAATTATAGGAATAATTGACGCTTTCAGTGAACTCAAAATGCAAAAGAAAAACTTGCTACGAGAGTGTACAAGAGAAAACAAAACAAAAAAATTTATTTTTTTTTTCAAGCGACAGCCAACAAGGCTGTCGTCAATTTAATAGGGAGGTAGGTAGGTGGTTGGCTCGATGTTTGTGGCAGTTATTTTTGAGTTTTTTTTCATATTACATTTGGCTTCCGATAATGATGAGGAGGATGGTGTCGTGGTTGCAGCAATAAATGCAACAGTAGATCTGTTTAATATTTACCAACTAATTTTGTTATACAGATGGTGTTGTTGTTCTTATTATTATTATTTTATTTTCGATTTTTTTAAAGCAGTAACATCAGCCAAATTAACGGCAACAATTTTCGTTGTTTTTGTTGTCGTTATCGTTATCGTTGTTTTCGGAAAAGTTGATGCGGTAGGTTTATGAAGTGACTTGTACGACAACAACTTGTATTTCGATTTTAAGATGAGATGCTATCAAGATAAGAATCTCTTTCTAAAAGCTTAAGTACATATACATATGTACGTACATGCATGCAACAACAACTAAAATGTGTTTTAAACTGATTTGTTATAACTTTAACCCCTTGTTGAGCCGAAAGCACTAAACACTTGCTTGCTTGCTTGAAACATTGTATTCGTTAGATAGTTTAATAAAGATTAAGATAAATTGAAAATGTTATTGAGTATTCAATTTTACAAGGTACTTAATACTTAAGAGTAAGTTTTTTTTTTTTTTTTTTTAGCAAATTGTTAGTGAAATTAGGGATATATTTAACCTTTTTTGTTAGATTTTCTAATAAACTAATTGATTTATTTAATGATAATTAAAAGAGTAGATTTATTATTTACTATAGCGTTTTTATGAGTCTTACGTCTGTATTCGTAAAATATTTTTAAATGTAATAAAATTTACCTTAATAAACGTTTGTATAATTTAATAATCGTTTATGAATCGGAGTTATATTTCAATATTATTTACTTTTTTTGCAAACATAAAATCTTCTACTTTCATTCATAATGTTAATTTCCAAGAACACAAGCCATAATCTATAGACAATCATCCCATATTTCCAGATTTAGTCATATACTGTAAGATAAACAGTCTTAAGGATTATATAATAACATAAATATTAGTACATATTTCTTATACTCGAAGACGACTCAACCGACTTTTATTCTACTTTCACAAAAACAACCACCTTTAACTTTAAAACCAATCATTTGGATTTCAATACATCCATTTTACTGATTAAGTACATTAAGTACTTAATGTACAATAAGTACATAAGCATAAATAACCTTATGATTTAATAAGTGCATAAATTTTTTATTAACGTTCGTTTTTGGTTTAACTTCGAAATTAATTTGAAAAACTTGCGAAAATTTATGACAACAAAAAAAGAACCATTGTTGTTAAATTTTATTTTGTAAGTCAACATTCGATTATTCAGGCACAGAGATCACCTCAGTGGTCACGTGAATAAACAAAATTGCAGAATATGGATCACCTAAAATTCACAAATAATTGTTGAACAACAGATGCACCTATTGTTTTTCTGAACATATTTTTTTTTCCAAAACGACGAACAACTTACTCACTTACTTACTTACATATTCCTGACCTCTTTTACGGCGCTGCGAAATGTAGCCCCAAAAATAAATATAAATTGACCCCAAATTTTAGGCAATTTTTCATAATTTTAATGAAAAAAAAAATCGTCCAAAAAAATTGCATGTAAAATTGGGCCTGATTTCATATGAAAAATGGCCCAAAATTTTTGGGCTATTTTTCGTTATTATTAGGTGATTTTTCGTTTTTGAAATTGGGTGATTTTTCATTATGACAAATCGCCCAAAAATTGTTATATGAAAAATAGCCCATTTTTTTTTGGTTAGGTGGCATGTCGTAACGCCCAGTGTCATAGTGTCCATGGACGTTATGACACTCCAAAAAGTGTCACAGTGCCCATGGACTTTATGACACTTTTGAAAATGTCATAATGTCCGTGGGCATTATGGTATAACAAATACCAGCTTCGCTAACTAAAGCTTCTCTGTACAGCCGGGCGCAAGGCGTGTCTCCTCTATGGTATAACAAACACCGGCTTCGCTAACTAAAGCATCTCGGCATAGCCGGCCTTCTGCCGGGCGCAAGGATTTTCTACTCTATGGTATAAAAAAACCGGCTTCGCAAGCTTAAGCTTCTCTGCGTAGTCGGCCTATGACGTAGGACGCTATGACATTTCTCTGATGGACGTTGTGACACTTTTAAAAGTGTCACTTTTAAAAGTGTCATAACGTCCATGGACACTATGACACTGGACGTTATGACATGCCACCTTATTTTACTATAAATAATGCAAATAATAAATGTTTATTAGAACCATATGTGATGTAATTTTCAATTTTTTTTTGGAAAAAATTCGTTTCTGCTTTTTGGGTCATTTTTATTTTCTTTCGGGCCCTTTTTCGTTTTTTTTTGGGCAAAATTTCGTATTTACCTTTTTGGGTCATTTTTCATGTTTGGTTGGGCGATTCTTCGTTTGGGCGATTTTTCATTTTTTTTGGGCCATTTTTCTTTGGGCGATATTTCCTACAGCCATGCCCGAAACTAAAAGTCCCAAATTTTGAATCCTGATTTATATACAGTTTTGGTTTTAAAAATCGTACGATTGATAGCATGGTTGGGATTTCGGCCATGCGCAAGGATTTCTTCTTCTATGGTATAACGATCACTGGCTTTGCTTTCTAAAGCTTCACGTTATAGCTGGCCTTTGACCGAGTGCAAGGATTTTATTTATTATGATATAACGAACATTGGCTACGCTCAGTAAAGCTACTCTAAATAGCCTGCCTTCGGCCGGGCGCAAGATTTCTTCCTCTATGGTATAACAAACACCGGCTTCTGCATAACCGGCAAGGATTTTCTCTTCGGTATCAGAATTAGGGTTTTTTCAACTATCCTTAGAAACTTTTTTTTTTAATATTTTAATCAGGCTTAAGTTCATCAAATTTAATTTTCATTAAATTATTTTTATGAAGAAAGGAATTTTACACCATGAAAATTAATTAAAATTGTTATTGATAATCATTCATTCTTGACTGACCTGAGATTCGAACCCAGGCGGCTGGTTACCATGCCATGTTTCGATCGCAACCACTCGATCTCCTCAGATGGATTTGCCGTCTTACACTCGCAGCCATCGACGACTGCTGACGTCAATAGTCAAACATCAATCCTTAAACGAAATTGTATTTTAACCTTTGGTAGATCAACAAAATAACCACAATTCTAATTATCCTTAGAAACTTCATAAAATTTGCATTTTTATTAGTAAACGAAAAATAGCCCCAGAGTAAAAATTGTGATTTTATTTGGGGTAATTTTTCATTCCACTTAAAATGAAAAAACACCCTAACGAAAAAATGAATAAAACCCCCAAAAAAATAAAAACCAAAAAACTGCCCCTAAATTGCGTGTTGTTGTGTCTCATGTTAAATTTTCACTTTCCATTTGGGGCCATATTTCCTAGGGGCATTTTGCGCACCACCCTCTTTTACATTTCAGTGTAGAAGTTTTGGATTGCAAAGATTTCGCCAGCTCGTTCTGAGCTGTGCCATAGTTTTGTTAGTTCTAGGGAATATGCCCTTTTACTGGAAAATTTCTGTCATTGTGTCTTGTCACGTTATTCTCCTGCGTCCTCTGCTAAGCGTTTCCGATGATCTTGCTTCATATATTTTCCCCGGTATTCGGTTATCGCGCATTTTACAAGTGTGACCATACAAAACAATTTTACTCCGATCAACTCTATCTAGAAGGGAGTCGGTGTTTAGGATAACTCGTCATCGACAAACAATTTGCGGTTAATGTGAATGACATGCGTTATCGGGCAATGGTTTAAAAATTTTTAAACTAGAGAAATCTAGAATTGTGGTTTCAACAATTGCTTAACCCTAAACGATTAATGATACCGTAATTTAAAAAACCAACCGGATATGTTGACGAACTTTGTCATGGAGATAAGGACTCGAATTGGAGTATGGAACGTGAGGACACTTTCGGAACCATCCCGATTAGAACAACTCTCTAAAAAGTTTAAGAAATACAACCTTGCTTTGCTAGGCATTGGCGAGTTGCGTTGGTCTGATGCGGGAGAACATACGACTAGTGACGGTCTGACACTATTGTATTCTGGAAGAAAGACTTGTAAAACCAGTGCAAGTGGTGTAGGATTTCTACTCTGTTCAAACCCGTGGTGCCCTTGTAAGCTGGAAATCGCACTCGGACCGGATTATAACAGCCACATTTAATACAAGCGCTAGGAGATTAGCCTGCGTCCAGCGCTATGCTCCAACCAATACCTCCGACAGATCGACAAAGAAGGTGCTTTCTAGTCATCTGCAGAGAGTTCTCGCATCCATAAATCGCGGAGATATACTAATGGTCGTGGGCGATTTTAACGCTTTTGGGCTTTGGGGCTTATAATTCCTGTATGAAAAGCATAATAGGCAAACATGGACGACAGCAGAATGACAGAGAAAGACGAACTATTTGTTGAAATGTGCAGCTTGAACTGTCTGGTCATTGGTAGAACACTGTTTGCCCGTAAGAGAGTTCACCAAATTACTTGGCTATCAGCCGGTCAGGTGACTGAAAATCAGCCGGAAATAGCGAGGTTCTCTTCTAGATGTACGCAATAAGAGAGAACCAGAGTCTCTGGCGCAAATCGAACCCGTAACCCCGATGCTGATAGACCAGCTAACAACCAGCTAGCCTACCGGGGCTTAAAGGTAAAAGGTAGGAAAGATTGGATTTTTCAGGAAAGTTTTAAAAAGACCTTAAAACGGCGAAAACACGCCACGCAAATATGGCGAGGACAAAACGCTCTAATATAGATCGAGCTGTAAAAAAGAGTGCAAGACGTGACAAAATACGCTGCGCAGATAGTATAGCCGAAGATGCTCAAAACCTGCTGAAACCAATCGAAGTAGAGAGTGCTCCAGTACGTATGGGAGGGCTTAAGAGACGAAAATGGGGTAATACAACATCTAAGGAAAGAAAAATTCAGCTCTGGACCGACTACTACATACAAATTCTGGCTGAAAACTCCGGGACAAATGAACAGTCATTAGGCAACTACAAAACATACGTGGTGAACCTGTATCTCTGAAATATGCGATGCTATTAAAACAATAAAAAATAAAATATCACCAGGCCTTCACAATATTCCTCCTGAATTGTTGCTGGTCGATCTAATGATCAGCTGAAAGCTGTTGATTTCCCTTATTGATAGGTTCTGGTTATCCAATCAACTATCGGAGCAACTCTTTCAGGGAGTAATAATCAAAATACAAAATAACACTCTTAAATATACTGACCAAAGTTATAGCCCATATCATAAAAAAGGCTTTATGATACAATTTTACCCAGTATGAGGAAAGAGCAAGATGGGTTCTTTCGCGGAAAGTCCTGTGTGGACCACGTAAACAGCCTAAGAATAATAGTTAAGCAGTCCGTTGAATAAAGGTCACCACTTTATCTCCTATTTATCGACTTTGAAAAGGCATTCCACACACTTAACCATACGGCCATTTGGAACTCTAAACTTTGGGAAATAACACAACTAATCCCAATACAACGTAAAATTTGTAAACGTAAGTGGAAATGGATAGGGCATACGCTCCGGAAAGATGAAGATGATATTGCCAGGTAGGCAATCGAATGGAACACCCAGGTAAGCAGACGAAGTGGTAGACCAGCTCAGCTCATACATGGAAGCGCCAAATGCATACAGAAATGATGAAAATCCAAAAAGTTGGAGAGAAAAAAAGTCAATCGCACCTTTTAGATCCAAATGGAACATGCTTGTAACGGCCCTATGCTCCTTATAGGAAATACAGGAACAAATATGCATATAAAAATGATTAGAGTATAGGCTCCAACACTACCATCTTGTGCTTCAAAATATTCGCCTTATGCTAGGAACACAACGGGGACGAACGACGAATTTCGTCCAGCACGACGAAATTTTTGGAAGAAATTCGCTGTATAAATTCGGCGTATGAAACACAATAACGACGAACAAACAAAAATGGAAATAAAATATTTTGTATAAACAAGAAATAGTGTTACCATATGAACAAAAAATACTTCACAAATAAAACATTAAGGACAACTTGACTAAAATACTTTTCTATTGTTAATTTTTTTTCAATTTGTTTTTTAAATGGTATTCAGTTAAAATTTTACAATTTCTTAAGTAAAAAGTAACTTTATTTACTAAAACACTAACCATTTTAAAAACAATATGGCTACCCGGTACTGATTTGTTCGTCGTTCGCCGGCGTAAGAATTAGAATTAAATCTATTTAAAGTTTGCAAAGCCCGGATAATTTTTGTTTGCGCCATATACACAAATATTTTTTATTTTTGGCGACGAATATTCGCGGCCAAAAATTCGTCGTTCGTCCCAGTTGTGTTCCTAGCATTATACTCTACGACTACTGCCGTATACCCAACAACTTAATTTTTCTCTATGTAAAGACCTTTGACTATTAACGTCCAACATCAAGAACAACCAACTACTTTTTCTTAACTCTTTCCCCTCATTAATGCAAATATGACACAATCAAATTAAAAAAAAAAAAACGTCAAGGGTTAAAAACCCTTTTTATACAAAATGTTGGTGGTAACAATAAATATTTGTTTGCAACAACAATCCGGCACAAAAATATTTATGCGTCTGACTGCGACAGTCGCTTATTAACCAATTGCTATAGTTTTCTAAACAATGGTCTACAGCTTTTATTCGTTAAAGCCTTTTCAGCGTACAGGTGGTTATGGCCATTATGTGCATTATAATGCAAAACACACACACACACAAACACTTATAAAAAAAACTCATTCACATTATAACAAATATTTTTATGCAGTGTGAACATACAACCGAGTCTGAGAGTTTCAGGTGCTTGAATGCGAGTGTGTTTGGCTGTTAGTTTGTTTGTTAAACATGCCAGTAATACAACAAATATTTCGTGTTAAAGTTTTGTATGAATAACAACAAAAAGCGTTGGAGTTGGTTGGTCGGTGTTGGTATTGTCGTCAATATTGTCGCTTTTATTGTTGTTAAAAATCGTTATATTTTTTGTTGTGGGTTTGTTTTTCTTCTCTTTTGCTCTGCTTACAAAAATATTGTTGTATTGTTATTTTCAGTTTTTTTCGCATCGTTTTGTCACTTTTTGGTTTAGTTTTATTTTGTTGGTGTTATTATTTATTTTTTGTTTTTGGTATTGTTGTTGCAGTTGTTGCTGTCTCGTTAACTTAAAATCGTTTTGTTCGGTGTTGTCATCATTTTGTACCTTAAGTTGGATTTTTTTTTATTACTTTTTTATTATAAATAACTGTCTTTTCTGGGTAGAAGTGCCTTAAAAGGGTGAAATCTTGGTTCGATTGTCAAAGTTAAGATGCAATCGGTAAACTTGAAATAGAGCAGTTTGTGACTGCAATTGAGGTTCTTGAATTTACCCAATTTAAAATGGGTTTGGACTGTTTTGATTTGTAATTGTGAATAGTTGGGAATACTTTCAGGTGCGATCGTGGATCTCCAATTCAGTGCAATTGCGGGTGTGAAGCTGACCATTTTTTTTTAGCTGCAATCGTAAAGTTTAAAGTTGATTATTTTAAGTTTCAATGACGTAGAAGTAGATTTTGTTAAGCTGCATTTGTGGATTTTAAAGTAGACAGACAATTTTCTGCTGTAATCGTTCATCTTCAAGTAGAAAATTTTCGATTGCGCAGTTGTGGATCGTGAATACGATTATTATAGTTTTCACCACAGGTGGAAAAAAATTGTCATTTCGTTTGTAATTTCTACAATATTTATCTTGGACCCTAAACGGTATATATATTCTGGGTCCTTATGAGTAGCAAAGTTAATTTAACGATGTTCGTTTGTCTGTTGAAATGGTTCTTCCGAATTCCACAAAAATTATGGGAACAAAGTTGTTACATTTGCTATGTTAAATTTTTCTATTGCAATGCTGCCAGATCCGTCCGCAAATGGCGGAGATATGAGCAATCCACGTTTAGTTCTAATTGTTGTCAGAAGATTCCATGTTGTTTTTTTTTTTTTTTATCGTGTAGACTTTTTTTAAACATAACAACTACAAACGAAACAAGTGAACTTAACATATTTTTTTCTTAAATTTTTTGTGATAATGTGTGTAAGTGGGTGACTGGTCTAAGAGCATGCAAGATTCGGCACAGCCAATTATATCACTCTTTCTTGTTTTTTTTTAGATATAACCGTGAATTTTGAAGTGGACCTTTTGTCAATTGCGATCGTGAATCTTAAAGCTGACAATTTTCGGTTGGAATCGTTAATCTTGAGGTAGAATTTTTTGGTCAGAACACGAAGAACATCGCTTTCAGTAATATGTAATCGTAGAATTTTTATATAGATTAATTTTATCTAAGTCGTGTAAGCAGAGCATTTTTATTAGCAATTCTGAAAGTGGAAGTGCACCCATTCCAAATCAATCGTGGACTAAAGCTACGCACGTAACCACTATTTTTATCAAATATTTATTTGATTTTATATAACGTTAACTGGACCTTAAATCATTTCAGAGTCTATTAATAACATTTTACTATAATATTGCTTAGTCAATTCATAAAAACTGTTAAAAAGAACGCAAACGGCTGATTAAATTAATGGTCACGCTTTTTTCGTCATGTATGCCATAAATGTGAACATGCCTTTAATAACAATAATTTCTTTTAAGGGGTAATAATTTTAGTAACAAACATGGAATCAATTTCTGCTTAATCGTGGATTTAATTCAATTTAAGCTTTACAAGTACTTCAGTCCAAGTTGCAATTGTTGTTTTTTAAGTTAACCAGTAAGTTCAGGTAGAAAAATGAGAGTTTTAAAGAACAATTATGGACCAAGGCGAATTCCTTTTTAAGGGGGCGTTGAATGAATACTGATGAGCTATTTTTTTCTTACTTAGCCCGGGTTTTTGAGATATGGATTAAGTTAAAACTTAGTTAAACGTAGTCTGAAACTTGAATTTTTTCGGCGAAATGTGATTTTTTTCTTCATTTCATTAAAGGCCAACATTTTAAGAAAAACTAATCTGTTCCGTCTAAATTTCTTATACAAACTGGGAAATGGCGGCACAAATCTGTTTTCAGTTTAACTTAACCTACTTTAACAGAGATCTCAATAACGCAGCCTTAGAGAAGGTAATAAAGTACAATGTTGTATACTTGGTGTTGTAGTAGTACTGCCAACACCATTTACATGAATTCGCCTTATGGACCTTTTATCCACTACAATCGCTTTTTCAATAGATCATCATTTATCTCACTCTCTTACAACCTGTCCTCTGATTTACTTCTATTAAAAATGCTGTGCTGATTTATCCGACTCGAACTTACCCTGGCCGTCCGTCAATTCGTTTGGTAACTAACCTTTTTATTTGTATTATCAGTTTGAGTATTTATTGTTGATTTTATTTTAGTTTTTAATACTTTTTTGTATATTCTGGCGGTGTCTTTTGTTTCCATAAGTTTTAGTGTTTTCTTCATGATGCTGAAGTTTACTCTCCATTGGTGTTCGTATTTGTTTTTGGTTTTGTTTTTTATTTCTTTCATCTTTTTGTCATCGTTTGTAGGTTTAAGGTTTCTTAAATTTTTTTTGTATCCACAGATTTATTTATTTTGTGTTGTGGCTTTTTAGTGTTGACAGTTTTGAGAAATTGTTGTCGTTGCTGTTGTTGTTTTGAAGATTTGCATAATTATGTTTTAACAAGTTGTCAAATCGTTATAAATTGAGTTTCTACTTTTTTTGAATAAAAATTTTAAAATGAGAAAAATCACTAAAAAAAAAATAAATCTGTGAATGAATGAATGTTTGCCGTAGTTAATATTCTGAATGAGTGTTCAAATGTTTTGTGAAGAAAATGTATAGAAAATCAGATTTAAATAAATAAATATTTTAGGTAAAAATAGTATTTGTATGTCAGGCCAACTAGAGGAGACTTTGAACTGCTATTGATTCATTTCGCCTGAGGACATGAAAAAGTTTTTAGATTTTGAAAATAATTTTCTAACTTTTTTAACAACTCGTAGGTATTAAATATTTAAGCGAAATCCCGCATATTAACAGTTTTTTGAAATAAAATATATTTGAGAGTCTGGTATGGTTCAAAAAAATAATTTGTAAAAAGTTTATCCTCGAATAAAATTCTCATATTCGATGAAAAAGAAGTTCCTCTTTATAAAGGGTGGTTAAATTTTAAGGGCCGATGTTGATTTTGAATAAAACACAAATTATTTGGGAAATTACTAACATTTCTTTTTATTATGATTTTTTGGTATGGTTCAATTATGTGTGTCACAAAATATCGGCTCCCGCGAGCTCGGCGGCACACCTCCATCCGCTGGTCCAAATTTTCGTTGACGCTGAGGCAAAATTGAGGTTCTATGCCGTTAATGTGCCGAATTATCTCATCCTTTAGCTCGTGAATTGTTGCTGGCTTATCGACGTACACCTTTTCTTTCAAATAACCCCAAAGAAAGAAGTCCAACGGTGTCAAATCAGATTATCTTGGCGGCCAATTGACATCGGCACCACGTGAGATAACACGGCCATTGAATTTGTCGCGCAAAGGAGCCATTGTTTCGTTAGCTGCGTGGCAAGTGGCACCGTCTCGTTGAAACCACATATCGTCCACATCCATATCTTCCTATTCGGGACATAAAAAGTTCGTTATCATCTCACGATAGCGAACACCATTCCCAGTAACTGCCTGACCGGCCTCATTTTGGAAAAAATACGGCCTGATGATGCCGCCAGCCCATAAATCGCACAAAACAGCCACTCTTTGGGGGGAGCAATGCGTCAATTCTGCTAATTGACGAATCCACTGAGGTGAAAATGTGCCTCATCACTGAAGATGATTTTCTTCGAAAATTGACCAACCACTGTTACCACTTCTTGCCACCATTCTCATCATTGACGACGGTTGGAATGGTCAAGAGGCTTTAGTTCTTGAATCAATTGCGCTTTGTAAGCGTGTTAATGCAAGTCTTTATGCATAATGTTGATCAACGACGAGCGTTAGAGGTGCAATTGTTGGGCACGACGGCGAGTTGAGGTGGCCTGCTCTTCAGCCACACTATCGCGAACAACAGTATTATTTTCTGCAGAACGAGCTGTACGAGCATGCACTGGAGTTTTCACATCACCTACAGACCCGGTTTGCTCGAATTTTTCCGATTGTACGCACATTTGGACGAATAAGTTTACCGATAAAATGACTTGAATGCATATTTTCATAATTAGCCTGAATAACTTAAAAGCGTTGCTCGATTGTGCATCTTTCCATGGTTCAAATTGAGGTAGTCTGAAATTGAGAAATGTCAAATAAAATGCAGAACAAATCATGACGTTATAGTGTGGTTCACATGCAACATCGGCCCTTTTTAAGCACCCTTCACAAAACTCTTTTAACAGATCGACACAAAAAAATTTAAATTAAAATTAAAATTAGAACGTCGACTTACACAAGAGCAACGCGTGCAAATTGTTGAAATTTTTAATCAAAACAATTTTTCTATTTGTCAAACTCATCGTGCACTTCTTTCATTTTATGGCGTATATAATTGTCCTTCAGAGCGGCTAATTCGAAGAACAATAGATCGTTTTCAGACCACATTAACTGTAACTGATAATGTGCATCCCATGAGACGTCAAAAAGTGCGCCGTTCTCAGCAACTGGGGTTGTGTCCTTTCACTTAAGGAGGATTTTACGAAAGGATCTTGGCTTAAAAGCTTTCAAGATTCAACTTGTACAGTAATTTAAGCCAAACGACCATCGTATGCGCCGCTAATTCGGCTAATGGGCTGAAGCACAAATTGATATTGATTTTGAATTTCCATTCAAAATTATTTTTTCTGGTTGAATGTGTACGTAAATAAGCAGAATTGTCGCATTTGGAGTGAGGAGAATTCCCAAGCTTTTGGCGAATCACCATTACATCTACAGAAGATTACTGTTTAGGGCGCTTTTTGGGCTGGCGGAGTCATTGGCCCATATGTCTCCAAAAACGATGATGGTCAGAATGTTACTGTTAATGGTGATCGGTATAGGAACATGATTCGAAATTTTTTGTACCTCAATAACGTGTCATTAATCTTGCTGATAGTGGTTCCAACAGGACGGAGCCACATGCCACACAGCACAAAGAAACTTTTAATGAAAAAATAATTTCACGTAATGGCAAAATTAATTGGCCACCAAGATCGTTTAACTTACCTCCATTGGATTATTTCTTTAGGGTTATGTTAAGTCACTTGTCGAAGTCGATAAAACACAAAAAATTGAACACCTGAAAATCAAAATTGAAAGAGATAACGGCGAAGTACGGCCGCCAATGCTGTGAAAAGTTGTTTTAAATTGGTGTTCCAAATTGCGCTTACTACGCGCCAGCCGTGGCGGCCACATGGCAGAAATCATATGGTTAAATATAACAATATCATAAAATGTTCTTTGCAATAAAGCCCGTTCCATTGATATTAAAAATATATTTCCTTGTTTTACTATGATTTAAACTTGTGTCACTCTCTAAAAAACACCCTTGATAATGTAAGGAGCGTGACAGAGAAGGTGTTCTATGTTAACATCCTCATTATCGTCATCATAGTGTCCGGCTCCAGAAGTTTTACTTTACTTTCTAAAAAAAAGTGTTTCATAAGTGTTACATGTGACTTGGCAACATTTTTAAATGCTCTCTAATTTCTAAGAAGTGTTTCATATTTTACGTTTACAAAAGAACACAAATTTCGGCATTAAACAATAAAGTACAATTAGCGAAAGGTAAATTCAATTACAGTTGGTGGCAAGACTACAACAATCCAAAGCCAACAGAAACAACAGATGTTTTTTTGTATTGCATTGTTAGTGTTTACGGCACGAAACTAGCCACCACCTTGTACTGAATTTGCCTTGATCTAGTGCAGCACTCATGCCCCTTAAATTAAAATTAGTGTTGAACATGTAGCATTTTTTTAATTTTAAAGGGAACATCGTCAGAAAAGAACGCTTTACACTTTTAAAATAACACATGTTTTTCAGAAAAGAACATAAACAAATGTAAAAGGCAGAATAAATACAGAATTTTACTCAGAAAGGAAAACGCCATAAGAAGGTGTCCCCTGCCAACAGATACCAAAAGTAAAACATCCCTCGAGTTTGCAGGAAAGCAACACTTTCCAAATTCCGTGGAAACCGTAAGGTACCAAGCTTAGTGAGCTTATCTGCTTTAATGTACCACAGTATATCCCCGTGCCCTGGTATCCATATGATCCTGATATCAAACTGCTCGAGATGGCTTATCTAGAGATGAGAGACTACTTTCGTCTAAGAGAAAGCGGATCCAATCCCATAAAGGTGACACGGCTATCAGTGCAAATATCCACAGCAGTCGTCGAAGCAGCAGATAGTCTACAACTTTCTTGTTAAAAACGCTAAAGTAGTCCTTTTGTCTTCACGATAAATTGAGGACGAGCTCACTTGAGTGTACTCCGAAGCCCTCTCCTTTACGTGACTTAGGCTCTTATTCTGTAAAACGCAACCGCAACGCCAAAAATTATATTGAAAGAAAAAAAAAAATATTTCATTATTTTTTTGTTGTTTTCCACAGAAATTCATATTAAATTTTTAAATTTCAGACGCTGCATATATTGTGGTGTTGAAAATCCCACTTTTTGCCAATGGCCATTATGCAGAAGTTGGGAGCAAAGGTTGCCTTCCCGGCTCTGAACACTGAAATTTATTGTTGAAGGGATAAGCTATTCCAAAGCAACCAGTGAAATGCGCATAGGAAGAGCTTTTCCCTTCAACCATAAATTTCAGTGTTTTTATCAAGACTAAAAATTGGGAATTAAACACGACCAACAAAATATTTTAAATTAAATATTTAAATTTTAATATTTTGTAATCTGAAAAAAATTTTTTTATTTTAACATCAGCGGCGTTGCCTGATTTCGCTGCTGGCAACTCAACTTCAGTTCAGTCTTCATCCGTAATCGACCCTTAAGTCTTATACTTTGGGGATACAACTCTTATACCTAATGAGGATTATCATCTTATATTGCAAGCCAACCATTTTTTTTATGTCTCTTAAGCTTTTTTTTCCTCGTGACAAATTAATCAATACAAAATCGCCGCCAGCCAACCAACCTAAACATTTAAACTATGTCTACATCCAAGTGGTCTTCAGAGGAAGAAGGGACTCAGGATTCTATAACAATTTCTTAATTTTCGCAAAAAAAAATTTGTTAAATAGTTTCCAGCTTAATCTCATGCCATTTCATAAGTAACTCAAACAATTAAAACATTAATATGCTGCCATGTTAAGAGATTAAAGCTCCATCATGCCACTGCCCCACCTGAGAATGAGCATTTGTACGAAATTGTGTGGTAATTGTTGTTACTTCTTGGAAATAATAAACTGCTGCTTCTACCAGTACATTGCAGTACACAAGGATAATAACAATTTAAAACATTTTCCACATATTTTTGTGTAAAATTGATTTAAATTTAACACAGCCTTCAATTTCTTACAATATTTTTCGGAAACCGTTGATAACCGTTGATAACCGTTAAAAACATGGCATTTTGAAATATGTATATGGTTGGGTTTGGTTCAGTTAAAAGATGAAAAGAAGAACTCAGAAACTCACGATAATGGTGTGAACATAAAGCATGTTGCTTCATGTATACGAGGTAGAAAGGCATTTCTTCTTTGAAACTTCCAAGCAATAACAATGATGCATTTTCATCTCGCATTGTTGTTAATTTTTTTTTACTATTTAATTTTCGTAGAGCTGAAGAAGAACACGAGCAATCGGGGAAGACTGGCAAAGTAAAGTGGGGAGAAGGAGGTGGCATAAAAAAATGTTACCATAACCCGACACTAATTTATAGCAATACTAATATTAAGTAATTAAATGTTGTTAAATACTGCCATAAATGCAAAAACTACAACTGCAGCAATAATACATACAGTGTGGATGCTACGCTTGCTCTTTAGAGTATTAAATTGCAGCCGCAAAACAGTAAAAGCGGCAAGAAGAAAAAACTAAAAAAAAATAAAAAAAAACCAAACACACTCACCAAGAAGGCAGCAAGCCTACCAAACTCAACTCTCAAGCCAAAGCAAAGCACAGCACAGTTTGGTCTTGCAACTGAACGCTGCATGATCATACGAAGACATGAACCAAAAATGGTGAAATCTAATTTAATTATCAAATGCTATTACAAGATTCCATAGCAAAAATATTTTCACACCTCAACTAAATAACCAAACAGCCAGCCAGTCAACACTCTTAAGGTGGCTGGCTAGCCGACATGGCATGGCAGGATGGCTAATTAACTTGGTTAATGTTGTAGTCATGAATTGGAACTGAACTGAAAAAAAAAAAAAAAAAAAACTCAAGTGTAGTGCAACAAAGTGATGATTGTAGAGTTTTGCAAACATTTAGGATGTCAATTGAAATTGAAGAGAACAAACGGACCAGACAGATAAATATTTAGTAAGGAATAGCTATAAAAGTATGTATTTTTAAATGGATGGTCACATTATGATGCATTCGTCTGTTTTTGTTTGTTGTGCCAAAAAAAAAAAAAAAACAACAACAAACTTCATTAATTGCCTTAAACAGATAAAGTGGTTTCTAGTAAATTGGCTTCATGCAACTGCATCAATCTGTGCTACGACGAGTTACCAACTTACCAAGGCAAAGAATTCCCAAGCTAATCGGAAACAGATGTAGAGCACTATCTATGGTTGGTGCTGTTTTTGTTGTTTTTTTTTTGTTTGATTTTGGTCTTCTTGTTTGGTTTGGCTTTTGGGTTTGGCATTGTTGTTCATTTTTATTATTATATTGTATTACAGATACTACAACATGGCACTACTATTTGGTTTTGGATTCCAATACAATTTTCATAGAAAAACGGGTAAAGAAATTGTCTCCTTTGAAGCTGTTGGTCGTCGACATATTTGGCAACAAATGACAGGGTGAACAAGTGTGTTTTGACGCACATGCATCATCGACCCATCAGCTCGTCATCTCGATGTAGATGTGTGAGTGTGTGCGAACTAAAGTGAAATGGGATTATTAACAGAGGTGTAGAATATTTATTGGGTTGTTTTTTTTATACCCTCCACCGAAGGTAAAAGGGTTAATGTATAAGATTGTCATTCCATTTGTAATTTTTACAATATTGATGTTAGACCTTGTAAAGTAAAAATATTCTGGGTCCTTATAAGTAGCGAAGTTGATTTAGTGCTGTCCGTCTGTCTGTCTGTCTGTCCGTTGAAATGGGGTTTCCGAAGATTCCAGAAATGATCGGGACTTGGTAGTTATACATTTCTGCCACATTTAGTCCGGAATTGTTTGCTATTGAAATTCAGCCTGTTCGGTCCAAAAATGGCTGAGATATGAGCCAAAAACCACTACTGCCTCTGGTTGTTGTTTTTTTTATTTTATTTTTATGTATATCTGGCGAATGGCAGAAGCCAAAGCTTCCAACTTGGTAATCAATATACAACATAGGAGAAAATGTGGGCAGGATTTGAAAAGTAGGCGTGCCACCTTCCATACAAAGTCTTTAAAGACTGAATATCTGCAGAACGTCAAGAACCAAAGTTTCCAAATTAGGTACATGCATCTTGTTGATCAACACACAACATCCGACGACATTTGGACAAGATTGGCCAAGTGGGCGTGGTCACTTCCCATACAAATCCATTTAAGATTTCCGTATATCTGGAGAACAGCAGAAGCCAACGTTTTCAAATTAGGAACAGACATCTTGGTTATCAGTTCAAAACATCCGAAAAAATGTGGGCGGGATTGGACAAGTGGGCGTGTCACTTCCCATACAAATACATACATCATAGATTTCTGTATATCTAGAGAACGGCGAAAGCTAATGTTTCCAAATTGCTTACATGCATCTTGGTTATCAATACACAACATCCGAAGAAATTTGGGCAGAATGGGACAAGTGGGCGTGGCACTTCCTATACAAAGTCTAAAGATTTCCGTATATCCGGAGAACGGCAAAAGCCAAAGTTTCCAAATTAGGTAAAAACATCTTGATTATCAATTCACATCATCCGAAAAAATGTGGGCGTGGCACAAAGTTGAATTATTTATATTTAAAGAACGGTATTTTTATAATTTTCTGTTATTCAGGCACCTGCTTTTAAATGAATCTGTATGTACAGGGTGGCCCAAAATTTTTTTATACAGTATATAAATGGGGAATATTTTAAGTTTAAATTTTCAAAAGATTTTGTTATTCCCAAAAATTGAAATTACTTTTTGATAATATTTTAAGTTTAGTTATGAAAAATAATATCTCGCAAGTGGTGGCCATTTTCTGCTTCGCAACTTCGTGCTCTTTCCAACACATTTTCCATTTCACATTTCCTTTCGCAAAACTTCAGGTGTTATGTTGTTTATTTCGTCGCGTATATTTCTTTTTAATTGCTGGATGGTTCTAGGCTAATTAATGTGGAATTTTCCTTTTAAATAACCCAAAAGAAAACAGTCTTGGGCGTTTAAATCCGGTGAACGCGGATGCAAATTAAAATCACTTGTACGCGAAATAATTCGTTAAAACAATGGATCGTTGATTTGAAAAACAAAACTCAACAATTTGGTCACGTTGCTCAATTGAGTACTGCTCCATTTTAAATTCTCCAAGTCTTCTTTACAAAATACTGAAAAGAAAAGAAAAAAAAAGATTATAATAAAAAGTTATAAACTATTCAAACCCCTTCGGTAATTTTGGGCCACCCTGTAGGGTGTTTTTCTTAGACGTTTACAACTTCCGATAGGGATAACTGTAAAACAAGCTGTCATACTAAAGAAGATTGTTTGACTTTTTTCCAGTATAACTTTGTCGTCAAATCCAAATCAACCGTTTTAAATTTTATGTCTTTCATTTAATACCTCAACAATTTTGCCAAGGCAACCATCTCTGAAGTCCTTTTTGATCACAAATAAATCCAATCAATTTGTGAACGTCTCTCTTAACTTTAGTACAACTTTTACCCCCGCCTCTGGGCATTGTGTCACTTTTGAAACCCAAACAATCTGTGAACTGATGGTGGCAAACGTGCTTTATAGAAATATTTTCCAATTTAATTGGTAACAGTTGGTCACATAGTTTCTTCTCTGGCTCCTTGTTAGATGTTAAAGTTGGGTTGTGTGGCGTTACAATTTCGTTGTTCATACGGTGCGACACATCTTTTGCAGAAAATAAAATATGTAATCATAAACTGTGCAACTGCAACAACATCAGCAGCAATAGTTGCAATCGCAAACGTATACGCATTTTTATGCCTGCTCTTATTTAACGTTATCTTTTACACTCTCAGGGGGCAAGCAGATGATAAGGAAGAAGAAGAAAAATTACGAAATATAAAAAATAGAGTACAAGAGAAAATGTTAAAGAATAAAAAAAAAAGAAAACAATAATTTCAAAATGATCTTTTAAATCAACGGGAATCGTATCGTAATGTAATGTAAGACCGCCGTGTTGTCGCCACGTTCAAGACATTATTCCATATTCGCTGTATTATTACGAGACCATGCAACAACATGCCTGTAAAGGATGTGACTAGTTTTTATATATATTTTTTTGTTGTTGTTCGTGTTAAGTTCTTGATTAAACTTAGTTATAACAACATACAGACGGTTTTGAAACAACAAAGTTGATGGAGTTTAAATGCCAACAAAATAAGAACAATCGCACAGATAAAATACAGATGAAACTGGTGAGGCATCATCAGTTGATGTTGGGCGAATAAAAAATCAATCACAAAACACAGATGTGCGTTGAAAACATGAATGAAATCAAATGATGTCAACCTGCATTTATGATGATCACGTTCTTTTCTTTTTTTTTTTTTTTTTGTTTTGTATCTACAGCGAAAGCTGATGCCAATTCTGGATATTAAAATTCGAGGAACGGAGGAAAAGTTTTCTTAATTTTTGATTTGATTCTAAATAGATTACAAAAACCAGTGCCTGCAATTAGCAAATTATATTGGAAATATTTGTTTTGATTTAGCAAAGGCTTGCTATTGAAAGTAAGTGATCTTTGATTGATATTCACCCTTTTCACTTTGAAGAAAACTTCAATTCGTTGCTAGACCAGCACCTATTAGGAAAAAGGGAAAGCTTACAAGTTTTATTGTTCGTAAATTTCACTTTTCTCTGACAGCAATGTTTAGGATTCACGTGGGTACCCGCCTCGTCGTCCTAACCTCACGTCATTCTATCACCTTGGATGAAGATACGGCGTCCACTGGATTCCCCGTGTAAAGGTGGATTCTTCTTCAAAGCACTTGGGTAATAATTTTCAGAATAGGGATTTCGACAGCATCCAGTATGCTCGTTGCTTTAGAGCTAAAGGTATCTTACCTCCACTGCTTAAATACAGCTAGCGAAATCCCGAGATTTTGCGATAAGCCAAACTTCCCAACACTGAATGGAAAATCAGCCCTTTATGCTGACTTTTTAAGATCTCCCTTCCAATAATTTTATGTATAGAAAACAGCCATAACGTAATGTTCGACAGGATCCTCAGTAATAGCCGTTCCGGGGGCTACTGGTTCTCTGGAAAGTATAAAACCGAGAAGTAAAAAATCCCAAGATTTATCTCTTTATATTCCGGCAAAAAGCGCTGATCTACAGCGGGGTACATGGTGGTAATGGCCCGCCCTGAGCTATTCGAGCACTTGTATTTGAAAATCAAAAATTGGGTTTGGAGACTGTCCAAACTGAATTTCCACTATGTGAAAAGCAATTAAGTCTTCTACGGTTTGTCCACGGTTAAATATTTTAGGCTAAGTCAATTCTGCGAGCTGTAATTCTATTTACTACTAAACTTCAAGGGAGCAATAAATAATCTTAAAACATCCTGATCTTTAAATTTTAATAAAAAAATCTGTTCTCAATTTTTGCTCACAAAAGATAATTTTTTGGTTTCAAAACACTTGTTTAATTTCTAAATTTAAAGCAATAAAAACCATTTGCTGACTGCCCTCGTACGTTTTAACATAAAACAGCAACAAAACCAATAACATTATAAAATGGCTTTAAACCAACCGGGATAAATGATCGATCATTTTTATAAAAGAACAAAACTTGGCTTGTGAATTATTTTATTTAGTTTTTTTTTCATCACATTTAGACGTTGTTTCAGCTCATCTTCATTTCAATGTATAAATACTAGTAAGTTCTTATGCCTTGTAGCAAGGCTATTGAATTTTTAACACCGGTTTTAAACGCACTTTTTTGTGAACGCTTGCTGACTGCCATCTTCTCCACAAGCCAAAGTGCACCATGAAAAAGGAATAAAATAGGGCTTCTGTAGAAGCAGAATTGTAACAGAAAATCGCTTAAGGAAAAGTTATACAAAAAAAAGCAACATAAAAATTATGTTAAAATCCATAAAGCGCCAGTTTGAAAAATATGGCAAAGTGTACAAGAAACAGAAAACATTGCTAATAAACATTGTATGCAGTGCAACACACATAACACCCAAGAAAATCCACTCAGAGTAAAAAAAAAAAAAATAATAAAAAGAATATGAGGTAAAATAATCTTAACTCGTGATGCATCAGCAGCAACGTCGTCATCATCTCCATCACTACTCATTCGTATACACACTCTACACATTTTAGTTTAAATGCACCTGATACATTTGCAACAAGTGCTACGAAAACGAAATAAAACAGAAAACAACAACAAAATAAAACTTCTGAACAGATGCACGCAACAAATGCGGTTACTGAACTCCTTTTACACTACTACAATCTTTAATGCTCTGGGATCGCGGTGATGGCTTAAACCCACACACTCACGCTAACAACAAAATTTTGTATTTAATCTCTTTCTCTCTCGTCCATCGTAACGTTATTGTTTCAACAACGAAGACGCCATTTAGCCACGGGCTGTAAAACAAATCGTTAAACGCACTACTTACCAAACATCACATTTATAATAACAAGAAATCCAGCTACAAAGATCGTTTAAGCCACGATCTTGAATAAAAACGATCAATCGTTAAACATACTAAAAATACAAAAAAGCTGCAGCAACAACAAAGACAACATTTTAGATAATTTTAAATAAAACAACAAATAACTGGTTGTATGTACAACAACAATTTTATAAAAAAAAAGTTGGTAGCAAAAAAAGCAGTTATTTCGTTTTGGTTCAAAACACCAATCAGAAAGCAGCCAATTCCCCTACTTTGTTTTGAAATAAAACTCTCTTTTTATTAATTTCTGCTTTATAAATTTTAATACTGTGTGGCAGTTTGGAATTGCTCTCGTGAAAGGTACTAAATGTTGTGGTTGGTACTTTGTTTACTTGTGACGAAACTCGAAAAGGAAAAAAAGTTTTATAAATATTTAAGAACAAATTGTTTTAAATAAATGTTTGGAGTTTAACGAATCAACTGCACTTAAACTAATTTCAGAAATAATATCTAAGCTTTTAAAAGAAGCACTTGACAATTCTAAATTAAAAAAAAGATGAACAAATATCTTTTTTTAATTTAGAATTGTTTTATTAAGTCATCGGCCAGACTTGCAATTTTTTCAAAATTCTGCTTTTAAATTCAGAGTTAGGAAACGATAAAAGGGTATTTAAAACAGTGTTCGAAAATAAACACTAAATATCGCTCCTTAGTGTTCGGTTCGGTAGATTTGCGGCAAACACAAACGCTAATAGTGTTTGTGTAGAAAATCATTAAATAAATAACGTTTCCCTGTTTTTCAATTTTCGAACACAAAAATAATACTGTTTTTTATTCAACTTAACAAAAAAAAAAAAAATCACAAACTTCATTGTGTTCGGTTCGGCTCATTAATGTTCGTCGCTTTTGGCTGGTTAAAAAACAAACATTTTTTACAAAAACAAAATACACATTCGAAAAAAAAATAAAAAGCCAGCAAAATAATTTTACACAAACAAAACATGTACACAATTCACACACAAGCTGTACGTGGTGCATTAAAATATAATGTTTGTCTACAGTATCACTACAATTTTTGTGTTTTTTGACGAAGAACAGAACATTATATAATGTTCGGCCCTCTCTTGAAAATAGTTACGAACGTTATTAAGATTTGTGTTCGTCCACACAATCAATTAAAAAAATAGATATCGTTCTTGGGTGTGTGATCCGAACGCTAAAAAGTGAACTGTTTATTTTCGAACACTGATTTAAAACGTACCGGCTTGTTTTTTACATAAAAGAAGAAAAAAACTAATATTGTGACAAAAGAATTTTCGATAAATCGACATAAATTATTCGAATTATTCGTTAATCGAAAATAAGCATTTTTAAATTATTCGAACAGGGTCTTAGATTAATATTAAAAAAGTTTCACACAGAAAATAATCTATGCAACATCTTACGCAAGAAACTTTTTCGTATTATTAACAAAAATATCTTAAAATTGAACTGCCTGTTTCAGATGTGCGAAAGAATTCTTTCTTTAAAACAAAAACAAATTCTAAAAATTTTGTTTTACATATAAAGAAGGTTTGAAGGAGCCGTTTTGCTTAAGTAACTTCAAAATTTTAATTTTTTGAGATATGACTATTTTGCAATAAAGGAGCGATACGTGGTGCATTTTAAAAAGCAGATACATTGAAATTGGCAGCACTGTCTTTTATTAAAGCAGGTTTTATAGCTCTCGGCTGTTTAAAGTTACGTTAAGTTTGCCAATTTATCATGAAAAGACTCGCGCATTTTAAGGTGCTTATAATCGTTCTTCGAATCATCGCATCCATTTCCTGGGGGCTAATTCTGGCATCGTGATCGTATACTTTTTGGATTAATTAAGCGTATCATTTTTAGAAGACCAATGTTTTCTAAAATTCTGAAGCTATGTTTACACCTACTAACTATTTGAAGTCCTATACAACCATTTGTCTTCTTAAAGAATTGTTCGCTTTTGCAATACGTTTGGCTGGAGCAAATATTATTAAACAGTTTCTAAATTACATTATACAATTATGATCTTAGCAATAATGATTAGTAAATTAATAGAAATTATTAAAAATAAAGCTTAAGTTTGATCAATTTACATTTACGGGTCACGCTTTTTTTGGATTTTATCTGAATATACCTTAAGTCATATCTATGTATTTTGTTGGTTCCTAAGCATAGTAAATTGTTTTGTTTTTGTCATAATTTTTTTTTAATATGAAGAAAATATGGTGGATCTATTTGGCGACAGACCAACCTCCGGTGTATGTGTTATGTTCCACGTGAGCGGTTGTCAAACAAAGAAAGATATTGTCCTTAAATGGCTTGCCTGTGTCGATTTATATTTAAGATTAATATAGTTAAAATATTCGAAAACCGGTTTCCTGAAAATGTCGAATTATCGGCCACCATATTTTTTATTATTTGATAATTTGAAAAAACAAAATTTTTATTTATGTGTTTTGCATATGGGTTAGTATCAAATTCGAACGCTTATGACTCTGAAAATATAAACAGATTTTAATAAAATATATATTGTGCACTTCTGGCAGTAAATGCCTTTCAAATGGTGTATTTTTTATTCTAGACGCTGGGCAAACAGAGGAGAAAAGTGTTCTTAACTGTTTTGCCTTGGCTGATTTATACATAGATTAAATTTTTATTACATAAACTAATTTAATTTAACCGGTTATTTTGTAAACGCTAACCCGAAAACTGCTTTTTTTAAAAATATCAGCTATTCGGAATATGCATTCGAAAACCGGTTTTTGAAAAAAGTCGAAAAATCGATCTCCCTAATGGTGTTAGCCGTTATTTAAAGTTAGCGCTCGTGTTCGCGATATAAGCGATTAAAAATTTTAATTCAAAAGTACCATAAAACGATATTTCTAATACTTTTGGGCTCATTGTTTAATTTAAGTCAATTTAACTCTTTAAAAAACCATTTTTTGTTATTTTTTAGAGGAAATTTTTTCCGCGATTTTTTCTTCTAACTTTTGATTATTTTTCTTAACCCTATTGAATAAATACAAAATAACATAACATTAAGGGTATTCACGTCACAAGTTGCACCCTTGCGAAAAAGCAAACGTGCATAAATATAACAACAACCACACAGACAATTAGTTGTGCGTAAATAGTGTTCTTTGTGGTTGTTGTTATGTGTTTGCACTTTTGCTTTTTTGCAAGGGTGCAACTTGTGACGTGAATACTCCTATTATAGTTTTCTGTTTAGAAAAAGGTTTTTGTGAAATTTTTTTGTTTAATATTTAATCAATTGCAACAAATTTTTTTTGCGAATTTGTCCTTCATTTTTCTTTAAATCTCACACCTACAAGTCTATTTGCAACACTTCATAAATTTATCTCTATTCTTACTTTTGCTCTACTCAAATATTTCAAGCTATTTTGATTTTTTTAAAAAATTTATTTTTATAATGAAAAAGTACTTTTCCCAAAAAAGTACCTTTCATAAAGTCTGCTGCGAAAGAACGATTAAATTGTTTCTTATATTTTATTCTATTTTATAAGTCTCCCTCTCTCGCTCTCTCTCATTTTAGGCTGTCTTATGCAACTCTCATTTTATTTTGTACGATTAATTCTTTTTAACTTAAAATCATTTTTGTTTGTTTGTAATGTGTATGAATTTTCCTAACATCCCCTTAAAACACACGCGTATTACACTTTTATCTCTTCATTTAACTATAAACGTAAAGAAGTGTTAATATAATCTGGCCTCGGGGGTTGCGCTACTTGTATTTTTTTTTGACTTTACGTCGTTGTAGATACTTCCTCTTTGATTTTATTTTGATCTTGTCTTGCGTGTTGGATTCTTTATTTATTCTTTCTTATTATTTCTATTCGATGTTTTAAAAATTAATGTTTTTTTTTTGTTGGATTTTATTATGATATTTGACAATGTACAGTGGGTAGCGAAAGGGAAAACAATGATAGATTAAGGTTGAAATACCATTTGGTTTAAAGATTGAAGTTTGACAAGACTGCCAGCCGTCGTCAATGGCGGTGAGTGTTAACAGGTGTTAAATCGAAACATGTTAGGGCAACCTGTCCTTGAAAACCTGGGTTCATTTCCAGCTCAGTTAAAAATGAAAAATTATCAATAAATTTTAATTAATTTACCCCCAATTTCACCAAGTTCAGTTTAAACTAACTATAACTTTAACTTCCAGTTAACAATATGTTTTGACATCTATAACTGATAGTTACACTCACAATATTATTACAGTAACGGACTTCAGTTTATTTGAGAAGTATTCCGTTCAGTCATTTTTAAATAAATAAATTTAAAATTCCAAGCAAATTAATTTTGAATTTTTAAATAACTTTTTTTTTTTTGTTTGAAAATGCTATAAAAAAAACTACTGAATATTTTCTCAAATTTCTTTTTTTATTTGAAAGCAGCAATATTCTCGGATGTCTTTCAGTTTTTTTTACAAGATAACGAACATACGGAGCTGACGGTGCTTCTCTTCTTCCAAGTACGCAATTTTCTCACACATTCTGCAACATTACCATGATTTTCAAAGTAATGTCGCAATATTTCCCAGCGTTGTTCAAGCGTATTCACAACCATATTCGTTCAGCGGAAGGATAAAACTAATTATCTGTCAAATCAGACATGAGCTAAGTGTTACCATTCACGACATAAGCACTAGTTGAAAAAAAAACGTTAGATGGCGGACCCAATATTTGAATATACATTTTATATTTTATGTAAAAATTAGACATAATGTTTACATACATATATATTTTTTCTCTTTTTTATATATAAACTTGTAATTTGAACAAAATCAACCCCAAAATAAAGTATTTTAAGGTCCCAGATTTTTACAATTTTATTCCAGATTTTTTAGTCCAATTTTTCAGGTTTATTATATAAAATTTCTGGCAACAGTGGTGTCGGTACAACAAAAGTTAAACAAAGACGTGTAACGGGGTAAGTAAATAATAATAATGCTAGCTGGGCCCCTTTAAATGACTTTCATGGCGTTTTAGCTGGCACTTCCATTCTATTTTGCCTTTTAATTAGCCCCACTGTCCAATTATCGTAGTTGTAGTTTGTGAGCGTTTGTGGCAGTAAAATGTAAGCAGGTATTTAGAGCATGAATGATTAAGTTTTTATAGTTTTCATTTCTGAATGTGTGTTTGTGTGTGTGTGTATCTTAAAGGCGGGCGTGTGGTCGCTCGTTTGGTCAGTCGGCTGGTTGTTAAAAAAAAATTGCTTTTAGGCCTATAATTAAAATTAATAATAAGACGGTGGTTGTAGTTGTCTTAATTTTGTGTAAAAAGACTTAATTATATTTATTATTGTTTTATTATACTGTTATTGTTTATTTTGCTTTTGTTGCTGTTGTTAGTTTTACCAACCGGCTAAAATGTTTGTGCTCTAGAATGTAAAACGAAATTTAAGAAAAAAAGAAAAAAAATAGTGTTGAGTAGAGTTTAGTGTTAAACATTGTTGAGCTTTTTTGGTGGTCTCGTTTATTATTAAATGATGGGAATTTTGTGTTAAAATAAATTTTTATAAATAAGTGATTTAGTTAAATGGTCAATAAATACGTTCATATTTACTTATTAGGGGAAATAAATAAAATTATTTTTTTAACAAATGATTAATTGTCCAGTAGTCTTAAATGCTTCAAAATTAATTAATAAAAAATAATTAATAATTGGGTGGTCCAAAGGGAATTCAAGTGGAAAAGTATTATGTGATTTATGATTTAAGTCATAATGCGTAACCTTTTAAAAATTTGACTTTTATAATAAATTAGTTTGTATTACAATTATTAATTCCACTCTTCTATAAAACTCTAACTCGATGTTCTAATTGAATGAATGTAGTGATCAAGCCAATTTTAAGAATATAAGAACCTCTGATGTCAACATAAACTGTTTACGAATTCAGAGAGATACCGATAGAAGTTAAGCTTTTTAAATAATTTACGGTTGGATTTTTCCTAAGTGATGGAGTATTTCTCTAAAAAATTTTTAATATAAACTTGGGGGTAGTTAATGATAATTAGTTTACTCGAAATTAATTTTCCTAATAGTTTACTCCAATCCCTGCCTGAAATTTGTATCGATTGTTCTTAAGGCACTAATGCCGCGACCAGCAAAAAATGGAGCTTACTGGTTTGCAGCTTTGTAAGGGAGAGAAGCACAAAACCCCCTTACAAACCTGCTTACAAGCGGCATGATTTTTATATGGCGAATTCCCACTTGGAAGCACTATTTTTTCCTCTATGCTAAAAAAAAATTTGATGACTGATTGTGCTATAAAAAAATGTAATTTCTATGTTCGGTAAAATTTCGGGAATGATTTAACTGGTGATAATGTGTTGAAAGTGTAGTTACTTCAGAGGAAAGGTAATTGACACACAACTAGACATGTAACTGAATTTTGTGCAAGAAGTAGCTAATTATTTATATCTTTTTTATTTTGTATGGGGTTTAATTGGCAAATTTTCGACACTTTGTAAGAGGTCATTGACATAACCGTAATGGACATATTCAATTTCTATTTAAATAATGTCTGTCTCAGATATTGTCGCGATTGAACCATGTTAAAATAAAAGAGCCCCTTTATATAAAGTAATAGAACCAGAAAGAATCGGTATAAAATAAAATCCATTCACATGAATACTTTTGTGTCACTTACCTTTCCTCTGGAGTAAACACACTTTAAAAACACTATCACCAGTTAAGTGATATGTCTTTATCTCACATATCACAATTCGACCCTTTCTATTATAATACTGTGTTCACTGGTCATGGGATAAGTGCTTTAAGAACAATTGACACAAATTTCCCGCAGGGTATGTTATAGTGACAAATAAAGTGTTAGAAGTAGAACAGGTGCCTACCACTTTAGAACTGTCACGTGACAAGTTTGGTATTAGTTCCCTTCCTTGGCTTCCACGAATCACGTATAAACACTACACTAGTGGAGAGGGTGTTATGCACTTGTTCTGATGTTTGTAACATCTTAAAATATTGGTTTTAGACCAACCTTTTAGTAGACCGATCGATTCTGAATCACTTTTTTAATAGATCTAACGATGTCCGTCCGTCTGTCCGGCTGGCTGGCTGGTTGTCTGTCCATGTCACCTTTTCGAAATTTTTAAAGACAACATGATGACATTTGGTACGCTCATAAAATTATTACAGTAACAAATTGTGGGTTATTAAATTCGTTTTCCATACTGTTAACATTGAATAAAAATACACTGCCTGTTTAACGATTCGCATAGAAAATTATATTTAAAACAAAAACAATATTCTAAAATTTGTTTTTGTTTTTAATGTAATTTTCTATGCGAACGTTAACGTTCGAAATCGATGAAAAGGCTTACAGTTATATGACGAATAACTTTGTTTTTTAAAATTTATGTTTGTTAATCAAAAAGCAAACTACCAGATAAACATCACCCCGATTATGTAAGTCGGCGTCGACGTCGACATTAATTTTAAATTGTTGTCACATCAAGAGGACGGCTATGGGTACAATATACCTAACCTGGTCGCGGTACCTGTCACTGTGGAGGAAACCTCCCGCTCTATCGTAGGAAAAAAAAGAGGACATCACTTCGACGTTAATTTGGTATTTTATAAGACTGTTGTTTTGCTCTTCACTCACATTTTAACGCTATTTATGCTATTTTCCGACATATTTTTTAACCGATTTAGCCTTTTAAAAGAAAGTGTAGAGTTTCTTTTAAATTTTGAATTTTTGCCATGTTTTCGATAAGAGATATTTTTACTGAAATTTTGCTGATTCTTTATACCTTTAACGTTTATTAATAAATGTATGAGTTAATCATGCCGCTTTTAGCAAATTTTTGCGAATTTTCGTTAATTGACCATTTTTCACCGATTTTTTTGCCATTCCGTATAGTTTAAGGGACTTTAATCAATTTTATGGCTTTTTTGAAATATTTTCGATATTTTTGCATAATTTTTTTTTAACGATTGAGCGACTTCAAATCAATTTCGCGAATTTTAGCCATGCCTGCGATAGAAGCGATTTGTTCATATAAGTTTTCTGATTCTTTACAGCTTTAACGATTTTTAATAAATATTAAACTTTGCTATCATGTCGATGTTAGCAATGTTTTGCGAATTTTTGCTAATTTTGCAGCTTTTACCGAAGTTTTGCCTTTTTTTTATAGTTTTACAGTCTTTTAATCAGTTTTTGATACATTAAAAATGTTCGCGATTTTTTGCTGTTTCTGCAAACTTTTGCGAATTTTCGCAATTATGGTTCTTTGAGGCGTTCGTGTTAAATTAAATTTTATTTCGCTGTTTTAGCAAACTTTTCCGCATATTCGAAATTTTCACGTTAAATTTACTAATAAAATTTGTGTCCATGATTTTTTTTTAATTGAATTTTTTATTTTAAAAGTATTCAATAAATATGTTTACATTTCATTTAAAATTTCTTTAACTTTCATTTAAGTCGACAGAAACAGGAACAATACTACTCGACGTCGACTAAAAAGCGCCTCAGAGAATATCAATTGACTGTCAATAGTAATCGAATATTGTCAATAGCGACTCAGAAAATACCATTACTGTTCAGATGCCGCCGACTTTCATAACAGGGGTGATCAGGGCTGCCAGATTTGATGATTTATTTTGACGAACTTTTTGTCCACTTTTGTTTTTTATTAAAAACAAGTAAGAAAGTATAGTCGGTCAAGCGCGACCATATGATACCGTACACCACAGTCTTTAAAAACAAATTTTCTAGAGCGCATGAGTATTTAAATAGGGATCTATCTACGTTTTAAATTTCATTAAAATCGGTTTGATAGTTTCTGTGGGACAGAAATTGCCCCCTATCTCCCCTAGTGGTCCTACGATTCATTTTCAATAGGCTTGGTCCTTGTGCCAATAAGAATCTATGTGCCAAATTTTATTAAATTATCTCCAAAATTGCGACCTGTACTTTCCACACAAGGCTACATGGACAGCCAGCCAGCCTGCCAGCCAGCCGGACGGACATCGTTAGACCAGAAAGTGATTCTGAGTCGATCGGTATACTTTAAGGTGGGTCTAGCTCGGACCAATATTTTAAGGTGTTACACACATCAGCACAAATGCGTAATACCCTCTCCACTATTGTGGTGTGGGTATAAAAAACTTAACAAATTTTTCACCAAAAAATAGTTTTTTTCTCAAACAAATTTGAAAATATGGGCAGTTCTTCCAACGAAAAGTCTACTACTACGCTAGAGGTAATTTAAATTGTTTCTCAAACAATTTGATATGTATAATTTAATTTTTTTATATTTTGGTGGAAAGTGCAACTAGCTCTACATTTAGTAACAAAAAGTAGACTTTTCGCTGGAAATGCCCGTATGTACCTTTAAACGAGCAATGATTTTTAAATTTGATAACTTGGAAAATAAATTTATATAAGTCCAAAGCTTACTTAAAAGTTTTTACACAAAAAGTCTTGTTCAATTCGCAGAATTATGGAATTTTGTGATGCAAGTCAAAATCCACTTTTGTTTTTTGAAACGCCACGCACGCGCATAATTTTGCTTACATCTTAAAATCCTTAGGGTCGATTATTGTTAATTTTTTTCTGATTATAGTGATACTTCATTACTTTGCAATAAAAACCCTTTTTACAAATTTGACTGCTTCATTTAATTTTTTTTACATTTTGTCGTACAAATATCACGTCACGTGAAAATGGAATTGCCCGTACATATTTTGTTTCTTAGCAAATTCTTTTAATTTTTTTTTTCTTCCCATATTATAAAGTTAGCGTCGACACAAGTCAAAGAAAGCTGAACAATAACTGTATTTTCTTAGTCGTTATTGTCAACAATCGATAACTATAAACAGTCATTTGGTTATTTTCTACGTCATTTTTAGGTCGACGTCGAGTAGAACTGTTTTAGTCGACAGGAAATTTTGTGACGACTAAAATTATATTTTAAAAATGTTAGGAAATGTAAAGAACTGTCCGTAAATTTAATTATTAATTGTTGAAATTTAATGTTATAATTAGTCCGTGTTTAACACACATATTCGTCAGGATGAATACTTTACTTTTAGTTTTCCCAAAACTCTTTTTTTAATTTAATTTTTTTTAAAAAAATTTCTTTAAAACAAACCATAAGCGTCTGAATAAAAAAAAATTATTAAAGATTGGATTTTTTTTTGTCAGATTTTTTATAAAAAATCGACATCGACACTTTATTTTTTAAAAATACCGAATTAACGTTGAAGTGATGTAGTCGTCGACTTGATGTGACAACATCTTAAAATTGATGTCGCCATCGACAACGACTTATATAATAGGGGTGATTATAAAGAACATTTTCACTAAATGATTTCATTAAAATATGTTTAACTTATGGTTTTCTTATAATTTCACCAAAATGGCATTTTTTTGTTTTTAAAAACTATATAATTTAAAAAAAAAAGTTTTATTAAATTTTTTTTTTTCAGGATTCAGACATTTTTTTTCAGAATTCAGAATTTTTCGTGTATGAACTTTAAAAACACACATTTTTAAATTTTTTTTTATGAATGAAAAATTTAATATTTCTTTTTCATTCATGAAAATGAAGAATAAATGAGTTAAAATTAGGCTGAACCGAATCTTCGATACCCTCCACCGACAGTTAGAATAAGTAATTCTGGAGTGGGCTTTATATTGGACCTACGTTAAATTATTGACCGATCTTCACAAAAATTTGTGTGATTTTTAGTCATATACACCTGTGACAGGCCAAAAGTTATTACAATAGCATTATTTGTTACGGTGTTTTAAAGTGTTTTCCGAGAGTGAGCTTTATATGAGGCCTACGGTAAATTGTGGACCGATTTTCACGAAATTTTGTGGGACTTTCTAATCCTATAGAAGAATTCGTGCAATCCGCCGCTATTTATGTAAGCTTTTGTAACTTAATAAACAATTTTTTTGGGTGACGGTTCAACATTTGGATTAATAAATATTATCCTACCGATTTTGCTGAATAGCAAGTTGCCTAGGATAAGTAGAAGCAATTTGACATCAATGTTGTTCTTTTGCTTTGAGTTGTTCGAAAGAGAGCGTGTTGTCAACAGACGGACATGACTAAATCAACCTAAAATTACTCATGGACTCGTGCACTCATGTAAGATAATTTAGTTTCCAGGCTTTTAATACTTTTTTATACATACATAAGTGAAAATAACATGAACAACACTGTTTTTTCATTTTATTGATGTTTTTAGACAATTAAAAATTTTTTATTTAAAATTTCTATTCCTCTTTATTTTTTTTTAACATATTTTTTAACTGCATTCAACATTTCTTAGAAAGTTAATGTTAAATAAATTTTTATTAAAAATTAAACACATTTCAAAACTTGTACAAATGAAATTTTAATCTTTTATATTAAACGGAACTTAATTAACCATAAATAATTTTGTCCGTTATGTTTACATGGAAATCCTATTGGAAAAATTTGTATCATCATAAAATATTAGAACAACAATTAACATATTCTATCTAAAAATAACTGATGCCTTTGAGGAGAGATTACGAGTATTGACTTATAAAAATTAACAAGCTCTCGTGAAGACGATTAAACAAGGGATGGTTTTCTTACACCCCCTCCCTCTTATCAGACACATACACCAAGAAAAATAACAGCTTTTCTAATTTAGTGACAATTATTCAATTAATTACAAATGATGAGAGTTATCATAACTCTCTTTTTTCTATTACTCTTTTTTCCCTCTCTCTAAAATTATTACCCGATATCTTCTCTCTTTCAAGTAAATGAGTAAACAAAGTGTAGAAAGTGTGTTTATATGGTCACCCTAATGTCAAGTAGTAAATCTTCATCTGAACAACCAACCAACTAACGAATAAACAAATCCAATACGAATAACTATTTGTTGTTTTTTTTGTTGTTTTGTGATTATTGTATTTTATAGATATTTTGTGTTTTGTCGTCTGTATGTTGTGTGTTCGAGTGTGTGTATGTGTGTATTTGGTGTATCTGTGTAAAAATGAAATGAGCGCATGCCGCGAGGTTTTGTTAGCCGCAGGACTTGTACAATTTAGTTGAGCGTTATACTTTGAGCTGTAAGCAACAACGGTCGGATAGTTGATTGGGTTTGTTTGCTTGCATGTGCAGTTTGTGGTAGTTAACAGCCCATTCATTTAAGTTGAAACTGCTTATTTTAAGCTTTTATTTAATTCCAAGTGTCTGAGAGTTTTGTGTGTGTGTTGTGTGTACAATTGTAACATTCTTTACAAAACGAGTAACATGCTCTTTTAATAACATTTTACTGTTAAAAGTGGATTTGTAAAAGAAAAACCAAACAAATTGTGAGTGCGCGTATATCTTTAAAAACATGCTGCAACAACTCTCTCTAGTGTTAAAATCACTGATACGAGAATAATTGTAGTTAAATTTGTGTAAAATACAAAAAAAATATATGTGATTTTTGTTGTTGTTTGAGAGGTTTTCCATAACTTACAATTATTTTTATTATCTTTTATTGTGTATTATTACGACGAATGCGATTATTAAACTTAACGTTCAAACGGAGTACGAAATCATGTTTTAATGTCTTTGAAAGTGGATTAAAATAACAAAAATACTTTTAACGAAAATAAAAATCACACGGACAAGTGCAAGTGAAAATTTGTTTCTTTTAAAGCGTAAAAATAATCAAAAAATAAAAAAATAATTTAAAAAATATAATGAAAGAAGATAAATCTTGGTAAACAAAATAAAAATTTATTTAATAAATTTTATGCAAAAATAAAATTAACGAATTAAAAAAATTAAAGAATTTTCAAAATATTTTATAAAATAAAAAAACATAACAATTTAAAAAAAAAATTAAATAAAAAACACAAATTATTTAAAATTCCAAGAAAAAGTAAGTGTACAAATACAAACAAGTGCTAAAAATTTATCGAAAGAATTTCAAATTTAGAAAAAAAAAAATTTTAGAATAAAAAAATTATTTGGTAAATAACTTAATTAATAAAAATTTTTTTGAAATGTTTGGATTTAGTATAAAAAATTTTTTTTTTAATTTTTTTAAAGTTTTAAAAAAGTTGTTTTAATGACTACTAAAGTGTTTAATTTTTTATTAAAAATTTAAAGAAAAAAGTAAATATTTTGTGTTAATTCAACAAATTTCTTTAGAAAATTTTTAAAAAAACTTTGTTGTGGATTTATCTAAAACATCAAAGAGAAGTAAAAGATTAATAAACTAAATTTATATTTGTTTGTTACAAAATATTCTACGTAACAAATAATTTTTTCTCGAGTGCTCCCAGAGAAAAAACTTCAAACAAAACTTTATTCTTACGAAAATGTTAAAACATATTATTGTTACTTAAACAATATTATTGTAATATTTATCAAGCTTTTATCATCCTTCATGACGCACCCTCCACCATTTTATGGTTGCCTCCGAACATGCTATAGTTTTTTAGCCACACAATGTTTCTCCTATACAAAATGGAAAAGAATTTTGTTAATTTAAAACCAAACTATTATTGGGAGTAAAATAATTTTTGTCATACTTAACCATAACATGTGTAGAGACAACCAAAACATGTTTAGGGGCAAACATTTAATGGTTGTGGTTTATGAATGTAGGACCATTATTTGGTTGAAGGTCAGAATAATATGGCTAAATTAACCATAACATGCTTAAACATTTTTGTTAAAAATAGTTTCGACGAATGTATTTTTTCCGGTAAAATTTCATAGATTTTTAAATTCAGCATAAAGTCGGTATCAATCAAGTGTGTGTGATGAGTAGGGCTGCAATTTCCATGCAAATGCAAGTTTTTTGTAGATAGTCTATTACAATGTCATCGATTTGTTTTTGCATATTTTGGTAAAAATGCATATTTAAGTCCAAAATGCATATTATTTTTTTTTAGGGCACATTTCAAATTTTAAGGTGCATAAATTAAGCGCATATTTTAAATTTTTTTAGTGCATAAAAATGTCAGCACTTGTGATGAGATGGGTCAAAATTTTGTAAAATTTTTTACTTGATTTATTATCGAAATTAATTAAAATATTTAACATGCATTGCATGAATATTATTAACATTTTCTTCAAATTGAACTTTTATTCCAAAAAGCTTATCAGCAATTATCACACACTCCGATTGAAATGGTATTAATTTCACAGTTACAATTCCAAACGGATTTGTTTTAGGTTCTTTAAATTAAATGTTCGTTTTTTTGGAATAGCAAAATACGGAATTACTACAACATCTGATTGGAATTTATATCTGTGGCAGTATTGTATACAAATAAAATTTTTGAAAACGCCTGATTAATTTACTTGAGGAGTTTTAAACGATTTTGGTTATACGGTCCATTAAAAACAAAAAATTTATTTTGAAAATCACCACCATAGACTTGTTAACAAAATGAAGTAGAATTTTTTCTGATGCAATATTAAAAACAGTTTAAACAAAAAAGAAATCTTACGGCTTACCAAGTTCAGTTTAAACTTGCTATTACCTTAACTTCCAGGTAAAAATATGTTTTAGACAATTGAAATTGGCCGTAAGTTTTCTATTTTCGAGTTGGCCGAACCTTATATACCATTACCTTCATAATACTAAACAAATCATCAAGGGGTTTCACCATGATGAAATAAACAGGTGGCATTACTGCGCCAGATGCTATTGTTTGTCTAGTCTTATGTCAAAGTTTTGTTTATGATTACAAAAAGTCCACGTTTTCTGCAGTGATTATTGTATTGCATTAAAGTTTTTTATTATTTAAATTACAAATTAATAAGATAGTAATTATAGTAAAATGTTTTTAATTCATCGCCTTCGGCGGAAAAATTTGCTTTTAGCTTAAAATTATTTTTGACGTATACGGAGACTTATTTTTCGTTTTTACTGTAATTTTGTATTTGTCGGCTTAGTGCTGCCACTTGTATTATTTCACCATGGTTATAACAAAAAAAAAAAATAAACACAGCATAAAAAGTTTTATTAGTTTAGGACTTTTCTTGTTTGAAACACAACAAAACTTTTTTTTATTTAACGATGTCCGTCTGTCCGTGTGCATGTTGAAATGGGGTTATCGAAGACCCCAGACATTATGGGGACTAGGTTGTTATATATTCATGTCACATATATTCCGTTTAAGTTTGATATTGCTAATTAAGCCAGATCGGTCCATAGATGAATAAGATGTAAGTAAAAAAAAAAACACGACTGTCTCTAATTATACCCATAAATTCCTTGTCTTGGTTATAAATACACAACCTCTCTAAATGGAGATTTTTGTATATCGGGATAACGGCAAGAGCCAAATTTTCCAAATAGATGCTTGCTTGGGATTGGAGAAGTGAAAGTGCCACAATATTGGTTTATTTATATCTAAAGAACGGTATTTATGTATATAACATTCTGTTCTTATCGCACCATGATGAAGGGTATATAAGACTCATTTGTTTTTGTTTGTTTTGGTGTCTAACAAATCTGTTTTTTTAAATATAGTTTTCAAAATAACATCAGGAAGTCATACTGAAGTTTCAAAAATTACTTTTGCGGACTTAGCAAAGTGGTCTTTGGCAAGCACATTTCAACGAACACATGGACAGATAAACCGACGGATGGATAAATGAAAATTGTTAAATCAATTCCGCTTTTTATGGGCATCCGTAATTTATACCTTCTTACTTGTAAACATTTTGGAATTCCCTTCAAACTACCAAAATTGCCTTTTTTAGAATCTGTGGAATTGGTTAAATTATGTTGCCATACTTATTTCAATAAGTTTAGTTAGTTTTTGTTAATTTTTCCCAGTTTTTTGCTTTGAAAGTTTAAAATCTTCTAATAGGTATTTACATATAAACTTTAGTTTCATAGTACATATAAATTCCTTTTAAGAAAAAGTTTCTTCGCTTTATTTTATGATGGTTTTCTACAGATTATACAAAATTACGAATAAATAATAGTTGTTGCTTTTCTTGTTATTGTTCTGGATGATGATATTATTAAATTAAGTTGTTTTTTTGTGTTTTAAATTTAATTGATAAAACAAAAATACATTTTGTATTATAAATTTATGAATTTTATGCTCTCACTCTAGATATTTGACTCTTATTATTTTTATATGACTCTTATAAAAAATATTGTATGTTGTTGTTTTATATCATACATACATAAATACATACATACTTACATATAGTACATATTTATGTACTTACTTACTTTTATGTACATTCATTCAACCATTTTTTTTACACATAAATTATTTGTTGTTGTTATTTTTTTTTATACATATTATTTTTATTATTATTGTTATTATTATTTAAATGATTGTGTATGGTGATTGTCAACTTAACAACAAACTACATAAATCGACAGTTTATTTGTTTGTATAATTGTGTTTAAACGAGCGAGTACTACTCATTGTATACGGTTCTTTGCATTCACTCTCTACTCTATTGATTGCAATTATACGAGCACTATAAAATATGTTCATACAATCATACACACATACACAAACTTTCTTTCTCCTTTGATTTGATTATTTGCGTTTATTGCATGATGTGATGCCAAATGGTTGGTTGTGTTTAATAAACATGCGATTTATGATTATTAAAAATAATACATAATAAATATTTGTTGAATTTTTTGCATTCTTATTAAACTAGGAGCCAAATTTTTATTTTAAAATTCAAGGAAATAAACAAAAGTGTGTGAATGAAGCTGACATAGCGGCGGCAAATTTTCAAGTTTTAAATAATTTTTTTAAAAATACTTTCAACTTTGGTTTCTTAGGTTTCTTTTTAATAGTTTTATTTCATTACAAATAATGCTGTGATTTTCTTGAATAGCCGCGTTTGTCATTTGTTTTTTGAACGTAGACATACTGTGAGCGTCAACATACATAAAGTAAACAGCTTGTTTTCCAATGTAAAAAGTGTTATATACATATGTAACTAACATATGTTAGTTATAAAAAGTTAAATTGCTACTTTGACAAATTTGATTAGACTTCATGCTTGCTGTCATCTGTGAAAAATATGTACGTTTCTCCAAAATTTGATGAAAACATAAGGGGTTGGGGGGGGGGGGGAGGGAGAAAAGTGATATAAGGTATATATAATAAGACATTCAACTGAACACATACAGTATCTGAAGTAAAGCGTGATAGGGTTGGCTTTTGTAATACGTCCTAAAACAGCTGGATCAGACCAATAGTCACTCGATATCAACTCAACTAAACATCTGGGAGCATTTGGACAGACAAATTAAAAAAAAAAATATATAAATTAAATTCTCGAGACATAAAAAATAAATAACTAGAAGAAAATTCTGCAGGAAAGGTGGCCAAAAATGTCTACTGAGTTACCTTTCAAATGGGTGGAATCGATGCCAAAGAGACTAGAATTCGCCTTAAAACAAAAAGAAATCAAACAAAGTATTAGTCTCTTCACTTTTCTTAGTATTTTAGAACTGTACACTTTATTTGACGCGTTAAAAGGCACTGTTTTTGTTGTTTTTGAAGTATTTCAAATTTTAAATTTGTAATAACATTGTTCAAAGTTTTGTAAATGATAATAAACTTCTAAAAATTGAAGTTCTTTTTTACTAAAATAACACTTTTTATATTGTTAAACAAGATGTTTACTTTGTTTTGACGATCACTGTATATTGCTTTAATAAATATGGGTACTTCCACGGAAAAGCTCTGTGCTTGTCACGTTACGCCACCAAGCGATTAGGCTTGCATTTACGACAATTTAACCTTCGCCTTACATGGGGTCTTCACCTGAGATAATATCTGATATAATATGTGAGAGAAAGTCGGCAGAATGAGAGAACAAATTTCTTCATGTTAATTTCAATCTTAAACAAGGGGAACACGTATGATATAAGATTTCATAATCGAATGATTCTCGTACAGTAAACTTGTGTCGTTTTTATTATTTTTTTAGTTTTTTCTATTTTTTTAGTTAAAAATATTGTTTTTTTAAACGTTTATCACAAGATTTTCACTATTTGCACTAAAAAATTAAACAATTTAGTGAATGCGTCTTATTTTTGTTTTATTTGTATGTATGTATGTGTATTTTTGACAGCTCATCTTATAAGATCGTTGTTATAAGATTTCTCATAACAACTGTCTCATAACATTTATTATAATATTAATATTAACACTATTTGAGAGTCTACACGTAAGATAATACTCTCTGCTATTGAATTTGACGTTTGCTGATATAAAAATCTTATATCTTATCTCACGTGGAGACCCTGTGTTAGCAATATCCACCCGGTTGACAATTTCGGTTTTATTTCTTTAATAACTTTTTTAATTTGCTTCAGTTGAAAGAAAATTTTTACCTACGGAACAAATTGTTTTCTTTAAAAAACTGAAAAAAAAATTTGTATGACGAAAACTTGTTCCCATCGCTTACAAACATGCAGTAACATCCTGGTGGGTATTGGTAAACGTTGTACAATAAAAATCTTTGGCAAGGCGAAGATTAAAATTCTTGGTCGCGTAACGTGAAAAAAAAATTTTTTTTTGTGGAATTGCAAATACATAATTTATAAACATAAGTACGTTCCTTTTTTTAAGAAAAAAATAAATGTCAAATGTTCGGACCTCTCTATAATAAGTTTTAAATAAATATTTCATTGATAATTTTAGATACTTTCAAAAAAAAAAAAACAACGCCAAATTTGATTTTAGAAAGCATTTAAATTTCGTACTTGATCAACAAGAGAATATTAACTCGAAATTTAAAAATTTATTTGTAGAATCAAAAAACTTTTAAATTTAATATTAAAGGCATATCAAAAATAAGTTTCAAGCCAACTGTTTCCTTACCAAAAAAGTAAACAAAATATAACGAGATAAATATTTACAGCGGGTTGATTCATTCATTACATGTCGATTTTTTTCTAAGAGTAAACAAATAAAAATTTTGCTTAAATACCCTCTTGTTGATCAAGTGTGATATGTTCTCATTTCTACCAATCGACTCAGAATCACTTTGTGAGTTATGTATTTCTATAAGAGCTACATGGTCAAATATAGCCCGATTCCAAAAAATATTTGTAGGACAATTTAGATTACAAAAAAATAAGTTTGGACAAAATTTAACCCAAATTGCAATATAATCAAATGATTTATGGGTACAAAGACTCTATTCCGGCAAGAAGCTTCTGTGGAAGGTATGTGGAATTATGAACCGATTCTCACCATTTTCAATAGGCTGGAGGATCTTTGTGACAATGAGACGCACAGGATTTACATGGACAGACAGCCAGTCGGAAGGACGGACGGACATCGTTAGATCGATTCTGAGTCGCAACAGAAAACACCAAACAGAATTTATTTAGAAAATTAAATGGTCGGTATTTCTACTCTTATGACGTTATGAACAATTTAATTTTTAGAAAGAAATATTTTCTCATCGAGATAACTAAAGGGAAAAACCATAAACATTTAAACAATTTTTATAAGTTCAGAATTTAATAATCAAGCCAAATTTTCCAGAACTTCTGGGGCCAAATTACGGCATTCGATATCGAGCGAAATTCCCATTCAAATTGTATTGTAATTTTGATCGCTATGGAATGCCGGTTTGTCTAAAAAATTAAATTCAATTCGAAGAATTTTCAGTTGCATATCAAAATTATACATTTAACTTTGAAAAGCATCATAAGTCTTTAATGATCCTTTTTTTTTTTTTTGTTTTTTGATATTTGACAACATAAAAGTCCTTGCAGGTTACGAAATGCGTTATTAATTATGAAATATTTTTCGTTTATCATTATGAATTTGATATGTTTGCTGGATAAGCATTGCTGTCTTATAGACGACTAAATGAAAGAGCATAAGAATATGTGTGTTGAAATTGTATCAGCACAATTATGCTATGAATTGGCTGTCGATTGTCTAAGGTGTTACAAACTGGGGTCTAATCACCGCATTCGATACTATCGAATCGAATAAACTATCGAATTTTTTTGCATACGATAGACACTGACGTATCGAATGAAAACTCGTGAAATGTAATGTCGAGTTACTCGATATTGAATGCTATTATTTCAATTTCAATAAATTTCATTCGATATCGAGAGTCAAGATACCAAAATAAATAATTTCGATCAATTTTGCTCGATTAGGCCCCAGCACAACCAGATAATACCTTCACCAGTATTGTGGTGTGGGTATAACAATCGGAGCTATATTTTATACCCTGGGCTAAAGAATTTCAAACTTCCGTTCATTGTATATGGGTGTTTCCAAAGTAACGGGTTTCGGAGATTTTTTAAATAAAATTCCAACCTACCCAAATATGCCACGAGGATTGCTCCATTTTGGACTTAAAAAAAGTAACGATCGTTGTGCAGTTTTCAAATGTCGGAAACAAACCTCAAATTCTTTGAAATGTTTTGTATTAGGAATGGATTTATTTTCAAACCAAAGAAATTAGTTACCAAAAATTGTTTTTTTTTAAAGTAACGGTCGTTACATTTTAAAAAGTTATCAGTTCTTTCAGTTTAAATTCATTTATTATGGGTAACGAAAAAGTAGCATATTTTTGTTAGTATAAAGAAAATTAAAGTTAATTTTTCGGAAAATGGCAGATACATTTTTTTTGTAAAATATAAGCGGACAAACAAATTCAAAAAAATAATTTCATTTCTGAGCTATAAGGGGTCATTTTCTGTGGAAACACCCATATGCAACAAAATGTTCAAATTTTTTTATTACTTTAATAAAAATGTAAAGTTAAAAAAAAACCACGTTTTAACTTTTAAATAACATTTTAGTTACTCTTATCTGAACATGAAATCAATTAGGGATACTTTCAATAAAAAAAAGGAAATTGGAAAAATTAAATGAAGAAATTTGTCAAAAAATTTGGAAATGCATAATTTAAATAAAAAATTACCAAAGTATCATAATTGAATTTTTTTCATATATTAAGTAATTTTTACTCCCATTTTTCTACAAAACTTCCTAAAATCATCAAAACACAATTCAATATTGCTGCCGTAACCTAAAATTTATTCAAACTTGTAGCACCTGTAGACATTTTGTAGCTCTAAAACACACTCTTTGAGTTCACAACAAACTCTAAATTTATTGCCTTGTAAGATTATAAATAAATAAAATACTCATATTATTTTTATCTTTTAGAACAAAAGGAAAAAAAGTAGCTGCATTTTATTGCTTTTTCAAAAGTTTTTCTAATTTTCTTATACGTTTTCTTATTTTTATTTTATTGATGAGCCCAACAATTTTATTATGTGGGAATATTTATTTAATTTCTATTTTTCATTATTTTGGTACAGGGAAACCGAAAATATGCACTAAAACAAATATATGCAGCAACCACTAACTAAAATATGCTCTAAAAATTGTTTAAAAAATGCTCTAAAAACACGAAAATGGCTGATTTTTTAGCAAACATTTGATGGTTTAATAGTATTGGCGTAATAAAAAACAAGTATTGCCGGTCAAGCTTGACAATATGATACTCTTAACTCTTAACAGCACTCAGAAACAAGATGTTCCCTATAGGGAGTTCCATATCTCGGACTCAAGTAATGGACCCACCAGAATAATATTATGTTATGAGGTTAAATTCATCTAAGAGTTATTTGAGTTAAATATTATCTATTGATATCTACATGAGATTTGTTCGTCTTAAAGCAACTTTAGGGCCTTCCATTTTAAAATTTTGCAATAACATAGTGTTACATTGACCGATTCTTATCTAATTTTGTGAAGTAGTTAAGGTTAAAATGCAATATTTTTGCGCCGAATTTATTCTTAATGTCAATTATTGTGGAAAGAATTTTGTATTGGAACTATGTGAAATCTTATTCGTTCTTTTGACAATTTAAACGTAAAATTTAAATTTAAATGTTTGGTTGTTTCTACCAGCCAAAAACGACGAATATTAATGAGCCGAACCGAACACAATTAAGTTTTTGTTAAAAAAAAAACCGAACGGAATGAAATGTTCTCATCTTTTGTTGAGTTGGATAAAACCAGTATTATTTTTGTGTTCGAAAGATGACAAACAGGGAAACGTTATTTTTTTAATGATTTTCTACACAAACAATATTAGCGTTTGTGTTTTCACAAATCTACCGAACCGAACACTAAGGAAAGATATTTAGTGGTTATTTTCGAACACTGATTATAAGTGAAGACGTTTGTTACAGAAGCAATAACAAAACTACACATGTTGGTAAAAACAAGTTACTTGTTCTTTGAAGGAACACCAAAAAATTCTTCACCAATTCAGCATTGATCAAAAATAAAATCAATTTTAATTAAAAATTTTATCAAGTGAATTAAATTAATCATGTGAATTGAACGTTTAGTTAAATGAATTCAACGTTTAATGGATACTATTAGTTTGTATATAATAAAATTTGATTAATTTTTTCAAAATAATTTATAAAAAGAAGGAAAAATTCCCGATTTCTATTTTGTTAAATATTTAATTAAATACATAAAATTTTCAAAGTATAGTTGTAAGGAAATGCTATCGGGCCATTCTGCTGGAATTGAGGGTTCTTCTGTAAACAAAGGGAAATACAACAAAAGTGCATCTGAAGTTAATAGAAAAATAGATTATAATATTCTCTCTCTCTCTCTCTCTCTCTCTCTGGTTCGGTGGATAAGTGTTTAGAATTATTTTAAAATAATGTGTCAAAAGATGTCTCTGAACTTTCTTTCCACTGCTACTCTGCTTTAGCTTGTGAAGCTAAAGGAATTAAAAAAATATAGAGGGGAATAGCAAAATTTTATTCTGTAGTTAAAGCAACTAGTTTTTAGCTTTTATAAAAAACAACTAAGTAGTTGGGCTTCTATGACAACCCAACGTTAAATAAGATAGTTTGATATATGAAAAAAATCAAAAGTTTTAGTTGCATGTAAAAAGCCAACGAGTATGTTTCTAGTTACTTTGTCTGCAGGGACCCTTCTCACTTATGATTGTTTGGATAACGGAATCATCTGTTAACAAGTTTGAAAATATGCACTATAAACTAAAAACATGCTGAAAAATTCTGCAAAGGGTAAAATATGCAAAAATATGCACTTACAAACCATTGCCAAAATTCATTTAAAGCTCTAAAACCTATAAATATATTGTTTCTGCCTTCCTTGGTAGCACAAGGAAAAACTTCCAATGGCCTATTTACGGTTTCCCTGTTTCGGTACATTGTGGGATATTTCATGTTTATAAAATAAAAACAAAACACTCAAATTATGGTCACTAATTAGTTCATGAATAAACTTTTAATAGATTGGAATTAGTTTTGTGTAAGTATAAAATCATGTTCTAAGAAATTCGTTTTATTTTAGTGTTTTTTTTTTGTCTGATTTAACGTCTGAATTAAACATAAAAGGAGCTTAGAGAATCTGATGCTAGTCATTGGGAATTTTATTACAAATACTTGAATTTTCAGAAAGATTAATAAAAAGATGTAAATTCTTTTAAAATTAAAGAAACATTTCCTCTTTGCATGCATTACTCTTAGGGTTACCTTGGAATGAAAGCAGAATTTCTCCTGCAGAAATATTGTTGTAACCCATAATATTTTGCCTTGAAAACAATATTGGAAGTTAGAAAGATTGGAATGATTTGAATGGGATTCCCTTAAAAAGCATGAGCTCCTTGTTTACAACAGCGGAGTTCAGTATTAGGCTTGCCAAAGGGCAAATGCAAAATATCGTTGCAATTTTATGAAATCTAACGGAAACTCTGTGCATTTTGTTGTTGGATTTTACGAAAGAGCAACGATATTTTGCACTTTTGCAAGCGTATAATAATTGATATAATTTTGAGAATTTGAGAATTACGTTAGAAAGCAAGTTGAAAAAAAGGAATTTTTAAATTTGAAAATAATTTCCCCTTTTTGTTGAGAACGCTATGATTTTCAAATGATTTTTAAATCATCATCAAATGTTTGTCGTTCCAGAAAACGTTTGATTTCAAATCATTTTCAATTTGAAATCAAACCTCCGTGTTTGTTGGGTTCAGTGTCAAATAAACAAAAAAATACTAACACATAGAAAGCTGCGTGTACGTAGACAATTTTATGCCAGAATAATTAATCCACTGTAGTTTCGAAAGAACAAAAGTTAATCCGACTAAAAGTTAGTCTAGTCTAAATTGGCTCAATCGTATTAAAATCTCTTAATTCTTCTTAAGAAAACTCTAAAGAAAAAAAAAGAATGTTCGAAAATTAAAAAAACTTTATTTAGCGTACGGCTCACACACACAGAAACGATATCTATTATTTAAGTGTTTGTGTATGCGAACAAAACCCTTAATAGCGTTCGTAAATATTTTCAAGAAAGTTACGAACTTTATATGGTGTTCTGTTTTCGTTATTAAATAGAACAATTGAAGTGGTTCTGCATACATACATTATATTTTAATGTTCTATAGTGTTTCTTTTTTACATTGATAAAGAAATGAGCAACAAAAATTTTAGCAACGAGCACGAATAGCTTGTGTGTGTATTGTGCACATGTTTTGTTTGTGTACAATTTTTTCACTGGCCTTTTGTTTTTTTGTATATGTATTTTGTTTTAGTTAAGACTATCAAACATTAATGTGCTTAACCGAACACAACGAGGCTTGTGGTTTAAGAAGAAGAAGAAAAGAACGCAATTAAATGCTCTCATCTTTTTGTTGCGTTGGATAAGTACAGTATTATTATTGTGTTCAAGATCACAAATAGAGAAACGTTATTTTTTTTTAGGATTTACTACACAAACGCTATTAGGGTTTGTGTTTTCTACAAATCTACCGAATCGAACACTAAAAACCGATATTTATTATATATTTTCGAATACAGCAGCCAGATAATAACATGTTTATATATGGTTACCTCTAACAAAACTATTTTTAAAGAAAAATTTAAGCAAATTATGTTTAATTTAACCATGCTTTTGTCCACTACATCTATCTTATGTTTAAATAAGTCCTCCATCAAGAAACCACAACCATATTATGGTTGCCTTCGAATGTGTTATGGCTCATAATAAATACCCTATGCTTAATACGTATAATAGCATGGTTATTTTTATGTATGTTGCACTTACTATTTGTTAATTAAAGAACAAATTATTGTCATGGTTAACCATAACATGTTTAGAGGCAACCATAATATGGTTGTGGCTTCTTGATCGATAACTTATTTAACCATAATATGTTTAAAATTTCCTTAAACATAGTTCTGTTGAAGCTGACCATATTAAAACATGTTTTTTCACTGCGGGTGGTGTTAATATAAAAAGTGATAAAGAGTAAAGGTTATTCTGCGCCGCCCTGTATTAAAAAAGATTTCTTCATAAAAATTCCGATCTAACTTAAATTATTACCCAAACAATACAAAAAATGTCAATCTTTAAAAATTAATGTAGTGATTTTCACTATATTTAATTCCATTAAATTATTCACTACTTAAGTTATTTGCTTCGATTATTTTAATTTAAAAAAATTATTATATAATTCCAATAATATTGGAAACTCTACTTGATTACAGGCTGTCATGTCTAATTACACACAATTTCCTTTTATTCCCAACCAATTAAATTAAAACCTGTTGGTTTCAACTAAATGATCTATAATTAACATTTCTATTTATCATAAACAATTAACACTTGCTGTTTATTTTTTCTTTTCTTTCTTCCATTTAAATACTGGATGTAAATATTTATAACAAATTACTAACATTATTATCATTTACAGTATATTAAATGCTCCAATTACAAATTAGTGGCATGTAACAAACATTTTTAAATGTTAAATAAAAAGAAAATCCCCTTTTCAGAAAAATATACTACACAAACAAAAAACGATTCACCCACTAAACAAAAATCAACACCTACACACTCAAGGAAACAGTCGCACAAATTTATAATACACACGCGCTCGCTCACATTTTTTTAAAGTGAGAGCAAAAAGAAAAAAATATGCAATGTAACTTCCGGTCAACTACTAAACTCTACTTTACACTAAACACCAATAATTATCCACCACATGGCTAGAGAAATTTCTAGTCTGGAATGTGTGAGAGTGTGTCTCATTTTATTTCGTTGTTATTTTTGTTGTTTTTAAACTCAAAACAAGTCAAGTTTGATGTATATATTCTTCATCATCACATTAAGATAATCATCATCGTCATAATTTTTATAAATCGTTATTGTATTGACAGAGTCAACGACTTCCGTTTTTACGAGAATTTTTCTTAACACAAAAAAAAATATTTATTACTCTCACTTGTTATAAGTTTATTTTTCAAGTAACAAAAGGAGAGCAGTATGAAAAGTGCTTTTGAAAAGAAGTTGTGTTTTTGAAACAAAATTAAGTTTTGGTGAAAAGGACCTTTTTTAAGAGAAAAACTGCAAAGAGAAGAAACGCTCTGGTACAGTACCATTTTAAATGTACCTTAAAAGCAACTTCTTCTTAAAAAGAACATATTCGAAAAAATATGTTTTGTGTACGAAAAGAAACTTTTTATTAAAAAATTAATTTTTGCTAAAAATTTTAATTTTCAAGTTCTTCCTTGAATGATTTTTCTAAAGTAAAATTTTAGAAAAGTACCGTTTTACATAAATATGGCTTAAGATTTTTTTTAGAGAACTTCTTATATGTACATATCGATGGCTTAATATAAAATAGGCGTATTTCAATTTTTGCCAAAAAAGATTTTTTGGTTTATTCTTGTAGATAAATGCCAAATGCACCTTGCTATAAGATTTCAGGGGGCTTTAGAATAAAATTTGTTGCATATTAATTATTGCATTGAAACTTTTTATATATCTAAAATTACTTGGATTCGATTAAGCTCTTTAGCTATATTAAGCCATCGATATGTATTATTTATTTACTTTTTATGTAATTTTTAAAGTACTTTTCATATAAAGCAGGGTTTTTTTATATAACTTTTTATATTGTATGTATTTTTAAATGTACTTTTAATGTATTTTTCAAAGTACTTTTCAGAAAAAACACGATTCAAGACGTATTTAGATAACTTCTTATATTTATGTATTTTTAAATGCACTTCTATTTTTTTAAAGTACTTTTTACCAAAAGCATGTTTAAAGATTTGTTTAGAGAACTTTTTATATGTATGCATATTTTAATGTACCATTTTAAAAGAAACATTTTTTAATCTTAGTGTATCTTTTACTTTTACAAAAAAGTATACATATTTTTAAAATAAGTACATTTTTAAAAAAAGTAACATTTTAGAAAAAGTACGATTTTAGCAAAATACCATTTAAGAAAAAAGTACCATTTCAGAAAAAGTATTTTTTTTACGAGAAAGTACCTTTTATAAGAAAGTATCTCTTACCAAAAAAGTATTTTTTTCAACAAATTATCTTTTTACAATAAAGAATCATTTATCGAAAAAAAAATTTACAAGAAGGTATCATTCTACAATAATTAGCTTTTAGCCAAAAAGGAAATATAACAAAACAGTACCATTTCACAGAAAAAAAAATTCCTTTTTTACAAAAAAGTACCTTTTAACAAGAAAGTACCTTTTAACAAAAAAGTACCTATTTACAAAAAAGTACCTTTTTACAAATCTGTACCATACCATTTTGCAAAAAAAGTAACATTTCACAAGACTCAATTTTTTAAAAAAATTGTTTTACAAAATGGTATCCATTTAACGTTTCTACAAAATTTTTTTTACATAAAATAACTTTTGCATACTTTTTGAAAAAATTACTGTTTTACAAAAATGTAAAATACAAAATTGTCTTTTTACAGAAAAGTATCTCATGTAAGAAATTACTTTTTACAAAGAAAGTATTATTAAAGCAAAAATACATCTCTTTGTACAAAAAAGTACATTTTAACAATTGTTGATACAAATGTTTTGTTTTAGAAAACTGTAACTTTAGAAAAAATTGTTTTCTTAAAGTTGAAATACATTATGCAAAAAATATATTTTTACATTTAAATTAATTCTTTTCACATAAACTAAACTTTTATTAAAAGTATATTTTCAAAGTTTTTTTTTGTTCAAAGTTGTTAAATGTACTTTTGCTTCTGCACTCGCTTTTAAAAGAACAACACAAAACCTTTAATACTTGCATGCAAAATTATATATTATCTCTTGTTTTAGTGTTCTGTAGTTGTTTCTTTTTCAGTAATAAATGCAAATTAATTAATTAATTTATAAAACGAGTAATTAACACCATGTTATAAAAGTCAACAAACAAAACGACAATGAATAAGAAAATTCCAAAAGCAAAGTTTACAATCATGGGAGACAAGTCCATAACAAGACTAAAAAATGTGCACAAAGAAGGAAAAAAAATTCTCAGCAAAAAAAAAAAATAAAAGAAAATTTATCCAAGTAGAAAAATAACAATAACAACAACAATTAACCACAAATAAACAAAAACTTAAAAAACAATTAGCAAACAAATACTTCATGTGGTTTGGTTTTACATCAAGTGATTATTATGGGGTGAGAAAGCAGGGTAAGGGAATAGGAGGGGAAAACAGAAACATACACAAAAAAAAAATAGAGAACGACAGACTGGGAGAATTGATGCAAACAATAAACAAGCAAAATTGCATACAAATATATGCATGATTTTGTTTGTTTGTATGTCCGTCTGTTTTGTTTATTTGTCGTTTGTTTGCTTGTGTTCACCACTAATTTCCCTGCATGCGTATAATCATTGCAGTTCTCATCGTCATCATCATACTCGTTTGTACCTTCATACGTAATTTCACGAACGTGGCTCCTCTGCCATGTTCTTTTTATTCGTTGGCTGTCGATGAAGCCAACAAACAAGTGACAACATTGACAATGTTGCTGCTGCTCATCGATCTTCTTTTTTTCGTGTCGGTTTCGTTGTTGCTGATGATGACTTCGTTGATCGTTTCATGAAAATATTATCATATTTGAAATTTTTTTCTCATCTGCTGTTCGTTCTCTCAGGGGTTTAATGATGTTTACGATGTTTCTCTGCTAACCCAGCTGGCATTTGATGAAATTAATGATCGTTAATGATTTTGACTCTCATGCATGATTAACATAATCATAACACTGCTCATTTTCTGACCACAAAATATACTTTTGTCCTGCCAAAATTGTTACGTTTTTAGGATTCACAAATGCATTTGTATGTCTTTTCGTAGCCATTCGTTTGTTTGATTTCTTTGTGTGTGGCTTTCAGGATTCAGTATATTTCTATCGGGTTAAAATGGTACTCAATTCTTTAAGAGTCTCATTAAAGAGTTATTAATTACACGTTTTCCTAGTTAGTTTTACACTATTTTTGAGTCGTTTTTCTGAACGTCTCCGAACAATTGTTAGGTCATACATATTTGAAAACATTTGTGAGCCAACTGCGAGTAATTCTTAAACTTTATTCCTTTGTGAGACTTTAAGCAGCCAATCTCAAAGCACTATTCCTGCAATTTTTGAGTCGATGCAAACCTTCAACAGTTAAACCAAGCAAAAAATTGTTCCGTTCAGTTCAGTTTAGATGTGCAAAATATCGCAAAAAAAAACCAAAAATAAAACAGTATAAATTCAAACACCTGCATAATATTTTTGCCACTGATAAATATTTCTTAATGCAAAACAAGCAAAATCAACATCACCATATTCACTTTTTTATCGTTCCACTTAAGGAAATATTATTCTCACACCAAAACAGTCTCATTTCAAGCGGCTGCATGATCTATTTGGGATTGTTGTACACGAATCAAATTCGATGTTTTATTTTTTACCGCAGAGGACGATAAATCAGTTTGAAGCAGTATTCGAAAACGAACGTTAAATATCGTTCTTTAGTGTTCGCTTCGGTAGAAATACGTATACGTAAAATTTTTACACGAACAAAACATGTACACAATACACACACAAGCTATTCGTACTGTAGAAACACTATACAGCATTAAAATGTAATGCATGTCAACAGAACCACTACAATTGTTCCGGTTTTATAACGAAGAACAGAACGCTATATAATGTTCGTTACATTCTTGAAAATAGTTACGAACGCTTCAAAGGGGTGTATTCTAAGATACAAACACTAAAAACATAGAATTCGTTACTGGGTGTGTGAGCCGTAAATAATGTTCTGTTTATTTTCAAACACTGGCTTTAAGCCATCAAAAGATATTATAAACGAATAATTTCATTGATTTGTTAAAAAAGTTCTCATGCAAATGTTAGTTGGGTATGCTGGTCAAGTCAGTTTGTTTGTAGTTGCAGTTGTTGTAGTTTTACAGCGATGATGACGATGATTATTTTTCTTTCTCTATTGTTTATTTTTATTTACAAAAAGATGTTGCCGTATAATAATTATTGCACTTTATCTTATAATATTGCAATTTTGTTTGGTAGATCAGTGAGCAAATCAGGGCACTCGTTAACAGTCGAAATTACAATAGGTATTATTAAATAGAAATATCAATTGATATCGAATGCAAACTAAACATTTTTATACAAATCAAAGTAATTTTCAACCATAAAATTTCAAAAAAATTATAATAATTTTGTTTGTTAAGTTAACTTATCTGGCAACATTTTTTCAAACTTTGTTTGCAAAATAAATTGTAAATTGTGAATTTTAAATTAATGTAAATTGAATTGCATTTGCATTAAACATGATGCGTTTTTTGCTTGTGTGGCTTGTAGCCGGTTAAGAGAAAAAATGATGAATGAATTTCTTAAAAACATGTGATGATAAAATTGAAAACTGATAAATCAACAGCCGAGTAAGTTTATTGAGTATGGTCAGGTTTTTATTTAAATTTTTTTATTAAATTTTTCTAACAAGAACATTTAATGAAAGTAATAAATAAAAGATTAAAATTAAATAAAATCTTATTATTTTTTCAACCTTTTTTTATTTAAAATAAAAAGTTTTTTCGAGCTCGAGGCCAATTATTTTTAAAAATAAATATATTATTTATTAAATTATTTGTTCCAATATTTCGATATCCCTCGGATATCATTATCAAGGAATGAGTTACAGGTATATTTGCAAAAGACTTATTACTGTCTCTTCATTTAATATTTAAAGAAAGGTCAATCCAACAATAAATTTTCTTACTTTATGAATGGTTTATTAAAGGTTAAATAGACTTTTTATTCGTTTATGAATACAACTTTAGCAATTTTTCCTTAAATGTGGTTAATTAATCATAAATTTAGTAAAAACTTTAGTAGTAGCTTTCAAGGAACGAAGTATATTTTTAGTAATTATACATTCTTATGTTAAACGTACCTTTTAAAATAAAAAAGTATCTTTTAAAATAAAAAGTAGCTATTAAAATAAAAAGTACCTTTTAAAATAAAAAGTACCTTTTAAAATAAAAAGTACCTTTTAAATAAAAAGTACCTTTTAAAATAAAAATTACCTGTTTAATTAAAAAGAACCCTTTAAATAAATTACCTTTATGAATAAAAAGTTACTTTTTAAATAAAAAGTTCCTGATTAATTAAAAAGTACCCTTAAAATAAATTACCTGTATAAATAAAAAGAACCTTTTAAAATAAAAAGTACCTTTTAAAATATAAAGTACTGTTTTAGTAAAAAGTATCTTTTTAAACAAAAAGTACCTTTTTTAGTAAAAATACCCCTTTCACAATCGGCAAGTTACTTGCGCAAGTCTCTTGCGCAACTCTTGGTTTGTAGACGTCAGCGGTAAGGTCGGGGTAAGGAAAAAAAAATTTAGAACAGACTTTGTTGTACTCGGCAAGTTACTTGCGCAACTAACTTGCCGGGTCTGAAAGGGGTCAAAATATCTTTTTAAAAAAAAGTACCTTTTTAAATTAAAAGTACCTTTTTAAATAAAAAGTTCTTCTTTAATTAAAAAGTACCCTTTAAATAAATTAACTTTTCAAATAAAAATATCTTTTTAAATACAAAAGTACATTTTTAAAAAAAAATATCTTTTTAAATACAAAAGTATCTTTTTAAATAAAAGGTACCTTTTTATATATAAAAGATGTGAGTAGTTTCCTATTTTTTTTGTTATAAAGTACGTTTTTATGTAAAAATTCCTTTGTATGGTAAACATTATTTTATATGTACCTACATACATATATTTGTTTAGATTTTTTTAATTGTTTTGAATTTTAAAAATATTTGTACTTGATGTCTATTTCAACATTATTTGATAAGCTGAGCTAAGGGGAATGTTAATAACTTCGACATTAATGAAACTTTTATTTTTTTTTACTTGAAAATATTTGAAAACTTTTTCTCTAAATTAATTAATTGTTTTCTTTTTTTCTTTGCAGCAAACTTAAAAAAAAAACTGCCAACTATCAGTTGAAAAATTCAAAAACTTTTAATTAAAAAAAGTTTTTAAAATATTTAATAAAGTATAGTTCGAAAAACCTTAAGTGATAACATTTTGTTAAACAAAATAAAAAATTAAATTTACAAAATTTTTAAAAAAGTCGTAAAAATTTTTAAAAAAAAGTTAAAAATTCTAATGAAAAAAAAATTTTTTTGTAAATGTTTTAAAAACATCAGTGAAAGAAAGTCAAAATAAAACAAAAAAGACACAAGTAAAACAATTGCTTATGTCTTTACCATTATCAACTTTAGAATCATCATTATCACCTGCTGCCAATAAAATGTTTACCAAACATTTTCGCAGAAAATATTTAACAGAATCTAAAATTTGCGGGACTGTAAAATCCAGCATAAATTCCTCTTCAAACCGTTCCAGTTTTTGTAGTAGAAAAGCAAATAACGTCACCACAATGCCTTGTGTTTTAATATTTATTATATTAAGTGTATTAGTTAATAAGGTAAGTGGAAGAACTTTTTTTTACATAATAAAATGCTAATATGCAAAGATATGCCACATTATGCCTTAAATATGTTTACTAGACTAAAAAGATATTTATATGTAATTTTTTTTTTACTTGTAAACTGATACCTTTGAGGTTTCCTTAAAATGATTTGCTAAAAATATGCTATTATATGCAAAAATGTAGAAATATGCTTTTTAACTAAAAGGATATTCAATAAAGGAAAATTTAACTATTTAAAATTTAAAAATTATTAGGCAATTAGCAAAGTGTTTTTTACTTTTATGAATGTCATATTCATCAAATTATAGCATATACACCAATATAACACAATAAAAAACCTTGTGAATTGTCTAAACTTGTTCTACAACTTCTAAGACACTAATACAATTTTATTATTTTTTTCAAAGCTCAAATTCTGATAAGCAAAACTTTGTCATTATATGCTTAAATTTACTATATAAAATATGCTATAAATAAAACTTAAATTTAAAATAAATTTACTTCTGAACTATAAATATTACTACTTGCGGCTTCCTAAGGAAGTTTTTATGAAACTATTTATAAAGGAAATATACCTATTAATGCAGAAATATGCTTTGTAGCTTAAAGAAGTTCAATTGGAAATAAAAAATATTTATTAACTTAGTAAATAGTTATAAATATGTTGGGTTTCATTGGCATTCACAGTGCAGCACAGCTCACGTGGGTCCAGCAATTAGTTACCGTTGTGCTACCACACTCACAATATTCTGTACGTAAAATTAAATGAAATTGTAAAATAAAATAAAAGCAGATTCAGTTAAAATCCGCTGTATTTATATTTCATTTATTTTTAACGAAAATTTCCTTTATTTTTTACTGTCAAAAATGTAACCCCATGTTCCGTAAAACCGAAGGAATATTCAGTTATTTTATTAAATTCAGTAATTTTCGTTTACTCCACAAAATAACTGAATTTCTAAAAAATACCAGACAGACACCTGCCCGCTTGTTTTTCTGATAAGAAACAAGGAATATTTTTATTTACTTACCCCGTTACACACGTTTGTTTAGCTTTTGTTGTACTGACCCCGTTGTTTACAGAAGAACTCTCAATTATAACATGAATCAAAAAAAAAAAAAAAAAGATTGCGCACTTAGCCGTACAAAAAAATTTTCTACTGCTCATCTACGTCATCATTGACTAAATATGAGTGCTTGTTGTAAAAAATGTAAGACGCACACAAGGCGAATTGACTAGAAGGTGGGGTCAAGTCAACATATGGTGTTTTTTTTCTGTGGTCGACTTGTCAAAGTTTGTATACAAAATAGTTTTTTATGTAAACAAACCTATTTTTTTTACTAGCAATATTTTTGGCAACCCGACCACAGAAGCAGTGTTGTTGTAGAGTTGACCTCACCTTTTACTCAATTCGCCTTGGACGCACACAAAATCTATTTGATCATCACACATAAAAATAACGGACCTGCGCAATGCGCGATCTTGTTGCCTTGATTCATGCAATTATAAGACACCAGCAGCATGACCGATATGGCTTCGCAATTATTTTACTTTAAAAATTTGATATTTTTAACTAAATTATTTAAACAAATAGAAAATGGGAATTTTTTACACAAAACAAGCAAACCGTTTTTTATAGATAACTTATTGGTAGGTAAATTATTAAAAATAGCTGCAAATTTATTTGTTGTTACGGAATTCACGGTTAAATTTTTGACAATAAAAGTTGAATGAAATTTTCGTCATTTTAAATTACATTTTCATTACACACAACAGAAATTAACTTAATCCACAGACAATATTAACTGCAACTGAAAATCCGTATCAATATGCACTTAGATTTTGAATAAATGTTGGAAATAGTTAAAAATATTTTAACTTGGAATTTTAAATGTTTATTTATTTAAAAATTACTAAATGGAATACTTCTTAAATAAACTACAGTCCGTTACTGTAAAAATATTGTGATTGCATGTTTCTTTATCTCCCAGGGGTCTTACGTTACCTTCCTAAACATATTTTCACTTAGCCAGCAGGTTGAATAAATAAATGGGTGGATGGATCCTATTCAAATTAATGAAGGAGAGACAAGTTTGGATTCTAATTGCTCTTCGACCAAACGGTTTGAGTCTTTGACTATTTATGTCATAAATCATTCTGGCATGCCCGATGTTGTAATATCTCCAAGCCCTAGTGGTCCTTAATGTTCAAACAAATTTGCCGTAGAAAGCCGTCGTGAAATAGAATCTATTTTATTTTTGGCGCGTTTTTTGTTATGCTCCCACATATGGACACTCCTTCTCTCAACAATGCTACCATACTTCCATAAAACTTCATACATTTTCATACATAAGAACAAAAGAAAAATATGAGAAAATGGAAAGTTACTGCCGGCGATTTATGGCGTTTTCTTTTCTGAGTAAAATTCTGCATTTATTCTGCCTTTTACATTTTTTTATGTTCTTTTCTGAAAAACATGTGTTATTTTAAAAGTGTAAAGCCTTCTTTTCTGATGATGTTCCCTTTAAAATTAAAAAAATGCTACATGTACAACACTCATTTCAATTAAAGGTGCATGAGTGCAGCACTAGATCAAGGCGAATACAGTACAAGGTGGTGGCAAGTTTCGAGCCGTAAACAGTAACAATGCGATACAAAAAACATCTGTTGTTTCTGTTGGCTTTGGATTGTTGTAGTCTTGCCACCACCTGTTATTCAATTTACCTTGCGCTAATTGCACTTTATTGTTTAATGCCGAAATTTGTGTTCTTTTGTAAACAGAAAATATAAAACACTTCTTAAAAATTAGGGGAGCATTTAAAAATGTTGCCAAGTAACATGTAACACTTATGCAACACTTTTTTTTAGAAAAGAAAACGCCATTAATAAAGAGCTTTAGGAATTCTGGCTGAAGTTCAAAACCCCATTCTGTTTTAACACACATGTTGTATCCACCCCAACAAAACGTTTTTTGTCTTTTAATTCAAAGACACTTGTTTGATTCTTACCTGCACCAAAAAAAGTCTATCAAGTAATCAGACAGCACTGCGATAATGTTTTTGTCTTTTTTCGTTTTTTCTTTGGACTTTTCTTAATTGGTGTAAGATACATCATAAGAACCCTGCAAATAATATTGGACTACCTGATCCATTTGGATCAAATGGACTACTCTCTGGACTGGTTCAATGTAATGCAAGCATGGTCCATGTCATTGTTTAAAAGAGTTTGTAGTGAAACGACATGTCTTCGTTTTTTAACTATAATTTTTAGTTTTTAAACGATTTCAAAGCTTCTCCTCTGGAGTATACCATGGAGTAGTTTTAAGACTACTCCTTTGTAATGCAAAGCTGGGTTATATGGTCCCGCCCTAGGACATCGTAATGTTAAATAGACCATGTTATTTCCATATATTGGGGTTACCTTTGGACTAGTCCTAGTCCCTTATGGGATACATTTTACATGCGTGTATAAACTAGTCGCATTATTTGCAGGAAGTAAATCAAAGAGACAATTGAGCGGTTGTATTGTTTGTTGTAGGTTGTCTCATAAGAAGTATTGTTCCGTTTTGTGTTTTTTTGGTGTGGGTTAAGCCTAATCTTAGTCTGCTTTGTTTTTTCATCTAACTAGTTTTTTGCCAAATGTCCGGTGTTAACCATTTCAAGATGGTTAACAATTCCTACCATTGAGTACCAACAACCAAAGAGCTGCACAGTAGAATAGAAACGGTTTGATGACAATTCGAATAAACTTAGTTTGATTCACAAGTTAAGGCTAATGGACATTTTACTGTAAAATAGTGTAATTGCCGTCTCAGTAGTCCGGGAAATAATGTTTATTTTTCAGTTCAGTTGGGGCCAAACAATTTTAGAATAGTGTTTCTTCTTGTTTAAAGTACCAGTTCCGTTTTTTTTAGATTTACAACCAGCACACAGCCCTGACAACACAATTTTAGTAGAACATCCAGTTTAGATTCCAAAATATGTTTCTAAACTTCTATATGAGTTTTAAAACTAAGAAACATCTATTTTTTAACCATTAAATACGTAATAAAATTCAAAAAAAATAATGTTCTTAAATTATTTAATTTACTCGTAAAGATAAATGTTTCATGTTGAACCAGGAAAAAAGTTACATTTAAATAATGCCGTTTCTCTTTTATTTCATAGTGTTGATAAAAACCAGCCTCTTTTTGCCTCTTCGAGTCTACTACTGTCTTTATCTTTATCTTTAACCATTTATTTACGTATCTGTCTTGTTTAACTGCTTTAGCTCGTTTAACAGAAATTACAAACAAAACATTTTTACATTTCGATTTGATGGATTTCTTTTTAGACACTTGTTATGGCCAACAGAGTGTGTAATCAATTAGAATCTTTTTAGCCAAAGTAAAATAAAAGAAAAAAAAAAAAACAACAAAATGTTTGTAAATACATTCCTTAAGAAAACAACAAACTATCTCTACAATACAAACAATGTGTATCTTTTAGATTTCATTTAAGACACTAAAAAATTATATTCAGTTTAATTAATTGTAAGTAGTGAAACGTGTTGTTTCTCTTTTAGAATTTTGAAGATACAACAATTTCAAATGGTTGATGAGCATCAGTAACACATCAGCATTTTTGAACAAACTGACAAAAAAAATACACAACATAAATTAAATTGTGTATGATTAATAATTCAAGATTAGTTAAATGTCTTAAAAAAAAATAAATAAATAAAAAAGTAACCCCAAAAATTTAAACTATAAAATTTATTGAGTTCATTTTAAAGAATTTTTTTTTTTTTTTGGTGGGCATGAGAGTTTAAGAGCCGGTAACAGCATTCGAAGTTTGTTCGAGTTCGAGTCGTTTATGTTTTATTGTGATTTAAGTTTGAGATACAATTTATTTCAGTTCAGTTACGAGCATTTGAGAAATGAGTTTTTAAAAGGTATAAAATCATGTTTTTAAATATTTCTATAGTTTTTTTTTTTCAATTTTATGTCTGGCGGTGTGTATAAAAGAAGATATTTTGATATTTTTTTAAATCAACATCATTAGTTTAATATGTTTATTAATGAAAAATAAACCTTAAAGATCCTTTTGAAATTAAACCCTTTACAAAATAAAATAGGGGGTCAGAAAATCCGATATTAAATAAAATTATTGTTAAAGAAGTTTTCTGCAATATTTAATACAAACCCTATAAGATTTTTCTATTTTCATAGGTTTGTATAATTTTTTTTGTAGAATTCGATAAATTTGTGAAAGCATATTTTTGCATATTTTTTATTAATAACGAATGTTAATTTTTTTATTTTTCTTTAAAACAAACTAGAATCATAAACTTATATTTTTTCAAGATTTAAATATGATCTTTAATTTTACAGATATATACAGCTACTCACACTATTAGTGGGACACTTATGGCCAATCTTCAGGATAGATATTTTAACACATTTATGTTTAAAATCGTTTAAAATACAAAATTCTTTTTTTCACTAAATATTTAAATTAGACTTAATTCATTGATTTGGTGCATTTAAATTTAACTTAAGTTCCCATTGGAATAACTAAGCAAGTTGGCCTCAATATGACAACATAACAACAACAGGCAGCAACAATATTCAGCTGTTTTTTTAAACCACCTTGCAAATAATTACAGTTTTTTATTATATTTTTTTGTATTTAGTAGTGCTGCCATACTTTTATCTTAATTAAAAAAGACTTTTCAAATAAAACGCAAAAAATCAATCTGTATTTAAATCGATTGAAGTTAATATGGAAATTAACTTAATATAGATTTAAATACTATCCTGAAAATTGGGCATTAGACAAAGTTTTATGTTGCTCTGTTTGAAATTTAATATACTTAATTTAATTTGAATTAAATTACCGCAATTTAATTCACACCCACATGAAATAATTAACATCATGTAACCAAGTATTTTTATGAGGTGTCCCACTTATAGTGTGAGTAGCTGTAAATTTTTTTTTCTTCAAGCAATATGTTTTTATTTGGCATATAATTGCTTTGTCTGTCCTTTGCCACAGGCGAGAGTATATCTTTGGTCTTAAGTATAAAGATCCTAACTCAATTTTTTTTCGAAATTGTATATTTTAAGTGATTGCAATACATTTTACACAAATACACCTCGTCACAAAAATGTAATGTAATAGTGTCAAAAAAAAAAAACCATTTTACAAGCACTTGCGCAATCAATTTTACATTTTGGTACATAACAGTTGTTATTATGTATGTTTTTACCTTTTCCGGTAAAGTTGCGATTATATGAGTTAGGGCCTTTCTACATGAGAGCAACGATTAATAAGTTTGTCATTTGGGGGATTCAGTATATATTTGGGGGATTCACAAGGTGTCATAAAGTCATAAGTCTTAAATAATAACATGAAGACATACGACTGTTGTGAACAACCCCTCATAATTTAGTGTGCTATTTTGAATTTAAATCAGCTGATTTGAAACAAATATAAAAAATAAATATTTACCAAAAATAAAAATATTTTTTAATTCTAATGTTAATTCTATTTTTTAAAACGAATGCGGTTCGGCTCAGCCGCTCAGCGCAGGTCTCTTCTGATTAATTACGACAGCACAATAAACATACCAATCAAAGTTCTATTTGTTTGACACTTTTTGTTTACAAAGCAACAATAATATTTTTAAACCATTGTAAAATGTTAGAACATTATGACAAAATAACATGATAGCACACCTTGTGAATACCCCAATTCTTATGAGTAACGGAGTTGATTGAACAATGTCTGTCTATTCCTTTATCCGTGTGTATGTTGAAATGGGTTTTATGAAGATCACAGATATGTTTGGGAAACAACCCAGTTCCATATTTGTGTCACATACATTACGAAATAGCTTATAAAATGGCATTTTTTTTATAAAATAGCATATTTTTTTATAAAATAGCATATTTATTTTTAAATATCTTGTTTTTGTATGAAATCCAACGATATTTCTTACACATCTATTTAATTCACCAATACACAAGAAATTTTTTACACATTTTTAATTTTATTTAAATAAAAAACAAAAAACAAAAAAATATTTCTTAAACCTCCATGAAATAAATTGAAATTCGTTATGTGAATCTCTAGACACTGCTAATTAGTTCTACTCCATAAAATCTATAAAAATATCTATTAACGAACTTTTTGGTTTAAATTCCAATTTGTTTAATTTAAATAAAAACCAGGGGATAAAATTTATTAGTCATCGAAAATATTTTTTTGTAAAATTAAAATTATTAAAATTTCAACAAACTTTAATAAAACTCATCATGGGTGTTCAGTTAGTTTCATTTTAAAAATTAAAACAACGGTTTATCTACACAATAACGATGATCGGCTTGGATTTAGGATGATTTTATGATCGCATGTATGTATATTTTGCCTGGCATTTTGCTTCCTTAAAAACATTTTATTTAACTGCTTTTTTAAATTGCAGAGTTTTTTCTTCACATTTATTTAATTTTTTTTTGATCTTAAATACTTGTGCGATCGTTTGTTTTTGATTACCATGAAGATCTGTTTCGTTTTGGTCATAATGTTTGATCATTTACATATGTGTATAGGGATGGTATGATTGTGTGTGTATTAGAGAACTGGCTATTTGGTTTTGCCTTCATTTTCTTTTAAAGTTTTTTGTTTTGTGTTCACAGCCCATAATCCGGTCATTCCACATTTATTTACATGAAATGATCGTAAGCATCAATTAAGAATAATTTACATGCACTAAAAACAAAAGACTACAATTCAGACGAAAAAAAATTCGATTCCTTCTTTTTATTTTGTTTTTGACTCAGATTTTAGTTTTTAGGAAATATCTGGGTATTTTTAAGTTGGGTTAAAAAAACAAAGAAGCAGAGCAACAACCGATATCATAATTAAGTTGATGATAGTGATGATGGCTGGCAAAAGCGATTATTTCTTTATCGATTTTTGTTTTTGTAAAAAGAAAAAGCTTAAATTTTGGCAGAGACTTTTAAACATTTTAGAATTTAAGAAAAAAAAAAAAATTTGGAAGTCAAGATATATCCAAGTACTTGATCCTTCCAAGTAATTGGTACAGCTAATTAGTACTTTAAAATTGATCGCATTAAAAGCACTTCCAAAGAAACGAAAAACTTTGATTAATTTAAATTTAAGTCGTTTTCTTAGTTTTTTATCTAAATAGAAATCGAATCTGGAGAACTTGAAAACAGTGTTTTAAATGCTAGAAGCCGTATTCACAAAAAGACTTCTAGGTTTATGAAACGAATTTTCTATGAAAGTTTGTTAAATAAACCTTTTATAAATCAAAAATTTTTTTTATGAATATGGGGGTAAAACTACTGTCAATTTTATTGCTATAACTACAACTTCTATTAATCTTCTAAATAATCTTTCTTGTGATCTTAAGATAAGAAATTATACAGTGTTTATCGCTTAAAAGCATTTACAGAGCTTTACTGTAAAATAGCCGTTTCTTACTATTTGTACTAGTCAGGCGCGGATTCAGGGGGGGGGAAATAAGGAAATTTCCCCCCCCTAAATTCTAAAAATATGTTTGGTTTCTCTCGATAATACAAGAATTCCCAATAATAATATTTTTTATATGCACAACATTTTAGGAAATCCCAGCAAAGTTTTTTTTTGTTTTTTTTATTGAATCTAACGAAATTTTCAATAAGTATCCAAAACTTAATTCTAATAGTTATTAATTAGATATTTCCAATGAAACATCTAGTTTACTGTATTTAAATACTTATAATTCTACATTCAATCCCAGCAGGTGGCATCTATTTATATCCAAAGAATAAGGCCTGGAACAGAATAAAGAAGTTGTTGTAGTAGCTGAAACTGACGAATGCTTTGTAGCGCGACAAAGTTCAAAAATTTAAATCTTGTACTTCAACTGCAACGATTACTACAACTACGTATTCTGTTGACATTACTTTGAAACTTCCGTTTTTAACTTTTGCCAGCTGGCAGCGCTATTCGAAACGTTGTACTACAGCGACTATTCTGTTCCCCACTTAAACGTTTGACATGAAAATGCGTGCGGTTGAATTATTAATAAGCCTTAGTATATGCAATATTTATGTATGTATATATGTGTTATATGAATAAAATTTCTATTCGATAATTTTTGACGAAAACACAGATTTTTCGGGGAAAACCCAGATTTCCTTATCTTAAAGATATTTCAACATACAACAAAAAATTATTAGGAAAGTATTTATTGGCTTTGTTGTAAACGCATTTGAAGAGGCTTCAAAGGATATTGATAGTGACGTTGATGTGTAAATTGATGCGAAGGCACTATCATCAATAGTTCTAAAAGCTTTGACAAAGTTTAGTCTTGACCTAAAAAATTGTGTAGGAAATGGAACAGATGGGTGTCCTCTGATGTCATCAGAAAATGGAGCTGTTATAAAATACTGGACAAATGCAAAACAAACGCCTTGCTATTCTCATAAATCAAACAACTCAATTTTAAAAAGCAACAAAATGACATTATTACAATAAGTTGTAGCATTTGTTAAAGAAACGACAAATTTTTTTAAATATATTCATCCCAAGCGAAACACAGTTTTAGCAAAGTATTTGGAAGCCAAACTTTCTACATTATGCGAGACAAGATGGTTTACATTTTACACCTTGCAACAAGTGTACATCATATAGTAGAAGCTTTGGAAAAAATATCTGAGTGGAAAGGTAGAGATACTTCATCAAAAGCCTTATATTAAGGAACTCGCTTAGTATTTTTGAATTCATTTGAGGAATAGTATCATTTTACAAAAGCACAATATAGATCTTCAAAAAGGATCAAGCCTTATCAAAACTTAAATCATGTGCCTTGAAGAGAAAAGAAATAAAGCCGAAGAACTATTCAAAACGATTTTTGAAAAAGTGAAAGTTATCTGCGTTCAAATCGAGGTTCCAATCACATTCAAAATGGTGAGGATTACTACCAAATTGTAGGGTACATTCCTCATATTGAATTTATTTTAGAAGATCTCAAAACACGTTTCCCAATAGATCTCCTAAATGTATTGAACATACCTAAACTTCTACCTCAAAGTGTAATCAAGTCAAATACAGATACAAAACTTTTAAAATCACAACTAGCTGATGAGCTGATTATGTTTGATAAAAGAGATAGATAAAAACCTACTAACATCTAAACTTGAGTCTGAACTGTTGCATTTGCAACAAACATGGAAAATATCTAAAAATCTATCGGATAACATTGTAGATGCTTTAATAAACTGTGATGAAGATATCTACCGAAATCTAAGAAAAATATTACAAATTTTCGTTTCAATGCTCGTCAGCAGAGCAAGTTTAAAATGGCAAGAAAAATGGCTGGCAAAATGCACGAAAAAGTATAAAAAATGGCAAAAATAAACATGTTATTAAAGAATCTTTTTTTTTATTAAGTTTTTTTTGTAAGTACAATTGTATGTTTCTTCAAATTGTCAAAAAAAAAAAAAAAAATTCTGGGGGCAAAACGCAAGAATTTGGAAGTTGTTTTTAATACACTTTTAATGTAATTTTTGTTATAAAATTCTGTTTAATACAGACATATTTTTAAAATATTTGTCACAAAATTTTTTTATCAGGGAAATGTAATTAAAGAACGACGTTTAAAATTCTTGTGTTTTGAGTCTCCGATTTCTAGAACACCCCTGATAATTTCCTTTTATCACATAAAATAGTTCTATAAATGAAAAACACTCTTTCAACATCGTAAGATGTAACTGGAGCATATTTGAACACTAAAAGTGTCTCACTTTCATTAAAACAAAATTGTGAGAAAATCGATTAAAACACTTCTTTAAAATTGAAATGACAAGCCATATAGATTTTTCAGGAGTATTGAAAAATTTACCACACGTATTACGATCTAAAACGTTTTTTAAACTTTTCAACAAAATCTTTATTACTGACATCTTGTATTATTTTCCTTAGCACTATCAATTAAGCCAAAGCTTTCATTCATAGAAATCCCTTTCGTTTGTAACTTCAAGGGGCTTGAGCAGATGCATTGAAAGTACTATTTACGTCCGATTTTTGCATTATTCAGTTAGCATTTCGAATGGATTCTGCCTTATATTCGCTAAGCTTATTTAAAATTTTTTTTCTATGATGCAAAAAGGTATTCTTTAGCAAGCTGGACCAAAAATTGCTTTTTAAAAATATAATTGAAGAAATGGCAAAAATGGCATATGCCATAAAAAAATTGCCCTACTCGTCAGTAATGCTACGAGAGAGAGAGGTCATTCCTACCCGTCGTCTAAAAAAAACATGTCTCAGATCAACAATGACAGAAGAAGGACTGTACTATCTAAATTTGCCTCACGAGTAAATCACAAATTGCTTATTTAAAAAAATTAGTTTATATTGAACTGATCTTATATTTCATTTAACCTTATTGTTGAGTTTTTTTAATAAATATACACATATTAATTTTAATAAACTTTTAAAAACAAATTTTTTACTTTTTTGTATCAAAACAAATTTTCCCCCCCCTAAGGCTCGAGCTGGATCCGCGCCTGGTACTAGTAGAGAATACTTTCCAAAAAGAAATTTCTTCATAATTGTCGCTACTACCGAAATTCTTTAAATGTTAAACCAAACAAATCCTAATTACTTAAAGAGGGTAACATGTAAAAACATATTTTCCAAATTCCATTTTAAATCCCAGCCAGCCATTTTTTAACCTGAATACAGCCAACAATTATAAATTAACTTAAGAAAACGGCCACAAAAAGGAGTAAAAATAAAACAACAAGAAATTCTTTTAACCATTTATGGAATCATAAACATTTATTTAACCGAATAAATGCAATTAAGAAAGAGTTCATCTCCATGTGTTTAATACATTTTTTTTTTTTTTTTTTTTTGATCAATAAAACAAAATTTAAACAACCAGCAACAAATAAATTGAGTTTAAAGTCTGGGTAGTTTAGTCTACAAAACAATATTTTGCATGAAAAAAAGTCAATAATTTGAAAATGTTTTTTTTTTCTTTAAAACTTCACAAAATAACAAAAATTAATATTAAAAACAACTTTGTATACAAAGCTTTTGATGATGATCTTGACGCTTAATCTTGTGACTTCTTTTTTAGAAGATTTTTTTCAAAGATTTTTTTTGCCCAAAGATTTTGATGATGGGAAATTAACAGTAGACAGGAAAAAAAATAAAAAACAACCGAGAGTCAGCTAAAGGGTGGTCCAACGATTATGCACGATGTTAGTTGTGAAATACACCTTAACTTGCCCAACTTAATTTGACATTTCTTTGTTTCAGTGTTTGACAAATGTTACCAAGGATGACCATCATTGAAGCCTTTTTAATCGAAATTTTTAATCAGGCTAAAGTTCATCAAATTTATTTTTCATTAAATTACTTTTATGAAGGAAGGAATTTTACAACATTAAATTAATAAAAATTTATTGAAAATTTTTCATTCTTGACTGACGTGGAAAACGAACCCACGAAAATAAGCGTTCAAATCAAAATGCATTTCGTGTACTTCGTGTTTTTTTTTTGGTCAGCATAATGGATTCGTTACAAGCAGAATTGCCACATTCGGGCAAATGAGACATCCATAAAGAGTGACTGTTTGATGTGGTTCATGGGCTGGTGGCATCATCGTGACGTACTTTATCTAAAATGAGGTCGGCCAAGCAGTTACCGTGAATGGTGTTCGCTATCGCGATAAGATAACGGACTTCTTGCGGCCAGAAATTGAGGATATGGAACTGGACGATATGTGGTTCCAACAGGATGGTGCCACTTGCCACACAGCCAACAAAACAATGCGCGATAAAATCAATGGCCCTGTTATCTCACGTCGTGGCGATGCTAATTGGCCGCCACGACCATGTGATTTTACACCGTTTTCTTTGGGGACATTTAAAAGAACAAGTTGACGTCTATAAGCCAAGAACGATTCAAGAGCTTAAGGATAAGATAATTCGCCACATTTACGACATTTCACCTCAATTATGTCTCAGAGTCATTTAAAATGTGGACCATCGGATGGAGGTATGCCACCGCTGCCGTGGCGACTTTTTGGCCGATATTTTGTTTCACACAGAACTGTCATAGATCCTTCTATCATAAAAAAAAATATAAAGATAATTCTCTGAAAACTTTTTTACTTATTAACAATTAACATCGTGCGTTTTGGATGGACCACCCTTTACACAGAGTAAAAAATCGCGTTCACCAAATGTCTGACAAAAACAGACACTGAACCCAATCTTAAGTTAAATAAAATTCACACAATTTAAATCCACACACACACACACACTCACGAACTCCTAAAACATTGTTTACACTAAAAGGATACTTTGCTGTACACACAGATACCTTAAGGTAGCTGCTTTAAAAAAAAAAATAAAACTCATTTTAAAGTTTGATAATTATGTGTTTTTTTTTCGATTTCAAGACATTTCCAAAGAGTCTGTATTTTATTGTTGGATCATCTTTTAGAATGATTTTTCTAAATATTGTTTTGGCTGCTGTCTGTCTTATCTGAGTTTAATTAAACGGCATCTTGTAATAAATTATCTTCATTAGTTTAAATCTTTGACCATCGTTTAGTTATAATTCTTTTTATATTTTTTTTTAATTTTCTTCTTCTGTTTTTGTCAGTTCTTATTTTGTATCTATCTATCTACAGATATTTATTCTTTTTAATATTCATTCAATAGTTTCACATTTTTGTTTAGAACGAATGAAATTGTGAAAGAAAAAAAATCACAATTTTTGTTTTACTGTGTGAAAACAAAAGTCTTAAAAATTGTTTTCATGATTTTGAATTTTTTTTTTCTCAAATTTGTTTATTTGTGTTTTTAGGTTTCTTTTTTTTTTAATTTAAGTGTTTGGTATCTGTAAGATTGTTTTTTTCTGAAGTGCTTTTGTTCTTGTTGTTCTTTTTTTTGAGGGCTTGTTAATTGGAACTTTGCTTTGTTCGACATTTCGACAGATCGAGTTTGATTTTTTTTTTAGATTTTTTCAAATTTTGATTGTTTGAACATTAAAATGTTGTCTTTTTTGACAGTTTAATGTTTTTTGAACATTTTTGTTTCATTTTGTGGCCGCTTTTTTTTTTAAGTTAAACAAAAATATTAATGCTGTTTTGTGATAAATTTTAGCAAATATTAAAAAAAAAATAAAAATACATATGACCAAATATTTAGATTAAAATCAGCATATATTTTAGCAGAAGTCAATTAGGGAATTATAATGCTGGGAAAAACGAGTATAAATGTTGTAAAAATTTGCAAAAACTTAATATTGATTGCAAAGCAGTGTTGCCAGTTAAGCCATTTAATAAAACCATTTTCTATTTAATTTTTTTTTCTGTAATTTCCTTTAAGTTTAAAGATTTTAAGCAAGAAATTACTGATAATTTTTAACACCCTGTCCGGACGACCGATAGTCGGACTCCGTTCCCAATAACGGCGGGCTAAATTCCAAATCATAAAGGCTGTTGGAGCTGGGGGTTTATTCTGTATTACGATGCGTACGTTTATAAAAAACCGAAATTAGGCTACAAGAACCGCATATTTTTTTGATTTCTTAAAAAAAAAATTTTAAAAAATTTTTCTTTGTCAACGTAATTTTTACAATTATTCAATAAATAATAAAAATTTTTTTTAAACGTATAATTAAATATTATTCATAGTTGAATAGTTTATTTACAATATTTTACTTTTTTTTTTCTTCTCAAATCAAACATCAAAGTTTTACGTAGTCCGAATGTAACGAATTCCATGTCATTAATTATACATTGATAGAATAGACGTCATATTTCTCATGTTTTTTCACATCAGTTCTCTCACAAGTTTCTTCGGTTTTGACCCCATGACACTTTTCATCATGTCAGCCTAAACATCACTTGTCCAAATTGTCATCAGGGTCAAAAATTTAAATTGCGTCATCAATGGGATGACACATTGGCATTACAGAAATGATGCATCGGAGTTAGTTTCATCAACCATGTCATGAGTGCGATGACTCAGTAACGTCGAAGAAAGAACTTATTGAGTCATTGGGATTCACTTGTGTCTAAGTGAGAGAATATTATTACAATTACTTGACCGTTAAACATGTTTGTTTCACTTTTATTATATTCCGCCCTTTGTTTACAGAAGAACTCTCAATTTAAGGACACCAGCAGTATGCACGATATGGTTTTCGTAATCGTTCTACTTTATGATTTTTATTTTAATATAAAAAAATTATAATATGGGGATTTTTGCATAGATGAAACGAAAAATATGAGAAAATTTTATGATGACGTTTGTCATTGGATTGATGTCACTTTTTGCATAATAGATGCCATTTGTAATAACATTAATGTCATAATTCTGATGTAAGAGCATCATCAATATGAAGGTGAATTTTTCTATAAGTGTACAACAAAATGTAAAGTAAAGGTTATTAGCCCAACCAAAACTCACGATGTTAATTAAAAATAAAGCTAAAAGTTTTCAGAGAATTATCTTAAGATTTTTTATTATGGTAGAAGGATGCTATGAAAATAATGTGTGAAATAAAATATTGGCCAAATACTCGCCACGGCTTCGGTGTCATACCTCTAAACGATAGTCCATATTTTCAAGGTCTCTGAGACATAATAAAGGTTCAATATCGTTAATGTGCCGAGTTATCTCATCCTTTAGTTCAGGTATTGTTCTTGGCTTATTGACGTTCACTTTGTCTTTTAAATATTCCCAAAGAAATAAGTCCAGCGTTTCCAAATTGCATGATCGTGGCGGACAATTAACATCACCACGACGTGAGATAACAAGGCCATTGAATTTCTCGCGTTAAAGAACCATTGTTTCATTGGCTGCATGACAAGTTTCACCATCTTTTTGAAACCAAATATCGTCCAGGTCCATATCTTCAATAATAATAGCTAACACCATTCACGGTAGCTGCTTGGCCGACCTCATTTTCGAAGAAGTACGCCCCGATAATGCCGCCAGCCCACAAACCGCACCAAACAGTCATTCTTTGTTGATGCATCGGCCCTGGTAGCGAGCTGGTCTATCAGCGCCGGGGTTGCGGGTTCGATTACCGCCAGAGACTTTGGTTTCTTTCCTGCAGACAAGCATAAAAGCTTCACGGTATTAGCTTAGGAAATTAAAAAAAATTAAAAAAAACTTGTTGATTCTCATTTGCTTAAATGTTGAAATTCTGCTTGCTAATGAATCCAGTTAGGTAACCAAAAATATCACGAAATTATTTTTGATTTGAACGCCCATTTTCGTTAAAGGCTTCAATAAGCTTAACGCGCTGCTCCATTGCGTACCTCTCCATGAATAGGGGTTCCATTCCAGCAAGGAAGCATGTTTCTTTCCGTGCTCTTTAGAAGTGAATAAAAAATATAAAGTAAAATATTCAATATTTATTTAAAACAATTTCGAAAAATAACATAATTTTAAGCAATTCAACACTTTTTTCTAAAATTAATGTTCGTTCTTATATCCACTTAAATGCCGCTTATTATTTGAAAATATTTCTTTCACTATCTCCAATTAATTTAAAGATTAAGGTATTCTTATACTCGTGCATTACCATAAAATAATCTTTGTAGCATGAGTATCATAAAAATGTTAATTTTATAATGGATATAAAATCATCTAAAAAGCATTTATTACCGTTATAATAAGCACTTTTTCTCCTTTTGCTGTGCTTTTTGCCATAAAACTTCTTTCTTTCTTTCTTTAATTTAAAAAAAGCAAATCTTAATTTATAATTTCTAATCAAATTAGAACAGATTTATAGAAGAACATTAACAATACATTATGTCAATAATAATCCCAGTAACCAACCAGCAATAATGAATGAGTGAGTCAATTATTTTCCATGAATATAAAAAAAAAACAAAACCTCTAACAAAGTAGAAATTCAAAAAACCATAAAGATTTTGCCAAGTAATAATTTAACACACAAACACTGGAACACAGAGTCAAAGATAGAACAAATAGTAGAGTAAATTCACAGACACTCACGTAAAAAGAGCGGCTTAAACAACTTTGGTCATTTTAAATACATATCTAAATAATTAACTGACACATTTTGCCACTTTACGCGCGTACAAAATTAACAACATTAATATGAAACCAAACTCATAGATACAAACTTAAAGATACTTTTGCATTATACTGTCTCTTTTTTTTTTTTTTGTTTTACTAATTTGTATGTATTACAAACATTTCTTTGGTATCTTTTTTAATTTCGTGTAATTTTTAACTCTATCGTTTCGAGAAATGTAGTTGGAGTGAGTGAGCAGAATGAAAGAGCAGAAAAATTTAATCCCACGACTTAAAATTAACTGAATTATGGACATTTAGTGGACAATTTTTCTCCACATACTAAAAAAGAAACATGTGTTTCTGGAAGTTTAACGAAAAAAAAAAAATGGTGGCATAATATTATTAAGGATATTCACTTTAAAAGTATGAATATTCTTAACTTAAAGTTTTTTTAAGCTTGAGAAATTTTTCTCTTATAAAAAAAATATTTTTTTTATATTATTTTCCAGTTACCCTGGAATACCCCTATGACGAAGTCTATTACAAGCATATTATCGCAAAAAAAAGAACAACTTATTTTAATGGCTATTAAAAATTATTAAAGTTTATTTGTCATAAGTTAGTAGTATTAAAGTTAGTAAGTATGACTATTAGACGGTAGTCTGGTTATTGTATTAAAGGTCTTTTAGCTTTACAAGAAAAAGTAGAAAATCTAACGAAAGAGTAAGAAATAAAGGTATGAAATACTTTTAAGTTAACAAAGTTAATGTTTAACATAAATTGTCTAGTAACGCATGCCCAAGTCCTGATTACTGGGAAGAACAGTGAAGGCTTAAAATTTAGCAACGGAAACTTTCAAGATAGCAAAAATATTTTTTTTTTTTAAATGGTTTGTTTTTTAGAAATAGGTGTTTTTGTAGAAAGGTACGTAATAGAAAAAGGTACTATTTAGAAACTGGTACTTGTTGGAAAAAGGTACTTTTTTAAAAGGTACCTTAAAGAAAAAGGTACTTTTTTTTTAGAAAAAAAGTACTTTTTGGATAATTGTACTTTTTTGAAAACAGATATTTTTAGAAAAGGGTACTTCTTACAAAAATGTACTTTCTAGGAAAATTGTACTTTTTGAATAATGTACTTTCTAGAAAAATGTACTTTTAAGGTACTTTTAACAAAATGTACTTTCTAGAAAAATGTACTTTTAAGGTACTTTTAACAAAATGTACTTTTTAGAAAAATTCACTTTTTAGAAAAGGCACTTTTAAGAAGAAAATACTTTTTAGAAAAAATTACCGTTTCGAAAAATTTTGTTCTTAGAAAAATTTAGTTTTTGGAAATGGGTACATTTTAGAAAAAGATACATGTTAAGTTTTTCCTTTAATAAACGCGTTTGAGTTCTTTCAATCCAAATCCGAATAACAAACTTTATTGAATTGAATTATTTTGTTCACAATAGTTAGTTACGAACAGGACCGTTTAATGTCTCCAATCAAACTAAAACAAATTATTCATGAGTCACCCCTTTTTATTTATCATAATCATTTCTAGATTTTTCCTGAACATCCCTGGAATAACAATTTATTATGTTCCAGAACCATTTCTAGCAATGACTAGGAAATTCATGTAGGAATTATTTTAAAATAACAGTTTTGTGAGAAATTATACAAGACAATTTTAAGTAACTAATACGACATAAAACTATAACTTGCAAGATAACTTATAACTATAACTATAAATAATTCTTAGATAATTTAACTTAAAATTTATTATTTTTTTTGTTTAAAGATTTTTTTTGTTGAAAAGTGATTTGCTTTCTTTTGGTTAAAAGGATTTTTTTATTAAATAGTATTTTTTGTTAATCGGTCCTTTATTATCAAGTTTAAATGTAGTTTTTTAAAGTAAACTTAACTTACGTGAACTTTAAAAGTACACTTTTAAAAACAATTTATTTCTAGAGACATACCACTTTCAAAAAATAATTGTACTAAAAATTTAGTATTTTAAAATATACTTTCGCTAAAATTTACTTTTTCCAATGGGTATATGCCAATAAAAAGTAACTTTTCTAAAAGGTACTTTTCATGGAAAATTTTGTAGATACTTTTTTAATTGCTACTTTTTTTTAGCAATAGTAATATTTTATGGGTACTTTTTTTTTAAAAAAGGTAATTTTTATAAAAAACGCATCATTAGCAAGAGGCTTTTTTAAAGATAATTCTTTTTTTTTTCAAAAGATAGTCTTTGAAAAGGTTCTTATTATACACTTCACCACAGGCGGAAGGATTACATATAAATAACTACAATGACTCTTTTACAAAAATGCTCCCGGAATAAGATTTTTTTGTACAATAGCGCACTTTGTGTAGGAGCTAAATGGAACAAATTTGGCTTATATAATTCTTATATGTAAAGAGTATTTAATATTAAAAATCGGCTTTCATAAAAAACAAGGTGTATAAAATTGATCTCAAATATAACTTTCTGCTCTTTTCCAACCATGTTGAAGGGTATATGAGATTCGTCATAGCCGAATATAGCAGTTTTAATTGTTAAAATAGTAATAGTTTTAGGTAAAGTTAAAACGAAGGGTACTTTTTTGAAAATATTTTAATCAAGAAGCTTTTTCAAGAGGTTATTTTTTAAAGCATGTATTCAAATGATTTAAGGTACTATTTTTAACTTTTTTTTTGATATGGTACTGTATTTATTATCAAAGTATTTTTTTTTTTTATTTATAAAAAAAAAGTTACTTTCTCAGAAATGGTACTTTTTTGAAAAAAGTACTTATTACCTTAAAAAAGCGTTTTATTTTAAAAGGTGCTTTAAAAAACAAACACTTTAAAAATTATCATCTACTAAATATACTTTTTATCGAAAGATACGTGTCTCTGGAACTATTTTTTCTTTAAAATTAGTTTGTAAAGCTATATTTTTCAAAGTATAGAAACTGCTAATACTAATTAGTTGCTCGCTTATGTACTTTAGTTTAAGCCAGACTTTCGCCTGAGTTTTGTCTTTTATATATGAACTTTTTTATGAAGTGTTAGATGATTTTGAGAATATTAAGTTTTATATTATTTTGTTGTTTGCATCTGGTAGTCCGTCGTCATCCGCACTTCAAGTATCTAAGTATCTGAAGTGTTGAGTTGGTGAACATTTTCCTTTCTCATTTTATTCAAGTTTTCAATTATGCTTAATCATGTTGTTGGTTGCTGTAATGTTTTATTTTTTTTTTTAAATTACAATTTTTATACAGACTTTTTTTGTAGACTTGAACTACCAACACCCTTTTACTTGAAACATGGTTTTATCTATAATTTAACTAAAAATATATTTTTTACATAATTTAATATATTTCATGTTCAATTTATTTTTATTGTTTTCGATCTAATGAGATTTTTCGTTTATTTTTTTTTTAATACTTTCGTTACTGTTCAATAGTTTTTGATGTATTTGAAATGGAAAACTGTTGGAGATCTCATTTAATTAAATGGGAATTTTTATATGAGTTTTATATAAAAAAAAAAATACCTAAACAATGGCCTCTAATCTTCTAGTCTAACAAAATTGAAATGTTTTATAAATCGTATTCAATTCACTCAACATTTATCATAAATCATTTAAATTGTTTGAATGTTCAACAATTTTCTGCTTGATTTTGCATATTTTTTGAATTTAAGTACTCGAGGACTTAAAAAAATATACAACTTGATTTTAATTTTTTTCTTTTTCTTAAATTTAATAATATTTTTTAATTAAACTTTATAGAGCTTCTAATTAAATCTCTGCAGGCTCCTGTTTAAGTTCACTTCAGTTTTTCATTATTATGATTATTCCTCTTGGCGTGATGATTTCTTTAAGGCAACAGCAAGATTTTCAATTTGTTTGGGCCATTATATTTTATGGCTTCATTAATAAGTTTATAATGAAAGTCCAAGTCTAAAAGAAATATAAAAAAGCACACAATTTTAAGTAGTTTTGGTGGGAATATTTTTTATGTTTAAACAAATTATGAAGAGGTTTTTAAAGCTTAATCATAGTCAAATTTGTTTCTTTTGTTATTTGTATGATTAGTGTCTTTGATTAATGATTAACCATTTAAATAAAAAGTTTTTGCAATCAAAATTCTTCAATGCGTACTCAAGCAGGCATTAACTTTACTTTATAAACAGAAACCAATATTTAAATTTTTTGCCAATAAATTAGTTAATATGAATGTTTATTTTTTTTTTTTTTTTTTTGTAAAAAACCAGCATTAGAAAATTAATTAGGTGTTTCAAATTTTTCAGTATTAAAAGAAAACATTAAAAGGAATGCTTAAGTATATTTAGAAATTTGCCCCTTAAAAATGGTCTTTCTAATCGAGCGATTTGTGAATCCGCCCAATCAAATTCTAAGCACCTTCCCATAACCAATTTCCCTAGGTTTATACCTTTTAAAAACGCCTTAGAAATCCCACTATTCATTATTGTGTTCAAATTATAAAGACATTTTAAAATGATCTCCTTTTTGGAGTGGTCCTTCGAGCCAGGCAAACTTTTAAATCAACTTTGCAATAAATTTCTAACAGAGCCATGCTATTTATTGTGTACTTATTCGATGAGGTTTTAAATATGAGGAAAATTAAAAACAAATTTCAATAATTATAATAAAAATGTTCTTTAAACAAATTCTTAATTTACAGCCTTTTTCTTGTTTTATTTTGGTAGTTGAGTCGTTTGGGAAAGAGAAACATATAAATCGTTTCGAAAAATTGAGGTATCCTTTTAATTTTGGTAAAAAAAGAGTTTTTTTCTTGAGATATTAAAAATATTTTTATTTTATAAATAACAAATTTATTTTTATTTTAGTTTATTTCAAATAGGTTATGTCAGTGCAGTACTCGGCAGTTTCCCAATCTCTTACAACCATTTTCAATCACTGTTATCAATGGTTGATGTCTGCTCGATAATGTAGTTTTTAAACTCTTGAACTGTTGTGGAATTATTGCTGTACACTTTCAATATCAAAAAACCCCACACAATTAAACAGTTTTCTAACTTTTCTTTAAAAAGATCCATTGTTTCTCTTGGTGTGTGACAAGTGGCACAATCGTCGTGAAATCACATATTCTCTATGCTTAAATCATTTTCCGCCACCAAAAGCTTCGTATCATCTCCCTGTAGCGATTTCCATTGACTGATAATACCTAATTGTCTTGGCGAAATAGATACACTGCTTTGTCGTCAAAATGGCTGGTTGGCCGGGTCTTACGATTTCTTGCGCTTTGGGTCTTCATAAAGGATCTATTTTTCATTGACGGTAATAATTTAATGCAAATCTAACTTCTTTTTATTGCCTTCAAGCAAAATCATCTTTTAAAGTTGCTCTGTTTAAACACTGAAAGAATTTTTTGCATTATGGTTGGCCCAGCCTTTAGAACTGAGGTCGTCACTTTTTAAGCAAATTCTGGAGGTATCAAATTATACTTTCTTTTTTACTTAACAAATTTTAAATTCAATAAAGGTTTTCAAAGCAACGTTTCTATGAAAATTTTCCTTAATAAACGTTTGTTAAGTTTAATAATCGTTTATGAATACGGGAGTAAATACTTTAGATTTCGGTAATTTAACTGTCATTTCTATAACTATGACATTTATCTAAATTATCTTAACTTTTTTTTAATACAACTATTTAAAACAATTTCTTTTTGAAATTCACTAAAATATACAATTTCCTTTCAAATTTTTTAAAAATCATCGCTTTCATTTTTTCCGCAATTGTCTGAAAAAATGCCTGATAATTTCGTTTAAATTGATTTAAACGCATTTATCATTATTTTCATTTAATTCAGTTAAATCTCAAGCAAAACGAAGAAATAAATACATGAATAAATAAATGAAAAATAAATAATGATATCATGAGTTTTTTTTTCTACCTTCTGCAACACTTAACATATCAAATTAAACAACTTAAGACAATCCTAATTCCACTTGCTGATTGAGTGCAGAAAAAAGCGAAGATTAAAAAAAAGAAATAAAATCCTGGTCATACTAAAGGGGGTAACTTGAAGTCATGATACACATGGTCCGTCTCCTGGTTTGCCCGCGTACTCTTATAACAAATACTTTTGTACACCTTCTGCTGTAATTTGGTTGAGTTTTGATACCGTGGTAACTTTTAAAAATGAAGCTTTAGAGTCAGAAAGAAAAAGAACTTAAAACGAGGATGACAACTCATTAATGAGGCCGATGTCATGCAAATTCCAATGGTTTCCTCAGTCAAGCGACATACTTCTTGTTGCTTCTTTAACAAATATCAGCCATTCAACCAGCTATTTTTTTCATATCAGCTCAACTTTTCAAACAGCCACAACAAAACATCTGCAACCAGAAAACACCATCATCATCATCATCATACTCATCTGTTACGTTCTTTATTTGATTCCAAATGTCGTTGTTGTTGTTGTCTTTCTCGTTGTCGTTGTCATCATTATCATTGTTGTGTTGTAGCAGTTGCAATCACATGGTCATCATTATATTTTTCGATTTACAAAAAGTTCGAACAACAAAAAGGAGAAAAAAATCCTCAACAATCCACTAAAAGAGATACATTCTTTTAGACGACATACTTAATTTGATAAAAAATAAAGAGCAACAACAAAAAAGTTACAAAGAAATGTCATGAAAGAACTGCTCCCGCATAAGTTTGTTTTTGCAGTTCGTTCTACCAAACAAATTAAATTTAACAAAATTTTATTGGCAGTATTGTGAGTTTTAAAGCGATTTTTAAAGTTGGGATGTGTTGACAGTTTTTTTTTTCAAAATGTTTAAGTATTTTCACCAAAATAAAGTTTAAAAAAGCTGGTTAAGTCCCATTTAAGCACGAGTTTAATTTCAATAAGCTGAGTATTCGCTTCCTCGTAATTTTCTTTTTATCACTGTCTCTATCTCTCTCTCTCTCTCTTATAAAAAATTAGTACCATAGAGCTTTAAAGCTGCGAGTAACATCTTGCTTAAATTCGATTTACTGGTTAAACTGGTTAAGTCCCATTTAAACTCGAATTTAACTTTAATAAGCTGAGTATTCGCTTTCTTCCAATTCCCTGAAAGCACTCTAACTTTTTATCTCTCTCTCTCTCTCTTATAAAAAACGCAATATCAGAGACCTTTCAAGCTTCGAGTTAAATCTTGCTTAAACTCGATTTGCTTGTTAAGTCTGATTTAAGCTCGAGTTTAATTTTAATAAGCTGATTATGCGCTTCCTGCTTATTCCCCAAAAGCACTCCTTTTGATCTCTCACGTATAAAAAAGCAATACCATAAAGCGTTAAAGCTTCGGGTTAAATCTTGTTTAATTGTTTTAATTGGTTTGAAATGGAGGCGGGTAAATCCTTTTACAAATTCTACCTTAATTCAAATCGGTTGGCTCCTTATTCCTTTCAAGTTTCAGCTTCTCCACTCTTTTCTTATAAGGTTTGTTGTTTGGACGTATAAAACTTTTCTAAAAATAAATCGCAGCAAATGCTATGAAGTGATCAAAATTATGGTTTTATTAGCTCAGAAATTTCATGCTTAAAAAATTTCTGTCATATGTCCTCCGCGACTGCGTCTTATGAACGCCATCCTGTCGGTCTTATGTTCCAACACTTTTTCGAGCATAATTGGTCTTGCTCCGTCAAAAGTGCGTTGAATGTTGACTTTAAAGCGTTTAATCGTTTCTGGTTTATCAACATAGATTCGAGATTATGCTTACCTCCACAAAAAGTAGTCCAAAGGTGTCAAGAAACACGAACGAGGTGCCAAATTCACAATCAACTTCTAAAGAAATTTTGGCCCCCAAACATTTAGCTCAACAAAGTGATGGTTTCACGCGCTGTATGGCATGTTGCGCCATCTTTTCGAGACCATATATCCTCCAAATGATTTGAAGCGTTCGCCATTCATGGTAATGTTGGCACTGATTTCGGATTTAAAGACAAATGGGCCCATGACGCCAACGGCATGTAGACCACACCTAATGGATTTTCTTTCGGCATGTAGTGGCGTCTCATGAGGATTGTTCTCTCTCCAAAAACGATATGGAAGTAGGCCAATATCATTCCTCAAAATTTTTCCAGTAGTGGACAGGCAGGGACTGAGTTGCTGAAAACGGCGTCGGATCGATAAATTCAATCCCAATTTCTCTCTAACGTCTACAGCGGCGATGGCTTCTTCTATACACACGATACGGGCCCGAATTGGACGAATGTGGTCATGAATCGATCCATAGTATTGCGCATTAGCTGCTCAGATGGACGATTATGCGCACATTAAACTTCACGAAGTGCTTGGCGTCTATGCTTTGCAATTTATTTAGCTATTTGTAACGCAATCTATCGATTTTATCTTAATACATTATTTCTTTATTGTGTATATTTTTTGACAAGCCTATTGATGACACAAAGTTGACGCTTTGATTTAACATTATCGTTTTAACGTTAAAGCCAGGTGCTTGATATCATTTTCGCAGCCCAAGGAAGTTAGCTAATTATCGTTTAAGTTAAGAAGAATGTATGTTGACATAAGGTAGCAGCTCTATTTGTCCCTTTTTTCGTATGTAGTTAGATGGATTTGACGTAGAGAAAACATATTAAACTCCATACAATAAAAGGAACATCCAGCATAAACTTCTGTTGTGCATATACATTTCTAGCGTGGTTAAGATTTAATAGCAACCGCATAAATTAACTTCACAAATTTTGATTAGTTTCTTGTAAATAGAAAATGTATCCTCTTTTTAACAATTTTTTACAAATCAAAGATTTTTCAAGAAGCGCAGTTAACTTTTGTTTATTTTAAAGTTAAATTTAAACCTAAACAACGGTCGTCCTTTACGTCAATCCTTTAAACCTCCCCCTACATTGTCCCCTATTAATTGTAACCAACTTTTTGTTTTAAATTAACATCTGTACTATTTCACTTTTCTACCACACGAAAATGTCAACAACTGATTTCTATACTTTAAAGAGTTTGTATTTATATTCTTATAGATTCCTTGTTTTTTATTACCAAACAACAATTTAGCCCAGCTCTCTAGTTGCCACCAGATAGCAAAAAAAAAACACACAGAATCTTTCCAATAGTCATTGGCCGATTGTCGTCATCATTATCAAGCACACATCAATGTCACAATACTCGTACACCGACTTTAATGACAATCAGCGCCTGAATACATTTTAAACGTTTCGCGTTGATGTTTTCTTGAGATTTTTTTCATATCTTTTTTTTTACAAGATGTTGGTTTAATATCCGTTTAAGCTTTTCGGTGTGTGTGAGTAAAAAGTACGGAAATTCAAGTTATTTTTTTGCTCTCGTAAAAGAATTCTATTGAGTTTTTTGTTTGTTCTGAAAGTTAAGCTACACAGGAAAAAAAACGATGGAAAATAAAGAATGTGTTAATGGTCCTACGAACCAACAGTTTATAGGTGCGTAAAGGTAAATGTGGAAGTAGTTAAGAGAGCTTATGCCCCAGTTAGCTGACAGAAACAGTAACATTGCAAATCAGCCGCTTCATTCGATTGTATGTAAATAATTTGCAGCTAAATGTTACTTAACAGTAACGTTTAAATCTATAGAAAAATGGAGTTTTCTTACTTCTTTACTTTACACTTGCATTACTGTTAATGTCAGCTAACTGGGGCCTTAGACTTATTACAATTTTAACTATTAGAAAACGTTTGTTCTGATCAAAAAACGAAAATCTAGATAGCTTTCCCTCATCAATAAATTTCAATGTATTTTTTTAAATATGAAAAATTTGGAATTTAGCACGTCATACGGAAATCATATTAATGGTAAATTTTGTATTCCCGAAAATAACTTTGAAAATCTTGTAAGTTTGAAGTACCGCATTATTTTTTTCTTTTTCTTGTAGAATCGATAAACATTTGTTGATGCGGCTTAAAGTTCTGATTAAAATTACAATTCTTAAAAGATTTTATGGTCCTTCAAATCAAATAACTTAAAAATACATTTATTAGTGATTATATAATCCTTTTAACATTTTTTTGCCAAATGCTAAACTTAAAATTCTTTTTTTTCTCTTTTACGAATTGCTTAAACGTACTACTGATGATGGTCCTTCGAACCAAAAAATTTCATTTTAAACATTAATATTTTTTGTCAAAATCTAATGAATTTTTAACCAATCCTTTGAAAGGTTTTCAGTATGTACCGCAAATTTAAGGTTTTTGCATTAGAAGAGTTTCAAAAAGTATGTGGAGAAAAATATTTAAGGACCCTTTTTTCTCTATAACCCCGTTCGAGAGCATATGGCTTCCACAAAGCATTTCCATCTTACACGATTTGTTGCAGTTGTTTTCGCATCTTCCCATGTACGATTTCACTGTCCTTGTTCTTGGAGTATCGATCCATTCAGTATTGTTATTTTGCGTTCTATCAGCTTCGTTAATTGGTTGTTGTTCCAGCAGAGGAGATGATGGGTCTGATTAAGCAATTCCTAGGATAATAGGGTTGCCATCTGTCGTTGCGTATAAATTACGCACTAAACAAAGTTTTTTAAATCGATAGTTCTTCAAATCAAAGCAAATAAATCATTTAATTTAAACATTTAATCTGTAGTAATTTGTTAATGATTTCCTTCAAAATATAAAAAAGTTCTGATGAATGCCTTTATACATTTGAATATAATCCCTAGGAGAAAGGGAACTTACACCAAACTTTTCACGTGCCAGTTCTAAAGTGGTAGGGACCGGTTCTAGTTCTAACACTTTACACGAATGGTCCTTGTTGCTAGGGGGGGGGGGGGGTCAATTCACTCCTTTTTGACACTTTTTAACAAGTCATTGAAATAACCTAAATGGACACATTTAAATTTGGGTTTTAATAATGTCTGTCGCAGATGCTGTCCCGAGTGAACCAAGTTAATATGAAAGATCTCCTTCATATAAAGTAATAGAGCCAGATAGAATCAGCAAATTCTCGCACAAAATTCAGTCACATGTCTTGTTTTATGTCAATTACCTTTCCTCTGGAGTAACTTCACTTAAAAAACATTATCACCAATTAAGTAATATATATGTTTTATTTTCCCCTATAACAATTCGTTCCTTTTTATTATAATACTGTGTTCACATGTCGCGGAATAAGTGCTTTAAGAACCATTGACACAAATTTTCCGCAGGGATGTTTAAATGGCTTCGAAGGACCATTTCGATTCAAACTATCAAAATCAAAAATTAATGGAAATCATTTTAGCCACAGTTCATTTACAAAAGTTATATTTTAATCGATTATTAATTTGGATAACAGTTATCCCAGAAACTTTTACACCATTTCTTTATCAACATTTTTCTCTCTGTATAGAAAAATCTGTAACCAGAGACATTATAGAGAACAAAAACAAAGAAGCAAATAAAAGCAGACTGGGTTTGTAATTTCTGTAAAAGGATTGAAGTTTGGTAAATGGTATGTAACATTAGCAATTGTTGTCCATCTGTTTTACTCAACTGACTAAAACCTTGATAAGCACACATCCACACACACGTCACATCACATTGTTTTATTTTCATTTCATCATCTTCTCCCAGCTAAATCTTCGACATCATCATCAGTTCGATGCGATTTTATGCAACAGAAAAATAAAACAAAAACAAAAAAAAAGAGAGCTTACATGTTTGCATCATGAGGCATTCAATATAAAATCGTCTTCATTTGCGAGGATTGATCAATGTCTGTTTAATATTGTCTTATACGAGTAGTCGTTGGTTTCCACCTTATTTTTGACTTTTTTTTCGATTTTCTTAAAGATTTTTGTTTGTTGTCTTGTTGTTTTTATCCATTTTTTTACATCTTTTGTTTTGATTTTTTATTTGTATTTTTGTAACGGCCTTTAAGTATTTTGTTGAAATCCAGAAATGTCTTGGAAAAAAATTAAAAAAATTCGTTTATATTCCCAGATTCCCACCTGTGATGTGGTGATCTTCAAATCTTTCGTTTTACACACACATGCTTTTCATGTATAGCAACAATTTGTTATTGTGTGCATGTTTGTCAGTTTGTGTAAGTGCGCGTTTTTCTTGATTTTGTTTTATTTTGGTTTTCCTCTTCTTTTCTATACAGTTTGTTGATGGGTTTTTTTTTAAACTTTAATTTTCTTGCAGATCAATCTTTATAGTTTAAGTTTTGATTTTCTTACAATTTTTTTTAGTTTTGAGACTTGACCAGGCTTAATTTCTTAAACAAAAATCCTCTTTTAGTTTCTTTCATATTCGAGGGAAGGCTGGGAAGTTTTAAGCTTATTAGATGGTATTTTAGTTTTATTATAACACAGAAATCAGTCATCAATTAAAGCATTAATCAAAAATAAAATCAGTTTTTATTAAAAATGTAATCAAATGAATTAAACGTTTAATTCAAGCGAATTAAACGTTTAATCGTGCGAATTTGTTTACTGGTGCAAATTAATAGTATCAATTAAACATATACATAATTCAATTGGTTACATTTTTAATTAAAACTGATTTAATTTTTGATTAATGCTTTAACTGATGAAAAATGCTATCTGTGAATATAAAAAAACCATACATAAATAATTGCACAAAAGTAAATATTTTTCTATAAATAACTTAAATTTTTTTTACCAAAAATCGCTTATTTAACAAAAAAAAAAAAAAAAGATTAGTTGATAGAAGCAATCTACTTACCTTCTCCATGGTGCTGTAAGAGACTCATGGCACAAGGAAAACATTTGATATTTGGGCGAATGATTCGAGATGGCATAAGTGGCGCCAAGAATTTAATGTCGGATTAAAAATAGGCAAATGAAATGAAGCCACTGTCAAGCCATGAACAACGATATGCAATATGATGAAATCGGACTTTAAATATAAGCGCTGTTTGGGGGCGTGGCAAAAAAGTTGGGTTCCTGTTTAAGAAACTTCATTGACGTATCTTTGATTCTAGGGGCTGACTGGCACAACTCTTCTTCGACCCACCCTAATGGACAGTAAGCGAATTAAACGTTTAATCGTGCGAATTTGTTTACTGGTGCAAATTAATAGTATCAATTAAACATATACATAATTCAATTGGTTACATTTTTAATTAAAACTGATTTAATTTTTGATTAATGCTTTAACTGATGAAAAATGCTATCTGTGAATATAAAAAAACCATACATAAATAATTGCACAAAAGTAAATATTTTTCTATAAATAACTTAAATTTTTTTTACCAAAAATCGCTTATTTAACAAAAAAAAAAAAAAAAGATTAGTTGATAGAAGCAATCTACTTACCTTCTCCATGGTGCTGTAAGAGACTCATGGCACAAGGAAAACATTTGATATTTGGGCGAATGATTCGAGATGGCATAAGTGGCGCCAAGAATTTAATGTCGGATTAAAAATAGGCAAATGAAATGAAGCCACTGTCAAGCCATGAACAACGATATGCAATATGATGAAATCGGACTTTAAATATAAGCGCTGTTTGGGGGCGTGGCAAAAAAGTTGGGTTCCTGTTTAAGAAACTTCATTGACGTATCTTTGATTCTAGGGGCTGACTGGCACAACTCTTCTTCGACCCACCCTAATGGACAGTAAGCGAATTAAACGTTTAATCGTGCGAATTTGTTTACTGGTGCAAATTAATAGTATCAATTAAACATATACATAATTCAATTGGTTACATTTTTAATTAAAACTGATTTAATTTTTGATTAATGCTTTAACTGATGAAAAATGCTATCTGTGAATATAAAAAAACCATACATAAATAATTGCACAAAAGTAAATATTTTTCTATAAATAACTTAAATTTTTTTTACCAAAAATCGCTTATTTAACAAAAAAAAAAAAAAAAGATTAGTTGATAGAAGCAATCTACTTACCTTCTCCATGGTGCTGTAAGAGACTCATGGCACAAGGAAAACATTTGATATTTGGGCGTATGATTCGAGATGGCATAAGTGGCGCCAAGAATTTAATGTCGGATTAAAAATAGGCAAATGAAATGAAGCCACTGTCAAGCCATGAACAACGATATGCAATATGATGAAATCGGACTCTAAATATAAGCGCTGTTTGGGGGCGTGGCAAAAAAGTTGGGTTCCTGTTTAAGAAACTTCATTGACGTATCTTTGATTCTAGGGGCTGACTGGCACAACTCTTCTTCGACCCACCCTAATGGACAGTAAGCCAGGCTGCTAGCCAGTCGGACGGACATCGTTAGATCGACCTAGAAAGAGATTCTGGGTCGATCGGTAGACATTCATGTTGGTCTAGGTCCAATATTTTGAGGAGGTGTTTTAGACATCAGCACAAATGCATAATACCCTCTTCACTATTATGGGTGGGTCTAAATATATTTAAAAACCAATTTAGAGACCTGTTGACAGTTACCAAATCAGCAGTTAATAGTCTTTCGAATCAAACCAATACTTCTACGACTCATAACTTTCCAAAATTAAACTACATGAAGCATTGGAGATTCGTTAAAAATGAACAGAAGGCTCAAAAAATAATTTCGTTAAAGAAATTGTTCAGCCTACCCTCGTACTTCTTTGATCTCTTTTGATTGAGTATGAGTATTAAGTCAAAAACAAAAAAAAAAACTCTAAACCGGTTGTTGCATATTTTATCATATTTTTAATTTTTTTTTCAGTTTTATTTTTGTAAGGAAAATCTTCTTTTCAAATTAAGATTTTTTCTGAAAGTAAAGAGCACTCTTGGATTTTCTGGTATTCCGCTAATACTTTTTATTTCGTTAACATAGTTAAAATTCTACATTATTCCTTCATCCTTTAACTTAAGAATTAAATGGCCTCTGGCCACGTTAGTTGCAATGAAAAAAAAGAAAATTTAAAAAAGACTTAGTTAAAGTATTTTTTAATTCCACTTGTTGCTAAAATTATATTTTTAGACTTTTTTTTTATTATTAATGAATGTCATGTAACTAGTCACAACTGTTGAAGACATACAAACTATGAATTATTATTACTAGAACAACTAAACTGCAAATACTTTCAACATATTTTCACTAGTAAAATAACCCAGTAAACATTAAGCAAAATTTTAGTTTTTAAATACTTTTAAGGGTCCTTTAAGTTTTGAGAGCAGATTTAACAGTTATGGAAATGAATTTTCGTTTTTGTTTAATTTTGTTTGCTGGGTTAGACTTATTCACATCTGTAAGTTTCCTAGTAATAAAGTAAATTAAAATACCCTGTGCTTGTTTGTAAAATGTTCTTTTAGTTAGTTTTGAAATCTTAACAAAGTCTTTAGAACATCATTTATCATGCATTAAAAGCCTTTGCACAAGACTTCAAACGTTCCTGTTTGAAATCGTGTGGCGTCATGTTGAAATCAAACCAAGAACTTTTTATTCTCCCCTTTTTGACTGGACTTAAATCAAATCAAAATTGATATAAGAATAAAAAGGAAAAAAAATAGAATAAAATAATATGCCTAGTCTTGTATTTATAATTCATTTAAGCGCCTTTATTTATTTTTCTTTAAAAATTTTATTGAAGAAAACAAGTTTCAGGTTAATTTTTTTTTGTGCGTAAGTTTTAGCGCAAATAAATGTGTTGTGACTTTTAATTTAGATTGCAAAGAATTTAATACTAAGCAAGCAATTAAACTTAGAACCCAGGATTCTAAGTACACATTTCTTGTTTTATTTAACTAGAAGTGTGTGATTAAGCATTTGTAGTTATAGTCGGGGTCTTATGTACGTATAGCAAGTTACATTTTACAGCTGTCACTTTGACAGCTGACATTTTTAGGAGAGAAGCAGAGATTTAACGAGAAAGAATTAAAGAGATAAAGCTTGAAATTAAAGTTTAAGCAAAGCATATGGAAATTGTTAGATTAGTTTTTGTGAAAAGGAATTAATGAATTACGTTATATCTTAGTAACTTTTGTAGATAATTTTATTTCATAAACTATTTTCAAATAAATTAAGTAAATAATCAGGCTCGAGGTCTGTGTTATGATCTATTATTTTACTTATTTATTCAACATTTTTATTTTTTCGAATTTATTCTAAGAGCTAAATTTCAGTTATTTATTTTATAAAGCTTTTTTGTAAAAGTCCTATTCCTCTTAGAATAAATTCGAAAAAATAAAAATGTTGAATATAATAAATTAACCTATGAAAGGAAATAATTCCCAGTTTCTATTTTACTTATTTATTTTTCAATATTTCGCCTACCATCGCTGAGCATCATCTGGAAAATCTACATATATACCAACCAGCAGCTGTATTCCGTTACTCGCTAAAGATTTAGCTTCGCTAAAAATCTATAAAGCTGATTTAGCTATTTTTGGCTAAGAATCCAATTCTGTAACGTGCATTGCAAAATTTGGCAATAACAATTTAATTTACCGCATGGGCAACTGCAAACGGTCTCTGCATTAATCCATGCAAATCAAAGTGTCTAGTTATAAAAAGTAAATCGCCAAGAACTAATTTTGTACCAGAAGTCACATTAAACGGTCAAAGAATTGAAGTTGTTAAGACAGCAACAAATCTTGGCATATTATTTAACAGTACTCCTACATGGAATGGCCAAATTAATACAGCTTCTGGAAAAACATACGCTCTTTTGCGAACGCTATGGAGAACACAAAAATTTATTCTTATAAGAATTCGTTTAGTTCTTGCAAAAACAGTTTTAATTCCTACCTTTTTATACGGATGTGAAATTTTTGGAAGTAGTGATTCAAGCAGCTTGAGGAAATCGGAACTTAGTTATAATGCAGTGATTAGATATGTGTATGGTTTAAGGAGATTTGATCATATCACACCATATGCAAGTGACTTATATGGAGTAACTTTTATCAACTTATTAAAAATAAGAACATTAACTCTGTTGCATAAAATTATCAATAAACGTATACCTATGTATGTATCTCTATAGGAGACTCTCGTTTACCCGTTCACAAAGATCCAATGATTTGATGCATGTCAGTAATCGTGGCAATTTTATACCCACTCAATTTGTCTTTGGAACTTATTACTACCAAGTATTCAATTTACTAGTAATCCAATGCATTTTAAAAGGGCTATATATAATTTGTTTTAGTATCAAATATTCATATACAAATAAATATCATTGTTTTCAATAATTAGTATTGTGGTTATTTTGTTGAACTATTTATGGTCTTTAATCCAAACTTTCAATATTTTTAATCAGGCTTAAGTTCATCAAATTTAATTTTCATTAAATTATTTTTATGAAGAAAGGAATTTTACAACATGAAAATTAATTAAAATTGTTATTGATAATCATTCATTCTTGACTGACCTGAGATTCGAACCCAGGCGGCTGGTTACCATGACATGTTTCGATCGCAACCACTCGATCTCCTCAGATGGATTTGCCGTCTTTTCTTTAATTTTTTTTACTATTCTTTATTATTATGTATTTATCAAATATGTATGTAATTTTAAATTTTGTTTAAATTTTGTTTAAATTTTGTTAAATATTGTTTTGCAAATTTCCGTTTACCTTTTCTGATCCTGTGGCCGTATTCTGTAATTCGCTAAAGCTAAATCTCTATCGCTAAAAATCTATAAGTTTGATTTACCGATTTTTGGCTACGAATGCAATACTGTAACGTGCATTACTAAATTTGGCAATGCCATTAAAATTGAATTCGCCGCAATTTTATCTTTTAATGTCATCGCTAAAATTTTTAAATTTTGTATTCTCTAAGGCATTTTAGCGATCGAGATTTAGATTTAGCTAAGCGAATTACAGAATACGGCTGCAGACTTAATGTCTTGTTGTACAGGATAACAATATGATAAATAAATAAATAACCGATAAATACTGTAATTTATTTATTAATTTTTAACCTTTTGGTCTATGGTATATATGTATGTGCTAGAAAAATTTTCCCGGTTATAGGGAGGTTAAGAAAACCGCTCATTGAGTTTTAGTTTGGTTAATGATAAAGTTAACCAACTAGAAATAAATAAATACTTATGTGCTATTTTAATAACATATTTTTCTTTCTTTTCAGATATCTGCCATTGGTAATTTTGAATTAGAAATATTAGAAATTTCAAATACAAATAGTCACTTATTAAGTGGTTACTGTTGTGGTGTTCCTTTAGAGATAAGAAGTACAAAGACAACGGGTAAGTACCTTAATTTTTTCTTAATATGTTTAATAACACTTTAAATTTATTTCGTAAAGACATGCCCTGAACAAAATAAAATCAAGATGTCTTTTAAATGTCGTATTGCAAGTAATAGTAAATAAAGCTGTGTAAGACCCCGCCCCTTATCGGAGATACCAACCTATTTTTCACAAAACTTATTTTTATGTTTGATCTTTAGTACTTCCCAAACAAGCAAAGACATTTGATTTCAAATGGAAAATAATTAGAAAAAAAGCCCTAATTTTGTAAAAGACAACGCACGCCAAAGAATTGTATTCAAAGCAAAAACATAAATATTTTGTAATTTTGTTGTTGCTTTGTACAGAAATTTATTTACCGTTTCAAATTCTCAACGTCACAAGCAATGAGGCGTATGAAATCTTAAAACGCAATATGAATTTCTGTTAGAGGCAATAACAAAAATACAAAATATTTATGATTTTTTTTTTGCTTTAAATTTTATTCTTTATCGTTGCGTTGTGTTTTACAAAATTAGGGCCTAAACCCTGAACCTGTTCGGAATTACATAACTGCGCTTGCATCAGATGCGTAGCTGTGATAAGTTTGCGATTCTAATGCGCAGTTTGGTTATATGCATCAGCCATTTTTTAAATGCGAGTTTTAAGCTGGAGGTTCACATCATGTATTCTACGCTTTCTCACTGGCTACGCATCTGTCAAAAAAGTAAAATCTGTGTTGTTTTACGTTGCAAGTTTCATGCATGCATAAAAGCGTAGGATGCCTTGAAGTGTTGAGTGCGAAAAGTTGTGTTCGAACAAATCAGTTGATTTTGACCAATAAAATATTATTTTTAGTTGTGGCGATGCCGCATAAAAAGCGTTGCATGTAACTTGAAACATAAAACGCAAGTAAGGTATACAAATTATGCAATCCAGCTTTAGATTTAGATATGATTTTATAACATGCCGTCTTGATTAGCAATCGCCTTGTTAAAACAACAAACAATTTCTTGTGCACATATGAACCTGGATAGTAAAAACTGCTGTTGTCAATGTTCTGTTCTTGTTAAAACGGCGTTGTAAACACAATTATCTGCACAACGATGTCTTAAATTTCTGCAGCATTGCCATATAAATAAACGCCATCTTGATCGTTATTTTTTCTTTTTATATGGGGTTTTGTGCCATTGGTTTTCTCCACATCTAAGAACTTTAAGAATTGTGCATCGCGAGTTCTGCCAACGTTTTGTTGTTGAGCAAACAAAGCAATCGATAGTCTGGACGTATTCTACACCGTGTCTCCACGTAGCAATATTTATTGCGGCAAATGTCAAATTTGATTGCTCTAATTAATGTGCGACGTGTAGACCGCATATTGCCGTGAGTGGTAATCCATTGCACTATGATTGCTCTTTTGATTGCTTGAGTAATAATTGCTTAGTAATCTGCTGTAAAATAAGTTGTCATTTATCGGCCATTTTATTTCTCTGTACGTTTGTTTATGGCAAAGCAATTTCACGTGATCTCCAGCAATATAATCAGCAAAAAAATGGAAAAAATGCTACGTGGAGACGCAGCGTTCTGTATTTTCGAACATTTGACATTTGCAGTGATGCCAGATGATGTTTTTATTAGCAGTGATGCATATTATTAGCAAAGTGAAAGTAGTTGTTATGGAAGCTTTTTGCAAATTTCTTTGTATGTTTCCTAAAATGTCCTTAAGAAGGAAAGTAAATAAAAAAGTAAATAAAAAAATAATAGTTGGGTCAAATTGACCCACAAAGATTATAGATCGGGAAAGTAAGGGAGGAATGCAGAAGGGTTTGGTTTTTGCTGGGAAGTGTAGGGAAATAATTTTGTAACTTGCATGAAGAACATTTTCTACAAAATTTTTGTAATTTTTTAGACTTGAAGAAAACTTGACTTGAATAAAACAATAATTTTGAACTCTTTTATAATTTTCTCCTTTCTTTTTTAGGCTGTCCGCCTTGTTCTACAGCATTTCGTCTGTGCCTCAAAGAATATTCCGCCGCCGAACAGGGTACACCCAGTATATCGACTGGCTGTTCGTTTGGCAATACAACCACAACAATACTGGGTGGTTCCAGTTATGTTCTAAGTGATCCCGGTAGAGGGGCCATGGTACTGCCATTTACATTTCGTTGGACGGTAAGTGCTTACAAAAGCTTTTTATTTAAATATTGAAATAATTTTTACACTAAAATTTTTTAAAAATTCGATTAAAACGATTTCTTAATCTCATTTTTTAAAATAAATTTAAAAATAGATATGAAAAGTATAGACTTGTAAAAGAGGATAACTTTTCTAAAGAAACTTGGGAAATTGTTTAGAAAAATGTGTTGATTTAAATTTTTGTATACTACTGTAAACTGGGGCGTATATTTCTTATTCGCTTAACAGTTTTATTTGTATAATATCTTAAGTTTTTCTAAAATTTTTGGATGAAGTTTCGTGACGATCCAATCTAAGCAACCAGTGAAATGAGCATAGGAATAAATAAAATTTCAGTTTATCAATAGTATGAAATGGGAATTTAGCACATTTAAGCGAGACCTTGTTAGTTAATTTTTGAAACCCAGGAAAAACTTTGATTACTAGGAAGCTTTCTTTTTATAAATACGGGGGCAGTTCCAACGTTAGCTGACGGGACATAAAGATGATGTCAGTAGTTTAAAAAAAGTACTTTGGTGAAACATTGATATGAATTACCGTAATGCAATTCAATACTTTAATAAAAATTCATTGCAAGAATGTTAAAAATCGTTAATTTACGAATGTTGTTTTCTGAGTGTAAGGAGTTTGACAGTTTCAGATATAAAGAGAATATCAAAGCTTTTACATGTAGCTGTAAAAAGTTTATCCAGCTAAAAGGAGATGATATTGAGAAAAAGGAAAAAATTTCGCAAACTTGTTGTGTTGGCTTTGTCAGTTAGGCTAATTTTAAGACCATCCTCGTATATACTATTTTGGAAATCCCTTTGAAAATCATATAATTTTAAAGTGACGTTATTTAGTTACTTTTGTAAAACATTTATTTTGTATGTTTCTTATCTAAAATTTAAGGAAAAGGAATTGTATAGTTTTTGTGTTGAATGATGGCTTGTGCCATATTATGTATTTTTTTTTATAACTATGAGAAAACATTAAACAAAGTTTGTTGAGCACATGCCAAAACCGCAAAATACTGATAAGGAATTTTTTTGTTTAGTTTATGAAAAAACAGCACCAGAAATGATTTTCTACAAACTGCGTATTTTTTGTGCAAATAAAAATAAAGCAAATAATATTAGAACTATTAGGTAAGTTTTAAAACTTATATAATAACTTTAAATTATATATTTAGTACATAAATTTAGAACGTTATTTTCAAATTATTAGGTCATTTTTTGCTTTATTAATAAAATATAATCATTTTAAATAAACAAGACCACTGACCCAGATGTTTAAAATTTAAAATATTTAAGGAATTTTTTAAAGAATTTTATTTTTTAAAATTTTAACAAGATTTAAAAAACTTTGTTTTTTTTAAATCATTAATCATTTGTAAAATATTGTTTGCCATGCTTGTAGTAGAATAATCTTTTGGATGTTTAACAGTGTTTACTGACAATGCAAGGTCATCAATTTCTTTTAACAAATACGTGTTGATTGCTTTTATCTTTCTTTTCTCTACATATTTTGATAGTTGGAGAAATAGTAACGTTAAAACCTCCAGCCAACAAACCAGAAAAAAGTCGTAAATTCTTTTAACAATAAATGTACAAATCGTTGTTTATATTGTAAAACATTAAACAATTTATTATTATAAAAACTACGCTCACTAGACATTTGTTCAGGCAATGGCATTAAACCACAACAACAACTACAACAACAACAGCAACCAAACAAACCAAGCCATTCATCCAACATTGTTCAATCAAACTCAGCCACAATCAGTTTAAGATTACGGTTAACTCAATTTTTGTATTAAAGATTTTTTTTTGTTTCTTCTTTTCTTTAGAGTTTTCTAATTAAATTGATCATTAATTCTTTTGTGTTGTTTTTTCATTAAAAAAAAAATAAATAAAAACTTAAAAATATGAAAACATTTATAAATGAATAAATTTATTTAGAGATTTTTATTTTAATTTTTTTTTTTTATTTGGAAAAAATACAATTCAATTTTTAACATAAATTTTGTTACCAAATAGAAGCAGCATGTTGTCAATTAATTAAACAAAAAATAACATTTTTAAAAGAATATTATTTTTAAAATCTAACGGTGCATTCGAAAATTTTCATCGGTAAAAAATTAAAAATGAAAACTATTTTTAAATAATTTTAGTCAATATTGAAAGATTGCGAAAAGAAAGAAAAAAAAAGACTTCCAACGAAGCGAAGAAGAAGTAATTGTCATAAAGAGCTAAAAAATAGAATATTCCCGGGCGAATTCATGTACACGGCGGCAATAATACAAAAACTACACATAAAACAAAAGGAGATTTTTGGATTGCATTTACAGCATTTAATTAAAAAAAATTGTGTTACTAATTAAACAAATTATGTAATTAAATTTGCACAAGTAAAAAAAATAATAGGATCAATTAAATATTTTTGATATTAACAACCTTTTCTGCACAGTAATGTTGTTGCTATAAGTAAACGTTTAATTCACTTGATTAAACGTTTAATTCACTTGATAACATTTTTAATTAAAACTGATTTTATTTTTGATTAATGATTTAACAAAAAAAATATTGGCGAGAATTCTTTCTGTGTTGTTAGTGTTAACGGCTCGAAATGTCAGCCATTTTTAGAGAGCACATTGTAAAACCCAAACAAATTTGTTTGAACTTTCAAAGGCAGCAAGCAGGCTTGTTGTGAATTCGCCTTGGAATGTTCGAACTGGTTAAACAATTTTTTATAAAAAATTAGTATTGAGGTTATTTTGTTGAACTTTCCATGGGTTTTAATCCAAATTTTGATATTCTAATTGGGCTAAAGTTCATCAAATTTAATTTTCATTAAATTATTTTTATGAAGACAGGAATTTTACAACATGAAATTAATTAACATTTATTTTATAATTTTTTTTTCATTTTTGACTGCCGCTGGACATTGAAATTTTTCGAAAATCCGTTTACATGCATTACACGAGTTTTTGATCCTTAAAAAGCCCCAGTAAAATTTGATGCAGAAAATATTCGTAGAACATTTTAACCCCCTAAAGTGCCGTTTTAGTATAATTTTGTGCGGAAGTTAAAAAAAACAACAATAACGACCCCATAACATGAGTGTTAGAAGGTTAATATATTCTGAGAAAATAATCGCCATACAGTTCTACTGAAGACATCTGAAATAGTATTTTAGCTCAGAAGTACATTTACCTATACCAAACGCCTTTTCAAAAAATTCACGATATTTCGGGAACCCGAGCTAAGTTTTCATTTCGCGCTGCAAGTATTGAGGCTGGTGTTTTTTTGCTGCACAGTGTTATTGATAAAAAGTTCCCTGTTACATTTCTCCCGTTTCCCCTTTTTTTCTATTAAAATTCCATTGCAGTAATGGAATACAACATTCCCAAGGAATTTTTAAATCATAATTGGGTTGTTTATTAAAAAAAAAAATCAAAATTTCCAGTTTCATTATTTTTTTTATTAAAAAATTTCATATTATTTTAAAAAATGTCTTTGACCTCTCTGAATAACACAAACACACCCCTCAAACAAAAAAGACAATTAAAAATTTTAAATTTTTTTTTTAATTTTTTTAAATTTAACCTTGTTTCTGTTATAAATCTGCATAAGTTCCTAGGTTAATCTTTTTAAATGGTTTTCTTTAAGCTGTTCAGTAAATGGCTGTATGTCCGTCCGCCCGTCCGTCTGTTCATCTGTCAGTCAGTCTCTCTCTGTGTGTAGACTTATTTCTTTTTCCTGTTCAAAATAAAAACCCTGACTTTTTGTTGTAGGCATTTATTGTTTTTAAGCCGCCTCTATAAAACATTTATATATTACTACTTATTACTACCGCCATCAAAGTAAACAAAAACAAAAACAAAAAAAAAAAATACTTGCCACACTTGGTTGCTTGTTGTATAAAACTTAAACTCTTTGCAAGCTGCTCTTTTTTTTTGTTTTTTGAAACATGTTAAGAAAATGTTAAAATGAATAAGAAAAAATTTTTTTCCATATTATGATTAAAAGTTATTTTTGTATTTCTTTTCCCAAAATTAATGATTTAAAGCTACGGGTAGTAAACCAGATGATTCTGGCTATTTTTTATTTTATTTAAGAAAAAAATCCTAATAAATTTATGCTTGATGTATTATTTTTTTTTTAAAGGCTTAAAAACATTTTCCATCCGAAAATAATCTTTTAAATAGTTTTTAAGTTTCCGTAAAAACTACATGAAGAAATGGATTAAAAAAAAGCAACAATCAAAATAATAGTAAAACAAAACTTTAACGTTTTTAGTTAAACGTGTTGTACAGTGGGAGAAAAAAATTAAAAAAAAAAGAATTCAAATAACTAAATTTTCATTATAATTTTTATGGCTTGGAATAACTTTCGTGACTTTTAGTTTTATAGGCAAAATATCGGAAAAGGCTTATTTACTCTGCCTGCGTTTATTTGTTTATAAGAGCATATTTTGTTTTTTTTTTTTAGAAATCAATTTCTTAACAATTTTTTGAGATCTTGCCAGCAATCTTTGATAGTTGAAATACTATCGCCAAGATTTGTCCAACTTTCAACATTATTTCTTCTTCTTCTATCCACTTAAAAGCTATCGGAGCACGATATTTCGCCTTTCTTTATATCTTTTTGCAGACAGTTCTTCTAGGTGGCTTTTGGTCAACTTCTTTTTCAATTGCCTTGTGGATTTCATTCTAGCGCTTGTCGGCATATTTCTTTTGTATTCCTTTTTAGGCTATGTCCAATCCACTTCCACTTTCTTTTATTCATAATCGTGGCAATTTGTTAACTTTTACATTTCTTAAACGCGTTGTAATGGCTTCTTACATTGGGCCACCATATTTTCAATATACACCGTAGGCTGCGGTTTGTGAAGCTTTAAAGCTAAGAGTTGAGCATCTGTTGTCAGCCATGTCTCGCAGCTATATCAGCAATAAAGCAATATTGACAATACACTTGATCTACAAATTTTGGCTTTTGTTTCCGTTGATTATACTGATTATACTCTCGAAAACGGCTTATTATGCGTTGCTCGCACACTTAACAATAATATTTGTATGTATAGGTGTTCCTGATATTCCTATGAGGAGCATGGAGCCTCTACAAGTGCGTTCCATTGCGATCCAAGTTGCATCCGCTGCTTCGAGTTCAATGTCAAGTTGACGTCGCCATTACATGGCCACCTTGAGGGTTCCTGTCAAGAGATAGTCTTGTTACATCATATTGTTGTCTGCGTAAAGCATGGCCAATTCATCGCCACTTACGCCTCTTAATTTCGAAAGCTGCTGGCGGTTCTTCGCATAATTTTTCCAGGGTTAACAGCCATAAAGAAGTGCGGATTTCACACATCTATTAAACAGGTCTAGTTTTATTCGCTTCGATATGTGGTGTGGTCTTCGAAGGCGGTTTAGCTGCCCGAATGATTGCCTGGCTTTATTCGACATCTTCTCTAGAGCCTCCGTTTATTGTAATTAAACTATCCAAGTAACTGATTTATTGCCGTGAATTGATAAATTTTTGTTGCACTTGGTGTTGATTTTCATTAGTTTAGTTTTGGGGATGTTAATATTGAGACCACATTTAGCTGCTTCCGCTTAAACAAATATTAATTTCGATTCCATATTATCACAAAACTCGTATGATAGGAGACATATATCATCCGTGTAGTCTAGCCTTTTCAGAAACCAAGTACTATCCTTGGGTTCTGTTGTAGCTGTTTTCATTATGTTGTTGATTACGATAATTAATAGCAGAGGGGATAGTGGGAAACCCTGTCGTACTCATAACTCTACATTTATAGGTTGGCTAATGCTGTTTTCATGTTGTATCCGAAAGCTTCCGTTACTATAGAGGGTCTTTATTAAATTTATTATCCTGGGCGGTATACCCTCGCACGTCAGCGCACTCAAAGGCTTTTTCAAAGGCTATGAATACTTAGTAGATACAGCGGAGACCTCCATTCCACAGACTGTTCAATAATGATCCGAAGGCTGTTTATGAGGTCAAAGCATGATTTTTTTTAAGCGAAAGCCCGACTCTTCGCAGCGAATATCAAATTTTATGGCAGCAGAGACAGTTTGTTTACGATAATAGATAATTAGATAATAGGCTGGTCAGTTTCGGCGGCATACCTGTCGCTTCGAGGGCTTTCCATAATTGGCTGCAAAATAAACTATCAAACGCCGTTGTGTAGTCTACAAAAGAAGGGTATTGTAGGCTACTTTGCCTTTCTATTATCTGTTCAGCAATAATTCTTAATGCGATAATATGGTCCACACATAGTAATTCCTATGTGTATTTCCAAATATTTAAATATAAACCTGGAAATAATTTAAATTTAGAACATTTTACTTATATTCAATTTTTAGAAAAACTATAACAACAGTTGTGTTCACTTTCAGCCGTGCTCGATCGATTTCGCGTAATAGTATGCACTTCCTACTTTAGCTACCACTTACCCGGCGTTTCCACATGCAAGTAATTACTTGCAAGTAGTGTATACGTATTATCAACGAAAAATCGAGAAAATAGCCGATTGGCTGAAAGTACACAAATTGTGTGAATGTTAGTGAAAAAAGTGTGAGTGTTTTGAGTTTTTCAAACTTGTACTTGCATGTGGAAACGCTAGGTTATCTTAACTGAAACTTAATTGAAAATCTGCATGGATTAGAACTAGAGTATCCACCGTATTACTCGAATAATTCGAATAATTTAAAAACCTTACTCGATTAATCGAGCAAATTTAAAATTCAAAAATCGATTAATTTCTTACTCGAATAGAACCAAAAGTTAAATAGTTGGATACTCTAATTTAAACTTCATTTACTTTCGATTTCAGAACATGGCCGTTTCTAATATACAAATCACATTAGTCATCTAAAAAATGATCTCGTAGCTGTTTTGAAAAGAATTTTCTGTGTTCAATAAAGTATAAAAAACTTCCGTTCATTCGAAACAAATCATGAGAAAATCGTAGTTCACAGTACAAATTATTCGTATAATTATTGCAGAAAAAGTAACCAAAATGAAAAATATATTCACATCTCTACATTGAAAAAATAAATTACCAATTTGGGTTAGAAATGCGTATTCACCTACAGGTGGTGTCGGACCTACAACAATCCAACAAGAACAGGGTTTTGTGCATTGCATTGTTTACGGCTAGAAATATGTATCAACCATTCTAAGCAAAATACTTACAAATCAAAACAACTAGTTTCGAACTGTCAATATCGGATGGCGTTTCGACACAACCTGTAGTTGTATTTGCCTTGACCACAATATTATTCTTACGACCAATTTCACCAAGTTCAGTTAAAGCTGATGATAGTTAATTAACTAATAATAATAACTGAACTTCGTGAAATTGGCCGTTAATAAATTAAAATTTTCCCAGAAAACTATTTTTTTTATAGAAAATTTAAATGGTATAAAATGGTTTTGCTTTTGTTTTAAGTCTCAATTTTCTGATAGAAAGCCAGTTTCTTTAACCTTAAATGGAGCTTTTGCTGAGGGCTTATTTTTACGATTAATATTATTAAATTACAATTTATGCCCAAAGCAATCTATATTAATATTTTAAAATATTCTATTATTTAAATCAATATTAATTTAATTAATTTTCTTTATGTGTTCTGGGTACTTAATTCATATTTTATCTGAATTCGTTCTTTTAACTTGTCATTTTTAAATTGTAAATGCCTCGCCCATTAGAATAACCTTCATTATATTTGTTTTCTATTACATTTTGCACCCCACTGTGTTGTTGTTTGTTGGAGGATTTTTTTTTGTTTGTTTCCTTCCTTCGTGTACAATCAGTTTTAGGTTTGTGTCTTAAGTCTTACGTTTTGTCTGCACTGTTTTTTTCACTTTTTATTCGAAAATTGCACTTGCTTTTTTAATTGTGCTTGTTACTGTTGTTGCTTTGGTTTGTGTGGAAAATTGCACTTGTTTTCTTATGGTTTATAAATTGCTGTACTAGCTGTGAATCTTTTGTTTTTTTTTTGTAATTTTTTCTCTTTTTTTCTTCTGATATTATTAACAGCAACACAATCGTGTTCAAAACACGTTCTAAAATTAAACACTAATTAAACGAAAGGCTGCCTGCCAATAAACTTTAAAATACCGAAAGATGAAAGTCTGTAAATAAAAGATAAAATCATTTTTTGCCTTCTTTATAATTTGATAAATAACATTTTGAATGGTTTATGCTTTAAAATCAAAGGAAGAAAAAAGCAGGACGTAAAACAGGAAGAGATTTAAACGCTGAGTGAGTTTTTTTTTCGTTGACTTTTTTTAAAGCAAAAGGTACAACTAGATAATTATACTTTTTATCTGAAAGTCTGTATTAACTTGAGTGTCTTAAATAGTTAAATTAAAAAAAAATGTAAATAATTTTCAAACTTAAAGATTTGAAAGTTATGCTATTAGGAATTTTGAATTTTTTTTTCTTCAATAAATTCCATTTTTCACATCTGTTCACATAACATTGACATCCCATATTGCCTTAAAAAGTAAACCAAAAAAAAAAAATCTTAATTCATTTTTTGTTCACTCCTCTGATTACAATTCTTTTAGTTGTTCAGAAAAATCATAAAAACACCAATTGTTGTAGTCAATATGTGGTAGCACCTAATTTTTTTCTGTCTTCCAAATAACTTAAGGCTAAAATATTTCAACATGACACACCAACCAACCATTCAACCACCAGTTAGCCAGCCCCACATCACAGCTACACACTGCTGTTTCTAGCTAGTAGAGTAACCGAATGATTTCTTATAAATCGTGGTAAAAAGTGTTAAATTTTAAACACCATCTATTCTTAATATAGTAAAATAGTAACTTAAACTCTTCTCCCTGGCTGTAATACTTTTTTCTTATTGTTATTATTGTTGTTAGTTTCTTAACTGGCCATATTCGGTGTAATATGAGAAAAATAAAAATACGAAATCATGTGTTTTAAAACTTGTTGAAAAATAAACAGAAATAAATGCAACATTAACCGATAGCTTAAAGCTATTAAAACTGTAGGTACCTACCGACCAGTATAGACGAGTATTCACACATGTATTGATGTGTTTCATTTGAGTTTTTTTTTAATACGAAAAACAGTGGGTTGGGAAAGGAAAAAAATTTAAATGTAGAAAAATTCTGAAGAGATTTGAATAGTTAAACTCTCGAATTTAATTCGTTTTAAAAGACTCAAATATTAAGTAGTGCATTCCTTTTTTTCTTGTGAAAAAAATATATAAAAATCGTTCTTTGTGAATAGTATATTCAAATTATAATAAAAAACGGCAACACCGGTTATTGGAACCGGTTACCAATTATTGAACCCGATTTTGTATAAAAGAAACCGAAAACCGGGGTTTTAACAAATTCGTTTTTTACAAATATTTAAAACCCCGTTTTTTCATATTGGAACCGGTTACTGTAACCGATTATTGAACCCGGTTTTTATAAAAGAAACCGGATTTTTAACAAATGCGCTTTTTACAAATATTCGAAAACCGGGTTTTTCATAACTCGACTTGTTATCAACTCTATTCCTAAATATTAAAGATAATAAATCTTTAAGTTATATCAGATTTGTATATGGTTACTTGTGCCTTTTATGTTGGTACCCATTGACTTTTTTTAAGTTTACATTCACGACAAATACTTAATTATTTTAAGTTATATTTTTAAATTAAAGAACATACGTACCAATGAAATTTGGGGTAAAATTATAGTTATTTCAGGTTTTTATATGGTTACTTGTGTCTTTTATGTGGGTACCCATTGACTTTTTTTAATGTTTACATTCACAACAAATACTTAATGATTTTAAGTTATATTTTTAAATTAAAGAACACACGGGACAATTATAGTTATTTCAGATTTTTATATGGTTACTTGTTCCTTTTATATGGGTAGGTACCCATTGACTTTTTTTAACTTTTACATTCAAAATAAATACATAATGATTTTAAGTTATATTTTTAAATTTAAGAACATACGTTATAATAAACTTAAGCGGTTACTTAACCATTTAATTAAAATTTTAGCAAAAACATAAATTTTTTGTCTTTATTTCTGAAAACAATAATCCTAAATTTTTTTAAATAAAATTTGAATAGATTTTCATTGATTTTTTACCTCTTTTTCTTCTATTAATAGATCTTTGTTTAAATTAAATTAATAAATTAAAAAAAAAATTCCCACTTCTAACACTTTTTCCTTTGCCCTTAACACTGTAATTGTATTTTTATATATTTCTGGTGTGTCTTGGTTGCGGCCAATACCAATAGTAACATTGAATTTTATTCATCTATTGTAATTCTAACTATTTATTCTTAAGAATTCAATGAAAGAAAAAAAAGATTAAATGCAACTCTCATACTTCAGCCAAGGAATTACTAGACGACAACGGCTTCAATACTGTAGTGTAATTGTAAGTGTGTGTGTGTAATTGTGAGTCTCGGCTGGCCACATTTCATAGAAACGTTTAACAAACCATTGCAATATGAAATGTTTTTCATTTAATTTTGTAAGCTGCAGCATGAGGTGCTGTGTGGCAAGAAGTAAGTAGAAGTATGAAGCAGAAATGAAGTATATTAAAACGACATTTGCCAAGAGAGTTTACTTCTTAATACCAAGACTATCAACTACTAAAAAACTACGATGGATAGAGCCAAGAGTATATCCATACGACTTTATGTCTATAGTAGAGAATTTAAATGCAGTCTTTACTGAGACACTTACACACACTGTTTTAAACGGCCGACCAAACAGCCGACCGTCAGGCAGCCAGTTAAATAGTCGTTCATTCAGTTAGTCATTTTAGCCAGGCACATTTGTTAAGATGAAAAAAAAACGTACTGGAAAAAACAACCTGTTTCGTGGGAACATTGCCTTGCTTGGAGTTCGAAAATCCATAGAAACAAAAACAACAGCAACAACACAACCCCAACATTACAAACAACAACAAAAGTTTTAAAACTTCATGAGCTCATAACATACCACAACAAATAAAAAGCAACAGCAACAACAAAAACCTACAAGTGAACAAAAATAAAGACAGTTAAACCAACCAACACACAAACTGCCAATATTAACTGGCTTAAACATTACGCTGGCTGGTATTGCTGTTTTTTTGTTGTTTGTTCTCAACTTCTCTTCATCATCATCATAATAAAACTGACCAAATCGTCTAACATACACTTGCACTCGCATACAAAGATACTCTCGCATAGTGTAAGTTGACTGAAAAAGAAGAAGAACCTTAAAAGTATGCAATGTTTTTAAAAGTAATTATATAAACCTGCTAGAAGATGCAGGGACATTTGCTAAGTACTTTGAAGTTTAATAATTCCAAATAGTGGTAATCTTTTTGGTGGAATTAAAAGAACAAGCAGAACTTAACACATTTAAAGATCTTTACTTTAAACTGAATATAATGACAGCTGGCAAAATATTTGGGGAAATTCTTATCCCCTTATTTTGTAAAATACTTCACCTCAATTAAAAAATATTTACATGACATTTTTTTCAAAATTCCAAAAAAAAAAAAAAAAACTGAAGCGAGAAAGTAACATGTTAAAAAAAATAGAAATAGATAATCAATTACAGCGAATTTCAAACCATCGAGAGAATACCTGACAGACGTCGCGGTGGCGGAAAGGGTGAAACTGCAAAAAATGCTGATGATTAGAATGTGGTTGTTTTGGAATCATGTAAATTTGGCCCGAGTACGAGCCCTGGTTCAGTCAAGAATGAAAATTTTCAATAAAAGTTAAATTCATTTCATGTTGTAAAATTCCTTCCTTCATTAAAAATGATTTAATGAAAATAACAGAAATATACAAAGGAAAAATTCTGATAGTGCATAGAAAATATTCCTGGAAAATATTGATGGAATAAGACTATTAAAAAGTATAAAAGCTTTTGAGGTTTGTAATTTGACTTAGAATACACATTCGAATAATATGAAAATTTGTAAAATAAATTTAATAATTAAATGATTAAAAAAAAAATATCAAAAATTTCAAAAATTTTACATGAAAAATTTCTTAACTCAAGGTGAAAAAACTTACTAAATAACCCCCTTAAGGTTTTTAAATTCAACCATTAATCATTTTTTTGTAGTTTGTAAAAAGAATCGGTTACTAACACAATAACAGGTATCCCTTGATTTGCACGGTACTCCATTTACGCGATTTAGATATAACACGGAGCAATAATAGCAACCATTTTTTGAATTACACAAGTGCATACATATTTATAAAAAATTAATAAAAAATAAAATGTTTTTTTGCACTACTTTATCGTATTTAATTTTTTTTTTTTGACTATTTTACGTACCATTGCCAAAATTTTCTTATATTTTTGATTTTAAATTTTCGAATATATTTCAAGTATTGTTTTTGTTCTCTTTGATTCAATTATTTTATAAAAATATAATAAAAAAGCTTTAAACATTTCATTATGTAGCAATATACTTTTATTTTTAAAAAGTAAAAATAAAATTATTAAAAAAATGTATAATTCATGAGTTTTTGATTTAACACGTTTTTTAGGCCCAAAAATAAAATTTTGTATGTATCTTATGTTTTGATTTACGCGATATGTTAAATTTCTGGTCCCATAAACGAAATTTGTACCAGCCCTGAAGCTTGTCGTACGCGAATTTGATTTACACGTGCTTTCTTCGGTTCCAGCAAACCGCGTAAATCGAGGGTTACCTGTATTGACATATTAAATGAAGTTGTCGCCTAGACTTACAAGAATCCCTTTCACTTTTTAATTCACACTGTTTTCTTTTGATTTGCGAAAATGTAAAAAAAATTTAAATTTATTTAATTGACATATTTAATATTTACTAAATTAAAAAATTCGGTTACTCATTTTCAACAATTTTTAAATTGATATATTTTACTAAAAATTGTTACTAAAATAAACGATTAATTTCAGTTTTGAAATTGTAAATCGTTAATTAAAAAAAATTATTTAAATTTGTAGTAATAAAACGTCATAAAAAAAATTTCTCATAAAATCTAAAAAATATTCATTAAGACCCCTTTCACACTCGGCAAGTCACTTGCAACTCTTGGATTGTAGATGTCAGCGGTAAGGTTAGGAAAAAAATGTTGTACAGACTTTGTTGTTGTCGGCAAGTTACTTGCCGAGTGTGAAAGGGGTCTAACTATTAAAAAGTAACCAAAATTACCCATAATTTCAGAGCAGGTACTCGCTTATTTTAAACAATTTTACCTTAAATATGAAAGTAAATCTTAACTTTTTGTGTAAATAATAAAATTAACAAAGTTCTTTTCAATTATAAGAATCTTACCGAACTATTAAATGCAAAAATCTCTTCATTTAATATGAAAAAATTAAGCGGTTACTGATTATATTTTATTGGTTAACCGTAACTCTTCTTTTACAAGCATTCGCAGCAATTAAGAAAATTTCAATTTGTTTACATAAATTTTATAAAGAACTGTTTTGTTTTTATAATTTTTGTGAAAAAAACAACCGTTTACTTGTACCTTTAGATTCGCTTTAATGCAGATGTAAAAACATTATTTTGCATCCAGTTCTTAGTCTAATTTGGTATGCTGAAATACATATTTATGGTGTTTGTGAAGTTGTTTTCATATTTCAATAAAAATTAATTTAACACTCTTTAAAAAGGCAATAGGCTATTTCTTAACGAAATATTTTATTAATACGGCAACACTCGTAATTAAAATTTGTGTCACTAGTCGGCATAAGTATTTTGACGAAATAAAAATCGTGCATTTTTACGTTTTACTTTTAAACGGCTTTGTTAAAAATTCTTTTTTTTTCTTTTTATTTATAACTTATACAAACTTAAAAATAAGCAATCAAATATTATTTCATAGAAACTTAAAAAGATGTGACAAAATCAAACGTAAAAATGCACGATTTTTATTTCGTCAAAATACTTATGCCGACTAGTGTAATTGTTAACAAATATTTAATTCAATATAACAACTTCGTTGTTAAAAATATTTGCCCAGCGGCAGTCAAGAATCAAAAAAAAAAAAATTATCAAATAAATTTAATTAATTTCATGTTGTAAAATTCCTTTCTTCGTAAAAATAATTAAATGAAAATTTAATTTGATGAACTCAAGCCTTGTTAAAATATCAAAATTTGAATTGAAACCCGTGAACAGATCATATTTTTATTAAATTTACAAATTCGGTTGTTGGTGCCTTTTCAATTAAAAAATTAATTGTATAGACGAATTTTGTATTCAATATGACAACTAATTTGTCATAATTTTTTTCTGTGTTGATAACGAAGCAATTTGTACAAAATTTCAAATATCCTACATAATTTGATTTTGACATTTCTTGTTGACCTTTATAATGTCCAGCTCGCTTTTTGACAGAATATGTTTATAGGCAACCAAGATATGTGTACCAAATTTTAAATCTATCACTATTACCGTTCTTCAGATACACAAAAAAACTATATTGTCTTTGTATGTGAGGATCCACGCCCACTTGCATAATTCAGCCTACTTTCTGGAAGATGCTGTGTACTGATAACAAAATTGCTTGTTTTAAATTTGAAAACTTTTATGTAACGGATATCCAGATGTAATATAATTGTTTGTCTTTGTATGCGAAGTGCCACCGGTGCTGCCGGAAGTAGGGGAAAATCCCTACATGTTTGGATACTAAAATAGAAGCGTAGGGAAAATCGGACAGAATTTTTATTATCACCAAAATGCAGGGATTTTTCCTCATATCGCGTTATTTATAAAATAAATACAGAAAAAACGTTTTGGTAGTGATATTTTCTTGTCCAAAACTGTTCAAAATTTTTCTTTTCACTAAAATCGCTTAAAAATATATCTCCACAGTTGTTTATGATTTAAAAAGTGGGCGACTCTAATATATGTATGGGTATGTTTTTTCTAAGATATCAGTAAATTTAGTTCTTAAAAGTACATACATATCGCAGACATTCAACATACCGCATTAACTCAAAATTTTTAGTTTTTCACTTTTTGGAAATAATCGACAGGTATTATTCATATCTACCCCCACTGTAAAAATATCGAGCTATTTTGTCTACCTCTTCGTAAAGAAACGGTTAGTTTAAAAATACTTTTTCATATGCCTTTCATATTAAATTAAAAATTGTTTTGTTGAACAAGTGCGATATGGGTATTTCCAAGCAATTAGTATTTAATTGTATTTTAGAACCATGTTGTTAAAATTTTTCCTCTCTTTCACTAAATGTAAATCTAGTTGCGCTTTACACCAAAATGCAAAAAAGTAAATAAAATTTTCATTATTCTTTGAGAAACAATTAAAAATGGTTGAAGTCGTAACAAGACAAAAAATGGACTTTTCTGTGGAAATATCCATATGTAATATTTTTTTTTTTAATTTTGCACTTATTGTTTGTCAAAGCTTTAACATACACATTTAAACAAAATTTATTTTGTATTACTTATGTTTTTTCTGTTATTCTGCTGGCAACACTGGGTGCAACACACAATTTTCTAATTGAACCTTTTTTTTGGCAAAATATAGAAGTCTATAAAGTCTTTGTATGGAAGGCGGCAAGTGATGTTAAAATTTTTTTTTAATAGAAAATATGTGTATTGATATCCAAGCTACTCTCACTAAATTACATTTGTTTTCTGAAATTCATATTGTCGTTGTATAGGGTGCCTCGCCAGCTCATACAAGCCAGTCTACTTTTTTCGTCAGATGTTGTGTAAAAATACCCAAGCTTTTTGTACAAAATTCGGAAAACTTTTCTCTTACAGTTTTTTAGATAAACAAAATGATTTAACTCTTTGTATGGCAGGTGCTATGCCCATTTATGCAATCGCACCCATTTTTTGAGAGATAAAGTGTTAAATATCCACACTGAACCAAATATCAACGGCAATATTAACTAAAAAATTGTTAAATCATCTCCATTTTTTTCTCAAATAATTATAATCCAAATTTATTCAACTACACAAATTTTCTTCAAATCAACACAATAGTTTTTGTTTAATAATTTTGTAGTTGAAATCTGGGTATATGAATAAAATTTTGTTTAAAGAATAGGTAAAATTCTGTTAAAATAGTAGTAAACCAGCAGTAACACAATGTTTAGCGAAAACCACATAAAAATATTTGAATTAGCATCCTTTAAGGAAGTTAATTTGAATACTTATGCCCGTAATTCGTACCTAACAGTTATCTTAACTTATTCCAACGTTTATTTGGCGTACTTTTTTTACCTTCAGTTTTCTGTTAAAATATGACAGCTTTTACACCATAGATTTCTATACACTACTAGATTTATTTGCGAATTAACCTGTTTATTTAACTAAATTTTGTTAATTTAATTCCTTAAGGGTGTTATTTTCAATAAACATATTTTAAAATTTCGTAAAGTAAAAAATGAAACAAAATGAAAATAAAAGTGATTTTTATGATTCTAAACATATGTATATGAATGAATATGTCCTTTATTTATCTAAAGCTGATATAAATAATAAACTGCAAAATAAAAAAAAAATAGAATCCCGATAATTCGTAACCGCAAGGGACCGGCAATTTCTTACGATTTAGCGGGGTTTCGATTTAACCGAGTTAAAATAAAATTAATACGAATTAACGAGGTTTTTCAATTTATTTACTAAAACGATAAAAAAAACAATTGGTAAAAATAGAATATATAAAAATTATTCATGTAGCAAACTGATCTTAAGAAAATCAACACACACAAGCAAAAACCCACGTTCTTACTATGAATTATAAGTGGTAGTAAGCAAACAATTACGATTTATGAGAGGTAAAGAAGATTTTATATGAAAACAAAATTACGAATTAGCGAGGGGACCGAAAGTTTATTACGAATTATCGGGAATTACGATTTATCGGAGTACGAATTTTAATAAAATGTTCACGGAAACAAATTCTCTCGATCTATTTCTATCTCTGGTCAGTAGTTCAATCTCGTTCCATGTAAGACGAGCAGTTTCATGTTCTTTACTCATGGACCGGATCCAGGAATTATGTGGTCGACCAGGATAGCAATGTGCCTGATTCTAAAGGGTTTCCAATTCGGTCAGTAAATACGTAATATTTAATTCATATATACAAAATTTATTAGTTAATTTTAATAATGATTGGTCAATTTAAATAAAAAAGATATTCAAAATAATTACATTTATTAGTAAAAATTAATAAAAGTTCTATAAACTAAATAATATTTAACTATCATATTTAGTAAATTTTACTAATTTTGTAATCAATTTAACTAAAGTGGTTAAAAAATAGAATCTGGGAATAAATTTCTCATGTTGAGTCACATTTTTATTATACAAATTTTCTTATTATTCGAATGTGTATTCTAAGTCAAATAACAATTCTCAAAAGCTTTTATACTTAAATAGTCTGATTCTTTCAATATTTTCCAGGAATAAACATTCTGCTGGCATCTAATAGTTGTATAAATCTTCTTTACAATTTACTTCATTGCCAGCCAAAAGATAGCTAAAGTAAGCCTCGTAACAGAAGTATACAAACAAATATTCTGATAGTGCATACAAAATATTCCTGGAAAATATTGAAGGATTAAGACATTCTCCCTATTGTGGGAACACTGATCACGCATAACAAAAAAATTTACTTTGTTTATATCAATGTTTAATAAACAAGGTCACTTTTGTTCCTAAATATATGTATACAAATTTAACAGTAACACAAGTGTTTTTATATATGTAGAAGAATTAATAAACACTTATCTGCTGAAGGCATTAAGAAATCCTCGATTGCCAAAAACTTTAAAATAAATACTCGTTAGTCTTTTGGAAATATCTGAAAATTTAACAAGTAAGAAAAATTATAATATTCACCCCTATCGTGAATAAAAATTGCTTGGGAGTTTTTTCCCTTTTCCAATTTTTACAATTAAATTAACATAGGAAAAATGAAAAAAGGGAAAAAACTACCAAGGAATTTTTATTCACGATAGGGGTGATTAATTTTTTTTAAGTATTGATTTGGTGACAATTTAAAAAGCTTCTGGCTTAAAAGTTATCGACCTTTTTTTTACAATTTTTCAAATTCCTTTAAACTTAATTAAAATTAAACCGAATAAGTAAATAAATTCTTAAAGCAACTAATTGAATTTAAAAAAAATATGTGTATAAGAGAACAGTATCTATGCCATAATAAAAATCAATTTCAAATGTATTTTTATACAAATCTAAAAAAAGATCTGAACTCAAATCCCAGCAATTAAAAATTACAATGAATTCATACATTTAATGATTTAATTTTTAATCAAAAGCTCTTATTTATTATTGCGTCTTTCAGCTTAAAGTGTGTGCGTGTGCTTAGCTCATGTGTTGTAGTGTGCGTGTTTTTATTTAGAACTCATAAATGAAACCTGTTAAATGAATGAATTGTGTTTAACTCGTTCGTTCCCGAGTATTAATTTTTGTACATGACTTCTTTTTTCATGATACTGTTTTCATACATTTCATTTGTGTTTTTCTGCTTCATTATGTTGAAGTTCTTCTTCTTTTGTTCAAGGTGTTTTAAAGCCATTAGCGTGTTGTTGTTGTTGCTGCTGCTGTTCTGGATTTCTGTATAATTTCATTTGATGAACTATTTCAAAATGCTTGAGTACGTTCATGTTCTACATTTCTCCAAAGTTTGATGGGACAGTCAGATGGAAAGACGAACATTAACAATCTATACAATAACAACAAAAACATTACAAAATGTTAATCGTGTTTGTTGTTATTGTTACAGTTTTTTTTCGTTTGGTCATACATGCTCGTTCAAGTATTGTTGGTGACTTGTTGTTTACATGATTTTGTTGTTCTTGTTAATGTTGTTGTTGCTATTATTATTATTTTTATCGCTATTGTTGGTGTTGTCGTTTATGAACTCTTTTAGTGCGTTTTTTTGTTGTTGTTTTTTGTATTAAGTTTGATCATTAACTAAAGATTTTCAGAACTTTACAATGATTCCTTCCAGTTGTGGATTTGTGTTTTTAAGTTGCTTTAAAAATACAAAACACTTTCTCTATTGGACTGGGCATATTTATTATGTTCTTACGTTTGAAACGGTGTTTAAAAATTGTTTACAGATTTAGCAACCTCTGAGAATCCAAGGCATGCAGTTGTTGCTCGTAAAACATTTCATTTTTGTTAAGAAATTGATTGCAAAATTATAACATTTATATCATTTATAACATTTATAACATTTATAACATTTATAACATTTATGACATTTGTAACATTTATAACATTTTTATCAATAATAACATGAATAATATTTATAACATTTATAACGTTTATAACATTTATAACATGCTTAACATTTCTGAAATTTATAATATTTATAATATTTATAACATTTATAACATTTAAAACATTTATAACATTTATAATATTTAAAATATTTATAACATTTATATCATTTATAACATTTCTAATATTTCTAACTTTTATAACATTTATAACATTATAGCATTTTTAACATTTATAACATGCGTAACATTAATAACATGAACAACATTTATAACATTTATAACGTTTATGACATTTATAACACTTAGAACATTTGTAACATTAATAATATTTAAACCGTTTTCAACATTTATAACTTTTAAAACTTTTATAACATTTATAACAATTATAACATTTATAGTTTGTAATTTATAACTGCATTTATTTGTAGATACAGTGTTTTTTAAATTTTATTACTTTTATGTTACTGTTTTTTGATTTCCATTTATTAAAGAATCAGAATTATGTAGGTAGGCTTTCTTTGCAATTCGCCTAATTCCTACATAATTACATTTTCCTTATAAATGACTTTGTAATTTAATGTTAAGTTAAGTTTTTATTCCTTTTCAAAATGTTTAAATTGTTGTTTTTACAGTAGGCCGTTTAATTCGAGTTTTTTTTATACACACCGTGTAGAGGCTTGATGTTGTTGTTCCCTGCGTTTTGAGGTGGCATGGTGGCATTTTAATCAAGATCAAAACTCGAGATTAAACTTGGCTTAAATGCAGTCATGCTTATACCTTTTCATTACCAAGCTAAGACACAGTAAAAACACAAAACACATTGTTACACAAAATAAAAAAAGAGAGTAAAATAAAAATTGGTTTCACAGGATTACGAGTATAATTTGAAAGTCTTATTTCTGTTTTTTTTCTTGTACAGACGTACCGTTTTAATTTACTAAAAGTGTTATCAATGATTGTTAAGCTCTTAAAATTTTGTTTTTTCTTATTTCCGCGAAATATGATTACAGTTTTTTTTTGTGTTAAATCATGTAATTTGTTGTTTAACCCTGTAATTTGGTTTTTTATTTATTTATTTTTTTTAGGAAAACAAAACTCCCCAAATTATTTTTATTTTTGTTTTCGTACATTTAGCGGTATTTTTTCTGCCATTAAAAATTATTATTTCTCTTTTATGCGTGTTTATAATGTTTATTTTTTTAATTTAAATTTATAGTTATTTTTTTTTATTTTATTATACGTTAATTGGACAAGTTAATATTAGTCTTGGGGGTTAATACATGTCAGTTAAATTATTTAAAAAGTTGTTAGTGCTCTTTTTAAGCTCCTTTTTAAGTAAATTTTTATATTTTCTAAGTGTTGGTTTGGTTTTTGGCTTAAAGTGTTACATGTTTAATTAAATTTGAACCTGTTGAAATATGGCAGCCCAGTATTAGGTTTTTTATTATTTGTTTAAGGGGCTTAGGTGATGTTATAAGTTGTAATATGATAATTAAAATATATTTTAAATGAGCAATTACTTTATATACCTTAAGAAGGTTTGGAATATCTTTTAGGATTTCAATTAAAAATAATTTAGTTTATAATTTCTGTGGGAGCCAAGTGTAGACTTGGTGGAACAGGGACACAATAGAAGGTTAGAATTTGTATGACTTTATTGCATTTTGATTTATTTATAATTTTTGTAAAATTTTTAAAAACTAGATAACTTTCTAATGACGACTTTGTTATTATATTTAGAACACCTTAAGTATTTACAACTTTTTATTTTTATATTACAAAAAAAAAAACACCACTTTTGCAAACTTAATTACTTTTTACATTTAAATAAATGTTTAATGCCAATTTGGTGCTGAGGTGCTTACTCAATATCATTTTCAAAATTAAATTATTACATAAAAAAATAGAATATTGGAATTTATTTCTCATGGTGGGTAACATTTATTATATAAATGTTCATATTAATCTGAATAACTGCATATTTTTGAATTTTGTTTTTGTTTTATATGTTATTTGTGCGAACGTAAACGTTCGAGTGACATCGTGAAACTGGCAGTAAGTATTCTAAGTCAAATTAGAAATATACAAACAAAAATTCTGATAGTGCATAGAAAACATTCCTGGAAAATCCCTGCAAACAAATGGAAGATATCACCTAAGGCAATAGTTAAGCAATATCCCAAAATTGTCATCTAGAAGAAAATAATTAAAGTAAATTTTCATTTTCTTTCATTTATAGTTTTTAAAAAAATTAAAAAACATAGACAGAAAAAAATTTATATTATTTATAATTATACATCCATTTACATTTTTGGTACATCAAAAAATATATGTACATATGCATGTATGTATAAAAAAGGCGTAATTTCCACGAAAACAAATATTACAGATATTGGAGAACTAACCAAGAGAAAAGCTGCTAAATTTATGGTCGAAAAACGGGTAAATAAACATAATGTTCTCTATTCTTTCTCAATTTTTGTTATAATACTTTATTTTATTTATAAATTGTATTATTTTTAACTACATATATGTAATATAATAAACATTTTAATTTAAAATAAAAATGTGTGTAAATTAATATTTTTGATTTGCAAAATCTTCTTTTTATCATCCTAATAATATTTTGGCGATATCTTCCTATTTTCTTATAAGTGGTTATCTGGCAATATTGCTAGTTTATCATCTAGAAGAATCGCTTTCGTATTGCTTAGGAGTATTGCTATCGAGACACGTTTCTTCCCGAAGGAAGTATCTTCCGCAATACGAAATCGATTATTGCCGCAATAATATTTTTCATCCAGGCAATACGTTTGGCAATACATATGGAGTACTTCTGTGTTTCCTGGGATATTGAAGGAATAAGACTATTAAAGTATGAAAGCTTTATAAATTGTAATTTGACTTAGAATACACATTAGAATTAAAAAAAAATAACATTTAAAACATAAATATAAATAATAATATTTGTTACATTTATTTATAGCATTTATAACTTTATAACATTTAAAAAATTTATATAATTTTTAACATTTATAGCATTTATAACGTTATAACATTTATAATATCTATAACATTTTTATCATTTATAACATTAATTACTTTTATAGCATTAATAAAATATTTAACATTTATAGCATTTATAACATTAACACATTTATAATATTTAAAAAATTATAACAATAATAACTTTTATCACATTTATAACACTTACAACATGTTACCATCAATAACATTTATAACATTTTTTTAACATTTATAACATTTAAAATAATTATAATGTTTATACCATACATAATATTTATAACAATTATAACATTTATAATATTTTGAACATTTATAACATTTGTAACGTTTAAAACATTTATAACAAATATAACATTTATAATATTTATAACATTTATAACATTTGTAACGTTTATAACATTTATTACATTTATAATATTTATGACATTTTTAACATTTAAAACAATTATGTATAACGTTTATAACATTTATAACTTTCATAATAATTATAACATTTATTACATTTATATCGTTTTTAATATTTATAACATTTATACTTTTTATGACATTTGTAACATTTATAACTTAAAATTGTCATTTAAGCTTAAAATATTAAAAGTGTTGCTGAATCAGCGATTTACCGCTTTTTGTTTTTAGGTTTCTCATAAACCAAAAGTTGGCAACATTTATTAAAATAACAGATCAGCGATGGCTAAGTTGTTTCAATTGTACTTTTTTGTTGATACTTTTTAAACTAAGATTTATAAAATAGCTTTTTGTGTTGTTTTTTAAGAACATAAATAAAATTCATTTCAACTAAAAAAATCTTTTAGTACAATTAGGGTAAAAAGTACAATTTTTAAAGGTTGCTGGTTCAATTTTAAAAATTTTCAACGCCATCCCTGAAACAAAACCATAACAAGGAAAAAAAACTAAAAAACTTTGTTTACATTTTATATAGTTTGCTCTTTCTAGCATTAACTGTTTCTTTTTATCAATTCTATATCAATAAATGAATAAAAGATGTAGTGTCATAAGGGGTTTAGGCTGTGCAATTACCGCCGAGTTTTTTCTCTATTTTCTTTTAAAGAAGATGTACTTTGCATGATTTGTTACTGCATTTTTATCATGCGTACATATGTAATTATGTTTATTAGGGGCTTCAAAAACATTTTTTTTAATTTTTTTAAGTATTATCATCTCAAAATTTCGAGTAGGCCTAAAAAAAATAATAACAAACTAATAACTTTTAACCACATTTTGGTATGATGTTTAGATTTTTTTTTTAAATATTTTTAACCATATTTCTCTTGTTGTATTTATAACTAATTTCTAACGGTTTGTTTTTTTTTTAATACAAAGTAAATGGATAACCATTTAATATGGGGATTTTAAATCCTGTTAGTTTTCCATCACGCCTTTAGTTTAAACGTTTCTTTAATTCAATGAACCGTTTATTTTTATTTTTCACTCGTTTGAATTTTAGTTTGCAATTCAATTTTATTTTATTTTTTATTAAAAGAAAATATAAAAACAAGTCATGTTAATGATCTGATTAAAATTGATTTAATTACAAATGAAATTAAAAACACTCATTGAAATTAACAACTTTAAACGGCAAAATGTTAAAAATTTGCTTCTTTTTCTTGTATAATTAAGCTAAACAACGAAAGCCAGAAAAAGAAAAGAAACAATTTCAATTTAACACAAAATAAAATGAAGACTTCATTAAAAAAATCAAGTAAGTATTTAAAAAAAAAACCGACAACAACAGCTAATTATGCGCCTTATAAACCATTTAACTTAAATAAAAACAAAAGACTTACAAAACAAACTTGCTTTTATAAACACACAACAAGAGAAACACAGCAGCTGCAGCGCAGTTGCCGCATTTTAAAGACAGTAAAACAGAACATGATTTTTGCATTCTTACAATTGAAACAAAAACATTCAACAAATAACATTACAAAAAATAATTTAAAACAATTTTTTTTACAAAAAAATGTTTAAAATTTGTTAATTGGAACAAAACGTGCAAATAATATAAAATTCAATTAAAAAGAAAATTTTGTAATTAATTTTTTACTTCAATAAACAAATTTCTATGTATGTACATACATTTTTTGTGTTTTAGTTTTTACAAGGACTTGATTTAAAATTTAATACTTTTAATATGAATGTTGCTATTATGGTTAACATTTGTTGTTTTAATCATAAATCTTATACTCAGTTTTTGTTGTTGCTTTTTGTTCATAATTGTTTATGAATGTAAATTATGCAAATTAATAACTCAATTGTTTAGTAATAAATTGTGTAAACACCATTTCAACTATTTTTTTGAACCGTCTGTCCGTCTATCTGGTTACAAACTATAGTTATTTATGTTAATGTTTTTGTGTGTTTCTTAGCAAAACTTGGGTTACAATTTTTACAATTCTAAAAAGTTAAAGGTTTTTTGCTCGTTCTTTTCATACCTTGTAAAATGCCTAAATATGCTAATGGGCCTTAACAATGTCCATTATAAGGTGAACATAGTGGGGAGATTGAAAAGGATTTTAGAAAAGCTGCTAAAAATTAGGTTAATACATTTTGAGGTTTTAAAGACTTTTTAAAGTTTTAAGTATTTATAACTTTTAAAGCTTAACAATTTTAAAAATCTTTTGCAATTTAAGTGTCTTAAAAATGTTTTTACTTACCTAAATATTATAAATGTTGCAAATGAATTAAATATTATGCGCCACGGGAGGCCAGTACACAGTGAGCTAGTGCGAGGGTTGCAGGATCGATTACTGCCAGAGACTCTGGTCCGTTTCACTACAACGGGTTAAAAGTTTTAATTACTATTGCTCGGTTATTTAATAAATTGTCACTGATATAAATGTTTTAAATGTTATAAGTGTTTTAAATATTATAAATGTTATTAATGTTATAAATAAAATAAATTAATGTTATAAATGTTATGAATGTCATAACTGTTATAAATGTAATTAATGTTGTAAATGTTATAAATGTTATGGATGTTATAAATGCTTTTAATGTTATAAATGTTATAAATTTAATAAATGTTATAAATGTTATAAATGTTATAACTGTTATAAATGTTATAAATATAATAAATGTTATAAATGCTATAAATGTTATGGATGTTATAAATGAAATAAATGTAATAAATGTTAAAAATGTTTTAAATTTAATAAATATTATTAATGTTGTAAATGTTATGAATATTAAAAATGTTATGAATGTTATAACTGTTATAAATGTAATAAATGTAATAAATTTTATAAATGTAATAAATGTTATAAATGTTATAAATGTTATAAATGTAATAAATGTTATTAATGTTATAAATGTTATGAATGTTATAAATGTTATAAATGTTATAAATGTTATAAATGTTATAAATGCTATAAATGTTATGAATGTTATAATTGTTATTAATGTTATAACTGTTATAAATGTTATAAATGTAATACAAGTTATAAATGTAATAAATGTTATAAATTTAATGAATGTTATAAATGTTACAAATGTTATAAAAGTTATAAATGTTATAAATGTTACAAATGTTATAAAAGTTATAAATGTTATAAATGTTATAATTGTTCTAAATGTTATTAGTGTCTTAAATTTTATAAATGCTATAAATGTTATCAATCTTGTTGACGTTTTAAATGTTAACTACTAATTTTATTGCCATTCGCCTGGCTAAAGTTTTCTGTTGCTACTTGTTTCAAAACTAATAATTTTTATGACAAGTTCCGCTTAAAAAATATAATTTTCCATCTTTAATTAACCAACTAATTTTCATTCAACTAACAACAACTTTTTAACACAAAAATAAAACCACAAATTTATTATAATCGCCAATTTAAATAAGTTAAACTATTCTGGCTTTACAAATCATTATAATCAAGCATTTTATCCTTTGTTAAATAATTTTTCCTACTTATATAAATAAATATCCATCACTTATGCAAATTTTCTGTAAAATAAAAGTGTTTTTTATTATCCAGAAACAACCAACCAACCATCCATCCAACAAAAAAACATCACATACCGTATTTATAGACAGTCTTCGGCAAAAGTAGTGAGTTATAGAAGAAGAAGGGAAAAAATTTATTATTTCACATGAATTTTGTAGATTTACAAATAATTTAATACCTGTCCCAGCAATCAACTTGAACATCCATCAATAAATGGTCTTTCATCACCACCTTGAGTCATGCATACAATAAAATCCAAATGAATAAATTTTGTATTTTGTGAGGATTTTTTGTAAAAAAAAAAGAAAAAAATCGGGCTTCTTATTTTGTGGCGTTACATGTGGTAAAATATGGTTTGAGCAGAGTTAAAAAAACCACCACCCTCTGTAGCTCCTTAGGAGCAACCGATCGACCGACCGTTCGTCCCATACACTCACTCCACCCAGATTGTAAATTTTGTTAAAAAAAAATCAGACGATTTTTTCTTTCAGATTTTTAAATGGTTTAAATTCGTATGTAGATTTTGGTTGTATGTATAACTGCCACTCTAAAAGTATTGATAGTGTCTGTCTGTCCGTTTACCATGCACCATGCAGTTCTGTCTGTCCTTTAGTCCGTCCATTTGTACATTATAAGTATAAAATATTTTGTGTGCTGTTTCATGATGTAAGTCACGATTATTTGTTGTTGAAGAATTATAGAGTAGTCGGCCACTAACCAATTTCTGATATTTTCCCCTCTTCTTTATTTGCTGTTTTGTTGCATTTTTTTTTCTTTTTTTAACTTTTTGTATGCAGTGCTATTTCTATGAAACATTAAAAATATCTTTGGCAATAAATAATAATGATTTCATTTGGTTTTTAAACTTTTTTCTATTACAACTACAATGAAATGAATGTGCAAGGAGTATTTAAGAGTTTAAAAAAAGCTTCTGCCTTCGAAAGCCTTTAAGCTATAGGTTTGTGTTATCATTTTTTTCTCTTTCAACCTGTAACTTTGAAAATTTAAATCCTTAAGGATGAATTAAAAAAGAATTTCAAGGTAGAAAAGTAAACACGTTTCTAGAAGAATTAAGACTACAACACAACATGTTCGTGAAAAGAGATATTTGTTATTTAAAATGGAAGTTGTAAATTTTTAAGCTCTTTTTTTCATAATAAGCCTATAAAAATTAGTATTTTGGATATAAATTTAAGATTTTAATCGATTAAATTAGAATAATTATTTAAGCAAATTGAAGTTTTGAAAATATTTTCTGTAGCTGTGCTAAATATTTCCCAAATTAAATAAACACGAAATTATTTAATATGCTTAATATACCAATTTCACCTTATCTATTATTCGAATAATAATATTCGAATTATTATTCTAAAAACATTACTCAAATATTATTGTTCGACTAAAATTGCTCGAATATTATTATTCGAATGTTGTTTGAATATTTTTCGAATAATTGAAAAGCTGAAATAAGTAAAAAACTTTTATAAATTAATTAAAAGCATTTATTATTTGGTTGTGTACATGCAAACCTCTCTCTCAAATCACTTACGGGTGGAAAAATCTCGAAGTATGTAGATAATATTCGCTATTTCAACAAAGATTCACTGGGAATTTATCACGTCATACGGAAATCGTATTCATAATAAATTTTGTATTCCCGAAAATAACTTTGATAATAAAAATTCAAATCATTGAAACATTTTTAAACTCTATACTGTAGTGTTGCTGCCACGAACAAATACTGAAGAGAAATGTAGACCACCAATTGACGTAAATGTGTATAAGCGAAAAACAAGTGTTTACTATAGTGAAAGTGTGGTTATAAAAAATTCTGTCAAAAATTAACAGGGGAATGAAAATTACACGCAGCACTGACATTTGAAACAAAAATACACACAATTTTGATCTTTTTAGTGTGAATTTCGGATGTGTATGTGGGAAATATTTTGTTTGTTTATGTGTTTGATAATAATGCAACAATAATTCTTTGCAAAACAATTCTTTGTATGCATACGCCACTTACGAGACCCATGTAAACATCACAAATACTAGCAGACTGAACGACGTAAATTTTAAAATTGTTCTTAAAATGTTAATACAAAGAGTATAGACAAACCGTTTGTGCTGTATTAAAAGGTTTTGAAATAAACAAGCTCTCTCTAGAGTGTATCTCTTTGAATTCTTGTACATTCCACTATTTAAATTGTGCGATGAACAGCATTTCGTCAGCTTATTATTGGTTTGGCGCATATGCCAAAAAGTCGTAGTGGAGAAAAAACAACAATGAAGGTTTACATGAAGTTTTCTGAAAATATAACCGATAGAATTTTTTTGTATTTTCACTACTGCTTCTGGCATATGATTTGAAGAAAAATTACCATATTTTTGAACGTTCATTAACGAACATTGAAGTTAATAGCATTTTATTAAAAGTGAAAATTGTGGTTTTGTGCCGCATACGACTTACTGCTGTGTATTGATATGTTGACATTTTATGTTGCTTTTGCTTTAACTACTTTTATCTTACGGCAATGAAGCGAAGCATAAGTGAAATGTGTTTTCTAGTTGTCATTTTGTTTTGATTTCGCCTTAACTGCTTTTTTCTTACGGTAATAAAGCAAAGCAAGAGGTTTATTTATTTTGAACGTTTTTGTATGAGAATTTTTCTGCATTCGCCAAGCAGTGGTGCATAGAGCCAAACAATACTTAAAAAGCTTTTAAATAGTTTGTATGGAGCAAAATTAATGCTTATTCTCTCAGAAACCAAAAAAAAATTTGAACCCGGTTTTATATTCGGAAAGGAGGTATTTTAAATATATATTCCCCTTACCTAACTCCATTTTTTTTAAAATGGTCGGTAGGTCAAACAATGAGCTGACGATTTGTCATTGGGATTGTACACAAATGTTTTGCACACGCATTCGATTTTGGTTGTGTGTTTGATTTTCATTTACACGTCTTTACTACAACGATGAAAACATAATTTTTTTTTGGCCGTGTCCTTAATTACCCATTGATCCTTAATAAAATACTTTCGATAACTTGTCTGTGAAAACTGTGGTGTAGGGGTACCAAATAGTCAAGGTAGACCAGCTATACTTGTTTTTATAATTCTAATTCTAATAATTATTAAATATTTAAAATTTTTTTTTATGCTTGTATCATTTTGACAAATCATCTTAAGTCAAATTTAAAAAGTTGAACAAATCTTGTTAAACGCCAGATTTTCATTTAAAAAACATTTCTGCTCACATCTTTAAAATTTTGTTTTATAAACGCAATTTTCTTTAATTTTGGTTTATTTTATTATTTAATAAACATTATTTTTTTTACCGAGTTTTTTTTAAACTTTTGTGTTTTGTCAAAATGCCACAAATGGAAATTGTAAAAGTTTTATTACGAATTAACATTTTATGTTAAAAATATTAAATTTTATTCGAATAAAATATGCTACGATTAATATTATATATATATATATATGTTCCCGAAGATCCTATAAGGAGCATAGAGCCCCAAATAATATTAGTTTTGTAAAATGTTTAAGAAATTTAGCGAATATAACTTTATAAAGGGGGTTTCAATAGGGATTTCCGAACCTTGAAAGTTGAACGAGGCCATATTGTTAAAGCTACGTCTATCAAGTTGGCTGTCATTTATTCAGTCTATTTTGCCAATTCAACATGGATCGTTCAGCAATACCATCAAATTAAAGAATTTTTAAACTTTCATCAAAAAAATAATGTTCAGCAATGAGGTCCATTTCTGAACAAAATGTTGTCGAATTCACATGAGGTTCGAGAGCATTTAGCGTATCTCGAAAAGGTCATTGTTTAATGTTAATCCATATATTGTTTAACGAAAGTATCTGATTAAAAATATTTAAATATATTTTCCTAATTACCAAAGTAATTTTTGGAAATACAAACTTTTTAATTAATAAGATTATGTTTGTCGTGCTTCCCAATTTTTATTCTTGAACACTGAAATTTTTCTTAATTTAAAAAAATTTTAATAAGAACTTTGCAATTAAAAAAATATCTGTTCAGTTGCTGTCCGAAATATTTAATCGCTTAATTTAATTCGTATCGCTTGATTTAATAATTAAATTTTTGATTACAATATTTCATTTGTTTACATTTAAACACTTAAATAATTGTTAAAAACCCCTTATAACTATGATAAGCATCTTGAGTTTGACAATAACAAGCTCTTTATTAAAAAAAATTCTCGGAGCTAAAAAAAAGAAAATAGACACAAACATTATGACATACATCAATTTAAACAAACAAGAATGACTTTAAATCAACAAATTCAAATGAAAGTTCTCAAGTATTGACAAGACAAAAAAGTGACTACTTGAGTTTAAAGACTTTTTAATATAAAAAGAAAATAATTTCTTTTGTTTTAAACAAAATCATCCGGTTAATAAAATGCTATTGGGGAAAGAAGTATGTATTCACCGTTAGAAGCTAAAATATTAACACAATTAACCAGTGTTTGAAAATAAACATTAAATATCGCTCCTTAGTGTTCGGTTCGGTAGATTTGTGTGTTACACGAACGCTTATAGTGTTTGTGTAGAAAATCGTTAAAAAAACAACGTTTCCCTGTTTGCCATCTTTCGAACACAACAATAATACTGTTTTTTTTATCAAACTCAACAAAAGTTGAAAACATTTAATTCCGTTCGGTTTTTCTTAAAAATCCACAAACTTCATTGTGTTCGGTTCGGCTCATTAATGTTGGTTCATTTTGGCTGTCAAAAAACCCAAATATTTTTTACAAAAACAAAATACAGATACGAAAAACACAAAAAGCAAGTAAAACAATTTTACACACACAAAACATATACACCATACACACACAAGCTGTTCATGGTGCGGTCGGTGCTAAAATTTTTTGTTTGTTCATTTCTTTATCAATGTAAAAAAAGAAATATTATAGAACATTAAAATATAATGTTTGTCTACAGTATCACTAGTATTGTTCTGTTTTTTTAACGAAGAACAGAACACTATATGCAGGGATTAGAGTTAAAGCCAACCAAGTGAAAAAAGAATTATAGAAAATAATTTGAGTTTGAGTAAGTGAACTCCCATTAATTTCTGGAGTCGTTGACTTATTACCGTTACCTTAGGAAAGAAACACTTTTTGATTTAGTCGCTTCAAGAACAAGATAGAGTTAATCTTTCCGGAGAACTTCGCATCAGTTTTGAAATAAATGTATGCATTATGTTTTATGACTTGGTTCGGTTCAGCTCTGAGCCCTCCATATTATCTTCGGCTCTTTCTAGAAAAAAGTTACGAACGTTATTAAGGGTTGTGCTTGTCTACACAATCTGTAAAAAAAATAGATATCGTTCTTGTTCTGTTTATTTTCGAACACTGCAATTAACAATATTTTGCAAAACGATGTAGATTTATTTCTCTTCTTAATAACAACAAATCAATGAAATTTAGGAATTGTTATTATTGGATATACAAATAAGCCGTTGCCGTTAACTTGTTTAAACAATGAAAATTCTGATACAAAATTATGTTGCCAGAAATCCAAACCTTCGATATAAAGTTTTGTGTTAAAATTTTAGCCAGGGACCCAGGGCTGCCAGATTTGACGATTTTTTGTTTCGAAATTAGCAAAGTGCCGATTTTTTTTTCTAAAAAGTGACGATTTTTCAGTTTCCAAAGTCTGAATAAAACATGAAATTTTCTAATCTTGGAATGTTTAACAGCTGAACCTTAAAAAGAGTGGATGGCGGAACGTTTTATTTTACGCTGATATGTCATACCTGAAAGAGCGTCAAAGTTGTGTCACGAACAGTAGTGATAGCTTTCCTGTTTAATAAAACCCACAAATTATAAACAAAAATAGAGATAAAAACGTTAGATTGACAAAAAAAATATCTGAATTGTCGTTATTAATTAACGATAGCGGCAAACTTCACTATTAAACGAGCTGTGGAAATAGGGTTTTCCAATCGCAAAGCGTTGAGACCACTCTATTCAAAAACTAGATAACGCGTGCCGCTTTTGTTTAGGTACGGCTGTATTATGCCAGACTTAAGATAATCTTTCAATGCTTATATTCAGAGTACAAAAAACAACAATGTTACACTTTGCTTTCGTGCGTTCGTCAAACCATCATCAAATGAACCTGTTAAGATTCTCTGTATAAATCGTATTTTCAACAATTATTTGGCGAGCAAATCACGAGTTGTAAGATAATATATACATGAGTCTCATACGATTGTTGACTTGAAGGACACGTTAGATCATCTACGTCTAAAACGATTCCCACAACGATCGAAGAAGCGTGTTTCGCTGTGCTATGGGAGAATCTGAGTCGTGTTACAGTTTTTCCCATGTTTACAATTAAGAAATGCGGTCATTGACGATCAAAGACGCTCTTAAACATACTCTCAGTATCTCTTACACGATTGAAAATGCTAGCTGGGTATGAAGTTATTATTTATTTGTTTAAATGTTTTTTTTAAATCGAAAAAAAATGGTTAAAAAAATAAATTTTAAGTTGTCCAATTTTTTTTATGACGATTTTTCGAAACGTGAAAGACGATGTCTTTATATTTTCTCAGAAAATTGATGATTTTCTCACAAATTTATCTGGCAGCCCTGCAGAGACCTGTTTTTTCAAAAGGCCAAAACTTTTTTGTACTCTCAATAGTTTGTTGTCTTTATTCAAATCACTAGGTTAATGAAATGTTTGAAAAATCTTAAAACTTTAACTAAATGAGTGCTCGTTTGTATTTTACCTCAGTTTTGTTTTTATTCTCATTCATAAATTTTCAAAAATAATGGCAAACAAATTTAAAGCTGACAGAAGCCAAGTTTGTAAATTTCTTGTCATTTTGTAAAAAAAATAAATGAGTAACTACAAGAAGACACTTGAAACTTAACAAGTACCCTTTTGTACTCATTTATAAGAATGTGTATTTTGTGTGGAAGATGATGATGATGATGATGAGGTACAAACTCAATGATAATGTACATAAATACTTAATGAATATTAGAATCTTATTGTTTTTATTATTTTAATGCTTAAGTATGATGCCCGTTTACATTGAGCGATAAAGTTGCATTTGAATAAACAAAAAATTATTTAGTGTACGGCATACTCACCCAGAAACGGTATCTATTTTTTTAGTGTTTGTTTATTAAATACATAACCCTGAATAACGAACATTATGTAGTGTTCTTTTCTGCGTTATAACACAGAATTATTGTAGTGGTTCCGTAGACATATATTATATTTTAATGTTCTATAGTGTTTCTTTTTTACATTGATAAATTAATGAGATAATAAAACATTTTAGCAAGGAACACAGCACGTATAGCTTTGGTATGTATTGTGTACATGTTTTCTGTTTTTATAAAAAGGGCTCCGCAGAACTTTAACAAACGAACATTTATGTGCTTAAACGAACACAACGAAGTTTGCGGTTTTTTTAAAAAGACAGGCCGCAATAAAATGATCACATCTTTTTGTTGTGTTGGATAAGAACAGTATTATTTTTGTGTTCAAAGATCACAAACAAAGAAACGTTTTTTTTTTAATGATTTACGCCACAAACGCTATTAGCGTTTGTATTTTCCACATATCTACTTCACCAAACACTAAAGAGCAGTATATAATGTTTATTTTCGAACACTATACTCTCGCCTGTTGCTAAGAAGCTAAAGATACCCTAGAGGGAAGCCAACTGACACCAAAGTAGTCCCGTGATAGGTCTTTGGTGGCATAGAAAAAGTTCTAGTTCTAACATTTTATATGAGTAAGAGCTATCACTTTTACATGGGGTTGTCATTGAAAGGGTTCAATTCACACCATTTGACCAGTCACAGATCTTTTCTCAATGAACGTGCTTAATGTCAGTTACTAAAATGTAGTATTTTTTCATTACAATGTAGAATAATTTTATTAAAACAAGTCGTAGAATTAAATTCAAGAACCAAATTTTAGAAAGTACCAAAAAATGTGTCACAGCACCGTTGAAGCCTGTACTGTAACTCATTACTCATTCTACCTTTTTGTTCTTCATAAGCCAGTTATGGAATTGGGTTTTCTTTAACTGGTCATGAGTTCTTTTTTCTGGTACTTGTTCTATTTTAACCAATCCCAGGACCAGTCTGTTTGACCAACTGACACAAATTTCCTGCAGGATATCTAAACTTCGCTGCTTTTGGAAAAGTGCCAGAGGCATCTGTCTAGTAGCAACAGCACCTAGGGATAGTTCTCCCTTAGGCCGAACTCCCCCACAAGTGTTTAAAAATTAGTCTTTTGTGCGATTTTCAGGATAGCCCTTTTCTCGACTTTGAGTAGTAAACCACAATTACCACAAGATCTCCGAAATTATATTTTCAACGGAAAAGCGAAATTTCCGCAAAGTCAATCTTACTGGAGTTTCATTCTCACAAGAAACATACCAAGGAAAGCCTTAACCAAACGTTAGTCTGGTTCCGAGCCACCGGGTACTGCTGACTCTCGTGGTAGGTAGGTCTAGTCAGCCGCAATCGCAAACAACTTGAAGATCTATTGGGATTTTTTTCGAATCCCTGTTATTGACTGTACGTGGTTTCCCCATTGGATGTAACAACGGAAGGTAAAGTATCCTTAAGATGATTTCACCAAATCCTGTTTTAATGAAATCCCTGCACATTACAACTGGGTACTTGCTTTTTAAAACTATAATTTCTTTTTAAATACATATATTTTAAAGAAAAAACTTAAGAAAAAAATAAAATAAATATAGAAATAAAAATTCATATACTCACGTTTTTCTGCAAATACTTTACAAGATTCGAAGACACGTTTCTTTTGGCTTAAATTCTTATTGACAAAATTTGGCTTTAACCAATGGTTTGCCTAACCTGAAAACCTTTTTCTTTAAATGTTTTTGAAAAAAATACTTTGAACAACAACTTCCTAAATATATGTTTTAAACAATTTATATCCTGTAATTTTCTATAAAAAAAAAACAACTCAAAAGAAACGTATCTTGGCAAATGTTGCCAATATTTTCGTACATTCATAAATGTTGCTACAAAAATGACTTAAGAATTGTTGAAAAAAAGAAAAAACAAAAACTAAACTCCCATATATGCAGCAGGCATATTTAACAATATTAATATTCATGACCAAGCGAAAGTAAGCGACTTTGTCTCGATCGTGTTTCTGAGATACACTTTAAACAGAATTGAACACTGTATATTTGCTATAAAATACAAGAATATTGTATCTTTTATACGGATCACAACTACTTGTGCTACTCGCTGCTGCACACACAGCCACAACAAACACATGCCACACAAAACCAACCATGTGCAACAAGCAACCTTCTTAAGTTTTTTCAACAGAAAAAGTAAAAAATAAAAAAAAAACTGATCAAGATATTGATTGTTGAAGTTAAAGTTAAAGTTAAAAAAAAAATCTTTTGTTAAAAAAATTTAAAGAACTTAAAAAGGCGGCCTTTTTTTTGTTTAAATGTATATTTTATTAATTTTTTTGTTGCGGTTTGTTTTCTACAAGAATTTTCGTTAACATTATTGATTTTTGTTGTTGGTGTTGTGATTTGTTGCTTCATGTTGCTTCAAATGATGTTTTACAACTGTTTTGTATTTGTTTTGAATATTAATTATTTAAATGTTCTGCTGCGAAATAAAAAAAAATGTTTTGTAGCTCGTAATAAAACTAAGACAGCGAATATTTGGAATACACGAGTACATTTTATATGATTTGTATGAATGAAGTGAATTTGCAAACGAGAATTAGCAACTCACTTCCGTTTATAGACACACTACCCAAATAAAACGTTTGTAGAGCATTTAGCGGTAGACTTGTGTGTCTATGAATAATCAAATATTTCTTTATAAAAGATCTACTTACATATTTTAAAATTATAGTCTGAAATCAAAAATTTTTTAGAAGTAAAAGAAATTCGCTTACCAAAAAAATTAGGACTAGAAATGTTGTGCTACTGGTAAATTATGGTTAAAATACGATATAAAAATTTATTTTGCAAGATATTTGCAGGATATCTGGCAAATAAAAGCGATTTCAAATCTTGATTGGAATGATTGTTTTTAGGGAAATTTAAATTTCATTTAAAGAAATCCAATGTTACGTCTAATCAAATGTTTACAGAATATTAAAGAAATAAAAAGAGTTCGCCTTAAGTTGAGTCGAAGTAGTTTTTATACCCTCACCACAATAGGGGAGAGCGTATTATGGGTTTGTGCTGATGTGTGTACCACCAAACAATATTGGTTTAGACCCAGCTTTTAGTATACCGATCGTCATAGAATCAGTTCTTGAGTCGATCCAACGATGTCCGTCCGTCTGTACTGGTTGGAATATTGAAGATAATTTGAGGAGCTTGTTTTATTAAATATGTTGGTATTATTCAGATTAAGTTTGTCTCACAAATATTTTTTTTTTTTGCTACATAAATCTTACTTAATCTTTTGTTTTTTTTAAAAGGTCCATATAAGTATGACCATCACTCGCATACAAACAGCATTCCCGAAAATATCTTAAACCAACAAACACAAAGTCAAACCTTTGATATGAAATGATTTTATCATTTGACATCAAACACAATTCTGGAACGGTTTTCAATTGTTTGATTTTAAAATTTAAATTGATAATGATTTGAAAATAAACATTTTACATCAAATAAAGACCTCTTCATCTTTATCGTTTTAATAAGTGCTACGCGTTACGAGGACTTCATTCGCTTGAGTGAGCTACCCAAATAAGAGCGGCAAGCGTTTCTTTATGTCAAAACTTTTCATTTTCATACAGCTTTTATAAAACAAACCCTTATGGCCATTTTCTCAATGTACCGACAAACTGTCTGTTACTTAATGTCAACATAAATTTATAAACCGATAAACTGTCTGTTAACAATTTTGGGTTTCTCAATAAACCAACAAAAATCATTGTTTTAAGTTGGCAACACCTCTCAAAATACATGTAAAAGTTGGGAGTCAGCTGATTGAATTTATCTGTACGGCAAATAAAAGGAAAATAAATAATCGGCAGATGAGTGCTGGTTAGGTTTGCGAGAGAATAGAAGCAAATGGGACATTGAGAAAACCAAATTTTTTTAATATGCAGTTTTTCGTTGGGGCAAAAGATAATCGTGTAATAAGAAAACGGCCATTAGAATGACAACTCAACACCTGGAAAATTTTATTTGACAGATCTCTAGGTCGGCTTATTTTGTTGAAAATGTATTGGTAATAGAAGATTTATGTTCAATAAAACGCTTGCCGGTCTTGTTTAGGTAGCTCAGTAACATGTACGTTAAACAAACGAACTCTTCGTTAGAAATCGATGAACAGGCAATTAAGGTTTTATGGGTAAAAAATATTTTAGGTTTATAAAGGGTATAATTTAAGAATTTCTTATGAAAATTTGTTTAATAAACCTTTTATAAATCCAAAATAGTTTTTATAAATAAGGAAGTAAAAACGTGAAATATCCTAGTGATATTATAAATGTAAAAGCTTGTATGTTTGGATATTAAGATGTTTGGATGTTAAGAGGTATAAGGGCATAAGGCCCAGATTCAAATGTAGGGTACTTTTAAAGAGGGAAATCGGGGAAAAATTAGGACTTTGGTACTTTTTTCATTTTGATAAATTTGGTATGCAGATTACAAATGGCCTAGATTTAAATATAGTGTACTTTTTAAGAGGTATAAAATTGGTACTTTTTTAAGGGCTAAAAACGGGATAAAATTGGTACCTTTTTCACTTTTCGAACAATTTGATATACATACAGATTAAAGCCTACATTAACACACAGTGTACTTTCCGGGGGTTTAAACTGAGGAAAGCTGGTTGCCTTGGTACTCTTTTATCTTTGGTACTTTTTCTCTTGTCGACAAATTTGGTATAGAGATAGCTATGGCCCAGATTAAAATACAGGTTTCGTTTTATGATGTAAAAACGGAAAAAATTGGTACTTTTTCTCTTTTTAATACATTTGGTATGCACATGACATATGGCCAGGATTACTTTTTAAGCAATAAAATTGGTACTCTTTAAGGAGTAACAATGGAATTATATTGGTGTTCTTTCTCTTTTCGAAAAATTTGTTTTACATTTAGACGAAAAAGCCTATATTAATATAATACAGTGTAATTTCTGAATGCCTTAAATGAGGAAAATCTTGTACTCTTGGTATTCTTTAACCTTTTTGTAAGTTTTCTATATTCGAAAAATTCGGCTCAGTTGGAAATAAAGGGTTCTTTTTATGTTTTTGCTATGAAATTGGTACTTTTGGTATTTCTTATCTCATTCAGTAGCCGAAATATACATAGTTAGAAACACTTGCTTTTATGGACAGTTAAATGTCGGTTTCTTAACCCTTTCGGGACGGCTCTCCAATTGCAATGATATGTTATTGTTTTTGTAATTATTGTGTAATTTATGTTTCAAATGGATCATCTGTTAGGGAAATGTGTCAAGGTTGCCACGAGGGGACTGGTTATCCCTTGTACCATGGTTCATATGTGTACCACTAACCAGGACTGGTGGTACACATACATATGTACCATACCAACCATTTTTTGCATAAATTCAAAAAGAAAATTTAAAATATACTTACCTGTTGTAAAATAAAAGTAAATCGAACTTTTTTAGACCAAATATTTCGTTTTCGTTAACAATATTCCTAAGTGAAATCTTATAAAATTCATCAACTAATGTGGTTTACGTCCGACTCTGCCAACAAAATCTATAAACTGAGCACGTGGTTGCAATGATATCTAAAAAAAATACAGTTTTATAGCAAAGATAACCTTTTATTAAACGAAATGGTTTATTTGTGAACCAAGAAAAGTGAGAATGTCTACTTTAAGGAATGTTTAAACTTTGGTGGTACTTTTGTGTAACACTCGTACCGAAAGGGTTAAGAGAATCGAGTGCCTAAAACCTTAATGTATGTGTTGGCAAAAAATTATAATTGCTATAATTTTGATTATACAAATATTTGTACACAAAATAAGTATTAAGTAAATTTGATACTCGATAAACCCTTTTCTCTAAATCTTGCTCAAATTTGCACGTCACGGGTAAAAGCTAGTGTAAAATAAAAGACAGAAAACTGAGTTCTTGTTTAATAAGCAGCCGCAGATTATTTTGTAACCGAAATTATATTTTGACTTTAAATATAACATACTAGCATCGAGTCTCATTAACCCTTATTAAAATCTAATTTCTATTTAATTATTTTCTCATGGCAATAATTTTGAAAATTTAACTGTGAAAATGAGAGATAAACAATCTTATTTCATTTAGAAATTCGCCAATCTATAAAATACAAACCGACTATCTAAACCTGTGAATGGTTACAAAAGACAGCCATAAACATTTCCTACTTACTACCTACACTTTTGAACTACTTTTTTATGGTTACTAATAGAATTTAAGAAGATTATTGTTTTATACGATTAAGGCCTGTTCACCATACACGGCCATAGAGCAAACAAAATCGAATTTAATAAATTCCCATGACAAAATAAAAAAAACAACACAAATTGAATACCAAAAAAATTAAAACAAAAAAAAAAAACAAAATTTATTATAACGAACAATCAAAAGATGGTTATAATCGAAAATGTGTTGGAAAAATAGAGCGTGTGTGTGGTGCTGCGGCAAATTTTTTTTCGTTTTTGAAATCGAAGAACGAAAAGAAAAAATTTGTCGCTTTTTTGTTGCTTTAACAGCAGCAGATTCTATTATAAAGATAATAATGATTATAATCATAATCATAATGAAGATAGCGCTGCTAGTGATGATGATGGTGCGAGCGATAATATTATTGATATTTGATCGTTTTGTTAACTTAAGCGTCCGTTTATTCGTTATTTAAACTCTGGATCGATCTTCAACTTGAATTCATGCATAAAATGTGGAACACACACACGCTTACAAAGTTAGAGTTGGTTGAAACAAGTATCTAGAATAAACATGTCAAGATAGTTTTTGTTTTTTTTTCTTTTTTTTTGTTGGGCTTCCTTCACCACCTGAGATTGGCTTTAAAAACTTTTTTGTTATAAAACTGTTAATGTTGCTGCTGCTGGTGATTTTATTGTTTAGGTGTGAATTATTTATAAACCAACCGAATTAAATACAATCAAATAATTGTGTCTTTTTAAATGTTGACATTAAGCAGACATCATTAGTTTTGTTTATCGTGTCTTATAAAAAAAAATAAAGCGTACAAAAAGATTTCAAATTTAGATTCGAAAAAAATTCACATACAAAAATAAATAAAATAAAAAGAAGCTGACTAAAATCACACTTAATTTGCTAAATTTATTAACATAATTAATTCATTGATTCATCGGCTGGTTGTTTATAAGAAAAGAAGAAAAAAAACACACTAAAACAATAAAACTCTTAAACAAATGACTTGTAGCCAATAAACATTTTCAAATTAAAAATGTCACATTCATTTCTTTAAACCAGAATTTTGAAAAAGAAGGAAATTTTGTTACTCAATGCAAAAATTATTTCAAATTTTATACTGATTTATGATTAGCTTAAAGACCATGTTTTATGTTAATGATTTTTTTTTTATTTCTTCAAATTTTAGAAACCCATTTTGTTTTAGTTTAAATTATAATTGTTTTCTATTAGGACAAATATTAGTTTGTGTGTGTGTGTGTGTTTTTCTTTTTAAATTTTAAATGTAGATTTATAGACGCTCATTTGCATAAAACATCTCACTATTGTTAATTTTTTAAATCAAAAGATTTGAATTAAGATTTGATTCAAATAAGATTGTTTATTTGACTGTTTTATTGGAAATTTATGAGAATTTAAAAAATTATGGCTGTTGCTTGAATGCGTTGACAGGTAGTACATGTTTTCATAAAATGTTATTATAATTGTTTAAAAGTTATGATGGTTTTATGCTTTTTTTTTTTTTTTTTTGAATAGGAATTTACACAAGAAACTTTTTGTGCTTAGAAATTAATTAACACATTTTTGATGTAAAATTTATGAGGGGTTTTGAAGAAATCTTATGACATGATATGACAAGTGTTTTACATGGTTCGTAGAATTATTTTGAAAATAAATAAATTAAAACAAAGATATCGAATGTTAACTAGTGCTTAAATTATGAGTTGCTTAGAGACTTTGAACCAAACCAAGCCATGAAATATAATGTATAAAGTGTGGTCCAGCCAAAACGCACGATGTTTATTATAGATAAAACAAAAACTTTTCAGAGAATTATCTTAATTTTTTTTTTTCATTATTATAGAAGGATCTATGACAATTATGGGTAAAGCAAAATATCGGCCAAATGCTCCCCACGGCTTCGGTGACTTACTTCTATCCGATAGACTATATTTTCAACGACTCAGACATGATTGAGGTTCAATATTATTAATGTGTAGAATTTTATCATCCTTTAGCTCTTGAATTATTCTTGGCTTATTGACGTACACTTTTTCTTTTAAAAATCCCTAAAGCAAGAAGTCCAACGGTGTCAAATAACACGATTGTGGCGGCCAATTAACATCGCCACGACGTGAGATAACGCGGCCATTGATTTTCTCGCGTAAAAGAGCCCTTGTTGCGTTGGCCGTATGGAAAGTGGCACCATCCTGTTGAAACCACATATCGTGCTGGTCCATATCCTCAATTTCTGCCCACATGAATTTCGTTATCACCTCTTGATATCGAACGCCATTCACGGTAACTGCTTGGCTGACCTAATTTTGGAATAAGAATGGCCCATAGACCGCACCAAACAGTTACTCCTTGTGGATGCTTTTCAATAAATACTCGTGGATTCTCATTTGCCTAAATGCGGCAATTCTGGTTCTTAACGAATCCACGAATCCAATAACGAAGTGCACGAAATGCATTTTGATATGAACGGCCATTTTCTTTAAAGGTTTAAGCAATCTAAAAAGGCAAACTAAACCACACAAAATGCTTGGCAAACACATACTTTGTTTCCGTTTTGTGTTTGCCAACAAACAATACTTCGTAGAAACATTTATTTTCAGGGTTTATAAAACTGCAGTCGAACAAAAAACGAAAATTTGTGTACAACTTTTCGTTTTTGAGTTGGTTTGACAGCGACTGTTTACATTTAGGGGGTAATTTTGTTGTTCACTTCACCTTACGTTTAGAAAATTTTTATATAAAATTTTTTGAATTTTTGAAAATTTAAAAAATTTTATATGAACATTTTCTCAACGCAAGGTGAAGTGAACAACAAAATTACCCCCTTAATGAATCAGAAGTAAAAGCAACAGTTTTTTTTTTGCAGTGGAAAAATAGCAATTTTTCCAGTTTGACTGCAGTTTTTTAACGCTGTTAATATTTCATTTTTATTTTGTTTTCAACGAATGTTTTTCGCTTAAATCGGAGAAGAAATATTAAATAAAGGCTAAGAATTTAAAGTAAAAAGTGATTAAAACAACGAGTTGTTTTGTGGCAAACAATGCTGCTTAAAAAATTAGAATTAATTAAATGCTGCTTCTTCAACGTTGTCACTCTACAAAGTTTTCGCTGAAATAAACACATTTAGAATTCGGCACCACAAAGAGTTTGACAAATATCCAACATGTCTGCCAAATATTAAAAATTTTAAACATTCGCACAAACATTGCTTCAAATGTTTGTCCAAACAGCAAACAGCCCAATTAGTAACACAAAATATTTGTACAAACGAAAAATTTCGACATGTATGCCAAGCTGTTTGTGTGGTTTATTATGTCCTAAGCGCGCTGCTCAATTGTGAAAATGTATATTAAGTCGTGCAAAAAAGTTGATGTGAATGTGTGACTCACAATTAACATCGTGCATTATGGTTGGACCACCCTATAAATATGCAATACTCGTTCGCTACAAAAAAAAAATACGAGATGACAATTGATTCTAACAGTTCTTTTGGCGCCTTATGAGAAAAAATATACTGATTGTATCAATGCATGTCCTTGGACAGTATACCGCCCATAAGCCTGTTGTAGCGGTAAACGGTTGACTTTTCTTTCTATTAACCCATTTACGCTTGCTATGCCAATTTGGGAACACTTAATTATTTGCGGCTTATGACAAAGTTTTTGACATTATTCAATATATGGTTGCATAATCGATAAATTAAAAGTTCAGACATTTGTATAACATCAGAAATTTTTTTTTTTTTTAAAGTGACCACTGTGCCAATTTTGGAACACCTTTTAATTTCCAAAAAAAAAAAAAAAATTTTTTTTTTGATTTTTTGTTTATATGTAATGAATTTAATAATAAAATAATAAATATTTTATTTTTTGTCCGGTAGTTTTTGTTTGGGCTTAAATGGGTTAAAACGAACCTTACAATGCGCTGTTTTTATAATTCCCGTATTATACTGGATCAGTTGTTTTAAAAAAATATAAAAAAATTTGTATAAGAACTTTTACGTTAACGTTCGTTTGAATTGTCGTGCTGAAAGTTTTTAGTAGGCCGCAAATCAGTTGTTTGCCGTTGAAAATTCAAAGGAACGATAACGGTCGACATCGTGGGCCAGGCAGTAAAACTTTTATTTTTAAAACAAATTGAAAATGTTTACCAAAAGTTATCGATTAATAGCTATATTTATATTTGCTATATTATTTATATACATAATTAAAAAAAAACCATATTTTGGCAAAGAATTTTACAATCTCTTAAATTTTTTTTTTTGTTGTTTATTTAAATTTTAAACAAAAATCCTTGGTTTTTAAGTGTGGCTGAAACAAATTAAAAAGTTATAGATCGAATAGTTTCTTTTCGTTTGCTGTTTTTTCTGCCTCCTGCGTTAAATAGATAAATGCGGTGAAATTCTTTGAATACATTCAACATTTATGTATTTTTATATATGTTAATATTTTAATTCGCTTTAAAGCAAATAATTGCAAATTTATATTTCATTTTATGCTTTTAATCGATTAATATATTTCGTTTAATTTTTATATCTTTTTCTACAAAAAAAAAAAAAAAAAAAAAAAAAAAAAAAAAATAAAAATTAAATTTTATTTTATTTTATTTTGCTACATAAAAAATCTCTTGAGAATAGTTAACAAATGGTAACTAATTTCTTAAGCAGCCTTTCTAAAAAAGAAATTATTTGGCAATTTTTTTCATATCTTTAATATTTGGAAAGTTGTTGGAAATAGAAACACACCAACCTAAACATTGACACAACTTGTTAACTAGCACTTTAACCCTTTTGCTAACCCTAAAACATTATTTTTACAATACCGAAAAAAGCAGCTGTGAAATTGGCTTAAAATTGTGCAAAACTTTTTTGGTATTTCTTGTAATAAAAAAGTTTGTTAAAGTGACCAATTAGTCACTTGAAATTAACAGTTACATGGTGTTTCTATTTTTTTTATTACTGTTGATGCTGTCTAATTAGGTTTGCATTAAGCATTACAAAAAAAAAAAAAAAAAAAAGATGGTCATTTAAATGAAGTAAGCAACATAAATTGTGTCACTGTACCATCATGTATCCATCTTTGTCGATTCGAATAACACTCAGTTTAGCAAGCCAGCCAGCCAAGCAACCAACCAACCATCTTTCCATCAGTTCATTCATTTGTCCAATTCAGCCATTGATAATTGCGAAATAATCAAAATACGGAACACTTTATTTCATTTCAAAGTAATTTTTTTTTTTGTTTCTATTTGCGGTTTGTGTACCGTTTTAACTTAAACAAACGAAGACTAATTAGTCTGAACGAATCTAAGTAAGAGAATATTTATTATTTTAGTGTAGTGTTGGCAAAAAATAGCAAAAAAAAAAAAAACAAAGGCACAAAAGTGACCCCAACCTACCACAGTAAGTTATGAGTATGTAGCTTTAAGATATTTTTTTTTATGGAAAGACAAAACAGACAGTCAAGTCGAGTCAGTTAAGACAGACGGACAGACAGAAAGACGGACACTTTAGACAAGTGCTTGATTTATTACGCTTTCAAAAACTAAAATGTTTTTTTTTTCTTTATTTTGTTCTCCTACAGACTTGCATAAACAAATCAGCTACAATTAACTTTGTATATCTCTCGTAAGATACATATATTTACTCTTAAGTCAGGTTGACTGAGAGAAATCTTAAGGAAAGAATGTATGAAAAAATAGGTTCACAATAACGTTTGACATGACATGATTGTAATCGTTACTAATTTAATTGCTTCTTTAGTCAATGTACTAAGTGTACACAAACAACAGATTGTTGCATACGACTATTTATGAAGTATTGTAATTGACCCCCTTTTTCCTGGTGCCTCGTATTGGTTTAGGAGAAAATGTAATTTTACTATTTGCTAAAAAATTAAATGGGTGAAAAAAAAACAGTGAAACTGAGGTATGATCAGTTTCAGTACTCATTAAAAAAATATAAAGGGTGGTCCAACCAGAATGCACGATATTAATTGTGAGTCAAACCTTAACGTCAAGATTTTTGCCCAACTTAATTTGACATTTCTTTGGTTCAGTGTTACAAAAAAAATTTAACCGTGAAGTGGTGCACAATTGAGAAGCGCGTTGAGATTGTTGAGGCCTTTTACGAAAATGAGCGTTCAAAGCAAAATGCATTTTATTATTTTTTAGGTCAGCATAATCGATTAAATCTGTCCACAAATGTGCTCAAATTTTAGCAAACCGGGTCAGCAGGATATGGAATCTACAAAGAGTGGCTGTTTAGTGCGGCTTTTGTACTGGTGGCGTCATAGGTACTTCTGCGACATCCATACTTCTTCTAAAATGAGGTTTTGCACATGAAGGAAATTGAACCTCAATTATATCTCAGAGGTACTCCACCACCACCTTCTATAATAATAAAAAAAATATTAAGACAATTTTCACTTTCTGAGTCGATCTAACGATGTCCGTTCGGCTGGCTGGCTGGCTGGCTGTTCATGTAACCTTGTGCGCAAAGTACAGGTCGCAACTTTGGAGATAATTTGATAATATTTGGCTTATAAGTTCTTATTGGCACAAGCCTATTGAAAATGGGCCGAAGCGTAGGACCACGAGGGTAGATAGCGCCAATTTCTGCATCTAAGACACTACCAAACCGGTTTCAATGAAATTTAAATAATAGTTACACGTAGAAAAAAAATATGGTTGGAGGTAACCATATTCTAAGAGCAACATACTATGGTTGGATTTTAACAATGTTTATGATTGCAGTTTACCATATTATGTTTAACTATGACCATAGTATACTTAAAATCAACAAAAATTTTCCCGAAATCAACCATAATATGGTCATAATTAACCATATTTTGGTTAATATTAACCATAATAATGATCAAAACTAACCATATTATGTTTAAAATTTACCATAATATGGTCAAAATTTCTCTGAATTTTGACAAAAGTAACCGTATTATGGTCAGAATTAACAATAATATGGTCAATGTTAATCATATTATGGTTATTTATTTCATACATTTTTTTTATTTGTTTACAGTGTCAAATAATAATTTTATTTTAATAAACTTTTATAAAAAAAATCCCCTTTGATTCATATTCCAGCCTGTTACGACCTTCATTACCATTTTTTCTTTTATACTATTTTATTCTACGTAAATTTATCTATTTTAGTCAATAATTAAAATAAAATGAATGAGAATTTTAAGCAAACCAAGTAAAATGCAAACGACCAGAATGGTTTTGATTTTTAATCATATTATTTAAAATTTAAAGTTAAACATACAATTTTTTAAAATATTACAATTCCAAACATATTATTGTTATTAACAATTAACCATAACATTTTTGGAAGCAACCATAATATGGTTATAGCTTTTCGATGGATGAATTTAACCATAATATGGTTGCCGCCATAATAATATGGTTAAGGTTACCATAATATGTTTAAGTGTATGGTTGTAGCTTTATTTAATTAAAACAATGTATTGTTGAATTCAACCATATTTGAAGTTTCAAGGGAGGTAAACACTTTATTGTTAAATAGAAACAAAATATTATCAATCGTGAAAAAGGTTTTGTTTGAAACAACAAAAGTTTGTTTGTTGCCATTGCAGGGACCATAATATGTTTTTTTTAAACATACTTCAACCATGTTTTTTCTCTGCGTGTAGAAACATATTTATATGGACACATAAGCTATGCAGTTTTTAACAAAATAAGACCACAAGAGGAGGTAGGGGGCAATTTCTGCCTCTCAAAAACTTTCAAACTGATTTTAATGAAATTTAAAACATGGATGGATCTATATTTATATAGACACATAAGCTTGATTCTCCATGGGTCCCGAAAAGGGTGCACTCTCGTAAATGTGTTTTAGAATGCTGTGGTAGGGTACTTGTTTTTGTTATGTTATTTATGACTAGGGCTGCCAGTTAGAATATTTTCAGCATCATCTACATTTTCGACAGCAAATTCAGTTAGTTAAAATTTTTTTCCATAATTTCTTCATGGGTTGAATCAAACATTTTGATTTAAAAAAAATTTTACTTTGGCTCTATGAATTCTTGTCAGCATATCTAAACTGCATTTTCTCAATTATCAACATTATGGTAACACTGCTACGAATTAACGAGTAAGAAGCATTTAATAATAAAAGTCCCCTGATTATTGTGACAAAAATCTTTATGTAAATGCGTATGGATTTTAGAAGGAACTCTAACGCGTGCAGTTTTAACTGCCAGTTATAACTGACAGAGTTCACTGTTAACTGAGATGTACATACACGTGCACTTCAAAACTTCAGTATTTAACATGGATTCGAACGAGCTTGACGGTTTGGCCGGTTCAAATCTATATATTGCAATATAATCAACTATAACTTGGTTCTGTTTAAGCGACATGATTCACATTCTTGCTCGACACAAAAGAAACTGAGAACGTATTTCCAACGTATTTTGAAAAAGATGTGAATTGGTATGGGTTGTCCCTCCCCTACAGAACTATTGTTACATTTTTTAGCACTGTTTGCATAATTTTAATGAATTAATATAACTTTCAAAATATACTTTAGCTCAATGGATAATTTTCCAGATGGTCTATAGTGTATTGCAAAACTAGTTCGATCCCATATGAATTATAGCAAAACTCGTTTCTTTCTTTCGAAATTTTGTAGCAAAACTTCAGTTTAAAATTAAATCTATTTTTTTCTATATTTCAGTTGGTTTAAATTTTTCAACTGTTGAGTTATTAATCAAGAATGGCATAACACATCAGAATCAAAATAGTTCAACTAATTCGGTCCATTTAATCGGGCGCTGTATATTTTTTAGCATTTTCTCAAAAATTCAAATAAAGTGTAACGAACGAGTTTTGCGTCTCACCTACTCATTTTTAAATAACTATATTAAAGCTTAATGCGGCACGTGTTAAAATCGAAATACCGATTTGAAATGTTTATAGAATCTTTTTTTTTCATAAAAAAAATTTCAAGTCAAATAGGGACCAGTCTCTTATACACTGCGAATGAAAGGAGTCGAAGTCGGATGGAGTCGGAGTTATCACTTTTTCTTGACGACTCACCAGCCCTGGCTAAAAGTATTTAATTATTTTCATATTTATTATAGTTAAAATTACAATAAATCTTAAAACTAAAAGCACTATCAACAATGGCTATCGGCTAAGCTAAAAGTAGACTTTAACAGGCCTTATAAAAAGTGTTCCATTATTAAAAATTTACTTTAACCTAAATTGAGCGATCAAGTAAATTAAAGTTCATCTTACCTGGTAGTTTAAAGTAAAGTTGAAATAATGTAATACCATTAGCTACCAGTAAATTGTGAAAACGGGCATAATCCTGTTTTTTTTACGAAAACAGAAAGTTCTTAATAAAAGCACACTTTTAAAGCTTTAACCTTCTTAACAAGTGCAAAACTAGCTTACTACAAAAAAAAAACGTTTCAGAAACTAAGAGGGAGTTTACACGGTGTCTTTACAGACATGTCTGTTTTTAGCATTCGCTTTTGAACATGCTACCAAAAACATCTTGTCTTTTCACGATGTCTTTCCAAACATGTCTGTTTTCATGTATAATAGTCTAATACACATACAAATTAAAAACATGAAAATTCATATTGACAAACATGAAAACGCATTACGTGTTTGTTTGGCAACCCCTCTTTCTTCTCTACCCCGATGGCCTACAAACAAAACAAACATGTTTGTTAGACATGTCTGAAAAGACACCGTGTGAACTCCCTCTAAGCGTGCTTATTTGAAGATTTTTTTTAAAAGCTCATTTTTTAAAAGCTTTTAAGTTGCATGAAATGGTGCTCCGCATCAGTGATGGAAAATTCAGTACTATGGTACTATTTTTAGTACATGTTCCTTTCAGAAATACCACGGTACCCCCACGTCCGTTTCAGTACTATTTTCTTGTTATGCTTATTTTTTTTAGAAATTAAGCGTTGATATTTTTTTAACATTGACAACCACGGCTGTGGAGTCGTCCACAAAGTCTGTTTACTCCAACTCCAGCCGCTGAAATTCCAACTCCAACTCCTAATCTGGTCCTTTTTTGTCTTTGACCTCTTTTTTAAATGCAGTATCTTTTAAATGGTTTAATATATCATGAAAAGGATTCAGTAAAAATTTCGAATCAATATTTTAAATATTGCATCGTCAATTCCGAATTATTTTTATTTTGGAAATTATGTATGTATGTATTAGAATACCTTTTTAAATTTGTTATGCCGAAAAAGTTTGGAGTCTGGGTCGCGAATTTTTTGTGGGTACTTCGATTCCGACTCTGGCACAACATTGCGTGCACAACATTTTTTTTTTATTAAAGGTATACATATATGCTTGTTGGTATATTTTAACGTCAGATATCCTCATCAGAATTTTGCTGTTGAAATTAAGCCAGCTTGGTTCATAAATGGCTGAGATATGAGCAACAAAAAAACATGTGTGAAAAAGTACCAAAATGTTGAAAAAGGACACTTTTCTTTGGTTGTCAGTACCATCTAAATTTTTAAATTTTCCATCATTGCTCCTCATAGAGGGTTTTTCCGGTACCAGATCGCAATCTTTTACGAATATAGGGTTCTTTCCAATATATTTTGAGATAGGGTTGTGTATCACCTCACCTCATTGTTTGCAGGGCTTAGCAAAAGAAGCCAGTTTTTGCAAAATGTAAAATGCAAATCAATTATTTTACATTTTTCTGTTTGATTATTAATTTGAGCTTTCTAAGTTTGCTTAAAACTAAATTTTTCCATTTCCAGATTCCTTTTAAAACATTGTGACAAAATATTGCCATGCGACATGGCCACCATGATTTAAAATTTTTGTAAAAATTGCTTTATATTCTGAAGCAAATTCATTTTGCCAATAATTTACTGTTGCTGGCAAATACTTTTCCTAAGTAAATTATACCTGCCAGACAGACTACAAGTACGATGGCAACGTAAAACGGATGAGTCTTGTGGTTTTTGTATGCCAGAACCCAGCTCTTATCTCTTCTTCTTAAAAAAAATTGCTATTTTTGTTTTTGCAATTTCATTTACAAGCTGATCATGTCAACGCATGCTTAAGCTTTTCATAAAACGAACAGATGAAAAAAAAGAAAAACAATTCACTATAAAATGATCTTGAGAAATCATAGTAAAATTGCATTTATTTACTTGAAATAATTTGTTTAAAGTATGAATGACTTGAATGGTGGCTGCTTCTGCTGCCTCTAGATTTTCACATTTCTTTTTAGTAAATTAGCCAGTGGACTCCCTTAACTATAACAAACATTAAAATGAGATTCCTCTAAAGAACACACAACGTTTAATGTTGAGTATCGTTCAAACGCATGAATACGTACTTATAAAGATGACAATCGTCATCATCAGCATCATCATTACGATCGTACAGTCATTATTATTATGAGCAAAATGGTACAAGTGATGGTGATCTTGTCATTATGTTAAACTGCTGCCGATGTATCGAATCTTGTGTAGCAACGCAGCATACACACGTACACGTATCTAAAATACTTTTGCTTGGCAAACTATTTGTGGCAAAATATTGGCGCTTAAATATTGCCAGTCTAGTCTGCGTCTTTAGTTAGAGACTTCCAGCTGAATAAAAATTTTCTTCTAGTGCAAAATGTAGAAAAAATATTTGCAAGCAAAAAACAGAAAAAAAAACGAAACGTCTATAGACTTTTAAATGAGAATTTCCTGGCTTCCAGCTGGGCAACGTCGTTCAAATTTAATTGCTTTAAAGGCTTTTTACTTTATTCAGTCTTGTTTGTGTGTGTGTGTGTGTGTATGCATTTTGTATCTACCGCTTGTATGTGTTTGCAAAAAAAAAAGCTTAAACTATTTCAAAGTCATAAGGTTTTTTTTTTGTTTTTTGCGACTTCTCATTTCTTAGTTTATTTTTGTTAAAGTCCTCTGTTTTTAACGTATTTCTTATTGCTTAAAAAATTTTTAATCATACAGTGTTTTTTGAATCATGTTTCCACACCATCAGTTGCCATAAATCTAATATCTATCTTGAAAAAAAATAAAAATAAAAAGAAAATAACAGCAAGAACGGCAAAAAGAAAAATCCTCTTAGATAGTTTTAAGATGCCATAAAGAAACTAACAGGCTTTTTTTACTTGACCACAAATTAAAAATCCTCTCAAGAGGCGCAAGAAATGCAGAAATAATGTGTATTTTACACTCGAAAAAGTTTAATTGTGAATCAACTAATATAAATTTATATATCTTTGAGAAACTATGAGATATTCTTCTCTTCACTTAATATCCTTTTAAATCCCAAAAAGTCAACTTTAACCCACTGCACGTACAGAAAAAAAGGTTGAAGTTTGTTAAAAAAAAAAAATTATGGTCCCAAACTAATGTTGTTTTAAACATTAATTTTTATACGATTAAAAATATTGTGATTCCACTTAAAAATAAAATGTTTACCTTCCTTAAACTTTAAAAATGGTTGAATTTAACTTAAATATCCAAAAGCCACAATGGTTAATAATACCAATCTTAGGAATTATATAATTTTAAAACATTGTATATTAAAATTAAAACAAAATTATGGTTACTTTGCTCTCTGCAGTAGTTGAGTGCTTTTACATAACTTGCTTGTTTGCTTAAAATTCCCACATCGGGGAATGTAAGAAAAGATAAACTGACTGTTTATTGTTGGTGTTTTGTTTAAGCTTGGATATTGTTACAAGTACACACAGAAAAAAATCAAGTTAAAAACGTCGAAAACAAGGTTGATTTAAAATTGTTCGTTGGCGATTTTGCTTCATACGTTTTTTATGTTAATTCAACCTGATTTTATAATTACTTGCGAACAACATTTTTTTCTTTTAAAATAACTATAATTCATGTTAATTTAACATTGCAGTAAAGTTAGAGCAAAATGTCAATTATATTGAAATAACAATCCGAATCATGTTGAATGAAAGTTATTTCATGTAGAAACTAATTGGTGTGAAGAAGCTTCAGAGACAACATAAACATTTATTTAAGAATAATTCAAAACACTTACCCCTGTAACACATGTTTCACTTATTTTGTAGTCTCCTTTGTTAACAGATCAATCAGCAGAATGGCCCGATATGGTTTTCGTCATCATTCTACTTTGAAAACTTGATGTACTATTTAACTAAATAATTTTAATTTAAAGAATACGGGAATTGTCTTCTTTTTATAACATATTTTAAGAATGAAAATAAAAAATTAACATACTTAACTATGTATGCATGTTAATTTAACAAGATAAACTTTTAATTTTAATATAAAACAGGTTTTTATGGATTCAATATTGAATCCATATTTATTTATATTTTAATCAGGGGTGTGCTGGAAATCGCAAACGCAAAACGCAAGAATTTGGAAGTTGTTTTTAAAAAACTTTAAACCTAATTCTTATAATTTTTGGTTTAAAATCCTGTTTAATAGGAAAATATTTGTTAAATATTTGTCACAAAATTCTTTTATTACAAAAATCTTATTTAAAAACGACTTTTAAAATTCTTGCGTTTTACGTTTGCGATTTCCAGCACACCCCTGAATATTTTTTTTATGAATAAACGTGATAAATGATTATTTTAATATTTTTAATTTAAAATTTATATGAAATAATGATACATTTAAAAAAAGGGCATACTTTTGCAGAAATTTACTATGATTCTCAATCAACATTTTTCCATGTTAATTTTACATTGGTATTTTTTCTGTGTGTAAGACTTTGAGTGTTTATAATTCTTATTCGCTTTAGTGTTTTATTTATATAATATTTTTGGCTTTTCTAAGATCTTTGGAAAAGGTTTCCTGATGAGCTGACCTAAGCAACCAGTGAAATACGCATAGAAGCTAGCTTTCCCTCAACAATAAATTTCAGTGTTTAAGTTAGATTTCTCAACGGAACTTTTTTTTAAATTATGCCAAATTTTAACATTTCGTTTTGCTTCTTCTGCCAGTACAAATCAGTTAAATGGAAAGACAGCTGCTGAAGGTCGTCGCGGGTTGGAAAATGCACAGCTTATAAAAGTGGATCATTACAAGTAACATAACTTTCTTTGAAGTTGTTTTGGTACCCTCCACCGATAGTTCGAATATTTCAGGAGTGCTGTCTATATATATAAATAAAAACAGACGTGATCATTAAAATTAGTTGCGGCTTAGTTAGACCTATATTAAATTTTTGACCAACAATCAGAAAATTGTATGATTTTTTTTTAGAAATTTGAGCTAGTTTGAGTTAATATCATGATTCGTAAGAGTTTTAGCCGATTTAAAATAATTTTGAGAAGGGAAATTTATATTTGACCCATATTATATTATAAACCAATCATCTCAAAATTCTGTTAGGTGATTTCTGATATTGAAAAACATAAATTTCAATACAGCGTTGAAATAAGTTTTAGCGTTTACAGAGTGCATATTTCAGAAGGCAGCTAAATATGGGATCTAAGGTAAATTATGGACCGTATATCCCAAAATTGCAAAACATTTTGTTCTGGCCATATGAAGCTAAGTTGGAAGAAATTTTTACCGCAAAATCAATCACCCATATTGTGTATGGCGTATTTAAAATACGCCTACGACAGTTTGGTAATAGATTAAAGAGAACGTGAACTTATTTGCTTTGATCTATTACCAAACAGAAGTAGGCGTATTTCAAATACGCCAAACACAATAATGGTGAATATCTGCTACGGTTTTAGGCGTATTTAATTTATTTACCAGAGTGGGCTTTATATGGGGCCTATAGAAAATTATGGACCGATCATCACGAAATTTATAGTTGTGTTTCTAGTCACATAAAACTGTTAAGTATTAAATTTTATTCTGATAGCATTATTAATTACGGTTTTAGGCGTACTTAACTGTTTTCCGGGAGTAGGGTTTATATGGGGCCTAGCTTAAATTATGGACCAATCTTCACGAAATTGCACAGTTTGATTTCTAGTCCTATAAAACTGTGACGTGCCAAATTTTGTAATGATAGAATTACTAATTACGGTTTAAGGCGTACTAAACTGTTTTCCGGGAGTAGGGTTTATATGGGGCCTAGGGTAAATTATGAACCGATTTTCACAAATCTTACAGTATGATTTCCAGACGAATAAAATTAATTTTATCAAAATTTTGAAGAAGAAGAAGTGGAAGAAATAAGTTGACATCTCTAAAGACCACTAAATTTGATTTCAGCAAAATTCGCATCATCAATCGAAAAACAACGAAACTACACAGAAACAGTCCTTACTGTCCATAAAAAATATATAAAAAGTTTTGTGAAAATCATCGCAGTAGTTTAAGACTTTATCAGTTATAAGCAAAGACGCCTCTTTTATAAATAAACGTATGAATAGTTTTAACTTTAGGTTCTTAATTTTAGCCCACTGTAGCCTTTATTTGATTTATACACACAGTTGCCGATTTTGGAAATAGTTCCGGATTTTATTAACAGTAAGTTCATCTGTAATAAAATTTCAGGTTGAAATATGGGACTTTTATTCGAGTTTAAGCTTTGGATTTGGGGTCGATATACATAAAGAACGGCGTCATAGGTTCCCAAATTAGGGCACATGGGGTATTACGAAAATTGAAAATTATCCAGAATTCATAATTTTGGCCTGTTTTCCTTTTTCGCTCGTTTAGCTGTTATCGTAGTCGGCCATGATAGTTATTACGAAATATGAACATTAAACCGTTACATTACGAGTTCTAACCTGAATTAACAATAATCGATATCTTTAAAATCAGACCGAATAATTAGATTTTTACAAATTCAACGAACAAATCGATCATTTCCAGGGCTGGTATAAATACAACATTTTTTAAAACATATAAAAATCAATCGTATAATATGACAGCCCTTTGTATAAAAACTTACAAAATGTCAAATTAACATGATTTTTTCAAATTAACATAATTATATCATATTATAAGTTTTTGTTAAGCTAATTGGGCCTAATGTATTAATGTAAATAAAAAACCTGATAAACTACTACTTAGTAATTACAACCCCTGAAGATGTCAACAAATAATTGACGAAACGTTGGGAGAAACATGTAAAAAAAAGGTTTTTTATTTACATTAATACATTAGGCCCAATTAGCTTAACAAAAACTTATATATAATATCTAAACAACTTGGCCAAAAAAAATAACAAACATACTTTATACCATATTAATTTTAAATAAAGAAATGTTAAAATTACATTGTTCAACATTGAATCCATACAAATCTGTTTTACTTGTTTTGTGTAGAAACTACAAAAAAAAAAAAAAATACAAGAAAAAAACATGAATTTTCATGTTTAAAAAATTTATAAAAAGGAGCAAAAATTCCCGTTTTCTATTTGTTTATATTATCATGTTAAATAAATACACAAAACTTTGCAAAGTTTGATATCTGTTCATTTTGCTGGACTAACTGTCTCTTTTAAGCAAATGAAAAGAAAGTTTCGTGTGTGAAATTATATTAAGAACAAAAACAAAGTGTCATATTTTATTTTTCTTTTCAATATTATTTCTCACACAAAATTTTGTTTTCATTTTCTAAAAACAGACAGTCAGACCTGTCACAGAAATAAAAAACGATCGAAAGTGATTTCATTTTATTTGAAAATCACTTCCAGTTTCGATCGGAATAAATTTCTGTGACAGGTCTGAGTAAATCTTTCTTAATATTTTATTATGTGAATTTCACAATTCATTTTTATTATCATTTTGTTTCGAGTGTATTTATTTTATAACAACCATTCAAACTCATAACCTACCTTGATGGTTACGGATAATTCAAGATTAGATTAGTTCCATTTTTCCCCAAAAAACAACAACAACAAAAACATTTTTATTAAAAACAGTTTAATTGCCTAGAAAAATATATAAACAAATGCTTTCTTTTACTAGATTAAAGAAAACATCAAACTTTATTTTAAAGAATTTAAAAAATAACTAAAATTTTAATTAAAAAAGCATAAAATTTCTTAAAAAAAAAACACTGACATTTAAATAAGAAACTTATTTTGAATCAACAGCTTGTTCAGATTATTTTTTAACTTTAAATTTATTTTTTATAATAAATAAAAATAATTGCAAAAATTTGTTAAGGTTTTGAAAAAAAAAATAATAACAATTGGTTATGTTATTTGAAATTAAAGCTGCATAAATATATTGGATTTAAAATATTGTTTAAAGTATGACAATTTTATTTAAAGTCAAATTAAAATTTTAATTTAAATGGAAACGAATTGATTAGTTAACCTTTAAAAACAGAAATTTCTGTTAAGTTTTAAGTAGTTTAACAAATTTTAATGGGTTCCTTCTTGTTGGAAATATGTCATTTTTGAAAATTAGTGACACTTATAATTTGTTTTTTTTTGTTTTAGTTAAATTGTTATTGATTAAATCAAAATTCTTTGAATTTGCCAAAGGAAATGAATTTTTAAAACTTCACGTTTATTTGTTGTCTGTTTAAGTTGATGTTGTTTTGTGGTAATAGTTTCATGTTTAAATTTAGTTAAATTATACATTAAACACATTAACACTTACGTTACATTGACAACCACTACTTTTCTTCCAATTCAATTAGGCTACTGTTTTCACATTTCAACCTTTTTTTCTCTCTAAAAGAAACCCAAAAGAAAAGACAAAAAATGAGGTAAAACATTCAAAGCTAAAAGAAAAAAAGAAAAAAAAATACAGAAAAGCAGTCATTCACAGAGATACAAAGTACAAGAATACAAGCTTCTGGAAATGTTTATTTTGTGTAAAAAAAAAACAGCAACAAATTGACAAAATAATTTAACCTTATAGTAACCTTTTTAAAACTTAAAGCTGTTACTATGAAACCCGCCTTTTTCAAACTTAACAAACCATACGAAAATAAAATTTTTCTTTTTGCTGCAAAACAAAAAACAAATCTTTTTACTAAAATGTTTTTATTTTAAATTAAACTTTTCTTCTTATTCTTCTTGTATTTTTACAGAAATCATTTACATTAATACTACAGGCGTTGGATATGTACAACACATCGTATCCAGGTATGTAATTATGTTTAAGACAAATAAACATTTTGAATTGTTAAGACGGATAGAGAAAACCAACCAACCAAATTGTTGAAATGTACAAATAAACAGACATTTAATTAGTTTAAACATTTTTTTTATTTATATATTTATTTATAAAAACAAGTGTTTTTTGTTTTGTTCTTGCTGTTGGTATGTGTTTTGTTAAAAGAAAATATATATTTCAGTTGCTGAAAAGTTTAATAACAATTTAAAATTATTTCACAAAAAAAAAATTTAGTTTACTTTAAAGTAATAAAAAAACCCAGCAGAGTTTGAAAGGATTAAAATCAAAACCTATTAAAAAACAAAAAAACGCTTTTGGGATGCGGAAGTTTTGGCTTAATTTCATGGTATTGGCCATCGTAAGCAATGACATTCTTCCATATTCTTGGTTATGGATTTCACCCAAAAAAAAATTGTTAACTTTTTTAAGGCGAAAAATTAATCATGCCAATTTTGAATACCGGCTGTTGCGGTAGCCAGGACTAAAAGTCAAATAAGGCACATGGGCGCTTCAAAATATGGACCCAAAAATCAAATGAAAATTGACCCCAAATTTTGGGTTATTTTTCGTTATGCAATATAACCCATTTTTTTTTTTTTTAATAAAATGTCACCCCAAAATATTGAAAAATAACTATAAAAATAAAATGAAATATTCCCCTGAATTTTACAGTTGAAATTAAGAAAAAAATGCACAGAAAGTTTTATTAGCAATTTGTTTTGTGGTCATCTGCATAAACTTAACATAAGCTTAACTTCAAATCCCGAATTTAAAATCCTGAATTTTGAATAATTTTACAGTTTTAATTTAAAAATCGCGCGATAGATATCATAGATGGGTCTTCGTGCGGAAACAAGGATTTTTTTCTTCTATGGTATTACAAACACCGGCTTCGCTTGCTGAAGCATCTCTGCATAGCAGGCCTTCGCCCATGCTCAAGGATTTTCTCTTCTATCGTATAACCGCCCTTCAATATGTGTAAATGAAAAATAGTCCCAAAGTAAAAATTGCAATTGTATTCAAACAAATGCAAAAAACCCAAAACAAAAACTTCTTAATGCGTTTAAGCATTTGTCTTTCGCAACTTTTTATTTTTTCTTTAGATTGACAAATTTAACATTTTTTACATTTTTCGACAATTTATTAAAGTCAATCTTCGCCATCTTTTACTTTTATTGCCAGTGTCGCGTAATTTAAAAAAAAAAATTGAAAAAGCTCCCAATCAAAAAGTGTGCTTCAATTCCCTTGCCATCTCGCTTACTGAAGGCATGAATTTTATATGGTGAGTTTCCACTTTGAAGCAATACATTTTTGTGATACAACAAGCACTTTATTCAACGCATATAAAAGTGTAGCTATCAGATTTACACACTGATTTTTTGCTACAGTATTTTTTTAGTACTCTCCCTTACAAACCTGCTTCGTTGTAAGGGAATGCCGCGGTACTTGAAATGTGGTATTTTTTTATACAAATTGTTATGCATTAATTGTTCAGTTACTTTAACGCATTTTGTATGTCTTATTGCGTAGCGCAAATTTTTATTGTGTAATAGAAAGTACAAAGGAAAAGTTCTCCAACATTGTTTACCAATTAAAAATAAATCAAAAATAAAACCAGTTAAAATTTAAAATGTAATCAAGTGAATTTAACGTTTAATCAAGTGAATTAAACATTTAATTGATAATATTAATTTGTTTGCTGGTACAAATTTTATTAATTTTTTAATTAATATCACAAATTTTTTAATTGAAATCAATTTTTATTTTTTTCTATGTTCCCCATTGGAATTTGACCTTTGTATCGAAATTGCATTCGCATCGCAATAGGGAGTGGTCCCTTTGGGTCACATTTCGCCGCGTCGATAAAGCTTCCGCGTCTTTTAACTTATTATCGATTTTTGGCATGATCAAATATTACGCCTTTAAGTCTGGTCGCATATTCCGGACGTTTTTCAGGCAATACTCCCTTCAAAGGATATATCTTAAGGGCTAATCTCTTGCATTTTAGGGTGCCAGCACAAATTTGTTTATCGCTGGCAGTTACTTTTGTTTTAGCATTCAAGCAGCTTTCGGGCCTGCAAAGTAATCTTTCAACGCATTTCAGCTTCAATACTTTTGATTCGAACCCTAATGCTTACGAGTGTTTTAAGAAACAGCTTCTTAAAACTATTTTGCAATTTCTGCTTGAATGTGACAACAATACTCATGGAGTTGTCCCTCCAATTTATCATTTTCAAACTTTGTGGCAGACCATGGCAGTCTCTGCCTTCCGCGTCAAAACCATCACTTCTGAACCGCCGAAAATGTTCAGAAAAAGCATCAGCAGCTGCATTATTTCTTCTTCCTGATAATAATGCTCTGTTGGTGGAAAATATTTTAAATTTCCGAAGGAAAGTTTTACTCTATTTCATTCAGTTTATATGTGAAAATTATTTCTTTTTAAATATTTTTTTTTTGAGGTGCTTTTAAGTGTTTATTTTTTAGTTTTCGATCTTATCCTTCCTTGAAGCTTCTGCTAATGGGTTGGTAGCTTCAAAAAGGTTTTCATCAAGAAAAATGTAAATAAAATACAGCAACAACAACAACAACAGCATGTGATAGTTTTAGTTGAACTTGTCGTTAACATTTTGTGTATGGACGCCAACGTTGATTTCCATTTACTAAAACCAATGTTGTTGTTGTTTTTTTGCTGTTGTTGTTAATGTTGTTTTAGATTTAAAACAAATCTACATTTTTGTTAACAATTGCCACCATGATCGTTTCCTTAAAGTTAACAACAAAAGCCACAACAAAACTTTTTCATTTAACAAAAACATCAACAAAACAACAACAAAGTTTAAGATTTTTAAATTCAAACGTGTTGGAAGAAGAAAAATAAAAAAAAAACAAACAAACTGGTAAACTTCAAATGCAAACGTCAAACTAATGTTTTTGAATTACAAAAACCACAATTTCAATTTCTTTAAACAAAAAAAAAAAAAAAAAGAACAACAACAAACAAACACCACCCATCTTGTGTTCATTTTATTTATAAAACAAAAAAATAAACAAACACATCAACACAACAACTACTAGAAGATATATCCTATTTTGTATTTTCTTTTTCTTTTTTTTTTCTCTTAAAATTCTCCACCTCCTTTACGAAAAAACAACCTTAACAAAATACAACAACAAAAAAAACCAAAAACAGACTCTGAAAGGTTAATTGAGGAAACATCATTTTCAAGCGTGATTCTACCATCACCCGAATGGAAAACATTGGATCATATTGGTCGCAATGCTCGCATTACATATCGGGTCAGAGTTCAATGTGCAGCTACTTATTATAATACAACATGTACAACGTTTTGTCGTCCCCGCAACGATCAATTTGGTCATTACAACTGTGGGCCGCAGGGTGAAAAGATCTGTCTAAATGGCTGGATGGGTGATAATTGTGAAAAGGCCATTTGTAAGCCCGGCTGTGATCCCATACATGGCAAATGCGATAAGCCCGGCGAATGCGAGTAAGTTTAATTAACTTTTGTTATATTATCATTGTTATTTATATTAAAATATTCTTTTTGTCATTATAAGGTTTTAATTACTTGTACTGTTATAATTATATAAGTATAACAGTTACAAACACATTATTAAAACAAAATATAGCAAAAGAGGAAATCATTTAATGTCAGAAAACTGAAAAAATAAAAAAAAAACATAAAAAAGGGCAAATGTTAGTGACAATGTGTTGCTTTTTTTATTATCAGCCTTTTTTGCTGAAGTTTTAAATAGAAAGTTGTTTTTATGACTTTCACAGTGCAAAAAAAAAAGTCAACTTTAACTCACGCTTTTGTCACTTTTAAACTTATAATAATTAATTTTTTTCTTAAATTTATGTTAAATGAAAAGTTTTTTTTGCTTGAAATTATGTCTTTTTTAAATAAAAAAAAAATAATTATTTTATTGACAACACTTTAGGTAGTAAATTAAAATTTGCAATAATTAATATCAATCATACGCCACACTGTCAGTATTTTCAAACAATTGAAAACAACTGGACTACATATTTCTAAATGGATGTGTAAATTTTAATAAATATTTTTATTATATTGGGCCATGTACACTTTCTGGAGTCAGAGTGGACTTTAATTGTACTTAAAATATGCACTAAAAAATCCAAAATATGCATTAAAAAAAATATGCACTAAAAACTTGAACAATTTTCATTGAAAATCGTTTTTTAATTTTACTAAAAATAAAAATAATTAGAATTGTGGTTATTTTTTTTTTTTTTTTTTTTGAACTATTTATGATTTTTAATCCAAATTATTAATATTTTTAATCAGGCTTAAGTTCATCAAATTTAATTTTCATTAAATTATTTTTATGAAGAAAGGAATTTTACAACATGAAAATTAATTAAAATTGTTATTGATAATCATTCATTCTTGACTGACCTGAGATTCGAACCCAGGCGGCTGGTTACCATGACATTAAAAAATATTAAAAATTCATTCTATTGTAATTCAAATATCGTCAAAAACTTAAATAAAGCTATGTTGAGACCTAACAAATATATGACTAAAAAAATCCAAATTTAAGCTCTATTTTTAACTATTTTTCTAAGATAATGTAATAATGTTATATAGAAAATGTAATATGATGTTTGTCAAAACTTTTGCAAAAGCAAACATTTTTTTTAATAAAACTAGTGGTTACGTATAGGACGTCAAATGAGTGTGAACATAGCTTTACTGGTAAAATGAAAGTACAACTTTGTCTTGTACTTGAAGAATGTCAGTGCATTTTTAAAAAATTTATTTTCAGATCCTACTTTGGTTCCAGAGCAGATCAAAAATTTTTGTTGGCAAAACGTTTCCTTTTACATTGCTAATTTTACTTTCTGCAATACCAACTAATTTGACTTGAGCAGTAGTGAACTTAATCAGCAGTGAACTAAATCCCTCCTAATCAGTTATTGTTACACCAATAATTCCGTAATTAGAAAATATAAATGCTTATTGACTTCTGATGCTATCTTTATTTATTATTTCTTTTACTTTTTTAATTGCAAATCAACAAGGGGTTTTCACACTCTTAAATAAGTCAAAGTTTTTGGAATATTATTCTGAAGCATCTAGCCAGGCCCTCATCTTGTTACTACTGGCTATGGTGGAAGGGGAATCAAGGGTTAAATTTCATTAAAAATTGGCTTCCAATTTCCTCTGCAACGCAGTGTGCCAAGCAAGTAATTTGTAACAGTTTGGATAAAATATTTAAAAACCATGTAAATTACTGCATCGTTTTAAAATAGAGCGATCTTTTGTCGAAATCTTGAAAATCTTGTATTTCAAGCAAAGCTCAAAAAAAAAAACAAACGAAATTTCTGATAGTTTATAGAAAATATTCCTGGAAAATATCGAAGGAACAAGACTAATCAAAGACATAAAAGCTTTTAAAAATTGTAATTGACTTAAAATACACACACATTCGAATAATATGAACATTTTTTTAATAATTTTAAAATTTTTTTTGTTTTTGTGGATTTTAAATTTTTTTAGAACTTTTTTCATAATATGGATACAGTTGTTTTGTCTTAAATGCCTTTTGTTTGAGTGCGATTTAGACTTAACTGCACAAAATTAAAAATTGTTGTAATTATTGTTTAAGATCCCAAAGAAATTCCTGTTTCAAGTGCACTTTCTATACCTGCACATTTAAGATAAATGCACAACATTCTTGGGATTTTAAAATTATTTTTATACACAAAATTCAAGTTAGCTGCACTTTTACTTATCTGCCCAAAATACATATTTTATGAAATTATTCTTCAAAAACCTTGTTTACGTGCCTTTTGGCATACCTGAATATTTAACAAATTTTGGGTAGCTTTAAAATATTTTCATATAAAACATCAAAGTTATCTGCACACATGAAAAACATATGGTGGCCTCTTTTTCATATTAAAATTCAATTTTTAAAATTTTTTATAAAATATCAATTTATTAATAAACACGATTTTTTTTGCACTTTTATGCAGGTAACCACAATTGTGTTCTATAAATGCATTTAAGATAAGAGAACTTTTGATTTATCTGCACAAAAAATCGTACAAAGCAAATTGTGCAGCTTTGTAAAAATTACTGTATTTTTTATAAAAAAAAACACCCAAAAATGGCAAAATATGCATTAAAAACCTAAATATGCATTTTCACCAAAATATGCAAAAACAAATCGATGCCATTTTAACGCAAATTTAATGATCCGGAAAGATAATGGGTCGACATTGTTTTTAGACTATCGACAGAAAACATGCATTTGCATGCAAATCGCATCCCTATTGATTATAAATATTTTTGAATTTTCTGCGATGACGATTTTTGCGGCACTGATAAAAAAGTTTGTAGGTATAATTGTTGATATTTTCCAATAAAACTCTAAAGCGAATGAGAATTACAAGTGCTCAAGTCTCACTTGCAGCGATATGAAAGTTATAAAAAAAAATGGACAAAAGATGTCTTTACTTTGATTCAAATATTTTATTGAATATGAAGAAATATTTCTGTGGCATTTTGGCAAAACATCTTAAGTCAAATTTAAAAAGTTGAAAAAATGTTGTTAATCATACGAATTTTCATTCAAAAAACATTTTTGTTGGCGTTTTTAAAATTTTGTATTATAAATAAAATGTTTCTTTAATTTAAGTTTATTTTATTATTTAATAAAAATTATTTCTTCCTGAGCTTTTTTAAAAAACTTTTTTGCTATTTTATCTCGACTTAAGATGTTTTGTCAAAATGCCACAGATTTAATTATTTCATTACAAAATATGTTTTACTGAGTGCTATTTTGCAAAGTGTTATTTTGACAAAATGTAATTTTTATAAATTTTTTGATTGAATCAAATAAATAATTTGTTGACCTAAAATTTTTTTTTAACAAACTGTGTTGTTAAAAATTTTCTTAAGATATTTTTTTCTGTGGAAGTTTTGCTGTATTTCAATTATTTCTGCTTCTTCCATTTTTTTGACGCTTGTTCTTTTTTAAATTGTTTTATTATTTACAAAGGTCATCTTTCAATACTTCAATTTTAAATTTTTTTCAATTCAAAGAAAAAGGAAATGGTATTCCTGCATTGTTGTTTAGTGTATAGTTGATTTTAGGAGTACTTTTTAAGGATTTTTTTTTCAATATGGCAATGCCGCAAATTTATTTTTTTTAATCTTATAATCTTGCACTTACTTAGACCCTGACAATTTCGCATCGTTTGTGCGAAATAATTGTCTTTGTGGTTGTTGTTATGTTTTTGCATTTTTACTCTTTCGCAAGAGTGCAACTTTTGACGTGAATACCTTTAATATTTCTTTATTAATAAAATTTGGAATGAGTTCAATTTGTTAGCTGAAAAAACATTTTTAAATTTTAATTTAATATTAAATCAAATTTAAAATTTTTGTTTTTCTGAAAAGATCTCCCTGTTTTTTTTTGTTTTTAAATCATTTAAGCCGTCTTCAAATATCAGTATTTTCCTTTAAACTTTTTGACCACAACATATCAAAATTCACGATCTTAAATTTTTTTTCCAACATTATTTTCTTCTCTACGAGAATTAGAAAATTCTAGGCCAAATCAACTACGACTAATTATAGTTTAAGTTATAATCATAATTTAAAATAGTTGTTTTACAACAATAATTTTCAGTTACAAAAGGCAATACAAAAAAAAAACGAAGATAAAAAGCAAAAACTATTAAATTTGGACCAAAAATAAAATAACAACTACACCAAAAAAATTATTTATATTGCATAAAAGGCCAGACCTCTACAGGAGAGTTTAAATAGAGTTTTATATTGGAAAATATACAAAAAAAAGCCGTTGATGTTTTTTAGGTTTTTAAAATTTTATTGTTATTTTTTTTTGGAGGAGAAAATCATAAACCATGCTTATGGTTTAGTTTATTATGGGCTGACTGGCTATGGTTATAGAAAATAGTGGAAGACCATGACGCCCCTTTTCCATGATTCCCAGCTTGAGGTTTTCTTCTAGCTGGCTGGCTGGATGACTGGCTGACTGCTTGTGGTTTGTTGCACTTCACCAAAAATCACGTATTCTGTGTTACACTATTTTCAACGTTACAATGAAACGAAATTCAAAGTTGGAATAAGCAAAAAAAAATCCCAAACTTTTGTTCGTGCATACAACACAAAATTCAATACAAAAACGAACGTTATGTAGAAAAATAGTAACAACATCAACGAGAACATTCAACAACAACAACAACAACAAAACAAATTTTCCAAAAAACGAACTTTATACAAGGTATTTCTTTATTTAGTATTTTTTCTTTTTACAACTTTGAAAAAAAAAAAAAAATTTAGAAACGAAAAAAATAAAACATCGATCGATGAGTTTGAAATTTCAAACTGATGATGCTGGTAGTTTGTGCTTGATGAGGTTGTATGATGATGGCTAAAGTAATTTAAATCAAAAAAGACCCAACAACAACAACTTCTAAATCCAATTTTTGTTGATGTTGCCAACAATGGCCAAAACACCGAAAACCGTAGAGAAGCAACAACAGCAACAAGAAAAGCATGTTCAGTTAAGTTACGATTTTGCCAGTAGTTCGGTGATTTAGTCAGAAGCAAAAAGATTTCATTATTGTATTTTTACATTAAAAGGAGGTTGGCTCCACCTACAATTATACGATTTTTTTTTTTTGCCATAACCGAAAAACACAGAAAATAGTGCAAAAAAAAAACTCTAAAACCATATAAAAATAGTTGGACCGATTCGGCTTCGATTCAATGTTTTACTTAAACAAAATTATTTAAACATAACAAATGAAATAAAATGTTGAAATCATTTTTGTTAACAATTCGTATTGTTTTAAAGATTTCCTATGAAAATCTTTTGAAAAAAAAACAGCAACAAAAAGCACTGTTGTTTGCACAAAAAAAACTAAAATTTGGTCCAGTGACAGGCACTTAAAGTAATTGAATCTTCAGCTTTTATATGATTTTCTTTAAACAAAAGACTTCTTTTAGCATTTACTATTTCGAAGACAGTTTAAGAAATCGAAAAATATCTTGTATCATTTGGTCGTAGAAGAAGCTTTTTGTTAACAACTTTTTTGAAAAATGTTTTTCTAGAAAAATAGAAAAAAATCGGCAATTATTTTCAGCAAACAAACGCACAAGTGAAACAATTTTCTGGAGAATTTTTCATAAAAATGTTTGTCAGTTTTTTTTTTTTTTTTTTTGGTCAGCATATTCGACCAAATGTGTCCACAATCGGGAGAATTGCGCGCTAATTTCACTACGAGTGATTGTTGAAAAACGGATGCATCCACAAAGAGTGACTGTTTGGTGCGGTTTATGGGCTAGCGGTGTCACTTCTTTGAAAATTAGGTCGGCCAAGCGGACTTCTTGTGGTCAGAAATTGAGGATATTGACTTGGACGGCATGTATTTTTAAGAGGATGGGGCCACTTGCCACACAGTCAATGAAACAATGGCTGCTTTGCGCGAGAAATTTAATGGGCGTGTTACCTCACGTCGTAGTGATGTTAATTGGCCGTCACGATCATGTGAGTTGACACCACTGGACTTCTATCTTTGGGAATATTTAAAAGAAAAAGTGATCGTCAATAAGCCAAGAACAATTCAATAGCTAGTCGTTGCTAGCGTTTTTTGTTTCACACATAACTGGCATAGGATCGTTCTCAAAAATTAAAAAAAATTGGGATTATTCTCTGAAAAATTTGGTTTTATTTACAATTAACATCGTGCGTTTTGTTTTAACCACCCTTTAGATACAACTTATTTTGATCGAACCAGGCTTTAACTCTGGATGCGCTTTAAGGAGAAGTATACATCGAAACACACAAATATACCTTTATATGATAAATTTGATTTCATATGAATCATATCAATATCGTTCCCCGTTTCTTATACGAAAATAACCACAAATAATATTATTTGAGAAAAAAAACTAGCAAAAAAAATATTTTGCAACCCTGTGCCCAACGATATGTTTTACTAACGTTCTTAACGTCTGCAATGTCACATCGGCTTCGGGCGCAATATTATGACAATTATAACGTAACGACGTAATAGTTTTCGACACCATGTTTTCGAAACCATGGAATATTTATTTTGTTTCACATCTTTTCGATGCGAGAAGTTCTTACTAAAGTTACAGAGGATGAGTACTGTGCTATTTTTAATTTTGAATAAACCTTTGTTTAATTCTTTAAGCAGTCTTTGAATTGCTTTAGGTTTTGAGTGAATATATCTAAAATAACTGCTTTTGTTGGTAAGTTAGTGTCTTCATTTTCGGTCTTTATGTGTTTCCCTTTACTTGCGAGTGTGTAAGATGCTTTAATAACTGCTTTAAAAAGTTCTCTCCAAAAATGTTGTAAGCAAACGACTTTATTTTATAAAAAAAAAAATGCTTAATGCACTCTTCTGAACCTCTGCCTTAACAAAAAAAAAAAAAAAAATGAATTACATTTTTATTTTACCTTAAAACCCACCAAAACAAAAAAAAGGGAGTATATTTGGGCTTCTATTTTTATTTTATTGCAGTTTGTTTTTTTTTTTTTTTTTTTTGCTTCTACTTGAAATAACAAATAATATTTAACTGAGACAGCAGTAGTAGTAATACAACTAGAAGATGTTGTATTAATGTATTGATGGCTCATCTTAGATGCCCTCGCCAAATATAAAACTGCCACCGCTGAATGAAAACCAACAGACAAACAAACAATACTCGAGAAGAAAAAAAAAAACAATCACCAAAAAAAAAAAAAAAAAAGAAAAGGCTTCATTTGCCAACCAGCATTTTTACAAGAACCTTTAAATACATTTCCCAATGTTAAGTTTGAATTGTATATTTCCTTGTTTGTTGTTTAACAAAATCATTGTTTTAAAGGAAAAGCAAAAAAAAAACTGCTTAAAATCCCTTGATTCAAAACGTTTTTTTCTTTTTTTTTTTTACTAAAAGCCTGTGAAAAATCTGTTAAATTTTTTTCCTCTTATTTCAACACAATTTGTGTATTTGTGTCATGTAGATGTTTTAGTTTTAATTCTAAATCATGTTGCAAATGGTGTACATCATTTTGTTATGAAAGTTGTATGTGCTGCATATGGAAACTTAAATATAACATTTTTGTGTTGTTTTTTTAAGCCTTCTGACAGTTGGTTAATTACTTATTTGGCTTTAAAAAATAGAAAAAAAAGGTTAAACTGAAATTTTTTTACAAGTGGGTTTTCCCTTTTAGCTTGTTTAGAGTCAAGGGGTGGGAAAAACAAATATTAGTTTTTCATTTATTAACATTTTCTTTAGAGTAAAATTCTTTTTTTATTTACATTTTTTTTTAAATTATTTTTTAATGTTTTATAAAATCAATCATGTTTTGTTGCTAAAACGTTTTATTTATAACAAGAAAGTTTGTTACTTAAGTCTTTTGTTTTAATTTTTGCTAATTATGTTTTATGAGTTTAACTATAAAGGGTGGTCCAACGTAAAGGCACGATGTTAATTGTAAAAAAAAATAACAAGTTTTCAGAAAATTATATTAATATTATTATTAAAGAAGGATCTAAAACAATTATGTGTGAAACAAAATATCGGCCAAATGCTCGCCACGACTTCGGTGGCATACAAACCTCTAATGTGCCGAATTATCTCATCCTTAAGCTCTTGAATTTCTTTCTTTCCCCAAAGAAAGAAGAACAACGGTGTAAACTCACATGATCGGGACGGCCAATTAAGGTCGATATTCTCAATTTCTGGCTACATGAAGTCCGTTATCATCTCCCGATAGCGAACACCATTCACGGTAACTGCTTAGCCGACATCATTTTCGAAAAAGTACGTCTCGATGATGTATCCAGCTCATAAAGCGCACCAAACAGTCACTCTTTGTGTATTCATCGGCCTTTCAACAATCACTCGTGGATTCTCATTTGCCCAAATGCGGCGATTCTGCTTGTAAATGAATCCACTGAAGACAATAATGCTGATCCAAAAAAAAATCACGAAGCGCAAAATATCAAGAAATTTAAAATTCAAATTACAAGCATATTTACAGTTTATAAGTCTTTTTTAGTGGAAAAACGTTTCATATCCACATTCGCGATGGCATTTAAAACGTTCTTCCACTACGCAAGCGGCATTTAAACCGTTATTCCACATTTCAATTTGCAAAGTACTCCCACTAGTTGACTCTTTGAATGTCATTTTGAGGGTTTTAACTTGCATAATTTTGGGTGATTTGAGGTTTAAACAGTGTAAGAGAGTAATGTTAACGGTTATCTGCAAAAAAACAACGGCTGTGCTTCAAATTAAGTTGGTCAAAAAACTTGACGTTACGGTGTGATTTACAATTAACATCGTGCATAAGGACTGGATAACCCTTTATTTAGTTTATTTAAATGAAACAAGTTCGGGTTTTGCTTGGTAATGAACTAGTTGAAAATAACCAGATTCTAGGCAGCTTTTTAAACGCGAATTTCTTTTAGGTTTAATGCTCTTTTTGTTAATTTCCGTCTTAATTTAAGTTCTCAAACGAACGAACTAATTTCAAAGAATAAGTTTTTTGTTACTTTGTATAACTTTTTTACTTCAAAATAAAGAAAATCGAAGAAATTTACACAAAAAACTTTCAACTTGCTTGGGAAATGTCTTACAGAAAAAAAACTAACATTAGCTATTAACCTTTTGATACTTCTATATTTTATGAAACTTTACTTTAATAATTTTTTTCTTATCGATTTCTTTTGACTTTCAGTTACGCTGTCTTAATTTTTTTTGTTATTTCTCTATCAAAAGCGCAACCTTTGATGTTCAATAGCTCAACTAACAAATTAAAAGTCATCCAAAGATCATTATGATCATAAATATTAAACATAAGTTTGATGTTAACAACATTTATCCAAAGCAATTATAACAAAATAAAAAAAATTTAAAAATAAAATATTTATTAAAAGTTAAAAAAAAAAAAATATTAAAGAGCTTCCTGTAGGAAAGTAACAAAAAAAATTATTTTCAAAATAAAAAACCAACCTAAACAGTTGACAAATATGAAAAACTAAAGCTTTTGACAACTCTTATTAAAAATACAATTAAAATGTTGCAATTTTTCCCCCCTTGATCTTCTTTGATTTCATTTTTATTCAAAAGCTCAAACTATTCACTGATTGTTAGTCAGCAAAAGACTCTATTCAATTAGAAAGTATAGAGTATCTAGTTGAAGAAAAAACTAAATCAAAAATAAATGAAATTGGAAAACAAAAACTTAATACCTCGCCCATCTCTGTAAATGGTAATGCCATAAAAAGTAAACGGCTTAATAGCAAATCACTTTAATACTCTATTTATATCTTTCAATACTTAAACAGAGACGCAATTTAGACAACAACAAAAAAAGCAAAGAAAAAAACGCAATTGCAAGATACTTGGGCTGTTTACAGACGTTTATTAAAAACTCAAAACAAAATAGCACAAAAACCAAACCAAACAGTTGAGATAAATATTGTTGGAGCTTTTTTTTAACAAAAAAAAAAACACAATTTCAGATATCCTAGTACAACAAGTGAAGTAGAGTTACGACAATATTTAACAACCATCAGTGCAAAAAAACTGGCTGATAATATGACAAAAAAAAAAACGAAGTTTATTAAAATATTCAAACCAAAAAAAAAACTCCAGCTGCAACTACTACAAGTTGTAGTTAGTGCATCAAAATCTTTGTGTAGACACTCTTTTTCAAATGCTTTTTTCTTAAGAGATTAAAAAGTTTCTCAAACATGGATAGAATAGGGGAACTGAGACTAAAGAAAAGATCTCAGTTAACTTATTGTAATTCAGTTTCTTTACTAAATTTAATTTTCCTGAATTTTGTAGCTTTTTATATTAAACAAGGCTATATTTCGGACTTCATGTTTGTCGATGGCCTATTCGGAATTAAGATGGCTTGCTGTAGATCTCCCATCAAACGTGAGTTGTACAATTGTGGTATTAATTTACATACATGAGTCCCTGCACTTTGATCTTATCTCATGGTGATTTTTATATACTTTAACCAAGTGCCCCCGCGTATGCGATAGTCTTTCACTAACAGGTTGCAATTTGAGAGCACAACCGCCAAATCACATTCTTCCCCTTGTTAAGGAGCTGGAGTCATCTAACCTCCACAGCCAATCTGATTCAAAGCAGTTTCTGATTTAAACATCGGAGTAGGAGCACCCACCACTTGGGGTCCCTCACGAATAATGACACCCCATTTTACCCGCGATATGGGTATAATCCCAGCCACCTCGTGCTCTCCGAAAGTATCAAACAAGAACAAGACAATTTTTCGAGTTCTCAGGATTCAGGACGCATTTCTCGGAAAGCACACTAACGGAGACCCCACCAATAGTCAGAACTTTTTGCTAAGCCGGGGCTACTGACTCCCAAGGCGCCATCAGCTAAGTAGTTACTATGGTACAACTTCGGTCTGCTTGATAATATTAGACCCAAAGAGCCATGCCATTTCGAATGTTGTTGCATCCTAGGTATACATACACCTAATCCCCCAGCATAGATTTTCAATGTCCGAGGAAAGAATATCTACACAACAGTAAACTGTCATGCTCCTCTAGCCCGCTCCATATCTCGGTTCCAAAGAACACCATGGAAGAATATAAAGATGAAAAGATACATAAATCTTTCGCTACCTTTTAACGGCTCTTCTATGTATGCGTCAAATCAATAAACAACATTGATTGATCAAATTTGAATCCTTGTGCATTCCAGGATTGACCTTAAACTAATTCTCCCCGGAGGATGTAACACCAAAAGGTAAAATATCCTTTATATAATCCATACAGGTACAGGAGGGCTCAGAAGAAATAGCAAGTTAAGATTACCAGCTCAATGGCCAACACTCTATGGATTGGCCGTGACGGGGGGAAATTTCGCGTGCTACCTGGGATTGGTAGGAATTAGATTAGAACGGTGATATCGTTTATTACGGGTAACTGATTAATAGAGAGCCATGCGATAAGGATGGGCATAGTTATCATCATAACTACAAAAGTTTTCATGTAAATGGGAAAGAGGAAACTGTGTTTCACTTTATCTGCCAATGGCTCGGTCCCGGGGTTATTAGAATGAGTTATTTTGAGAGACTAGAATTTGCTTGTTTGGATGCTGTATCTTATGTTGTACTAAGGTAAATCTACCTTTTCGGCAGGAAAACGAAATTGACCTATTTCTGCAATGATGTCTGGGAAATAAACTGTTGCACACTGGCTTGACTTTGGTCACTGGCTCATGGTATTACAAAAAGAAGCATTTTAACGAACTAGTTCATTTTTATTCATTCTTAAAGTTCTATGCACCCTTAAGACTTTCTCCTCTGTCTAATTGATTAGTTCAGAGATGTGTTATGAACAAAGTGGTGCAAAAACATTTATTAGCTAGTTCTTGTTGAAAGAACTAGTTCATACATATTGCTTCTTCACAAGTGATTTGCCTTATTTAAGTAACTTATTAGGCATTCAATTATTTGAGAATAATGCCATTAGTTTTATAATAAAGGGTGGTTAAATTTTAAGGGCCGATGTTGAAACTGAACCACCCCTAAACGTAAAGTTTTTTTCTGCTTTTCTTTTGACATTTCTCAATTGACACAGTTGGACTTCTTTCTTTGGGGTTATTTGAAAAAAAAAACGTGTGCGTTGAAAAGCCAGCTACAATTCAAGAGCTAAAGGATGAGATAATTCGGCACATTAACGGCAATGAACCTCAATTATGTCTCAGCGTCATCGAAAATTTGGACCATCGGATGGAGGTCATTTGGCCGATATTTTGTTCCATAACAAAAGGAAATAACAGTAATATTTAAAATAATTTATGTTTTATTCAAAATCAATATCGGCACTTAAAATTAAAAAATTTATAAAGCAAAAGAAACATTTTTGAAGTTTAAAATGGTCTTCTTTGGTAAACTTCTTTTCAATCTTTAGTTTCTTTTTTAAATTGTTTTTTTAGTAAAGAAACCTTTTTTTTTTTTGATATTAAATAACTCTCTTAGGCTATTTGAGTGAATTAGTTCTTATACATTTCGTTCTGGTATTTTTTTTAGTTCCTCTCTTAACCAAAAGAATTTATGAGTTTTTGCTCTTTTATATGTCTATTAGTTTAAACTTTGAACAAAAACTCTCTAAGGCAGTTTTCTTTTTCAATTCTCTTTTGAAGAACTAGTTCTTTAAATTGTATTCTGGTTCTTCTCTTATCCTCTTTCATTGCTCTGAATCTTTTAAGCTTTTAAAAGATCCAATCAAAAATAAGAACCTTCTTATTTCTGTGGGTTCAAGGAACTTTTTTAAGTTCCTTAAAATTTCCTTAAATCGTCTGAACTAGTTCATTAATATTCTTTTACTAAATTATTTATCCTGCATTTTTCCTAAAGATTGCTTAAAGTGGTTAACGTTAAAAAACATTACATTCTGTACTAAAAGTTTGCGAATAAACTTGATGAAAATGAATTAATTCTTGGTTAAGTTTTTCTCTTAATTTGACGTTGAAACTAAGAAGACCTTCCCACATTTTCATTTACGTTAAACCTTATTGAAACGCCTGTTGACGTTTTAGTGATAGAAACCATCGCTCTCTCACACTATAAACTTTTTACATTGAGCAAATCCACTATGTAACCATAACAAAACGAAGATTCCTTATAGTTGCAGTTAGTTGTATGTACTTACAACTACCTGTACTTTTCATTTGTGTTTTTGTGTTGAGTTGAGTGTAATAAAACGTGTAGCTGTTATTTTAGCGCATCTGCAACACACTCATCATTCGATAGAGATCCCTCTATATTGTTTTTACTTTATTTTTCTTTATAATAAGAAGTTAAAGCAAAAACCAAAACTCTGCATCATTCCTGTCTTCCTAGACTCCAACTGATGTTTATATGGATATTTAAACCGCCAGAGTATAATTTATGATTTCATTAAAGCAGCAAATTTTTTATCGGCCAACAAAATCTAAGCCATGTCATGTTGTTAAACTTATAAAGACTGATATTCAGTTAAAGGTTTTTCTTCTTTCTTTCTTTTCTTTTTTTCACTGTGCAGTTTGATGTTTTTCTTTTTTTTTTTGCAAAAGAAGCACTTTGCTGGAGAATATATGGCAGAGTGCGTTTTACGGACAAATCGAAAGGAATGAATTATTGGCAAAAGAAATAGAAAGAAAATCAAAAGCACTGCGTGTTTAAAAGAAAATGATGGACAGTCAGGCGAATGGGAAGATAAAAATTTCAAACAAAAGAAAAGGATTTAATCCAATTTAAAATTTCAAAGTTATAATTATTATCCTAATTTGTAGTTATCTTTATTATTTAAAACCCGATTTTATAAAATGTCTAAACAAATCTATCTCGACTTAGCTTTGTTTTTTGTCTAAACTCTTAAGAATTTTCTTTTTCCTATTTTTGTGGATTGTTTCTTTTATTTCACTTAATGGCCGGCCACACGCAGCTTTTGTTGTCATTTTGTGTGTGAGTGTATCTCTGTTAGTTTTTACCACTTTTCAATAAAAACTTTAAGCTATTAAAATGAACATCAAATGTCATGTGAATCTTAAGTTGTCATCACAGTCATATACTTGCACACTATACTCAACAATATTGCACAAATACAACAGCCATGACTGCCATTACAACTGTACACATTAAGGCAGTTTTAGGTTTCAAACACAATTTCTACTAACTTAATCTGGTTGAGCAGGGATGGAAAGTAAGGAATTTCTAAATGGAATTGGTATGGAAAAGAGTTTCGAAAAGAAATTTTATTAATTTCAAAAAGTAATATTTTTCAAACAACGTTGTTTCGTAATAGAATTAAAATAAAATGTAATTCATTCTAAAAAGTGCGTTTTAATTACGGACGTAACCGATACTTCAAGTTTGCTGATATATCGGTATTAGCGATAATTTACTGTTGATACGACGATATTTCTTAAATATATTTTTCGAGTTTTTTTAACAAACAATTTAACAACACGAACTCTGGACTACAAATGCAGCTGACTGCCATTGAAGTCGTGATAAAGCAAATTTTGTAAAAAAAAAAGTCAGCCAAGAAGTATTAATTTTTGAAATTCGCTCTTAATGGGTTAATAAATGAATTTTGAAATATTTTCTAAATTATGATATCCATATTGTCTAGAATATGTTTATACCTAAAGAGATATATATAGAGTATCTTGAAACTGCAACGACCTATAACTCCTGAACTAGTAAAATTGGCACGAAAACGTCCTTTTAGAACTTTTGTAACTGTGTTTGTCCCAAGAATTTGCGACTAACTTAGCGGTAGCTCTGAACACAGAAAAAATTAAAAATTTTTCTATAATCACCAATTTTATACCAAATTCATCGAATCAAACAACCCATTTGTTGAGTTTGCATCAATTACCAAAATGGTTTTATTGATTACTAAAAATTGTAAAAATTTAATATATTAAATATTTTTTTTTTTTTTAATAAATAATATTTTTAATTTTAATTAAAAAAATTATCAAATGCCAAAATTTATTTCAAAACAACTAAAATTTTAATTAAATCAAAATTATATTTTTAATTTTCGTTCAACAAAAAAAAAATAATTAATTCAATTATTACATTAATTAAGTTTAAATACATTTTAAATAATTATTTTAATCGATAAAAAACTAATAATAATTTTTTCTGCAAATGAAACATTTGAGGGCTTAGAGAATAATGAAGCTTATCTACAATTCTTGACCCTCGATACAAACCTCAATTATTTCAAAGACATTCTACTTCAATCGCATCGAAAGAATGTCTTAATTTGCTTCTTGGCGTGACGCTGCATTCGAAAGTGTTGAAGACGAAGTCACCCCTTCATAGGGATTGGCAAATTGAAAAAATATATCGATATATCGAGCCTTTAGTGCAATACCGTAGTAATTCAAAAAATCGTGAACTGAGAAAAATGCATTTGAAGTTTTCAGCCATATTTTTGATAGCATTTTTGTTTACTAAAGTTATGTTTTTACAAGTTTTTAAATAAAGAGGAATTTTTTGTAATTAAAAAAAGGTGAACAATTATTAATAATATTAAATATTTTTTTTATATTAATATCAATATGGTTGGAAATAGCTAGAGGCAATAAAGACATTTGTAGCTGTAAAATCTGAACAGTTAGAGATGGAATCATAATCTTTTTTTCTTTAGATATATATTTCCCCAAAGATCATTTCTGCACACCCAGCTCTAAAAATTCAAATTTTGAGTTACTACGATATTGCACCAAAGGCTCGATATATCGAATCGATATTTGTTAAGAGTATCGATATTTATTATTTCAAAAATATCGATATATCGAACGTATTTTGCTGAAACTATTACCAAATTAAAAAATTTAATATACCTTTGTAAATACATATTTATAAACAAACATATTATATTATTGTTTCATTTTATTTCAAAAAATTAATAAAAATAAAAAATTCAATCAAAACAAAAAATTTAATAGAAACAAAAAATTCAATTATAACAAAAACAAAAGGGAAGAATACAAAAAACCATATGAAATCAAAAAAAAAAAATTAATTACGAAAAATTTAAATGGAAGTAAATCAGTCATGGATGTACCAATTAACCTTAAAATTTTAATTGCACCCCAAAAGTACCAACTTTAACTAGAAATGTTTTTGATTGTTTTAGTCAAACCAGTAATCATCAGATATGAACATCAGGAGCACTCTCTGTTTTATGTGCTCTCCTGTTAATCTGCTTCTTGTATCTGGTACTGCTTCTTTTAAATGCCAATCATTTTAAATCTTCATATAAGTTAAAAAAAAAAATATGATGCATGCGATGACGTTAATTCTTAAGAAAACTTATTGTTTGAAAAACGGCTAAAATTTTGAGTTTTTAATGAAGACTGACTATATAAAATATCGAAATATCGATAGTCGTATTTCAATACCAATATATTGATATATAGGTATTTTAAATATCAGCGATATATATCGACTATTTTTTTTTTAATATCGATATTTTTTGCCCATTCCTACCGCTTCACCTAATAAAAATTCTAATATGTCTACTAGAAATTTCCAAAAAAATGGTTTATTTATAAAGAGTACCATTTTTAGAAAATACCCATTTAAAAAAGTACAATTTTTAAAAAAGTACCATTTTTTAAAAAGTAATATTTTTAAAAAAGTACCATTTTAAAACATGGCATTTTTAAAAAAGGATAGTTTTTAAAAAAGTACCATTTTTAAATAAGTACCATTCTTAAAATAATTCCATTTTTAAAAAAGTAATATTTTTGAAAAAGTATCATTCTAAAAATAAGTCTATTTTAAAACCCGTTTTTGAAAAATTACAATTCTTAAAAAAGTACCATTTAAAAAAATACCATTTTAAAAAAAGTACAATTTTAATAAAAGTACAATTTTAAAAAAAAGAAACATTTTTAAAACAATGCCATTTTTTTAAATACATAGTAAAATTTTAAAAAAAGTACCATTTGTATAAAAGTACAATGTTGTGACATGTTTCTTAACAACAAAGTTTTCTTTTCTAGCAAAAATTTCACAGTCTTCAAATTTTGAAGAAAAAAATATGTTTTCATCGTGTCTGTTTTGAAAAAAGTTCCTTAACAAAATTTTTTTTTTGTTTGAAAAAATTTTATAGAATTCTGGTATTTTTAAGAAAAGGAGGGGCATTATTCCAGAAAGTTTTATTTTTAAGTAACCTTTTTAAAAAAGACCCTTGAACAATAAGTTTATTTTTGGCTAAATTTCATTAAATTTTCCAAGTTCCATCCGCGTTATACACAGTGAGGTAGTTAACTGCCTCTTAACGCTTATTTGTTTTTTTTATTTTTTGCCATTAAAAACGTTTCACGTTGACGTTTTGTTCACATTACTGTAGACGTTGTTTGTACGTACACACACTATTTTTTTGTCTAAACTCACCATTATTTCAATCTTTGAACACATTTTTACTCAACTGTCTGTACTGCTGTATTGTAGAGTTTTAGTTGATTTTTCTTGATTGCTGCGTTCGTTGCTAGCTGAATAATTGCTGCTTGTGTCTATTTACAACTATTTGTTGTTGTTGTTGTTGTTTTTTTTGCTTTTAGCAGCGTGTGCTTTTGTGAGAAAAAAATCTAAATCTTAATGGTCATGTGTAATTAAAGTGTTTGATTTCAAGGTATTTTCAATAAAAATCAAATTTAATGTCACTCATGCGCATTGTAGTGCAGTGTTAATACAGTGGAGTGTTTTTGTTTTAGTAATTTTTGTGTAAAATTCTTCAAATTTTCCGGTGATAGATGGAAAAAATTATGATGATTATAATAGTTTTATTAGAAAAATTCTCAATTAATTTAACTCAATTATTGTTTTAGAAAAGAATTTTAGTTGAGAACTAGAATTTTTTTTTTGTTTTTAAATTTTAATAAGGAATTTGTAGTATTCACTAGTTGTGTGATAGTAAAATTTAAAAAAAAAATAGTATTTAAACAAGATTTGCGGTTAAAATAAATAAATTATTTGATGTTTGAAATTGTTTTAAAAGTAATTATTGAAATTTGTATTTTGTGTGATACCATAAAAATTAAGAGCTACATATGTAATTTATAAAAATGTATCATTCTGTTTGTAACATTTGGCGGTTTAATTAAGTGTATTAATACCCTACAATAATATATATCGGTGGCATCCCTCTATCCGATGGGCCATATTTTCAATGACTCTGGAACATAATTGAGGTTCAATTTCGTCAATGTGCCGAATTATCTCAAACTTTGGCTCTTGAATTGTTCTTTGCTAATTGACGTACACTTTTTCTTTTAAGTATCCCCAAAGAATGAAGTCTTTATTCGTCAAATCATTGTGATTCGGACGGCCAATTAACATCTTCACGACGTGAGCTAACACAGCCATTGTATTTCTCTCTCAAAAGAGCCATTGTTTCGTTGACTGTGTGACAAGTGACACAATCCTGTTGCAACCACATATCGTCCAGCCCCATAGCCTATATGCTGCCCACAAGATGTCCGGTATCATCTTGCGATAGCAAACACCATTCATTTTCGAAGAAGTACGAATCGATGACGCAGCCAGCTCATAAACCGCACCAAACAGGTTATACATTTTCTAAATACCCAATTTTCTGAAATTCGCGCATGGTTCTCCCGATTGTGACACACTTGATCGATTGTACTGACCAAAAAATTCACGAAGTGCACGAAATGCATTTTGATTTGAACGCCAATTTTCGTAAAAGGCTTCAAAAATCTTAACGCGCTGCTCAATTGTGTACCTCTCAATGCTTGAAAATTTAGTTGGGCAAAAACCTTGATGTTATGGTGAGTCTCACAAATAACATCGTGCATTATGATTAGACCACCCTTTTAAGCCATCGTAAACTACAATTTTTTCTAATTGTAGGTGTCCCCAAAAGCCTAATTGGTTGTGATCAATGTGAGGGTTGTGGGTTCGATTCCCACCAGAGACTCTGGTTTGTTTCACTATAACGGGCTGAAGGTCTAAGTTACTTTTTCTCGGTCACTTATGTTAGAATATAATTTGAAACTCTATATGTGTAAATCTGAGGCAGGGTTTTTGAGTTCTGGATTGAGTTTAAACTAAGTTTAACTCAGTCTGAAACTCGGATTTGTCCGGCGAAATGTGATTTTTTCATTATTTTAAGCAAAACCAAGCTGTTCCGTATATGCCGCTTACATACTTGATAATGGCGGAACAAAACTGTTTTCAGATTAACTAAACCTAATTCAACTGAGATCTCAAAAACCCAGCCTTAATATATAAATAAATAAAAAAATTTTATCACATCAAAGTTCGTTCAGGAAATGGAACCTGAACTCGTAATATTTAAAAGAAAAAAAAAATAAATTTACTTTATATATTTTTCATATCAAATTTACTGTGAAAAACTAAAAAATATTTCAAAAGTTTTCATGTTCTTAAGAATACGGTTTACTAATTGAACGAATTTACTTTTTCCCGTTGCCAAAATTTTTAAACACCTTTTAAACACTTTACTACTATTGACAACTACAAAGTAATTTCAACTTTTTTTCGTAGATTTTCTGCAAATATAACTTTGGCGAATAAAAACGGACTAATGAAGCGTCTAATTAGAGAATTCACGCTTTTTATATTTTGCATACAAAATATATTTGCTAAAAATTCATTTTTTTCACCTCCAAAGACAAAAACAAAATATTTGCACATTTTATTTGCAAACCATTTTTAGCCAAGACACTCAACTCAATCCACTGCAAACTCCAACAACCAAAAACTTCAGGCAAAGGGAACACAAATTTGTGCAGATAAAATAAAAACGAAAAAAAAGTTGTGAAAAAATAAGAAATAAAATCATAAAACCACGACTTAAATAGCAATGGCTATCACATTACTACCAAAAGCAACCTTATTACATACTTTGCAACTAACCATACTTTGTTTTATGAGCAGAGTCTCATTTTTTCTACGTTTTTATTTTTTTATTTTGGGTTTTGCCACCATTATAAAGGAGTTTTTTCTTTCGGTTTTATTAGTTTAAAAGGTGCCTGCTTGGTTGAGATGGGTGAGTGGTTGGTGGTTAGTTAGTTTCAAGAATGTTTAGTTGCTTAGCTCAGCTTGGCTCGCTGGCTGTTGGAGTTGTATGTTGTTTGAGATGGTGGGTTCATTGATTGTTGATATCAACTATCGCAGCATAGAGCTACAACTCAATTAATAACAATTTCTCAGAACAATAAAGATTTTGTAACCTAAAAAACTAAATTACCAATAAAAAAATTTAACAACAAAGTTTTCAAAATAAAAAATAAAAGAAAATCCTTTAAAGAAAACCCTATTTAGAAAGCTTATAAAAAAAAACCCCTCCCTCTTCCACTTTGTTTTAAAGGAAATACAATTTGCTGGAAATGCTTTAATTTTTATTTTTGTTAATGTTCAAAGTTGTATTTAGCTTTAAAGTAATTTACTAAAATTGTCTACTCATTTATAAGCACATCTTGTTCGCTCGCTATTTTCGCCTTCCAAGTTTGCCATCTCTTATCGGTGTTAGTTGTCGCAAGCTGGAATTAGTTGAACTTTTAGCGATGACTTTTGAAAGATGTACTGTAATTTAAAAAAAAAAACAAAAACTGAAAAAATAAATGGCTGTGCATATAGTTTTTCATCTTTTCCTAAGTTTTTCTATACTATGCCTTTAACTGTTTTAGTTTCGAATAATATGAAGCTGCTTTAAAAAATACTGTTAAATTTCCAAGGTGTCAAAAGATAAAAAAAGGTTTTTTTTCTTCTTCTAGTGCTAATCATTTTACTATTCTTTCCTAGATTTAATATAAATATGTATCATGTTATACTTTCAGATAAACGAATTGTTTATAATTTTCTTAGACAGTTTAATTAAAAAATCATGTAGTTAAGCTTAAAGATTTATTTTAATTTTGAGAATTTATTATCTTGTAAACAATTGAAATGCAGGTCAATTGAAGAAGAGACTAAAGACAAGAAACAATTTTTAATACAAGAATTTTACATTATAGTTTTCATAAAGAGTTCTTATAAGAAAAAGAACTAAGAAAATATCAACTGATTTCAGGGGTTGCGGGTTCGTTTAACGGCAGAGACTCTTGGCTTTTTCAGTAGTAACTATGGCAAATCTTATTTCATTGTAATAAAAAGAGAAATTTTAGAACATTTTAAAAACTTTTTTTATAAAATGGAATGTAAGGAACAGCTAAAAGCAATAAAAGCTTCTTATTAAAATACTTTTCTGAACAAGAATTGAGCTAAAACTGAACTGGAAGTTTTAGTTCAATTCTTGCTCAGGTCCGTGTTCCTCAAAACTACAAGTTACAAATCTACAAATAAAATACATTTGAAACAAAAATTGTAAAATTGTTGCTTTTTAACGGATTTTACTAGAAGATTTGTAACTTGTAGTTTTGAGAAACAGTGCCCAGTTTTAGCTCAGATCTAGTTCACTTCTAGTTCAATTCTAGCCCAGTTCTAGTTCAGTTCCAGTTCGTTCGACCAAACGCACGAAGTTAATTGGAAATAAAACAAAAAATTTCGGAGAATTTTCTTTATATTTTTTATTATTATAGAAGGATCTGTGACAATTATATGTAAAACAAAATATCGGTCAAATGCTCGCCACGGCTTTGGTGGCATACCTCCATCCGATGGTCCGTATTTTCAATTACTCTGAGATAAAAATGCGGTTCAGTATCGTAAATTGCCGAATAATCTTATCCTATAGCTCTTGAATTATTATTGACTTATTGGCGTACACGTTTTCTTTTAAATATCCCAAAAAAAAGAAGTCCAACGTTGTCACATCACATAAACGTGACGGCTAATTGGCATCGCCACAACGGCAGATAACACGGCCATAAGAGCCATTGTTTCGTTGGCTTTGTGGCAAGTGGCACAATTCTGTTGGAGCCACAAATCCTAAATGTCAGGCCACAGGTGGTCCATTATCATCTCGCGATAGCGAAAACCATTCAAGGTAACTGTTAGGCCGACATCATTTTTAAAGAAGTACGGCCTAATGACGCCGCTAGCCCAAAAACCGCAGCAAACAGCCACTCTCTGTGGATGTAACGGCTTTTCAGCAATCACTCGTTGATTCTCATTTGTCCCAAAGCGGCAATTTTGCTTTTTAACGAATCCACTACGCTGACCAATAAATCGCTTAGTGCACGAAATGCATTTTGATTTTAACGCCCATTTTCTTAAAAGGCTTCAGCAATCTTAACGAGCTGCTCAATTGTGTGTCTTTCCGTGGTTGAATTTATCAAACACTGAAACAAAGAAATGTCAAATGTTGAGATTTTATATTCTGCAAATCTTATTCAAACTTGAAATTGTACAAAATTTATAAATTTATAGGTGAAATATCATTGAATTTTGTTTGGCCTTTTTACATAGACCTGCGAAAGCTCCACAAGATAAGTTTAACGAGATCAAATCGCACGATAGCACCAACTCCTCGTGAGATGGCCTTCGAATCGATCGAAAAGAATGTATAATATTCCATGAACTGTACGTGCCGCACAGCTTCGTCCTGTTGAATATTTATTTCCATATCATCTAATTAAGAAGTTGGCTATCACCGACCTGTATAACTCGCCGTTAACAGCCAAAGAGCTGATTTATAGAACTAATTTAAAAGTTATTTGCTCTCCTTAAAGTTTAAAAATAAAAAATTCTGTGTTTTTTTGCTAAAAGTGTAACTAATAGAACTAATGGCCTGTTCAACTATATCGACAGCAAATCGAAGCGATCGCCATCCATTCGCTCGATTTCGAATCAGATTGGGTTCAACAATTTCGACAGCTTTCGATCGCTTGCTCTTACGAGTGCAAATATTTGTTACTTACGTACTAAAAAAATAAAGTATTGCCGTATAAGATATTTCTATATTTTGTTGCTTTTTTGTTCAAAAGCATCAAAAATAATACTTATTTGCTTGATAACAAATACAACCACGTTTGAAATTTTATCAGCTGTATAAAAATGTCAAAAATAAAAAAACCTTTTTTGTTGAAAAAAAAACTTAAGAAAAGTGTAAACAAAAGTTGAATTTAAAATAAATAATACAAAAAATAAATATTTAAGCCAATCAAACAAAATGCAAAAGAAAATTAAATAAGTACCAAGTCAATATTTGTATAGCATCAGCTTGCTCCTCGGCAGTAGTTGCATTTGGTGACAAATAAACTACAGTTGTTCCTTAGAAACCGTATTCCTCTTTTTTACCTGAAGAGCAGTTTGTATTTTATTTCTCACTATCGACCTCTATCCTTCATCGTTTGGATGAAGTTTTAAAATGGTTGCTGTTTTCCTCCAAAATTTGTAGTGTTTCAAATAATATTAAGGGACCTGTCGCAGCTTTAGAAACTCTTGGTGGTGATTGTGATATCTGCTGACTGAGTTTCAGCACTTTTAACTTTACCCTCCAACATGCTACAACAAGGTGTTACAGCCGAGGACCAAAGCAGCGTCGGATCAATTAAATGGTCTAGCGAAGTTAAAAAGTTTTGTTTATAGGTACCACCAACAGTGTCTTGCAGGCTTTTGTTGTTTTCTGAATTTTTTTTCCCACTTTGCAATTGAACGCATGGATGGAGTTATAACGTTTAGATTTAAGCCTATTATTTTCGGTTACTCGTGCATCGAAAATTTATTTGCTCCATACGCTGGTGCACCTCTCGCCAAGTTAGGATTTTCCTCTATGTATTCGCCTAATGTTAGCAGTATATGGCACTCATTCATTTCTCTCAAAAAGCGTTTTCGAGATATTGGCGAAAAATATGTTTTTCTGCAGTTGTTTTAGCTAGTTATTTTGAAAAATCTCAAGAATTGTTCATCTGAATTGTTAAAACTATTGAATACAAATGATTTTCCTCTTTCAGCACATACATATGTATTTATACTGTGTTGATCGGTTAAAAATTTACTATACCCACACCACAATAGTGTAGAGGGTATTATGCATTTGTGCTGATGTGTGTAACACCTTAAAATATTGGTACTAGACCCACCTTAAAGTATACCGATCGACTCAGAATCACGTTCTGAGTTGATCTAACGATGTCCGTCCGGCTGGGTGTCCATGTAACCTTGTGTAAAAAGTACAGGTCGCAATTTTGGCACAACGACTTAGCCTATTGAAAATGGGCCAAGGGGAGATAGGGGGCAATTTCTGTCCCTCAGAAACTATCAAACCGATTTTAATGAAATTGAAAATGTAGATAGATCCATATTATAACGGACACATAAGCTATGCATTGTTAAAAAAAATAGGACCACGAGGGGAGATGAGGGCAGTATTTGCCTCTCAGAAACATCAAACCGATTTTAATGAAATTTAAAACATAGATGGACCCCTATTCATATAGCCATACGCTCTCGAAAATTCGTTTTTAAAAATTGTGGTGTAGGGTATCTTATGGTCGTTGGTTTCGACATTTTTGGATATATGTAATATAACTCCAGACAAACACGATTTTCGGGAATATATCAAAAACGCTTAAGAGAGAAATAAATGAGTGACATATTAGTGTTTAGCCCCCCCCCAATTAAGCTTAAACAAAATCTTATTTTTAAGCCTAATTTTTTGTGGCGTATTGTAATCAATAAATGGTTTTTATTTAATATAATTAACATTTGTTCTTAATTTTAATTTATAATTTATTTAAATTACTCTTAAATATATCTTGTTTTTTTGTAAATTCCATGATTCGACAACAAAACAACAAGTGAGTGGCTTTGACATTTGTTTTCGTAATGTCGACAATACCTTCGATATTAATAAACCGCTTTTTGTATGAAAGTACTTACGTTTTCTTTCGAGTTGTCGTCTAAACGAATGTTCGTATAGAATAAAGTTAGTTGAACCCAAAACAGTTTTCGATCGCTTAGAATGCGATCGAAGTCGTTCTTTCGAAATCGTTGAACAGGCCATAAGAAAAGCCAAGAAATAACTTTACAACCTCAACCAATATTTCGCACCTGCATTAATATAACAAAAAAGTTCACATGCCCAAACGAAAATAGTTTTTGTTTCGAACGAACACAAAATAAAGCACGTGTAAAAATTGAATTGAAAAAGAATAAAAAGAAACAAAAAACTATATTTACACTGGCAAACAAATAAGAGAAACTGAAAACTACAAATAAAACTACAATAAATATTTACTAACAATAAATATTGACTTGGCTTCATTCACTTGATTTAAAAATCTTTTATTTTTTTTTAAATTTTGTTTATAACTTTTAAATGTATTTAGCATTTAAGCGTTAAGAATGAAAAAAAATCTTTTTTTAAGCGTGAAAACGTTTTTTTGAAAAAAGTTTTTGTTAAAACGATAATAAGCTGAAATAACTAATTCACACATCGCACTTGATCAACAAGAGGGTGTTAACTTGAAATTTAAAAATTTTTTAGGAGAAGCAAACCAATTTTTTATTTAATATTGAAGGCATATAAAAAAGACCTTTTTTAGCATCCGATTCATTACCAAAAAGTAGACAAAATGGAATGATATTTTTTACGCGCCGATTTGTTCCAAAAAAAGTAAAAAAATAAAAATTTTGATTTAATTCCCTGTTGTTGATCAAGTGAGACATGTGAATTAAACAAAACCAAAAAGAAACTTTTAAAACTCAAATTTTTAAATTTGTTTGAGTATAAAACAAAATGTTATTGTCTATTAAAACAAAACAAAAATATTTTAAATTTTCTGTAATTTTCAGGGTAAATAATAGACAAAAATATCAATAATTTTGTGGGATTTTTTGTTTTGAAGTAAATATTTCGCTTTAAATGGTATTTAACTGGTAGAAATAATGTTTTAGGTAAATATTATTTTTCTTTATAATAAAATCAAAGAAGAAACGCTTTAAAAATAAGAAGAAGAAAATAATAAAAATAACTATTAACCAGTCATGTCATCTTCCCACTCACTCATTTTTTTTTTCTTTAAATATTTGCTAGAGTTTGTGTGGTGAGTCAATAAGGTTGATGTGTGTAGATCTCCTCCTCATTTTTTTTATTTATCAAAATACAACAACAACATTTAACAAGTTAAGTTCATTAGCAAATGTTCACCGGGTCTATATCTACTCAATTGAAAAAGCCACATTTCTGCCTGGCTTAAATAGAAACCAATCAATATGATGTTTTAGTAGCCATTGGCAATTTAAATTAAACATCAATTCGAAGGTGGTCATTTAAATGAGAACGTTTGCTTGTGCATACGTATGTATGTGTTAGTCTCTAATAAAACAAAAGACTTAAGCAACAAACTTTGTATTAAGTTAACCAGAAAACGGATATTGAATTCGTTTTTAAAAGATCTTTAATAAAAATTGTTGTGCTATTTATCTTTAATATTTATTAAATAAACTCCAAACGAAAACTAATTAACACTAAAGACTTAGGCGACAAACTTGGAAATATTTTAAGAAAAAAAAAACAAATTATCAGAAATAAAAATTGGAAATTAAGCACGACAAACATAATCTTTAAAATTAAAAAATGTTAGTATTCCCACAAATAAAATGGCAAGTGCACAGCAAAAAAAAAACTTAACTGGCAACATGCTTTATTTTTTGCGAAAACAATAAAGCAAGTTGTTTTTGTTTTTTCTTAACCTACTTAAAACTACAATTATGTTGGAAGAATTCCAACCAATTGTAGTGGGGAAAGTAAGAAAAGATAAACTCACTGTTTATTGCTGTTGTTTTTGCGGCTCCACGAAAAGCCCCCCAATGAAATAACGCCCAGGAATAACCCCCAATGAAATAAATCCCAAAAAATGGGAAATAACACCCAAAAACAGTGAATGAAATAACATCGAAAAATAAATGAAATAAACCCCAAAGTGAAAACGAAACAACCCCCAATATTTGGGAGTTATTTCATGATGAAAATAAAATAATCCCCAATGAAATAAACCCCATCAGCAACAAAAATTAAATTATGCCCAAAATTCATAAAAGGGTCAGTTTCACCAAGGATAACCACTAAAAACCAACAGCTTTAAAAATGAAATAACCCCGGAATAAAAAATGAAATAACATCCAAATTATGCACGTTATGAAACAAGCCCCGAATTTTAAAAATTTGTTGGGTGTTATTTCATTGGAGATTATTTCATAATTTGAAAACCCCAAATGAGGAATGAAATAATTCCCAAAAAAAAATGTAAAAGGGCTTAATATCTTTGGTTTTTCTGAAATCTTTGGATGAAGTTTCCTGACGATCTGACCTATGCAACCAGTGAAATGGGCATAGGAATAGCTTATCCCATCAACAATAAATTTCAGTGTTTTTATCAGGAATACAAATTGGGAATTTATCACGACAAACAAAATCTTTTAAATTAAAAAATTGCCACAACTTAATTAAAATTTTAAAGACTTTTATTTTTACTAAGGTTTTTTTTTAATTAGTTTTTTTTATATTAATTTTCAAGAAAATTTTAATTTAACTTTAAGTAAAAATACTTAGGCAGCAAACTTTGAAATAAAATAATATTAACCACAAATTTTATTAAAATTAAGATATGCAATACATATTTAAAAAATTTTATATAAATGGTGGTCCAACCAAAGCGCACGATGTAAATTGTAAATAAAATAAAAAGTTTTCAGAGAATAATCTTAATATTTTTTAAGGCTGTAGGAAATATCGCCCAAAGAAAAATGGCCAAAAAAAAAAAATGAAAAATCGCCCAAACGAAGAATCGCCCAACCAAACATGAAAAATGACCCAAAAAGGTAAATACGAAAAATGACCCAAAAAGCAGAAACGAATTTTTTCCCAAAAAAAAAAACTGAAAATTACTCAATTTGCAAAAAAGTGTTTATTATTCATATAAATTTAGTTATATACAAATATAAGTTTTATGTAAAAATTTGCATTGTGCCTTCAACAGCTGTTCGGCAGTATGGACGCTATGACACTTTGCAAAGTGTCATAATGTCCACAACTTAACTTATAAGGATACCGGCTTCGCCAACTAAAGCTTCTCTGCACAGCCGGCCTTCGGCCGGGCGCAAGGATTTTCTCCTCTATGGTATAACAAATACCGGCTTCGCTAACTTAAGCTTCTCTGCACAGCCGGCCTGCGGCCGGGCGCAAGGACTTTCTCCTTTATGGTATAACATACACCGGCTTCGCTAAGTAAAGCTTTTAAAATCTGCCTTGTTTCCGAACGAAGGCCGACTACGCAGAGAAGCTTAAGCTAGCGAAGCCGGTTTTTTTCATACCATAGAGTAGAAAATCCTTGCGCCCGGCCGAAGGCCGGCTGTGCAGAGAAGCTTTAGTTGGCGAAGCCGGTATCCTTATAAGTTAAGTTGTGGACATTATGACACTTTGCAATATGTCCCGTTATTTTTATAATGATAATGAATGATTTGGACAAATAGTACGTAACATTTTGGAAGAATTTTAAAAATGAAAAATGGCCCAAAAAAAATGGGCTATTTTTCATATAACAATTTTTGGGCGATTTTTCATAATGAAAAATCACCCAATTTCAAAAACGAAAAATCACCCAACAATAACGTAAAATAGCCCAAAAATTTTGGGCCATTTTTCATATGAAATCAGGCCCAATTTTACATGCAATTTTTTTGGGCGATTTTTCATTTTTGTTTTTGGGCCATTTTTCTTTGGGCGATATTTCCTACAGCCATTTTTTAATTATGATAAAAGGATCTATGGCAATTATGTGTGAAACAAAGTATTGGCCAAATGCTCGCCAGGGCTTCGGTTGCATACTTTTACCCGATGATCCATATTTTTCATAACTCTAAGACATATTTGAGGTTCAATGTCGTTAATGTGCCGAATTATCTCATCCTTTAGCTCTTGAATTGAATATCGTCAAAGAGAGAAGCCAAACGGTGAAAAATCAAAAGATCGAGGCGGCCAATTAACATCGCCATGACGTGAGATAACACGGCCATTGAATTTCTCGCGCAAAAGAGCAATTGTTTCTTTGGCTGTGTGGCAAGTGGCACCAATACGTTGGACCCACATATCGTCCAGATCCATATCCTCCATTTCTGACCACAATAATTCCGCTATTATACAGCGAACATTGTAACTAAAACAAAAAGTTTTTCGAGAATTTTCTTAATCTTTATTTTACTATTATAGGAAGATCTATGACAATTATGTGTAAAATAAAATATCAGCAGAATGCTCGCCAATGCTTTGGTGGAGTTCCTCTGAGATATAATTGAGGTTTAATTTCGTTCATGTGCAAAATTATTTCATTCTTTAGCTCTTGAATTATTCTTAGTTTATTGACTTACACTCTTTTTCTTTTAAATCTCCCCTAAGAAAGAAGTCGAACGGTGTCAAATCACATGATTTAATTATGTAGAATTTTATATAAAGAAGAGTTTTATTTTGTTTATATTTGAAGATCTATTTTAGTTCATTGTAAAAACCATACAAATTTAGTTTGAATTCAAATGGCTCAGTTTTCTATTTATAGCCAATTGGCCTGCGAATTGTGTTGATTCCTGCCAGAGACTCCGATCTGTTTCACTAAAACGAGCTTTAAGGTTACGATAATATTCTTTAAAAACAGGCTAAAATATAATTATAATTTTAAGATGTTTTAAACATTAATCTTTGTTTTAAGATAATTTTCTAGTTTCAACTAAAAAATAATCAAACATTTTCTCAAACTCTCAAGTTTATGAGAAAAAATTGTTTGGTTCTGTTTTTTATTTAACACAAATCAATCTGTTAAATTTAATTTATAATAAAAAATAACACCAAAATATTTCGACGCCATCGCTGACAATAGTAACACAAAACGTTGTTAAAAAAATAAATAAAACAGTCTATAAAACAGCACTAAGCAATGCAACAAAAACTAAAGCATCCTAAACGTCATTTAAACTATTTTTTAAACTTTTTTTTTTTTGTTTCTTTGCTTAAAAAAACTTAAACGCGATAGTTTAAACCTGATACAACAAACTCGCCAAAAGACACAAAAAACTTTTTATATGTAAAAAAAAATAGATACAAAAAAGTATTTTCAATTAAGCTTTTCAACACGCTTAGACACGGTTTTACAGACAGCTTTTCTTTAAGCCAAACGAGACCAACAAACAACAACAACAACATTAAAAATTAACAAAAGGAATCATCTGGAAAAGACGAAGACGATCCACTAAGTAACAGCAACAACAACAAAATAGAAATGGTTGTAGTTGCTGTTGTTGCACTGTTTCGCTGTGAAGGATGTTATGCAAATTCGATTCTAAAGGAACAAGAATTTTTGCCTCCTCTATTCATGGCTCAAGCATTTTGGGAGGTTTCTTTTTGTTCTATAAACAAAAACTATTCTAAATAAGAAATGTAACGTGTTCTTTTCATTTTTTTCAGATTTGAAGTTTCAGTTTGTTACTTTTTTCGGTATCGGTATTTTCGAAGTTTTGTTTAAGTAATTTGATTAAAACCTAAACAAACAACACAGAAAAAGAATTCTTTATTCTTTGTACATCACGAAGATGTAGTCTTAAAGTTTCTTCAAATTTAAACAAAAAACTAGGAACTAGTGAACTTAAAAACTCCGACGTAGACATTTGTTAAATGTTCTTTTTTTTTTTTTTTTATTTTGTTTTTAGATTTTTCCTCTACCAAACAAAAAACAGAAACATGTTTGTTTATTTTTGTGTCTTTGTTTGTTTGTTTGTTTATTCAAAGTTCTTTTCATAAGAAGTGTATAATGTTCTACATGTCACTGTTGCATGTTTGACATGGGGCGGTATACGTAATTAACCAAGCGAATAGTTTTAAGACAACAACAACAACAACAAAAAACTCCAGAGAAAATCAATTCCTTTTAAACTAATCCTGGGCACATATTTTCAATTAAACCAGCTTAACATTTGCTATAAAATCTTTTCCAAAAGTTTCGTAAAACGCCGCTGCTTTTTGAAAAGTTTTTCTGGCAATAAATGGTGTTGAAGTCATATAAATGATGGTGCAAATGATGAAATGAACTTAAGGTTACTTTACTTCAGCATTTTATAGCCAACTAAACTGCTAAAGCAAACTTTCAAGTTACGGGGTACCCAAGTAACAGTAACTACTTAAGGAAAACAAAAAAATGTCACATCATTTGCTGCTTTTCAAATATCTACAAATAAGTTTTTGTTAGGTTTTTTTTATTATTTCAGTGTCTTAGACCTTTTTTGCCAAAATTGAAATTCATGTATTTTTCTTTAAGTGACTAATGAGCCAACAAAATGACAAATTTTCGCCCTTAAACAAAAAATTGTATTTTGCTGCTTTCGTTTTTTTTTTGTTTTTGTTTTTGTTAATGTCTGTTTTAGGAAACTTTAAGTTGAAGTTTTAAGTTCTTCGAGAATCATGTTTGTTTTTCTAGTGATACCAACTAAAAATTAGACACGTTTTTTCAAATTTAGTTTTTTTCTACTCAAAAAACTTAATTTTTTTTCTATTTACTCGTTTATGTTCGTTAAGAATCTTGTTTAACAGTTTTGCTTTATGCAAATTGATTTGAGAAAAAAAATATATATAATTTTTTTTTTCTTATTGTGTTACTGGTTTTGTTGTAAAATTTTTCTTTAACAAAATGTGTCACTTGTTAAACAATTTTCCAAAACGTTTTTGGTTTTTTGGTGCTTAAAACAATTTAATACAGGATTTTTTCCCCGATTTTCACAATTGAGTTTTTTTTTCTTTGTTTGTTTTCTCAATTTAAGTTGTTGTTGTATTTTTTTCTTCTTTTTTTTGTGTGTGGCAGTTGTCACATTGCCATCATTAATGTCAGTTTAACAAACACGACTATTTTCTAGAAGTTAAATGAGTTTTGAAATAATGAAAAAAATCGTACCCGCACATTTTACTGTTGGTTTTTAGTGTTCTTTTTAATGGAATTGAGGTTGCTTTTTTTCTTGTGGAAAATTCGTTTTTTTAATTAAATTAACTAACTGAAAGTAGCCAATGATGTTTTTAATTGTAAAAGCACTACAATTTTATATTAAACAAAAAATAATTACGGCTTGGTAACAACTTCAACAAAATTAGGGCTTATTTTGTCTTTAAAAGAAAATAGGAAAAGTACCTAAAATTTACCGGTTTTCTTTCTGGTACCTTAAAATTTACTGTTTTAAAAGACGTACATTTTCTTAGCATTGCAATCTTAACAGACGTTTTTTTCTAACTGTATAATTTCAAAAAAAAAGTACTTTTTCTCAAAAAAAAAAATGTAGTATTTTCTAAAAATCCACTATATTTAAACGCTTTTTTCAATGAAAAATTTAGTTTTCTCTTTGTGGATAAAATTCTTATATTCATACCCTTAACCACTGGTGGAAAGATTATAGAAATATTAGTTTATTGATTTCAATAGGTTATTCAAATACCCCAAAAATGATGGGGACTAGGTTCTTATCAGACTAGCATTTAACCCTCTTCTTCGTTAGCTTCTGCCTTTCTTTAATATTTATGTTTTTTAAGTTTTAACAAAAAAGTTCCAACATTTTTCATCTTATAGGTTCATACTCACTCAGGACCCTGTACATATTTTATTTAATTTAATTTATTCAATCACGGTCTTTGGACTTAAATCCTTACAGACCAATAAAATAATCTACATTTTAATAAGAAACTTAACTAATCGTTTACATTTAAGAACCAAATGATGTTGCGTTTTATAATATTTACATTTACAGGGTAAACAATAAAATTATAGAAATCTTTAAAAGTTTTGCATAATCGCTTAAGGTGTCAGCGTTTGCATAATAAGTTTGAAAACACTGAAGAAGATATAATTCAATGTTTTAAAGTTTAATGTTACAAACAATTCAAAATGTACCACATGTAGAACGGAAAAGTAAAAGAAAGAAATTGAACTTCCTTACCAAAAATAGGTAAGATTTTCACCCCTTAAACGTTTAAATTTCGAAACAATAACAAATTCATATTTGTATACGTTGAGAATGTCATATCTTTATTTCAATGCTTATTGATTTATAGGAAAGATGGGGATACAAAAAAGTTCCCAAATACAGGTTTAACCTGTTAACTCCCCAAAAGGGCTGAATTTTAAAACAGTACCAGACACCTGTTTTGTATCTCTTTCATTCTGTCTTACCGCGATTTGTTTTATTTTTTTAATATATTTTTTATCGTTTATACCGAATTTGGAGGATTGTGTGCTTCGAAAAACTCAGCAATCATCAGTGCAAAAAGATAAGAAATTCGAATTTACTGGCACAACAAGTTGGATGACAGGCTTTCTGCTTTTCGTAATATTGAAATTCAGGTTGAAAAAGCATCTGCTGATGAGCCATTAGCTTAAAAATTTCCCGCAAAACTAGCTAAAACATTTGAAGATAGTGGCTATACTTCGGATCAGGAGTAGAATGCGGATGAAACGGGAATTTTCTGAAAACGAATGCCAAGTCAAACATATTTATTTAAAACCTAGAAATCCACTAAAAGAAGCTTAAAGTAGCAAGAGATCGTGTGATCTTTTTATTCTGATCTAGTGCTTCGGAAATCGGATGTAATAAGTTTTACTTGTAAATCGAGATTTAAGTATGAAAGTCGTAAATTATTGGGCAGCTAATAAAAAGGCCTGTCCAATTTTGTATTTTGTCTTTAAATACCACATCGTCAATACAACCACTGAATTATGGAATTATTACGACTTTGAAGATCTACTATGTGATGCAAACATTCAGGAAATACTGACAGAATAAGATATAAAATTGCTGTCGAATCGAAAAATATTCGGTCACCACCAGTGTTGCCAAAACTTGGTGACCAGAAGCGGCAAAATTTACGGAAAAAAGTGGCAAAAACACATTAGAATTCAATAACAAAACAAAAATAATTATTAAAAAAAATGTTTACAATAAAATTTTAAATTGAGATCAATTTGTTACATCGAGCTTGATCAACAAAAGGGTTAATAACTCAAAATTTTTATTTTTATTTTTTTAGATAAAATCGGCGCGTAATATTCCAAATCTACCCGCTGTAAGAATATCGTGCTTATTTTTTACTTTTTGGTAAAGAAACGAAAATTCTTAAAAGGCATATTAATGTTAAATTAAAAATAGCTTTGCTTTTACAGCACATTTTTACATTTAACCTCTTCTTGATTCAGTGCGACATAAAGAAAAGCACACACACAATGAACTGGTGCATTTTTTGGCGCTAGGAAATGCGTTGCTGCTTTTTTTGTGAAAACCAATCGTTTATAGCGATCTTTAACATTTATAAAAGTAGTGATTTAAATACGTTTTAATTAATGAAACTGTTTATTTTAATTTTAGCAATTTTTATAAGGAAATAAATATGTATTATTATTTTAAAAGAAATCGGCAAAAAAATGTTATCTCTAAACAAATTGAAAAATGGTTAAAAAAATAGGTAATAGCTGAACTAATTCTTCAACGGTTAAACAAGGTGAAAAATGGCTAAATTGGCAACACTGACCACGACTACCAGAATTACCACCCTGACATTTATTACGTACTTGGGACAACCTTTTTATAAGGGTACTCTATCTTTTTTCCACGATTTTTTTCACGCGATCTTTCGAGAAACGTATCTATCGCGTAAAAACAGAATTAAGTGTATATAAATTTCTTTATTTTATAATTTTCTGTCTATTTCAATCTATTTTGAAGGATATTTTCTTTAAAGAGCAAATTCTTTAAAAACAGCTATTCTTTATAAACAGCTTTTTATAAAAAGTTTATTTTTGAGAGGTGATTTTTTCCTAAAAAAATGAGAGTTTCCTTTAAAGGCTTTTATCTAAAAACAAAAAGATTTTTTTAACGTGATTCCTTTTAAAAAGTAGCTTTTTCTTAAAATCTTCGACGTTAAGCAAAAAGTATGTGAAATATTAAGGGAATAGGACTGTTGCAAGTAAACTTTATAAATTGAAATTTGACAAATAGAAATACATTCGTTTACTTCAAAAAAAAGATACTCTCTTTTTCAAAAAATTACACGTCTTGGTACTTCAACTCAAAAAGCAATATTGGCAAGACAATTTTAAAAATTTCGATTTTTTGAAACAAAATTTTTTGTTTTAATTTTTTTTTTCTTATTTACCTTGAAAAAATTTTTTTTTAAATGATTGTAATAAATCTTTAATCTTTTCACAGTTATTAACATAAAAGTAAAATATATGTATTTGTATATATGTAGTTATAAAAGTTAACACAGCATTAAAATAGTTGTTGGTTTTCTTTTTACAAAGTTCCTTTAAAACTAAAGACTTAAGACACAAACCTGTCTGTCTGTCTGTCTAAAAAACAATGTTTTGGATGCATCATTGTTCTCTTGTTGCTGTTTATTTCTTCTTACTTTTTTTATCACATGTAACAAGTAGTAATTTTTCTTAATATGATGTATAGAAATTCTTATACCACTAAACCTTTTTGTATAAAAACCAACTAAAAATTGTCGACTTTTGACATCAAGAGTCTTGACATTACACGACAGGTTCTCATACTTACTGAAATAAATACCAACACCGCAGAATTATAATAAACACATGTTAAAAGTCTTTGAATTTCATTTTTTCTCTGTTTTCTCTGTTAAAATGTTTTTTTTTTCATAAAATAAAAGATGATATCTTGTGATGAAAATATTTAATCAGATCACTTAAAACCAATTAAAAAACTTAATATGCTTGGTTAGTTCAAAAGTAATAAAAAGGTATTTCTTTTTTTTTTAACTTCTAACCAAGAATTAAATTGAGAAGAAAAAAAAGATGAAAAATTAACGCAAAAAATAAAACGAATCATACCAAAACGACATTAAACTTCCGCCTGAACAACACAGCAGGCATGAAACTGAAAATCTCTACTTGTAATAAATCTTAAAAGTTAGTGAAGGCTTTAAGATGGAAAATTATTTATAAACCATCCTAAAGCCAACTACTGGTTGGTTTAGTTAAACTTGACTGGGTTTTGGTGTTCATATCATTTAAGGAATACCGATGGTAAACAGTAGATAAATAACTTATTTTCGGAGGTCAACCTACCAAAAAGATATACTAATACCAATACAAAACAAACAAAACAAAAAAAGCAAAAAAAAATGATAAAAGATACAAATATTCACTGGAAAGTACCAAGTTGTTTACTTCATGTTCTTAACTTTTACACAAAAACGCAATGTGTAAATTTGTAAGGCAACGCTTGGTAACAAGTTAAAAATTGTGCTAAGTTTAAAGGAGACGTTTTTTGTAGCATTTTGGGAGTTTTGCTGCTTAATTTAGTTGCACGTAAAGATTAATTAATTTTCAACTCATTTAACAAAATGTTAAGCATAAAAGAACGAAAAAACGAGAAAAAAATATTAAAACCTCTGAAACATTTAAGAGCTTAAATAGTTTAAAATCTTTAATAAAAAAGAATGCAAAAAGAAGAAAAATTTATCAGATTCGTAATTCTGTTTAAATTAAACACAGCAGGTTATGAACACGCATGCACGCACACTAAAGAATTATTTAAAAATAATCTCAAGATCGCCATAATCATATAAAACTGAAATGAAATTAATCGAGAATATTTCTTGTTTTTAAAATTAAAAATAAAAGAAATGGTACTACTTCGGTAGATGGAATTAAGACGATTAAATAAATAGTTTTCTTGCATAACCATTTTCTCCTTTAAGTCCTTTTTCTGGAAGAGTTACTTTTAAGCAGCAACTTTTCCTCCAAGAGATACTTTTACTAAAACGTACTTTTACCAAAGAGGAAATTTTTCCAAAAAGGTACTTTTTCCCTAAACAGTTTTTTTCATAAAAGTACTTTTCTAAAAAGAGTATAAAGATTAGTTTTTCCTAAAAATTTAATATAAAAAAAAAACAATTTTTCCCACATCAGGTACTTTTTTCCGAAAAGGTAATTTTTCTTGGAATATAATTTTTTTCGTTTTCTTTAAAATATATCGTTACCTAAAATGCAAAGGTATTGCATCAACACAAATGTCCACAACAAATTTTGGATTCTTGTTAAAACCAAATAGCCATATCTACAAAAGACTATATGATAAACGCTAGAAGACCTAACTAACCATTTACATAATATGCAACACTGTCAAACAACTTAAAGGTTTTAAAAGGAAAATAATAAATTTGTAACAGTTAAAGACAATTTAATTTATTTTTTTACTTCTCCTGTAAAATTTTCAAAATAGTAGATAGAGCCTTTTGCGTTTTAGGTAACGATATGTACTTTTGTTTTCTAAAAAATCTGATTTTTTAACATTTAATTTTTTGAAAAATATGCTTTTCTTAAAAATGTGGTTTTCTAAAAAATATGGGCCTGAAACATTTACTTCTTGAGAAATTTCCTTTGTGTTCAGAATTTACCTTTTCTGCAATATTTTCTTTTTTTACAGGGAAAATGTTAGTTAATAAATTTACTTTTTTCAAAAAAGTGACTGTTTTTTATTATTAAAATGTACTTTTACAAGGATTTTTTGCCAAGTAAGAATTTATAGTCGGTCAATACCGACCGTATGATACTCCAGACTATTTGAAAATTTTAGAGAGCGTACTCTATTCGGGACCCATGAGTTATTATGGACCCGCCAGAGCAAAATTATGCTATTGTATTGGCGCTAATTTTTATGTCAATGCCAAAATTTAAAAGAAAATTGTTGTATTAAAAGCTATTTGCGGTAGAAGTATTAATATTGCAAATATGGTTAAATATGGACCGATTCCAATAACTTGTAAGATGTTGTAAATACCAACATAAAATGATGGTTTATGAATGCAAAGACTCTATTCTTGGAAAAAAAACTTGTATGGGTAATATATGAAATTATGGACCGATTCTTACCATTTTCAATACGCCATATAACATAAAATTATCTTCAAAAGTGCGACCTGTATGTACTCTATGCACAAAGTTCACATAGGGATGAAACGATACGAGAAAATACAAGTGCATATTCGATACTTTTATATAAGTATCAAGTATTTTTGTAATCGATATTTAGCAACCGAGTACCAAGAAGTATCGGTAAAAAGATACTCGGTATCGGTCAAAAGTAATCGTTTCACTTTGGTATTGAAATTAATCTTAAAGTGAGGCAGTTTGATTATTTTCCAAAGCTGGATCAGCAGTAACGGCATCAAGAAACCGTTTGACCAGCTAACACCTCTACTAATTGTTGTGCTTAGCAAGTACACCGAAGAATTAATTTTTTTATGAATGTTAAAATCAGCGTTTAAAAAACTGCAGTCAAAGAACAAAAACTGCCATTTCTTCAACTACTTCATTTGTCATTGGCAAAAAAAAACTGTCGCTTTTACTTCGGATTCATTAAATTGAAACAGCAGGGACTGTAACAGTTATTCCTTTTTCAATAAAAGTCAGATGAAAACAGTTATTTTTTGACTTTTATTTTTTCAAGCAAAATAAAAGTTATTCTCTAAAGAAATTTACGTGGTTTAACTTAAAATCATCATTAGGATTTCGTATGCGCATAAAAATAAATATTTAAAGCTGAAATTTGCGCACAATTCTCCCGATTGTGGAAACATTTGGACGATTTTGCTGACCAACAAATTGATTGAACGCCCCTTTGCGTAAAAGACTTTAACAATCTTAATGCGCTGCGCAATTGGGTACCCCTCAATGGTAGAAGTTGTCAAACACTGAAATAAAGAAAGGCAAAATTAAGGTGGATTATGGTTTAACCACCCTTTATAATATATTTATCAATTTAAAAATTAAATAAATATTTACATTTAAAATAAATACATAGTGACATTGTTGATTTTTGGATTAAAAGGTAAATGAAGGTTATTATCCTAATAAACGTTCTATAAAATTTTGATTCCTAAAATAAAAAACATTTTTCGAAAAGGAAATTGGTACTGGGTGGAAACTAAAAGTGGCCTAAATTTTTACAAAAATTCTAATGGGTCGTAGTTCGTATTGTATAGTACATATTACTAAAACACTAATAAGAACGTTTATAAATGCTGATTTCTATTCTTTTATCATACAAATCGATACAAGTAAGAATCGATACTTTTTTTTCGATACTGAGTAGGTATCGATACTTTACGAGCGATACCACATCGAGTAAAAGTATCGATACCTTAGAGGTATCGTTTCATCCCTAAGTTCACATGGACGGCCAACCAGCCAGACGGACGGACTTCGCTAGATCGATTAAAAAATTTGTTCAGATTCGATCGGTATACTTGGTATACCTGCTCCCGTTATGTGGTCAATCTATATATCGTGACCTAAAATGCAAAAAGCTCTAACGAACAAAAACTTAAAAATCGACTTTTTCATTAAATCTGATGTATTGCATCAACACAAATGCGATTTTATTGACTTCAAACAAACGGTCCTATCTACAAAATATTATATGGTAAACGCAAAAAGACCTTTCTAACAGTTTGTCTAATATGCAACATTGTTAATTGTGAAAACAACTGGTAGGTTTTACAAGCAAAGTAGAAGACAAATTAATTATAAACAGTTTAATACAATCCTGTAAAATTTTCAAAATGTTAGATAGGGCCTATAGCGTTTTAGGTGACGATATAGAAAATACGAAAAATGTTTCTATGTCCATTACAGACCCTGAACCCATCAACATTTTGAAATTTTGTGACGAAGGTTTTTGGCAATAATTTTTGTTCAAAACTAGGACCAGGAGGGAAGTGAGGGGGCGATTTGTGCCTCTCCGAAACTGATTTTAATGAAATTTCATAGCTAAATAGATTTCAATTAAATGGACACTTTAGCTATACACTTTTTAAAAAATAGGATCATGAGAGGTGAAAGGGGGCAATTTTTGCCTCTCTAAAACTATCTAACAGATTTTAATGAAATTTAAAACTTAGATAGATCCATAATTTGATAGACACTTAAGCTTTGAATGCTTTAAAAAATTGGTCTACAAGAGGGGGGAAACATGTCTAATTAAAAATCTTTTAAAAAATATCTTTATCTTTTTGCTAGTAATGCACTTTTTCTTAAACATTTTATTTATATTTTGATATTTTTAGTTAGGCTCGAGTTCATTAAATTATTTTTACTGAGGGAAGGAATTTTTACAACTTTAAATTTTATTAAAATTTATTGATAATTTTCTTGGCTGAGCTGGGGCTCGAACCTGGGTTGAATTTACATGTTTTAAGAATCACCACATTCTTTCATCAGAATTCTTTGAGTTCTAACCTCTGCACCACTGCGGTGCCTGCCAGCCAACAGTCAAACATAAATCTTTAACCAGTGATACTGGTGGTGCGAAATTTGCTTTAATTATCATTTTTAATTTATTCACATGTTGCTTCCTTTCTTCTGTTTTTCGTATTCTTTCTGTCAAGACTTTGTCTTGAAACCCTGAATGCATTTGTTTATTATGTTTTTAGTCCACTTTCGTCGACATTTTATTTGTACAACTAGAAGTGCAAATGTAAACATAGAGCTTGTGCCATAGCTATTTTTAAGAACAATTGTGATTTTTTTTTTAGTTGAACTGTTTAATTTAAATGTTGAAAGTTTTAGTTAGGCTGTAAATTCAACCCAGGTTCGAGCCCCAGCTCAGCCAAGAAAATTATCAATAAATTTTAATAAAATTCAAAGTTGTAAAAATTCCTTCCTTCAGTAAAAATAATTTAATAAAAATTAAATTTAATGAACTCGAGCCTAACTAAAAATATCAAAATTTAAATTAAACAGTTCAACTAAAAAAAAACCACAATTGTTTATTTAATTTATTTTTTCAATAAAAAGGAAAAGTATTTCTTTTAAAAAAAATGTTTTTTTTTTGCTAACTACAATTGTTTTCTTCTTAATTAATTTTTTATAATTTTACAAAAAAAAAAAACTTTTTTAAAATGTTCTTTATAATTTCTTGAAATAACTATCATTAAATTAAATACGTTTTTTAGAAAATCACTATTCCTTGAAAAGTACTATAGTGAAATAAATCAAATTTAAGAACTTTTTACTTAATTTTCCTTTTGTTCTCTCTTTTGAAACAATTGTTTTGCTACATAACATAAGTAATTTTGCCTAATGAGAATGTTATTCTTTCTTAGACAAAAATGTACAAAGATAGTTTTTTTATAAAAATTGTAATTGTGCCTGAATTGTTATATACAAAATTCAGATTTTTTATAATAATTATTACATTTTTTTAATATTATTACAGCTGTCGTCCAGGCTGGCAGGGTCCCTTATGCAATGAATGTGTTGTTTATCCTGGCTGTAAACATGGTTCCTGTTACGGTGAGGCCTGGAAGTGTAAATGCGATACCAATTGGGGTGGCATTTTATGTGATCAAGGTAGGTTTGTGAACTGTGTTAAATAAATTTTCACAAAAAATTTATGCAACAAACCATAAATTGTTAAACTACTTCTAAAGCGAAAACTCACATTATAATTTTCAATCCGCCATTTATTGTAACACTTTGATTCAAATTCCTCTGCTTAATATTTCTACATATTTATTTTCAATATTTCTTTTTTGCTTTAGATTTAAATTACTGTGGCACTCATGAACCCTGTAAGCATGGCGGTACTTGTGAGAATACCGCACCTGATAAATTTCGTTGCACTTGCGCGGAGGGCTTATCTGGTGAGCGCTGTGAAATCATAGAACATCCATGTGCTACACAGCCCTGTAAAAATGGTGGCTCATGCACGGTTAAAGTAAGTTTTTTTTTTATTTTTTTAATAAAACTTATTGTATTTTTTTCTGTATTCTTTTTATTCTACACTATCGTACATATATCATGCAACAGACACACATGAGTTTCTGCATGCAGTATACTTAGTGTTGCATATATCACCACTTTGTGTGCAGATAAGAAGGGATATTTAAATGGGGACTGAGAATATGTAAATTTTTTGCAAATACTAAGTTACTAATGTCTGTTGGAAAGAAGATTGAAAAAAGCATGTCATAGGCCACAAAGTTAAACGTGATTGGAAATTATTGTACATATTTTCTGCCAGCCAATTTGTTATGGAATTTATTTTTGGATTTTTTTTTTATTTTTGCTCAATTTTTGCTACAATTTTAAGAGTTTTAGACAATTATTCCTTAATTTTGCGATAAATAAACTATGAAATTTATAAAAAAAAATAAAGTCAAGAAATATATTTATAGTGAGAAATAAATTTCACATTGTCTGAAATAGTCTGTTTCAAGGTTGCTAGTTAGGTATTCAAGGAAATATAATTGAAGGCAGTTTATAAAGAAAAAAAATTCAAGTCAATAAGAAACTTTTAGCTTCAAATAGCCTGACTGGACTTTACTGGTTAATGACTGGCAATTCCAAAAAAAATCCTACCATAGAGGGTGGTCGTTTTATATAAAACAGTTTTGAAATCAGTTTGGTCAAACAAAAAAAGTAATGACAGAAAATATTCATGGAGATTTTGAGGTCCCACTAAAAAATTAAGAGTTTTTCAAAATCCATATAAGAATATCATAAAAATGTCAATTTATCCACAATCGCTAGAAAGAAACCTTTGCTAAGCAGAGTTAGAATTTGACTCCCAAGCTGTTATTTTTAAAGTGCGCATATTTTTCAGTAGACGGACATGGATAAATCGCCTTTGAATTCCTCAAGGACCCAGAATATACATATCGCTCTTGATCAAACAGAGGGTATTAACTTGAAATTTTTATTTTTACTTTTTGAAAGAAATCGACAAGTAATATTCATATCTACCCGCTGTAAAAATAACGTGCTATTTTGTCCATTTTCGGTAATGAAACAATTCATTTTCGTATCCCTTAAATATTAAATAAACAATTATTTTTCTTCCAAGGGAATGTAAGAAAAGATAAACTCACGGTTTTTTGTTGGTGTTTTGTTTAAGCTTTGATATTGTTGCAAGTAAGACTTTGAGTGTTTATCAGGGGTGTTCTGGAAATTGAAAACGCAAAAACTTTAAACGTCGTTTTTAGATAAGATTTCTGTAGTAAATGAATTTTATTGACAAATAATATACAAATATTTCTCTATTAAACAGAATGTTATAACAATTTAATAAAATTGAATTAAAAGTGTAGTAAAAAAAAATACCCCTGTGTAATTCTTATTCCCATTAAGGTTTTATTTGTATAATATTTTTTATTATGTGTGTTCTAGGGTGATCGATCGAATAGTATTCGACCGGTTTTAACCGGTTATTTTAGTTTTGCCCATCGAATAAACCGGTTATTTTAGTAAAATAAACCGGTTATTTTAGTAATGTGTAATTTATATACGTTTTCCTTACTTTTGTTATAAATGAACCCGTAATTTAAGTATTTTTCTAATTGAATATTTGGCAAACTTAAACTTTTTATAAAAATGTCAAAACAAAATGAGACAAAAGTCAAAAAACATTATGAGCAATGTAAATACAAATCGCTCATATAAGTGTGTGTTCTAATAACAAAAACCAAAAACAATTTAAAGTACTACAAAAAAAGTTCAGCTTAAACTGACTTAAAAGAAAATTGTGCTTAAACGGCCCTAAAATGATAAGTTGCAAAGGTTCTTTAACGTCACGACTTATTAATCACTTTTAATTAGTGTACAAGCTTGACATAAAAAGTAAAACTTGACTCTGTTCCAAGTAGTTTTTAAGAGAATGCAAATAATACTTCACAAAATATACTTTAATAAAAATAATGACTGAAAAACTCTTAAGTAGTTCTAGCATATCTTCATGCTTAAAACAAAAACATACCGGCGGAATCAACGTTATGGCAAAATTCATCAGTTTTATTTATTAAAACACCAAGAACTTAAACCAAATTGAAGGAATCAAAAATGTCCTGGAAGGGTTTAAATTGTGTGATCGATGAATTGAAAGATATTTCATACAAAAAGCATGTTTTCTTGTCTTTAATGCTGAAACAAAAAAAAATTGAAATATATAATCCTGTATAAGAGGTTTTGTTTGCCACTTTTCAAAAATATGGCTGAAGTTTACTGCTTCATATAGACATGCTTAACCAGCAACAAATTAAAACTCATTGACTGGTCAGGATTTTTTTTGATTTTATCGTCAAATATTTGTGGTCTGAACATACCTTAAGTCATACCTATGGAATTTTTTGGTTCCATACCTTCGTGAATTGTTTTGTTTTTATTCTTATTTACTTTTTATTACAAAAACTTATTTGATTTTTGTATTTTTATGTATTCGAATTAAAACCGGTTAACCGGTTATTTTTAAAATGTCTAACCGAAACCCGGTTTTTTTAAAAAAGCAACTTTTCGGAATATTCGAAAACCGGTTATTGAAAAAAGTCGAATAATCGATCACCCTAGTGTGTTCATTAGGTGTTCGAAGGTGATCGTGATTTCAACAGACGGAGAGACAGACAGACAGACAAACTCAAGGACCCAGAATATCAGGCCTGTTCTGAAAACTAATTTAACTCAAATCACATGTGGCTTTTTAAAGCACACGTGTGATTTTTTATTGTTCCGTTTTTGTGTGTTTCGGTGTGGTGTTAATTGGCAACTGCCGAAAACACAAAATCGTTATGATTTTCAGAACACCATGCGATTTTCAGAACAAACTCGTATATATACTTTATGGGTTCTTAGATGAATATTAAAAAAGTTTCACACTCAATGACAAACTAAGTACATATACCGTCATACACTTATTGGGTATGAAAATAATTTAAACTTTTTTACACGGAAAGAATTATTTACTAAACACGGCTTGAACCAGGAAAATTTTGCATGATTCTTGTTTTTCTTTATTTAAGAAAATTTTACTTTTTACGGACAAAATAAGTTAAAATCAAGAAATTATTTTTAGATTATGGATTTTCCTGTTTTAAGAAAAGAAATTGGTTTCTTTAGAAAAAAAAACTTCTTTCCGTGTAGTATTTCCTTCTTCTTAGGACAGACATATATTTTTTATAGTTGTACCATATTGCGTATGATTAATATTAATTACAAATAATTTTTTATTTTCCAACTTCAAATCATTGCCTTAAATTAACCAATTAAAGGACAATTTTTAACAAAACTAACTCGTGTTCCAAAATTTCACTTTACACTTAAAACTATGCAGACTTCTCCATGAAAAAGGCAACATTCCTAAATCCATAATCATAATTTAGTTTTAATCCTGAAAATTATATATAGTTTATTTAAATATAGCCAAGATAATTTAAGGCAAAAATTTATTATAATCTAAAAAATTCAACAACATCATTTAAATTGCAATTACCATTCATTGGTCTTCCTGGCTTCCCCTCAAATAACGATTAAGACCATTCAAATGCATAAAAAAAAGAAGATATTACATTTATAACAGAAGATTTGAGTGTGTAATATGTGTTTTATGGCACTATATAAATATTAATAATAACTCAAAGAAGAAAAAAAAACATTGTGTATGCAGAAAACATACAAAGAAGTACAAATCTTTATTATAATTTTATTATTAATTTAATGCCTCAACCGTGCAGCAAAACTAAGTGACTGCCTGAACGCAAAAAGAAATGCAAAAAAAAAGCATCCGCATAAATGTGCATGCATGTGAGTCAAAGGAGTGCTTACTAACCAACTTACTTGGCACAAGAAACAAAAAAAAAACAAAAAAAACATTAGCTCATGTGTTACCATGAGTGAGTGAGTGAATGCTTCCACGCTGTTTATTACAATTTTCATTTTGTTTAAAAGACTGATATTAACATCTTTAGACTATGAATGTAAATTTCTTTTGCTTTTTTTTTTTTTTTTTCTTAAAAAAAAATGAATAAATGTATGATGATATTTACGTTAGGTTTTGTTTACAATTTTTTTCCTTTTGGTTTTCTTTTGCAGGAATCAAAAATACCAAATATAACTGCCTTGCCATCGTATCGTAAAATGCGTGGCATGAGTTCGTCGATGGGGAAACCAGTTAGTAGGCATAATAATTTACCGCTGCTAGAATTGGGTTTAGGATCATCATCGTCATCATCATCATCTGCTCTGATCTTAGCAGCATTATCGTCATCATTAGCCAACAGTAATAATACTGCAAGTGGACGCAGCAGCAGCAGCATCAGCGGCGGTATAAGTAATACAAACTATAACCACCAACAAATTCCACCAGTCTCGGAATTCACTTGTGCCTGTGTACCTGGTTGGACAGGTTCAACATGTGAAATAAGTAAGTTGAATATTTTTGTATTTATTTAATATATTTTTTCTGGTATTTGTTTTTTTTTTTTTGGGGGGGGGGGGGATTTGTGAAACAGTGGAACGAAGCGGTTAAAAAATTAATAAAATCTTATAAATTACCGCTGCGAAGAAAATGGTTGCCAATCCAGAAGTAAAGAAACTGTATTACTTTTTAAGTAAAATCCAATTTAAAATAATAAAAATTTTGATATGGCCAATAAAAATTGGCAACGCAAACAGTTGCCACAGCCATTTAATATGAAGGAAATATAAAACTGTGTATCTAAATTAGATTTTAATATAATTTCATAAACTTTAAAGAATGTGTGTTGTTAAGGCCAAAAAAAATTACATTAAAACTGTGTTAATGATGGAATGTCATGGTCTCCAATGCCACCCTGTGTAAATTTGAAATGAAGTTGGAATGCGCTGAGAGGATTTATGTCTGCCAAAAAAAAGCATTTAAGATTGCCACTTTTCAATTTATATTTCCCGCCGGGGTATCATCCGTTGGTACTGATAAGAGTAAGACATACAAATATTGGTTCGAGACGATTCTTACGGTGTCCTTCCGTCCGGTTGGCTGCCTGGCTGGTTGTCTGATATGAAAACCCCTCTCCGTAATCGCTTTTAGTCGAAAAAATGTTATTTAGATGTAGATATCTAGATAATATTCGGTAAAAAGAACACTTTAATGAATCTAAATCTTATAACTTAATTAGGTTTTGGCGGCTCCATAATTGCCCATGGCTGCCAAATAGCTTACACTTTTAAAACCTTATCCGTAATTAAGGACGTCGTTTTTGGGATCCCGAGGGTTGTAGGGATCATGTAAAGGATATTTCACATTTTCGTGCCACATCCTCCGAAGCAAATCAGGTTGAGGTTAATCCTGGGATCAGTAAACAATAAATGGCAATAATTGTCACGCATAGAGCAAAGTCGTCGAGAGCTATTGGAAGATTTATATTTTCTGCTCAATAGTAGTACTTCCATGGAGTTCTTCGAAACAGAGATATGGTAGCTGGCTTAAAAGGCATTACAGTTTACTCTTGTGGCGATATTTTTTCCTCGCGCATTGACAATATTTGCTGGGACGATCAGCTGTATGCAAACCTAGAATGCGCCAAACATCCAAAATGGCAGGGCTCATAGGGGCCAAGTGATTCCAAGAAGTCCGAAGGTTAGATCAGTGCTTAACTACTGGTGCCCCGGTCAAGCAAACCGGTCTGGTTATTGGTGAGGTCTCCTTAAGTATGCTTTCCAAGCAATGTTTTCCGAATCCCGAGGACTCGAGATATCGTCTTGTCCTTCTTTGAAAGAATACTCTCGGAGAGAACGAGGTGGTTTTTACCCACATCGGAGGTAAAAACGGGTTGTCATTATTTGTAGGGGAGCCCATGTAGAGTGGGCACTTGGTGCTATCAGTACGGAAACTGACTTGAATCATATAAGCAGTGGAGGTTATGTAGCTCCAGTTCTTAAGCAATGCTACCCTCCGCCATAGCCGTTCATACTCTCAATTTGCAACCTGTATATGAAACATGTGGTTGGGGATTAGGCCATAGTGCAGATACTCATGTTAGTCATTATCGTAGTTGAACGTAATTGTTTTGACAATGTTTTACTTTTAAGGACTTTGACTTCTTTAAATGTTTTAAAAATTCGTTTAACGGTTTGAATTTTTGTGAACCACAGTGGCTTAACAAAAACATACATGTCCATTCACTTGATTTGATTTTAAAAATTATAAATAAAAATTGTACTAATACTCGTAGTCTGTCTGTAGTTTACATCAAGCGACCGTTTGTTTTTAATTCTGTTTTTTTTTTTTGTTAAACTGAATTACATTTGATTTTTAAAATTATACAATTTAAGTTAAAAGCATTTATTTGAATTTTTTTTTCGTTTCTAGATCGATTTATAAGATGTGAAGCAAACCAACAGCAAAAAAAATTGTTGAATTAAATAAAAATTTGTATATAAATAAGTTTTTTATTTAAGCCATTGCGTGTATTTTCATTATGAGTGAGTGCATGGCTACTGCGTCAAAATCATATTTTACAACGAGTATTAAATTATTTAAAATAAATTAAAAAAAAACAAAAATTTATTAAAACACTGTGTTGCTGTCTTTAAAAAACAGCAAACACTCGAGTTAAGTGAATGTGTTGTTTTTCTATTTGGCTACGTGTTAAAATAATTATGCAAACTAAAATAAAAAAAAAATCTCAATACTCAAATGTTTGCCGTCTTTTTTTTTGATTTTTGTTTTAATTCTTGAATTTGTAGCAATTGCATGCGAATATTTTTCAACAAAATTTTTATTACTCAACATAGTTTGGGTGAACATGCAATAAAATTTTTTTTTTTTTTTTTTAATTTAGATTTGGATTGAATTTGTATTAATAAAAAACATATTTGCTGGTATTTTACAAATAAAATCAAATATTTATTAAATTGTTTTGATGCAAACAGCAGCAGAAACAATATTGTTGGCTTATTTAAAATGCAATGAAAATACTTAGGAAACCAACTTGAAAAATTTGTATTTGTGAATTTTCAAGTTGTGCTGTAAACAACCTGATTAGTTTTTGATACGTAAAATTAAGTAGAACAAATTTGAAATACTTGCAAAAGAAAAAAAGGTGTGGGTTTTTTATTGATGAACAGAGGATGTCTGGTTTTTGTACAACTGTAATAAATTTCAAAAAGAAAAATTTGTTGAAATTTGTTTTGTATGTCAAATGTTGACATAATTTTGGAGTTTCTAGAGATACAAGTTTATCAATAATGGCAAGTTCTTAATGTTAACAATAGATTTGTTTTGTATTCGTAAACTTAAAAAAAAATCTGATATTCTAGAATTTCATTTGTTCGGTTTTTCAGTTGGTCTTTCACTTACAGCCGTATTCATAATTAAAATTTGGCATAAAGTTAGCACAAAGTTTATTCATAGTACACTTACCAAACTCTGGCTAACGATATGCTAAGCTCTTGTTAACGAGCTGCCAAACGTTTGCCAACGTTCGAAAAACAGCCCTTTAACGGTAAACAATTTTGTTTTTTTTAATTAACTGTTTTTTTTTTAATTCACTATCTTTTATTTATTTATTTTCAAAACTTTTTAAAATTTTTATATGTGAAGGAAAAACAAAAAAAAAATGACAAATCCAGCGATGATAAATGCAAAACGTTCTGCATTTTTGAGTAAATAATGTGGTATCATGAAAATTCAGTGTTGACTTTTTAAAAGTTAGCAGATGGAGAAAAGTTTGTTATGAATTAACTCTGTTCCAACAAGCTGTAAGCAGCTCGTTGTACGTTGTGTACAAACTGCCGGTGCTTCAAAGTGTATTTGGAGCTGTGGACAGCGTGCAAGAAAAGGCGAAGGTTCTCATTGGTGACAGTAGGGTATCCAATTCTATTGAATCCCTTGAGTACCGACGCAATGTTGGTTTTATTTTATGTTTTCTGATCAAATTAGGTATCTGGTTGCCGAAACCCGTGCGTTTTAAGTAATGAACGTTTTTCCTCAGAAGCCCAACCTTTTGTGATCGATTGGCCGGTGCATCGTACGACGCATTAAAGGGTTAATTCGTTTAGTCTGACTGTTCGAATAACCTTCCTGCTGCAATTTTTTCTCTTACTTTCAGCGTGAATAAGTTCAAGTCGAAGGTCTTCAAGCACTTCTCCCTCTATCCTCCTGCCCATAACCTATTTTCCAAGTTCCAGCATAATGCAATGCACAAGTATGGGTTATTCCCTAAGTGCTGGTCCTAACAAGCAAAAAATTAAATGACTGGGTAAGAAATTTTGAATTACTTATTGGTTTTTTCACTTCACTTTCGTGACGCTCTATCGTACTAGAGAGCAATAAATTGCTATTGGAAAATTATAGTTTTTTTTTTTTGTTTGGATACACAAGGCCTTGTTCTTGAGATGGTTCTTTGCTAATACCAGCCAACTTAATGTCGTATCTTTTTAGACAGCTCTAAATGAAGCCTTAAGTGTGTCCTCTTACACACAAAATATATGGTTATGTTCCCATTGCTCATTCAACAAAATTAAAAGAAGAATATCAAAATATTTCCATCAAAGTGCACTAACTAACTCCATTGTCATATTGCCCAAATCCCAGAGAATCTTGAATTTTATAGCAAGAAACAAGGCAAGCGGTTCCACCAGGACCTTAAAACTTTGGAAGAGGGGTACCAAGGCCAATGGGATTGGCTGTGGCTTGCAACTGTTTTGTTGTTAAGTTTTTTTGTCTGTACTACTCATAGAAAATGAAAATGTTTGCTATTAATGTATTAAGCAGGGCTGTGGAGTCGTCCAAAAAAAGTACTAACTCCGACTCCGACTCCAAATGCTGAAATTTTTTAAGTGCGACTCCGACTCCTACTCCGACTCCGACTCCTACTATAATCTTGATACTAAACGTATATGAGACTCAGTGATGTTAACTTTTATTTTTTCATTACTGTACGGCCTTCTAAAAATTAGAGTTTTTGAGAAGCAATTACCGTACGCAAACATTAATGTGCTGTTTCCAAATGACAGGCGATTGATTATGTAGCAAAATTTATCAGGGGTGAGCTGGAAATCGCAAACGCAAAACGCAAGAATTTGGAAGTTGTTTTTAATATACTTTAAACCTAATTCTTATAATTTTTGGTTTAAAATCCTGTTTAATAGGAAAATATTTGTCATAAAATTCTTTTATTACAAAAATCTTATTTAAAAACGACTTTTAAAATTCGTGCGTTTTACGTTTGCGATTTCCAGCACACCCCTGTATATGAAAAGCACTCAGTCCATCGCCTGTTATTTGGAAACAGCGCGTAAGAGCAGTATTCATAAACCATTTATTTAAATTTTAAATGTGTTTTAAGAAGATAATTTTTATTTTGGAATTTGTTTTAAAATTTTTTATGCCGAAAAACTTTGGAGTCGGAGTCGCGAGTTTTTGTGGATACTACGACACCGACCCAGACTCCGGCACAATAACATCAACTCCGACTCTTCAACTCCGACTCCGACTCCACAGTCCTGGTATTAAGTATAAGTGTTGACCAGTGTTATTGTTAAGAGAAACATTAGATTTAGGACACATACCTGATATTTTCCAAACAAAATCAAGTTTATTTCCTAACTCTTTTGTTTTTGTAGTTATTTTCTTAAAGAGTTCTTTAAAATACGTACTTAATTAAAATTTCGTTTTTAAAGTATTTTCTACTTAAAAAAAGAAAGAACTTTTCCTTGCAAAACAAAAGGTTTTAAACTTAATTCCCTTTAACAACATCAAAGTTTTTTCCTCAGACTTATATGTTAAAAATTGTTTTCCTAAATTTCTCTTAGCAATTCTTCCTTCAAAAAACACACACTTTTTAACTAACCAACTTCTTTTTTTTCTCAAAATAATTTCTTATCTAAATGTGTCGTGTAAATTAAAAAACCTAACACTCTTCTTAAGCAAAAACTTGACTTAACACGTTCGCCAAAGTGCGTTAAAAGCACAATAAAAAACTCAAAAGCTTTTTACTATGTAAATTTCCAAGAAAATTCAACTTCAATTTACCTTAAAAAAAAATATTTTAAAATGTTTGCTAGTTGACCGTACACAGCATTTAAATAGAGTCACTTATGACTAATTGCCAACTAATGCTGCACTTACTTGTACTCTAAAAACCACTACAGCTTTAAACAGTTTTCTTTAAATTTTTTTTTATTTTTTTTTTTCTTTGGACTGACACTCACAATAAAAATGTATATAAAAAAGATAAATCTTTAACACTTGCTAAATATACTTAAGATTTTTGTCGCGTAAACGGAGTTTCTTATTTAAGTAAGCAATAAAACATACACAAAATGTGTTTGGTATGTGTAACAAAATGTGAAAAAATAAATAAATAATGTCTAAAACGCAAAGTCTTTGTGTACATGAACAGCATCTTAACGCTTTTTTTAGTTTTTATTGTTGTTGTTGTTGTTGTTGCAGTTGTTAAGCTTAAAAGCCAAAACAATATAAGAATTACGTGTCGCTTTTCAAATTCTCTTAGGTATTTTTTGATAAGTACTTAAGAATTACACAGTTTCTGTGTAACTTTTCAAATTGAAAACAAAAGAGTTTAGAAACGAACTTGGTTTTATGAACTACAGGTAGCTTTTTTCAAAAACGTATCTTTTCACAAAATATTCAGGTACATATGTGATAAAAATCAATTGATTTCTAAACGACCGTTTTTAGCAGGTGTGATAAATTTCGACCGATTTTTTAAATTACTGTCCTAATTCAAAATACAGTTCAATTACTGAAAATTTCATTATCGATTTTAAGTCGTTTTGTTTTTTATATCGTCTTCCATCACAGACCTGATTTTCTCCTTAAAAAAATAAATTTTTGCGAAAAATAATCTTTTTTATAAGAAGAAGAAAGTACCTTTAGGGAAAATGTTTAATTAAAAAAAAGGTACCTCGTAATTAAAAAGTACGTGTTGTTTAAGTTACAAAAGTACATTTTTATGAAAAAAATGTATGATTTTACATATTACAAAAAATATCATTATTTCAAAAACTAATATTATTTAACAAAGTTTCTTTATTACAAAAGGTACCTTCATTACAAAAGGTACCTTTAGTCGCCTTTTACAACGTGGCAAGTGAAAGGCACGTTTTTTTCAAAAACGTTTGCCAATAGTTACTGTCTATTTTATAATGTTGTTTTAAAGCTCTTTTGGCTTCAAAAAACCCCCCCAAAAAAATAGTCTTAAGGTGTCAAATAGCACGATCTTAATGGTCAATTTAGTCCTCCTCTTCTAGAAATAATGAGATTTTCAAACTTTTCTTGCAAAAGATCCATTATTTCTCTTGCTTTGTGACAAGTGGCATCATCCTGTTGAAACAAAATATTCTCTACGCCAAAATCATCAATTTTCCGCCACAAAAAGCTTCTGATCATCTCCCTGTTGCGATTTACATTGATTTCATTGGCACTTCTTTGTGCCAAATATTATTTGGATATCTTTAATCTTTTTTGTCATTAAGTGATTTTAGGGAAGAGGTTTATGTGTGACCTAACATTAATATGGACTTAGCATAACAAGATCATGGATTGTCATGAGATAGTAGCTATTGAAGAGGTTCTTGTCTCTAATTTTTATGTCAGTATCGACATTTATAAGGAAGTTATGGCATTTAAAACTATTTTCGCGAGTGGTATTTGTATGGGAGCTGTGGTCGAAAACCGATTCCAAAAAATTTGGTATCATGGTTTAGGTGGCATTCAAAAAATAAGTTTTGACCAAATCTTTATACAAACTAACATAATGGCTTTTATCGTTAATAAAATTTCTCTCGCCATTGGTATCATGAGCACAAAGAAAGAAGTATGTATTGGGACTTATAAAAAATTATAGATTCAGTCTTTCCATTTGTAAAAGGCTTGTAATGATTAAAAGGCATTTATGTACAAACTTTCATCAAATTATTAGGGCAATTCAATGACTTTTATTACGATAATCGTATCGTTATAATAAATATAACGAAAATTGATCGAATCATTTATAATTAACATTTTTTACAAAATTCACTATCGGTTGATATCAGCTGTTACTTTAAGTAGTCTATGTTCGATACTTAAGCGATAATAATTTACGTAGTGTTTGTTAAATCGATAAAGTGTATTCGTGTTTGAAAAGGCTTTTGGGTATTTGGCGTACGATATTAAATTATATTAAATACATGATATTAAATTGAATGGTTACAAAAACACAGCAGTATACTATGGTTTAAAATTAATTATAGAATCATGCTATCGCTACTGCAAGCGAAAATATGTGTCGACATATATTACGATGGTCGATTCGTTAAAAATAAAACAATCGCACTACTGTCATGAATCGCACTAAAGCTTACATGGACAGGCAGCCAGCTGGACGGATGGATATCGTAAGTTCGGTTCAAAAGGGAATTCTCACTAAAAGGTTAGTCTAAGACTAATATTTTAAGGTGCTACAAACATTAGCACAAGCGCGTAATGTCCTGTCCTTTATTGTGGCGTGGGTCTAATTATATTCCAAATTAACTTTGGCGGGAATCGAACCAGCGATTCTTACACTGACATACCAGCTCACTACCAACTAGCATTTCACTTAATTTTTTATATATATATTTTTTTTTTTTTTAAATTTTTCTTTGTATTGGAAACAGTGTTACCAAAAGCTTTAAAAAATACATGTATATACAAAGAATTTTTTGAACTTTTCAATTTACAGAAGATGAATATTTATAGACAACAACCAAAACAAATTTTGAAAAAGAAAAACATAAAGGCTTTTAGTTGCCTGTTATGACAAATGGGATGTCTTGTCAAAAAGGTGTTAAGAGCATTTTAAATCATTTTTCAAACTACTTTTCTACTTTTTTTTTAGATGCTATTTGTTAAATGATTTAACATTGCGTGTTTAAAAAATTTTAAAATTTGTGTCTTTCATTAAAGACTGCTGCAAATAATATTTTCTACTACGAAAATTTTCTCAGAAAGAAAACCTTTTTTTTTTTTTGCTGCACCATCTTTTAAAGACCTCATTTTTATTTTTTTGCTTCCCAAGTTTTGTTAATATGGAAATAAGGCTTTAAAGCATGCAATTTTCGTTAGTTAAGTGGTTGGCATTCATTTAGAGAGGTTGTTTTCTTAACGTTTATTTAATTAATAAACAAATGTTGAAATTTCATGCGTTGTTATTTGTATATTTTTGCAGATTTCTAATGCTTTTATGTCAGCTATTGAATTTGAGCCAAAAAAAAAGAGATAAAGACTAACAAAATGTTTTCGACATTTGCTTTAAACAAAAAAAAATAAAAAACTGGGTTAACATTTACTACAAATTTGGATTATGGTCTGACATACGTTTAATTAATAGACCACTATAAAATTCATTATTTTAGTTAAACTTTAATTAAAAAAAAAAAATAAAAGAAAATGACTCCTCGTTAGGTGATCTGTTTAGTTTGTTTAAAAATTTAAAAAAAATAAACTGTAGTTTTTACGCATTTTTTATAATAATTTCATCAAAAATATATTGTTTGTATAACATCGTTTTTTTTTCAATTAAAATAAAAAAAAAATATAACCAGCTAAATATTTAAAGAAAAAGTAAATAATTGTTGTTGTCTAAATGTTTAATAATTTAAAATCCCGCTGGTTTAATTTTTATGATGTTTTTGTTTTTGCCTTTCACATTGTTTGAAGCATTTTAAAATGTTGGCCTGTTTGTCGGTTACAATTCATATTTTATCTTGTATTATTTTTATGAAATTTCTGCTGAAGAGTTTGAGTTTTTCTCATAAATGTTTAAAATTTGTAAGCATTTTTTTAAAGCAAATTATTTACAAACATACGTGTGCAAAAATAATAATCGTATGTGTAAAATCGTTTATATAAAACGAATTTTAAAGACTCATTTTCAATGACTTAAGCCAGTTATTTCTTTCGTATTTGAGATAATTATTCAAAGATTCGTTTTGCTTAAAAAATGTATTACCAATTGCAATACAGTCTTTATCTTTTATTTAGACTCCTTCCTTAAGCGGGCGCTTCTTTTAAAACGACACTGTTACAGGGTGCCGCTAGTGAACTTAATTGAAAGCTTTAAATTCTTTTGAGAGGATACATCTCTTATAAGAACCCAATTCCTTAGTTCCTTCTTTTTCCGTTCATTAGAGATATCACTGTCTTTGTGTTGGCGCTTCTTGTAAATACAAACAGTTTTATAAAAAATATATTTTTTTTTTTCGAAAACAAAAATAAAATCTTAAATTTTTTATTTATTCAAATAATCAATAAACTCTTTTATTTTACTGCAATTCATATGTGTAAAGTTTTGTTTTATATGCATTCCCTGTGTTTCTTGTTTTACTGTCGTGTTTTTTTTTTTTTTTTTGTTTGTTTATTTTTATTGCAACTTTTTTTATTTGTTTTTCAGTTGTTCAGTTGCTTCTTTAGTTCAATTTTGTTGTTTCAGGTTGTTAGAGATGACTGATAACTGACTTATAACCGTTTTAAATGCTTATGCTTTTATTTTATGATATATTGGATTATAAATATTGAAAAGGAAGTTGTTAAACTGCAGATTTCAAACAAGAAAATACATTTTTTTTTAATTTAAAAAAATATATTCATCAGGAAATATGAAATTTTAAACACAGTTAGAAAAAGGTTTTATTTTACAAGTCTAAATTGGTTTTGGATTTTCAAAATTCCATAAAAGCTTAACTAAATTTTTGAAAGGTTGTACTTTTTTTTGGTAAAATTAACCAAAACTTAAAATGAAATCTTTCTAAAATAAAAAAAAAAACGCAAATTCCAAAAAAATTATACTTCTTTTCCCAGCTTCACAGAAAATCAAGAAAAACGTACAAAAGGAAATAATCTTTAATTTTAAAAGTCAAGCTAATTTGTGTGTATACTGTCGCAAAAGTTAAAATAAAATATATGTATTCTATAAAAAAATTCTAAGATTCGTAAGTTCTGTAAAATTAAAAAAAAAATGCTTAAAATTAAATTTTGACAAAAGTCACAAATTTATTAAAAGAAAACAAATGCAGGCACAAAAAATCTGTGAAAAAAAAAATTTTTAAATAAGACAAATAAAAACAAAAAAGAGAGAAACCAATTTTCGAAAGTGTACGCTATTTGGAACCCATGAGCAATCACAACTACTTAATAAGAAATATTTTATAACTAGCTTATTTTTAATTTATTTAACAAAAGAGAAAAAGTACCAATTTTTCCATTTTTACATCATATAAAGTACTCTATATTTTAATCTGGGCCATATAGTTAATTTAATTGTATATGTATCTTTTCTTTTTAAAAAATATAATTTTTATTTTATTTATTTTTTAATATTTCTTTTCAAAAAGATTTTAACAACTAAACTCAATTTTTATATTTCAATATGTTTTACAATTTTTAAATTAAAGGAAGACTTGTTTAATAATAATAAAACAAGTAACGATATATTAAAAATAAAAGTTATAATTTAAGAATACAATAACAATTTATAAAATATGTAACAGTGATATTCATTAAGTATGTAACAATATACATTAAACATATAACTATATGCTATTCGCCTATCAAATTTCATTCAATTTCATTAAGGGGTTTTCGCGTGATTGAGCCACAAACTAAAAAACATATTAACAACCAAATATCCAAACATACAAACTTTTATTGTTCCCCCTGTATCTACCCCCTTTATTTTAATATTTAAAGGTGAAAGTTTAAAGACTTTTTCCTTCAGTTCTGCTCCTCCTCCTTTTACCCCGCATATTTTTATTTTGAAATTTACAGTTTACGATAATAGTGTATTTAACCACGTTTAAAGACTCCCTATAATAGTTCTGTAGTAACGCGATATTTAATATATTCATCCTACCCCTATCCTATTGCTACCCCTGCGGCTACCTCCCCTATTTTGAATTTCAAAGGTGTACTTTCCCATAAGAGTGACTCCTACCAAGTTCGAGCATTCTCCCTATAACAGTTCTTAAAATATGTGATATTTTAAATTGGCGTCCTATGTTGCCCTGCTGCTATCTTATTTAAATTTTTGGGCAAGAAACTGGTGCAGCGACTCTTACGATATGCGATAATAAATATTTGCATCCAATGGAGGGTGCCACTTCCTCTCTGCCCCTATCGAAAAAATAAGTAGTCTATTTTATTTTCGGGGCTCACGTGACGTAACTGTAAAAAAAATTCAAAATATGTTTTTCAATCAACACATTTAATTGAAACAATACAAACATTTTTTCAAACTTTAAAATATTTTGAAGTTTATATTTGCTAATATACACACAAACATTATAATTTTTAAATTAAATTTAAAAAAAAATTGTTTGAAACAGCATTATTGAATTAATTGAAAAAATGTTGGTGATCATTTGTATGTGTGTGCACCCAATTTAATCAAATTTACCTCAAAAATTGCGACCTATACTTTGCGTACAAGGTTTACATGGACAGCCAGTCAGCCGGACGAATGGACGGGCATCGTTTGACCGATTCCTCTTTACAATTGCGGGGTGGGTATAAAAACTAAATTTGCTAAATATTAGTTCAATTTGCAATGTGAACATGGTATTTCGATGCAAGTAAAATAAGCGAGTTTTTCTTTAAGCATTGTTTATGCCATAAACGGGCTTCCATAGACGATTTTGATCCAAACGATAAATTTTGTAACAAAAACACAATTTCCCACTGAAGTGTGAATTTTGAAACGAAGCACAGTGTTGTCACAGACCAAACTACCTGGAAAAAAGTCATAAATTTTCTTCAAAAGCAACTACACGCAAAGAAAAAATATTTTTCAATGTAGTCACCTCCAAAAAACTTTCAAACATATTAAGGTTAATTTAACCATATTTTTGTCACCGGCAGCCATATTATAATTAAACGATTTTTGGGGAAACCGTAGTTGGTGTCTTCATCCAGCTTTCAAGCAGTCAAGAACTGGTCTATAAACAAAAACGAAACCTGGACCTCAAGTTAAGATTTAGGCAAATGGTACTTAAATGGCTTTTGATTTTATTATTGTTTCATTTATCGTTTCCAAAAAAACAAAAAAAAAAGTTTCTTTCGACGATTTTTAAATAATTACTTTTTGTTTCTTTTACCTAAAAAGCACTTTAAGTTTTTAAATGTTTTGTTTTCATTCCTATTTAATCTCAAATCTTTACCAAACAAGATAAAATCATACATTTAATCATTTAACTAAAAATGCATTATTCTCGAGAACATTACAAACAAATCAAATATTATATTCCTCTAATTAAAAAATATATATGTAAAAACGATCTCAAGCAAATCCACCTTATGCACCTTCTATTTACATCTACTTAACTAATTGTGTTTATTTAAGCACGCAACAGATACAAAGAAAGACACAACTTCTAAAACCAAAAAAAAAAAAAAAACACAAAAACCACAAGATGATGATTGAAAATGAAACAGAAAACAAAAACACAATTCGAAAATAAGTAATAAGAAAAACACAGTATGCAAACATTAGATTTCAAGACAACAGATAAAAATGTCCACACTCACATAAAACACATCACTCAAGTCATCTAAAATCTTTACCAAAGCCAACATGGCCAAAATGTACAAAAAACAACAGAAAAAATGAACAACTTGAAGATCTAAAGAGATGGCACTTGAAGAAAAGATAAATCTGAATGATTGAAGCAAAAAAAACGTAAAGTGAAACTCTTAAGCATTGTGTTGCAGTTTACAAACAAAAAACTTGTAAAGAGAAATACTCTAACCCATTAAAGATAGAGCTACCGATGGCAGATAGGAACAATTTGGGGGTTTAGAGATATAATCGTTTTTGGAGTGCAATTAAAATCTATTAAATTTTGAATCTTGTAACTTTTTATGGTTTTTTAAAGGTCTTAGTAATTATACCCTACATTATTTAAGGAAGAAGGGGTATTACGTTTTAGAGCTGAAGTGTGTAATATATAAAAAATATTGGTCCCCGGCTAGAGTTTTGCTTTTCCCGGACTTTTTCATTTCCCGGGAAAGCGGGATTTATTTTTCAATTTCCCGGGATCCCGGAAATTCCCGCTCAATACAAATCGTCAAAGTTTTTGTTTGTGTGGCAAAAAGGAAAAAGTGCTTAATATCACCTTAAAATCTTCATGCTCAAAAGTACAAAATTTCATTAATTTTGTAGGATTTTTAAGGAAGTTATAGCAAAATTACTTTTTGGTTATCTTTTTTCAATGTGCAATAACATTTGAAGTAATCAAAACTTCCGATCTGTGACAGAAGGAGTGTTTAGGAATTAAAACATAAAAAACTATAACCGCAGAGCATTGCCACCTTTAAAAAATTACAAAATATTTATTGTTAAAATAGTTCAGAATAAGGATTTACAGAATCGTTTGAAAGCCTTTTTCTAATTTTTATCAAGAAGATTTCAATGACTAAATACGTTTCTTTTCTACGGATCTCGGTCTTAAAGCAAATTAAATATTCTGTACATTTTTACTCTTCTTTTTTCAAAATTTCAAAGCATTTAACATTATCAGATATGAATTGATATTTCTTTGGCGTTTGGCAAAAATGTCTTGAGTCAGAAACTGTAGTTGTTCGTTATGTTAAATTGAAAAATATTTATTTAGTGTATTTCCTAAAGATCAAAAGCAGTTGTGCTAGACTTAAGTGCATTACACCAAAGAAAAGAGAGAGAAAATTGAATTAAAGCCAATCAAAAACTCAAAATGTGATTTTTTGACATACGGCTAAGATCTATTTCATTATACAAATTATGTACAATTATACATATTATCAGTAAAGATGCCAAAATTAAATAAAAAATATCCCGGGAATTCCCGCACAAATTTCCCGGGATTTTTTTCCCGAAAATTGAGCGGGATCCCTGGATTTTTGTCCCGGGAAATCCCGTAAGAAAACCACTATCCCCGGCCCACCTTTCAGTAATAAAAAAAAGTGATTCTGAGTTCTAATTGTTTGGATGTCTCTGTCTTGACAAAGAAAAGGCCACAATTTTGAAAAAAATTTGATGAAGCTCTTATTGATTCACGTTCAAACGCTATTAAATTAGGAATTCGACCTTGAGCTAATGAAAGCTTCATCAAGATAATGGCATCTTATCGTGCAGCAATATTGATGAAATATTTATATATTTAAAGGTAATTTTTATGTAGATATGCACTATATAAATACTTTTTCAAAATTTTAAGCTTAAATTTGCTTGAAAAGCAACAACAAAATTCAATATATTTGTATAATTCTTTTTGGTTTTTTATTAAAAACACACATGCATTAACATTGAAAGAGAAAACAAAGAGCTTTTTGTTGTTCTATTAGGACCATTATTACAACTTACAAATAGTTATTTTTATGTTACTATCTGACAGATAAAGGGTTATTGGTTATAACAAGTTAACATGATGAGCAAACAGCTGGTGTATCCTTATGGTAACTTTACAAGTGACCTTTAAGAACTTAAGGCTGCCATATTTTCTTCTGAAGAATGGTAACTTCAATGTCAGTTTAAAGTCAAATTAAACTATTCAAACTTTTTCAAAAATCACAATTTAACGCAAAAAACCAAACAATTTACCATTAAAATCAAAATTAATAACAAAAAAATAGACTTCTGCTTTCAATTAAAAAAAAAAACAAAAGTTAGTCGTTGCCACTACGCATTTTAAACAACCAAAAGTACTCGATATCTACTGCAATGTTGCCACATTATATAAATAATATTTTTTCATTTTATCGAACAGTTAAAATAATGGAGAAAACTTAGTGTTCACGTTAACTATCAGGAACTTTATCAGTAGGCTATAATAATGGCCCTTGTTTGGTACTTGAAAACTCACACTTACACACATGTATTGACGCTTAAAGGTCTCTTTATAATATTTTAATTGGTTCTCTTCAAATGTGTTTAGTTGCTACACTGAAGTCGTTGGTGGTAATCATCTTTTTTAAATATTTTTTGGTAAATTTTATAGCACAATAAAAATATCGGATACAGTGCGCTCGGGATATCGTCAACTTATTTAAACCGCTAGTGTTGAGGTTTTGCAGATTGTTGACCTTTATGAATGTTCAAATTTAAGATCAAAATAGTATTGATAATGTATCTAGTTTAAGACATTTTTATTGTTCACAAATTAAAAAAAAAATTGCAAATCCAAAGAAACCCCAAAAAAAGTTTCCAACATTAACAAAAGCAGCAAAAATACAAATCTTTAAAGAAATTAGTTATTTTTTCTGCTGTTTTTTTCTCTCCAATAATTGAAATACAGCTTTCTTTCTTAAACGTCTTAATAAAGTTATATCATGTTGCTCAATATTCTTGCATCCGGCTCAATCCTTTTTTTCCTATCCAAACTAATTTTGCGAAGCTCTACGCCTGTCAAGATAGTCTCTGGCGGGAATCGAACCCGACACCCCGGCACTTATAGACTGGCTCACTACCAGATCCGGTCCAATGCCCGGTTAAACATTTCAAAGACATCGCTTGGTTTTATTGTTTGCACATTTTTGTCCACATGATAATCGTCAGCATGGGTAACTTCTAACTCCTAATTTTTTACATCAACCAAAACTTTATCAAGCCAAATATCTTCATTCCATATCAATAAATAAAAAAAATAAAAAAAGCAACTGAATAGAAAAGGACAATATGAACAGCATTTCTATACTTCATACATACTTATGTTTAAGGGGAACCCCCAAATTTAGAAAAAATGTGCATACACATTTACTTTAATTGTTAATTTAGCGTTTTGTGGCTTAGTGGATGTTTTACAGTAGACAGCCCCAATTAAAAGTTTTGACGCTTTGGGATGTTGACGAAATGGGATCGACGTTATCCCAAACGCACTGAAAATAGAAATATGAAAATCCATTTGTTATTTTCCTTAAATTTAGTAGAAAGAATCTCATAAACATTTTAAATATTTATTTTAACTGTAAATTTCACTGTGCAAAATATTACATGAACACATAATTTACATGAACCCACGGACAGCCAGCCAACCATAAACATGTTTTCTTAAAACTGGTCTTAAGCTAATAAAACTTTAAATTGTGTTGATATTTAGCTCATACACTTCAATGCAGCAGAAAAAGGCTTTGTTTCTATCTAAATTATGCTACGAAATTTTGAAGAAATCGGTTCATATTTAAAAAAAAAGAAACTCATATTCATCGACATAAATATCTTAAGATCTTAAGGTATTGAGTGGTAAAGTCCAAAATATTCCTAAAGTATGGGCTTCAACAATTAATTTGATACGGACAACTCTTAAATACTTTGATATCTACATAAAATTTGACATAAAAAATGTTTACATAAACTTCGGCAAACATCAATTAAATGTCCATTTAACAAATTAAAGATATTGGATTATGTTTTGAATCCTTGAATAAATTATAATCTTAAAAATGTTTCGAATAATCATATTTTATTACTTGCTAATTAGGGATGCCAATCCCGAAATCCCGAATACCGAAATCCCGGGATTGTTCTAAAAATTTAAGTCTCGAATCCCGGGATTTTTACATAAAATTTAGTAAATATGGGGTATTTTTTTTATTAAATGCATCGAGTATAAATGTTACATGCAATGCATTTTGTACCACAGAAAATAAAATCAGAAGATAAAGTTTTTTCTAAATGAACTGCACACGCACCATGCAACTTGTGCAAAAAGGCGTTAAAAACTTCAGGGGATTCTACCAAAGGTATTTTGACACATTTGCTTAAGTTTATTTTATTAGATTAATACTTGCATATGAATATATTTAATAAAAAGTAAAATTAATATTGTCATATCTATTTATTTACGATACCACCCAGAAGTGTTGAATGCGAACATTGTTTTCGTCGGCAGCACATGTTTTCAATAAAATATAGTATCGATTATCAGACGCCATTAATTTGTTTTAGAAGCTTTTATAAATATAAGTTGTAATACATAATTTTTCCATATTCCTTTAAAAGAATACATTAAACTGTTTTATTTTGTAATGAGTATAATATTCTTCATGAATTTATTTGTTTTAATAATTATACATATACATTTTATTATAAATATGTATATGAATTCTAAAAATTGGCCTTTATATATGAAATCCCGAAAAATCCCGATCCGTCCCGGGATCCCGTTTTTTGAATAAAAAATCCCGAATCCCGGGTTTCAAAAAACCTGGTCCCATTTGGCATCCCTATTGCTAATACATTAAAATTTTGTTTGAAACCGGTGTAGCATTGTCTTTCAAAAAGTTCTCCAGCTTTCACATTTCCTACCAAGCTTTAATTGCATAACAAACCCCTTAAAGGTTTAATTAGTTACCATCGCTTTAAAAAGCAGATTGTCAAAACGTAAACAAACTATTATTTTGCATCAGTTTTTTCTCAATCTGTATTTATTTGAGAAATAAAAATAAAAGTTGAAGAAAGCAGATTGAACATCGTTTGCTTTTCAATTTATTCCAGGTTTTTTTTCTGTTGTTGAATTTTTCTTTAATCTTGTTTTCTGGGGTGCTTTTTTCTTTTAGATATTGATGAGTGTGCTGGTGGCCCTTGCGAACATGGTGGCACTTGTATCGATCTAATCGGCGGTTTCCGTTGTGAATGTCCACCCGAATGGACAGGCGATGTGTGTCAAATTGATGTAAACGAATGTGAAATCACTTATCCCGTCTCATCATCGTCATCATCATCGTCCTCAACACACCACCTGCACCAGCATCAGTTGCATACCTCTACATTGCGTACCTCAACAGCGGCAGTTGCTGCTGCCATTGCGGGTTCAAGTACTTCATCGTCAGCTTTAATTGCCGCTTTAAATGCAGCTTCATCATCTTTGGCTGCTGCAGCAAATGCCACTGCAGCAGAATTGTTTGGTCCCTGTGTTAATGCCCGCCAATGTATTAACATGCCTGGTTCATTTTCGTGCGTTTGCCTCGAGGGCTGGGGTGGTCCCACATGTGCAAAAGATTTCGATGATTGCGTGGGCCAATGCAAGAATGGTGCCACTTGTATGGATATGACTAACGATTACCATTGCGCCTGTGCAACTGGATTTACAGGTAAGTAAAATAATTCATAACAAATTTTATTTTCAAATAAAAATTTTTTCATGTGATTTTTAAAACTGGCTGGCTGGCTGGCTGGCTGGATGTTTGATTTTAGTTTGTGGGGAGCCCCAGCCAAAAACCTGCGTTAAGTGTGTCTCTTTATCTTACAGAAACAAAAAACAAATTTCAATATAAAATATTAAACCAAAAAAGAAAAAAATACCCACGTACGCCAAAATAAAAACAACTTTAACTCTTGAGGGGATTTAAGTCAGAGTTAGTAGAGTTGGTGTTGTTTTGGTTAGTTGAACTAGATGTTTATGTTACACTTTTTTTTTTTTTTTTTTTTGGGAACCAGATTTAAGAATATTTTTTTTTTTTGACAACTTGTTTTTAATTTCTACACACTTTTAAGTTTAAAGCATAAAGTTTTTTTTTTTAATCATTGAATAATAATTTTGATGCAATTATTAATGCTTTCAATTTTTTTGTATTATTTTTTGCGAACAGGCCGAGATTGTGAAACTGATATTGATGAATGTGCTAATTCACCGTGTCGTAATGGTGGCGAATGTGTGGACATGATTGGTAAATTTAATTGCATTTGTCCACTGGGGTATTCCGGTACATTATGTGAGGTATGTTTTTGTGTCTTTAATGTTATTTTTTATTTTTATTCGTTGTCGCATTGTGTATAATTTGTTTTTATTTAATTTGGTGAATTTTAAATTTGTACATTTTTGTAGTAATTGTTGTTGTTTAGCGTTTAAATTGCTTAAAAGTATGTACTTAACATTTTTTATTTGTTTCTTAATACACATTTGTTGTTATTAGCGAGTTGTTTAGTTGAATTTAAATTGTTTAATTAGAAGAAATAATTTAAAATAATAAATTTTATTAAAAAAAAGTAGATATAATAAAAGGAATTTTCCCCAACCTTCAAATAAAATTTATTTAAAAATTTCGCGTCTGATGTAAAAATTTTAAAAATAATAGAAATAAACAAAATTTTATAAGTATTTCAAAGTTTTGAAAGGAATACACACAAAATTTGCAACAAGTTTATTTTTTAAAACTCGTATACTCTATATCGAGCTCTTACCTCAAAAATAGCTTAAGCGACATTATTTTCTATTAAAGTATTCACTGGCAACACTTGCATCATGTCCTAAAATGTCATGGTCCCATAAGGTACCGTTACGGTTTTATAGCAAAAACAATTTTAGCTTAAACGGCAACCTTCATACAAAAGTTTTCTGAAATAAAGGGAAAAAACCTTCTCCTGTAAAATTGTGTTTTTGTCGCTTAAGCTTTTTTTGCTGGTAGAGCTCGATATATCAATTAAATTAAAAAAAAAATTTTTTGTTGACTAACAAAACCTTTTTGAATTAGAATTATCAAAACCCACTTTGGGAAATCTTTTAAATACGCCAAACACTGTAGCAAATAGAGATGTTGTGGTAAAAGTTGGTCCACAATTTGTTTCAGTTTTTATAAATATTGGTTAATAACTTATACGTATATCCCACATAGAACCTTCTCCAGAATTATTCTAACCGTCGGTGTAGGGTAAAAAAAATTCGGCTCAGCCGAATAAATCATTCTAAATTGTTTTTTTCTGCAATACTAAAATCACTATCTGTCAAGTATCGTTACAAATCTCTCCAAAGGGTTGCAGAGAAAGCAAATTTGCCTTAAACTATTGCCGATGTGATGGTTAAAAACTATTCATTTAAAAAAAAAGTTTATAAATAGTTTTTTAATTTAACATTTCATGTCTTTAAGTAGTCTACAAATCAACACCTTCAATTTCTTTTCGTTTTGCTCCAAATAAATAACATTAACTTAATATTCCAAACACAAACGATATGACACATTCATAACAGCAACAAGACATTTACGAAAGAGACAAAAATGTTTAAAAAACAAACTTAAACCTTCAACAACAAATTTAAAAAATCGTATATTTAGCAAAATCATGTTTAAAATTCCTAAATTGTAAATAATTTACTTAAATTCTATGAAAAATCATGCAGAAACGGAAAATAAATTAAATGATAGAAATACCAAGAGCTGTTAATTTAACGAAAAAAAAATTGTTTTTTTTTCTTTAAGACTTTTTAACAAATTATCGATTGTATAAAGACTAAATAATCTACATTTAACAAATAAATAAATGGGTTCAATGTTAAGAACACAAAACAAAAAAGTGATCTAGAAAAAAATTCAACAAAGAATGACAATATAAAATACATACAAAACTTCAGGTATAATAAAACAAAAATACAACACAACGTACTCGTGTATAGAAGAGTTGAAGACTTTTGCATGCGTGCTTTAACATGTTTTTGGTGTTTAACAGCACTACCAACAACACCATGACCAAAAGAAACCATATAGTTTGCCTGAAAAATCGAGACCCAAAGTATCAACAGCACAATATCTGTCACACGAATTTGATGCTTTAATACCTTTTAACACTAATCGCATTACGAGCAATCAATTGTGATGAGAATATAAAAAAAAACTCATACACATTCATACATAAATAAGTTAACAGAGGAGAATGACTTTTAGCTTAAAGAGGACTGAGTGAGACACACACATTATGTCCAATTTATATCGAAAATGACTAACAAAATTTAGATTGTTAAAATTTAAACATTTTCTCACGTGTTTATTTGTTTGATCTGTTTTTTTTTATATTTTTTTTTTTTATTTTGATTTAAATGAACAGTAAAATATTGCTTTTTGTTTCTGTAAAATGTCTTAGACTTAAATAAATAAAATTAGAAGATTATTTTTAGAGCTCAACAGCCCCATCATCATCATCATCATCTATCTGTATTAAATGTATACAAAATAAAATTTATTAATTTATGTCTTTAAAACATGATTTGAAGATTTTAAGGTTTTAATAATATTTAGAAGAAACAAAAAGGGAGCTGAAGGCTTGAAATAGAATCGTTTGGCAAATATAAACGAAATGAGTTTTTCATTTTTTATTTAAATAAAATATAAAATAAATCTTAATTTTTCTTATTCTTTAAGGAAATTCGTATAAAAAAAAAAATCATAACAATTTTATAAAATTTCTTAAAGTTTTAATTAGTCAGTAAGCATGTGTCTTAAGTCTTTTGTTTTTATTTTAATTAAAATCGATGGAGATTTTCATTAAAATCGATGGAGATTTTTTTGTTTTTCAAAATGACCGTATATTTGATTTTAATAGTAGTCTATGAAGTAAAGGGTGGTCCAACCATAGTTTTTTGTCCAACTTAATTTGACATTTCTTGGTTTCAGTGTTTGACAAATTCAGCCCATGGAGAGATACACAATTGAGCAGCGCGTTAAGATTACTGAAGCCTTTTACGAAAATGGGCGTTCAAATCAAAATGCATTTCGTGTCACACTTTCACCTCAATGGATTCGTTAACCAGCAGAATTGCCGCATTTGGCCAAAAGAGAATCCATGAGTGGTTGTTAAAAAGCCAATGCATTTAAGAAGAGTGACTGTTTGGTGCGGTGGCTTAGTTTGTGGCGTCATCGGTCCGTATTTCTTGAAAATGAGGGCGGCCAAGCAGTTACCGTGAATGGTGGTCACTATCGCAAGTAAAGGTTAAGGACTTCTTGTGACCAGAAATTGAGGACATGGATCTAGACGATATTTGGTTTCAACAGGACAGAGCCACTTGAAACACAGCCAATGAAACAATGGCTCTTTCGCGTGTGAAATTCAATGGCCATGTTATCTCACTTCGTGGCGATGTTAATTTGCCGCCACGATCTAGTGATATGACACCGTTGAACTTCTTTTTTTGGGGATAATTATAGAAAAAAGTGTACGTCAATCGGCACATCAACGACATTGAATCTCAATTATATCTCAGAGTCATTGAAAATAAAGACCATCGGATAGACACGGAAGCCGTGGCGTTTTGGTTGAACCACCCTATATATAAAACAAAGTATTTTAATAAATTTTTGAAAAAGATCGTTTTCCAAACTTGTTTTAATAGTTCTCAAATTCAGTTTTTTGGATTACTATGAAAAGCGTAAAAATTTGAAAAAGTTCCTTTAAAGTTAGCTTGTGTCTTAAATCTTATGATTATTATGCGATTTCTGCTTGAGGTGATTAACGGCCTTATGCAAAAAAATTAACGTGAACTTGAAGTGTCCGTTAAAACCGGGTTTCCATACGAGTTTGTTCTTTAACGATTTGCATGAGGCCGTTAGTCTTTAGTTTTAAGTAAGTTAAAATTCAACTTACTACAGTTAACAAAAAATCGTATTTTTGGGATTATCAAAGTAGCTTGTGTCTTAAGTCTTTCGTTTTGTAATTTTTTTTTTTTTGTTTTAATCATCTACTTTTTTTCCTTAATTAAAACTTTCTTTATTTTTTTTTTAAATTATTACAATTTCAGGAAGCCAATGATCACTGTACACCATCTCCCTGCCTAGAAGGTCGCTGTTTAAATACCCCTGGCAGTTATTATTGTCACTGTCCACCTGGCCGCGCTGGCAAGCACTGTGAACAAGTTAGACCCATGTGTAATCAGCCACATTGTAATGGTCAGTAACTAATTAATTAAAATTTAAAAATGTCTTAGCAATTGGTTTTGTTTTTATTTTTCTTCGACAGATGGTTGTTTTGCCAATTCCACCATTAATTCATCAAAAAACTTGCCCTGTTCTGGTCATGGCACTTGTGAAATGGGTGATGTGGGTACATTTTGTAAATGCCATACTGGTTATACGGGCACATTCTGTGAGCACAGTAAGTTTTTTATTTTGTTCAAAAACAATATTTATCTTAATATGAAAAAAACTGCGGTTAAAAATTAGTTTTTGCTAGTTGTTAAACATAAGTTTTAACAAGACTTTTTCTTGTTTTTTTTAAACTTTAAAACTATTTAGTTTAAATAACAAAGAAACTTGACTTTGATTGGCCAATAATGTTAATCGGTCGTTTAAAAAAAAAGACAACAAATTAATCATTCAATCATAAGAAAAATCTAAATGAACCTTTAAAATGTGGAAGAGTAAAAAATTTAAATAGTCTGTCTTCACACACCAGCGGAAGATTTAAGAAATGGGTTAAATAAAAGAATTTTCATATATTTTATTCTAGTGAATTTTTTTTAAATTTAAGCCTTAAAAAAGATAAAAAGAAATTAATCGACTGGAAAATTGTGCATGTTAAGTAAAGAAAAAAAACTAAGAAATAATACGTTCGTTTTTTTAAAATAAAAAAAAATAAGGATTTCTTAATTTCAATTTTTCAAAGTTTTATTTTCAAAATCAAAATCTGCCATATTAAGGAAATTAAAAGATATGTTTTAGTTAATTATTAATAATAAAAAAACTTTATAATTTTAACAAGTTTTTAAAAGATTAAATTTTTTTAGTTTTCTTCTTTTAATAATGTTTTAAGCCTTTAAATTTTCTTTTCAGTTTTGTTATAATCTTAAGCCTTTCAAACTTTGTATTTCTTTGTAACAACCTTTTCCCCTCTTTCATTACTTTACAGATCTTAATGAGTGTTCACCAAATCCTTGCCGCAATGGTGGTATCTGTTTAGATGGCGATGGTGATTTCACATGTGAATGCCCTTCTGGCTGGACTGGTAAGTACAAGCTTTAGAAACAAAATATATATTAACTTAACTAACCTTTGAAGAAAAAGTTTCTCTATACAAAACACAAAACAAAATTCCTTTGCCAAGAACAAAGTTGTTCTTGTGTTTTCTGCTACGTATAAAACATAACAAGTAACATTATTAAGCATAAACTTACAACAGTTCTGTATAAAAACGCCTAAAATTTTAAAGAAGTATAGATAAAAGGGTAAGAATTAAAAAACTTAAGCACTTGTTACTTTAAGAACAACTTAAGAGAAGAAAAAAAACACTTGCAAAAACCTAGTAACACAACCAAATTCTTAAGCAAACATTAATCATAAAACCGCGCCAGAGAAGCAGAACTACCAAAACACATTAACAGCAAATACCAACAGAACATTTAAAAAAAAAGAACGCGCAAAAGGTCCAACAGTTAAAACAAAGAGCAGGTTTAAGTCCTATTTAGACAAACAAATTCAATTTGAGAAAATATGGGTACATAAAGGAAAGTAGTAGTTAAAAAAGTATTTAAAGAGCTAAATAAATAGACATTAAAGTTGTTCTAATTGTTGCTAAATCTAAAATCTTCCATTTTGTTATAAAGGGTGGTCCAACCGAAACGCACGATGTTAATTGTAAATAAAAAATAATGTTTTCTGAGAATTACACGGCCAAATCTTCGCCACGGCTTCGGTGGCATGCCTCTATCCGAAGGTCCACATTTTCAAATACTCTGAGAAATAGTTAAGGTTCGATACCGTTAATGTTCCGAATTATTGCAGCCTTTAGCTTTTGTTCTTGGCTTTTTGATGTACACTTTTTCTTTATAAAAAATATCCCCAAATAAAGATGTCGAACAGTGTCTAATCAAATGATCGTGGAGGCCAATTAACATCGACACGACGTAAGATAACACGGCCACTGAATTTCTTGCGTAAAAGAGCCATTGTTTCGTTGGCTGTGTGGCAAGTGGCACCATCCTGTTGGAACCACATATCGTCCAGGTCCATATCCTCAATTTCTAGCCACAAGAAGTCCATTATTTATTATAGTTGGAGCACCCCTTATGTTATTTAATACGGTAAATTTAATTTCTCCTAAATGATGAATTTTTTAAACAGTGAAATTATTTCAGAATCCCTACTTTGTAATATTGAGCTTTCCGTACATTTTCTTAAATATTTCAGCCTAATTATGCCAATTTTGATCAGATTCGCAGAACGGGCTCTGAATATAACAATGTGTATTCGTTCATGGATTTCTATGATCCTTTTGGCATCAAAAATATCGTCTTAATTGTCTTAAAATAACTTTGATTTTTATCTTTGTGGATATATACTAGATTCTAGATTTACTGCCAGGCCTACAATGTCGACAAGAACATTTCTTTGGAATATTTATATTGAAAACAAAAGCAAATTTAAAATTTTTATTTTTGTTTTCAATATAATATAATAATATATCTCTCTCATAAAGAGAAGAAACCCTCTCAAAACAATTTAAAAAATGTCTCTTAGTACGTCGTATGTATCAACAAAACAAACACATGTCTTACTAACACAGCTGTGGAAAAGGTACCTGCTATATGGCCCACTCCATAGCGGAGCTTTACCAGTGTGCGACAAACAATGCCTTTACCAACCGCCACCGAATGTAAGCGCAACCAAAAATCACAGTTAGCAATTATAGTGCATAATGCCCCTTATTTTGGAGTTAGAGCTATCTAATCTCCGCTGCGTTTAAAAAAATTCTTATAGCAGCTTTTGAGTACCAACAACACCTCACTCAGGCCGAACTATCCCACAAGTGGTGAAAAAATCAACCCTTTAGTGGGATTTTCACGAAATCTCTTTTCGAAACTTTGGGTTTAAACCACAACCACCACTTGATCCCCGAAAGTATAGTTTTAGCTTTAAAACGAAACTTACGACCAGAAGCATTTGCTGCAAGAAGCATAACAACGTGGGCCTCAACCAATAGTCAGTCCGGTATCGTTCCACCGGGGGCTAGATAAGATCATTGGTCTGCCGCAATCACAAGAGATCGTCAAAACCTCCTGTGATTAGTCAAATTTGGATTTTTCCCGAATCCCAGTTATTGGCTGCATCTGATTATGCGCCGGAATTATCAGCACCAAAAGGTGAAATATCCTTAAGATGATCCCTATACCGCCGAGGAGTTCTTAATATCACAATCACAGAGTGAATTTTTTTACCAGCTAAAATAGTGTTTTCCCTCTTTTAGGTTTAACTGGTTTTCTTAAAATTAATCTGTAGCCATGGTCTGTAACTATAGTGAGAACTTCACGCATCGAAAAGATGTGTAGCAAAATATTCCATTGTTTCTCGGAAAGTGTGAAAAAATTGTGTCTGTAACTCATGTCGAAAACTATCAAAAGAGGTAACGTGGTTACGTTATATATATGTCATAACATTGCACTCGAAGCCGATGTGACTTTGCTGACGTTGAGACGGCGACCAAAATTTTTTAACGACAACCGTCCAAATAATGTAAAGTGCGACTTTAATGTTTGTTGTTTGCAAACGAGCTTTGAAACCATTCGTATATTTTATAAAAATGTTAAAAGCAAAATAATTAAACAATAAAAAGATGTGCCAAAAACAAAATATTATTATTATTCTTTTTATTTTGCATTTTTAATTGTTTTTTAGTGTTGAAATTATTTCTCGCCCCATTTTTATTCGTGAGTTTATTTGACAGTTCAAATCGGAAACTTTTCTCACAAAAATGTTACAGACACACTTTTTCTGTAAATTGGCGAGTAATTTCCTTGTGTGACAGCTAGTACTTGTCAAAAAAAAGTTACAGACACAGTTTAGTGGGAACAACAGCTTTCAAAATTTTACTTGGGATTCAAAAATTAATTAACAAGGTTTCTTTTAAATGTGCTAAATTCCCATTTCGTACTATTGATAAACTGATATTTTGTTTGTCTTCTTCTAGTGTTGTTGTTGTTTCTAGACAAAACAAGCAAATCGTTTTTTTCCTACATGTGTAGTGTTTTTGTTGCTACAACCAACTTTTGCAAACACACGCGTATGCACGCATTTAGAATGCAGTGCTAAATTTTAAAATATGACTCATACTTAAACTTTGTGCAAGTTGTTTCTTTCTATATTCTTGTCGACGTCAAGTCAGTCGTCTCTCCAAATGTAAACCAAGGTATGTAACGAAATCAAACTGAGGTATATTAAGCGTGGCAGGTGGCCGATTTTCCCTCCTTAGTGTAAACGTAACGTGTTTACTTTTTAACTTGTTTTCTCTAAATTCGCCAATTTTTCAATCACGTTTCAATTTGACTAATGCCCAATTTTCAGGATAGTGTTTAGATCTATATTATGTTTTATTAAGATAAAAGTACGGTGTTGTTGTTGTATAATTGTGAAATTGATGCAATTTAAATGTACCAGCTTGGTGAATTAAGTTACATTTAAGTGCTTAGTGAAGAACAGAATTTTGTATTTAAAACGATCAAACCTAAAAATCTACCGTTAGATATCATCCGCAAATGTGTAAAAGGTCAGTTTGTCGCATATTTGCAAGTCGGAGATGTATATTAAATAGCGAGTAGATCCAAAAACACTTCCCTGTGAAACGCCAACTTTTAGCCTATTTTCTCTTGTAACATATTCTATGTTTAGGGTACGAAACACGTTCTTATAAATAATAAATCTTAATTAGTTTGATAAATAAATAATAAATATATTATATTCATTATAAAGTTATAAATTAATCAATAAAGCTTAAGCAAAAACCAGCTAGAAAAAATTACAATAAATTCCAATTAATTTCCGTTTTTTTTTTTTATAAAAAAAATACGCCATTTTATTAAATACACGATATTAACTGGCCTCATTACTCTTTGTCTATTTGACGACCAAACTTTTAAGCTCCACTAATTAAATTTGTTATAAATGTTCACTTTAAAATGCTTTACCTATTATGCCACCTTTATAATTGAAATTCATTTAAATTCGAAATCGTTGTCGCAAAACTTCTCTATAAATTGGGCAACTAATTTATCATAGTTATCTATGCAAATATTTATTTGTCTAAAGTTTAATTTATTTATGATTTTAGCCAGCATGTTCAGTGAATTAACCATGACATGATAAATGTTTATTGATTTAAATTAGTTAAATAGAGAGAGAGAGAAAGAGTCACACAAGAGAAATATTAGCTTAAACATTTTTCATAAGATTTTATCTTGTCTTTAAACAAGTGCGAAATTGTGTTGCTGTTTTTAAAAAAAAAATTACTTAAAAAAATGTTTGCAGAATTATGGTGAAATCATAAAACAAAGAACAGTTTGTAAAGAAAAATGTTTTCAAAATAGTATTAAAACTAATTCAAAACAAGTAAAAGTGATATATTCGGCTTTATCGATTTATGAAACCACAAAATTTTTACTGTTTATTTTTATTTTAATGATATTTTTCAATATCTAATTTTCTACTATTTTTTTTTGTATTTAAAAAAAGTTCGAGGTTATTTAGAAATTATTTTATAAATTAAAACGAAAATTTTTATCCTTTAAAAATAATCACCCTTATTCCATTTAGCGTCATCAATACGAAACGATAACGTTTTGTGTCGATTCTTGCAAATCGGTATGCCCATTGTCAATATCAAGTTTTGTCGATAAGCGTAGATGTATTTTTGGTATGCCGTACGCAACGTTAACGATGGCATCGATATAAATTGACTCTGATTTTGTCGTCAGTCTTATTGGTGTCGAAACAGTTTTATTCCTTGTTAACTTTACAATAATAATAATGTTAAATTAAAAAAATGGAAAATGAGCCCACAAAGCTACGCGAAAATTGCAAAAATAGCGAAAATTCGCGAAAATTTTTAATATTTCAAACAAGCCATAAAATTGACTAAAAGTCCCTAAAACTATAAGGATCTCTGATAGACGAAACTTTTCGTCTAAGTTTTCTGATTCTTTAGAGCTTTAACGATTTTTAATAACTATCAAACTTTTCTATCATACGGCTATTTTTGCGAATTTCAGCTAATGTTGCCATTTTTATCGAATATTTGTAATTTCTTCTTGGCTGTTTTGAAATATTGAAAACTTGCACGAATTTTTGCAAATTTTTATTTTTTTGTATATTTTCGAGATTATGTTTTAACCGATTAAACGAGTTTAAATAAATGTTTGGGGTTTGTTTTCATGTTTGCAATTTTTCGCGAATTTTAGCCATGTTCGCAAAAGAAGTGATTTTTTTCATGGGATTCTTTACAGCGTTAACGGTTTTTAATAAATATTATACCGAAATTAGGAAATTTTTCCGAATTTCCGAATATTACGCCATTTTTATGAAACTTTTGCCATTCCTTACGTTTTTAGGGACTTAAAATCAATTTTATTGCTTGTTTGAAATATTAAAAATTTTCGCGAATTTCCGCAATTTCTGCAAATTTTCCGAATGTTTGCAATTTTCGCGTAACTTTTTGTTGCTCTTTTTGGCAATCGTCGCCGTTATAAAGATAGCTCCATTTATGTATAAACCGAAGTCTGTATTTTACAGGGCACAATCAACACTGTCGATTTATACGGGGCATTAGTAATTGTGAATTTTTTAGAATAAATCAAGCTTCCCTTTTTTAGAGCACAACATTTTTAAGAAATGAACATCAAATTACATTTTTTTTTTTTTTTGATAAAAACAAAACAAAACAAACCAACTGTCTAAGTTATTAGAGATGTGCTTTAAAAAAACGATAAACAATCGACATCGTTACACTGCAGTTATAGAATACAAGTTTTGTATCAAATTGATGACGACGTCGATGAAAATTGATGTTGATATTTAATTGAAGACGATGACGACGACGTTAAATGGAATAAGGGTGAATATTCGAAAAATTTCAAGCAATCGTTAAAAAAATCCTTTTGATTCCTAAAATTATCTTATACAAATAAATGTTATTATTTAATTATTAATATTTAAAATTTCGTAAAATAATTTTGAAATTTCGAAACAATTTTCGAAATTATTTTAAAAATTAAAACTTTTTTATAATGTATATTTTGACAAAAAAAATTATAAGCACAAAAAAAAATCGAAACTACCCTAAAAAAAATTTTAATTTTTCTTGGAAAGTTTAAAATTTATTTTATACATTTTTAAAATCGAAAAAAATACACAAACATTTGTTATTATTTATAGGTAATTAATCTCAAATTTACGTAGACAACCTAAAATGATTTAATATATTGAATATAAACGTATATATAATTGAATACAAATTCTAATTCTTAAAAATAAAAATGGATGTTTGAAAAATTATTTCGATATTCAAACATAACTTTTTCATTAAATAAAATGTAATTTTGAAGTTTCTAATATTTCGAACTTCGAATTTTTTTAAATAAAATACAGATATCAATATAATTCGGAGTTTAAGTAAATTTATTCAAAATGTAAAAAAAATTGAAACTTTTTCTAGATTTCGTTTAAATGTGCTAAATTCCCATTTCATACTATTGATAAGCTGAAATTTATTGTTGATGGGATAAGCTATTCCTATGCGCATTTCACTGGTTGTTTAGGTCAGATCGTCAGGAAACTTCATCCAAAGATTTTAGAAAAGCTAAAGATATTATACAAATAAAACTGTTAAGCGAATAAGAATTATATACCCCAATTTTACTTGTAACAATATCAAAGCTTAAACCAAAAACAACAACTATTAACAGTGAGTTTATCTTCTCTTACAGTCCCGACTATAATTGGTTGATTTTTTGTCATTTCTAAATATAGTGGGTGAAGAAAAACAAAAATAAAAACAAATTACTTTATTTTATTTTGCCAGTTCAGTTTTATTTACACTGCCACATGCATATTAGTCATCAAAGTTTCTTGGGTTTCAAAAATTAACAATTAATTAGGTTTCGTTTAAGTTCAATTCCCATTTCATACTATTGATAAACTGAAATTTACTGTTGATGGGATAAGCTATTCCTACCAAAAATTGCCTATCGTTGTTTTAATAAAATGTCTCATTATCAAATAATTAATGTGTAACCCTTTCATGAGCGGACATTTCTCATAACCGGGTAAAAACACAGCTACAGAAAGTGACGGGTTATGGGAGGTTTCATAAGTTTATTTTTGGCAAAAATATTATTTTAATTCAAAGTAAGTTTCCAAAATTCCAACTTACCCGGCGTTTCCACATGCAAGTAATTACTTGCAAGTAGTGTATACGTATTATCAACGAAAAATCGAGGACACAGCCGATTGGCTGAAAGTACAAAAATTGTGTGAATGTTAGTGAAAAAGTATGAGTGCATTGAGTTTTTCGAACTTGCACTTGCATGTGGAAATGGGGGGTAACCCAAAAGAATTTGAAATAAAGTTCAATCAAAAATTTTAGTAAAATTTTGTATCTATTTACAATATCATTTGTTCAAGAAATAAAATTTTTAAGCTAGACATTGGTTTCATGTTCGAAAAACTTTGAACAATTTCACTGAAAACTTTATATCTAATTAAAAAATTACATATTTAAAATCAGCGTTTAAAAAACTGCAGTCACAGTAGAAAAACTGTAATTTCTTCCACTTCTTCATTTGTCATTAGCCAATAAAAACCTGGTGATTTAACTTCTGAGTCATTAAATTTAAACAGTCGCTGTCAAACCAACTCTAAAAGCGAAAAGTTGAAAACAAATTTTCGTTTTTTGTTCGGCAGTTTTTGGTTTCGACTGAATTTTTTAAGCCCTGTTTAATATTATTTAAAAAAAAATTTTGTTAAAATTAGATTTTATTTAGAATTTATTTCTAAAATGAAAAGTTTTATTTCAACAAAAAAAAAATCAATAATTTAAAAAATAATTTTTTTAAATATTAACAGGATTTCGTTATTTGCACTTTTTTATATTAAAATCGAACGTTAGTAAGCATGTGTTAGCCTAAAATTAAAATGTTTAAACATTTTAATAAATATTAGAGTTTGTTTTTTATTTTTCATTTTTTTTTAATTGTTTATTAATTTTTTAAAATATTTTAAAAACGTAAGACTTAAGACACAAACATTAATTTTTTAAATGTTTGCATACCAGTATTTATGTATAAAAAAAATTTTAGTTTATAAAAATGTTCCTCTTATTATTATTTTTATACATATATGGATGTATGTAGGTATGTATGTATGTATGTGCATACAGACATGTACGTATTTTTAGTTTTATTTCTAATGACAAAATCTACATTGATCTTTTGTTTTAAATGTGAAACCATTAGTTTTTATATGGCCTTAATATTGTATACAAACTATCAACATCCTTTCTGCCATTAAAGTTGGATTTGTATAATTTTAGATTTACACCGACTATATGTGTGTATGTATGTGTTGTTCGGTGTGTATGTGTTGCAAGGCCTGGTTTCAACAATTCAATTACAATTTAGTTTTTCACACTTGCCATACAATTTTCAACACCTTTTTAATTTCACATATAACTGCCAAAAGCATCTATTTGTAAAGGCTGATTTGAATCTCGCAAAATAAGCAACACAAATTTCAGCAGCGACAGAGTACAGCAACGAAAAAAAAATTGAGACCCCAAAAAGGCCATTTATTACAAACTTGTGACGCATCCTGTTAATGCCATACTACTACCACCACTATTACTACTGGCTGATTACTAACATACAAAAACATTGTATGTTTCTTTCCCTGGTTAGATGTCGATTCCAATGTATGAACACGAAACTTGGTTTTTTCTTTTCTTTTCTTATGCAAAAAAAAAACGAACAAAATAGAGAAAAACAAATGTTGTAGTGTTTCGAAACGCGATCTTTAGGTTTCATATTAATTCCCTTTCGCGTTTTACAAGTAACACGACATTACTACATACAAGAACCACAACACCGCCACAAAACAGGGAAACAAAACAAAAAAAAAACGCAATCCTTTAACAAACTAATATGTTTGTAACGAATCAAGTACAAATCCCAATGAGTTTGTATAAGAAAAGTACTAGAATTAATAAAATTTTGGTACTTTTTAAATCATAATGAAACGGGCTTTATTGGAAAGAAAATTTGATGAAATTAATGTTTAAATATGATTTCTGCCATGTGGCCACCTCGACTGGCGCAATCTGGAATACCAATTTTCAACAACTTTTCGCAGCATTTGCGGCCGTATTTCGCCGATAACTCTTCGAAGGACGATTATGTACGCCTTAAAATTGAAGAAGTGCTCGATTAGTTTGACGAATAGAACAATTATTTTGCTTAAAAATGTCAACAATTTGCACGCGTTGCTCTGGTGTAAGTCAATTCATAATAAAGTTTCAAAGCAAACTTAACAAAAAGCAACTATCAGCTGTTAAATTGGTGCTCAAATAAAGCAGTGATGCCAACTTAAAGTTGTGATACTCTAAAAAAAACCACGCTTTACATTCAACAAAAACTCTCGGAAAAAATTCAGCAGGATGAGTGGTCAAAAATTCCTCCGGAGTTAATTGTGAAATTGGTGGAGGTTCTCAAAGCCTAAGAAAATCCAACAAAGTATTAATCCAATTAAGTTTTCTTAGTATTTTACTACTGTACATTTTTTTTTTTTTTGTTTTGACGAGTTAATAACAGAGAAAATTGGTTTTTCATATACTGCGTTTGTTTTGTAAATGACAAAAAAAAGTATTATAAATTTTAATAATTGCTGAAATAACATTTTGTATACCAAAGAACTTTGACTGACTGTCCCACGATTTCTAACGGAAACTTCGTTATCTTAAAATATATTCAATTTAAATTCATTTTCAACGCCACAAGTTATGAGAAGTTTGAAATTTTAAAAGGCAATGTGAATTTCTGTAGAAAACAACAACAAAATTACAAAATATGTATGACTCTGTTTTTGCTTTCGATGTAATTCTTTGGTAGTGCGTTGCGTTTTACATAATTATAGGTGCAAAATCAACAAATGGTTTGATTGGTTCTATGAATTTGGTGATTAGAGACAATTTTAAATTTTTTCTATGTGTAATTTAGGCAAACGAAGTTTTCCTTCGAAATCGTAGACAGGCAGTGAGTTTTGACTTTGATTTCGTACAAATTTAACTGGTTTAATTTTCAGTTATTTTTCTTTTTAAGCTAATAAGACCTAATGAAGCTGAAGTAAATAAAAACAAATTTATTACACAGAACAAAATTACGACAAATCAATTGTTATATTGAATACCATATTCGTCAATACAATTAATTTTTTAATTGAAAAGGCACCAACAACCGATTTTGTAAATATAAAAAATACTTTTGTTAATTAAAGTTGTTCTCATTCAACAAATATTTTTAACATTGAGTTTGTAACATTAAATAAAATAATTGTTGGCAATCATATACAATTTTTTATTATCAAATTGTCATATTAATAAAATATATTGTTGCTAATTAATTTGAAAAATGTATTGCACTTTTAAAAGAAGGAAATGCATTACAAATGTTGATTTAAATAATTTTTTTATTTAAATATATTAAAGATCTCATTACAAACAGCTTGAGCAGGGACATACTTAGAAATGGATGCGTGCACAAAACGGAATCTTGACACAATCTTGACTATAACTAAAATAAACAAAACCCCGTTAAAATGTTGATAAGAAGTTTTAAATAAAAGCTTTACTTACCCCAGAGATTGTCTTAGTTTTCAATAACAGTCATATCTTTACGAGATTAAATTCAAAAAATATTGAATTTTTGACACAAAATTATTTTATTTTGTCAACTGAAACAAATTGTTAATATGACAATTTACAAACAATTTAATTAAGAAAATTGTTAAAAATATTAGAAAATTTTAAACATTTTTTATTAATTACATAATAATTCTTCTTATTTTTTTCTGTGTACATTTCACCCGACGTTTCGTTTTCAAGGGTCGTAAAAATTATATATATTATTTTACATTAAAAACATCAGATTTTTAATAAAATTAAATTGCACAAAAACATTTAACAAAAAACAGTGATAATATAAATTGCAAATTTGTGTACACATAAATTTTTTAGTACTTTGATTTAAGCAAAAAAATAAATTTCCATTTTTCTATCATCCCTGTTGCATTTTAGAAAATCTTCATCTTTCTTGGTTGGCTTAGTTCGAATGTTTGTTGCTGGAAGTGGAGATGGAATAAATGAGTCGATGGCTCGTTGGCCTTAACAATCAGATAAAAATACTTCACACACGATTAGGAATTTTTAATTAAAATATTTTGTTTTTTTTTCTAAAGAGATTTTTGTTATTGCTGTTTGTATTTGTGTTATTTCTACTACATTTTGGTTAATTTTACGTTAAACTTATACAGGCAATTCGCATGCATATGTTAAAATTGCAACAAAAACAATTCAAACTTAAGAGAGGATCCTTAAGGGCCTGATGATTCTTGCGTCTTAATGTTATTGTTGTTTTAAAAAAAAAAGTACAACCTGCTGCCACTACTGCAAAACTTAAAAATTGAATTTTAAGACAAGTACATTTAGCAATGCCAGGCCAAAAAAACGTCGATGGAGTACAAAAAAAAAAACAAAAAAAATTGTGTCTTTTTTTCCAACTGAACATGCGAATCCTCCAATGAATTTTTTCCTAAGTTGTTTCGTTAAATTTAAGAACTAAAGATATTTGCTAAAGTTGACTATGGCTGCGTGTAAACAAAAATTTACTCGTATATGTGTGTATGTATGCCAAGTCAAGGATCTTTGTGGCATAAAACAAAATAACATTCGCTTTCGTGCCTATACAAACTCATTCAAAATGTCTTCTCTTTAGTTTTAGCCAGAAAATAAAATGCTTAAACGTTAATAAAAATACAGAAAATAACACGAAGTCAGAACTGAGAAGAAAAAAAAAACATTTCAACCTGCCACTACTGACTGTATTGAACATTGTACAACACAAGTTTTACAGCAGCCGTCTCAAAGTGGTGATAGGCGTTTACGGTTTTTTTTTTAGTTTAATTTTTTTGTTTTCCAGCTTTTCTTAAGCTTAACTTAATACGTTTAAAACCTAACTTAATATATTTTAAAAACCTCAATCGATTGAAAGCCTGTCTGTCTATCCGTCCGTCCGTGTGTCGGTACATATGTATGTATGTATGTATGTATGTGTTGGCAAAGAGCAATATTACAAATGTTTTAAGACATGCAAGCGGGTGTTTTTTAGTGTAACCGTCTTCTGGATTCCTTCTGTTAATTTTCCTTGTGATGTGACTTTAGTGTGTGAAGTTTTTGTGAGTTCTGTCTAGTATGTTTAGTTAGTATGCAAGTTTTAAAAGCTCAACCATAAATGTTTCAAACATTTTGAAGTGTACAATTTGGTTAGTAAATATGTAAGAATATGTGTGTGTGTAGTAGGAATAAGGCCACTAAGTGCCAGTTAAATATAATTTCATTTAGTTTTCTTTTGAAGTCCGTTACTGAGTTAAATAATATTGTGTTTTTGTTGTTTTTAAAATAGTTTTATGTTAAAGTTAGTTAGGGATTAATTAAAAGAGACGATAAAATAATTTTGCCGTCTGTGTCTTTAGTATTTTAGTTTCAATAACTCCCTTTTTAAAAAAAAAAACTGCTTATTTTTCTTTTTTTATTTACAGGAAAACGCTGTTCGGAACGTGCCACTGCCTGCTATAACGGCCAATGTCAAAATGGCGGCACTTGTGTTTTGGGCTCTCCTGACAAGGGTTTACAATCTCAATGTCGCTGTGCTCCCGGCTGGGATGGCACTTTCTGTACAGAACCAATTGATCAATGTCGTGGACAACCTTGTCATAATGGTGGAATTTGTGAATCTGGCACTGGCTGGTTTCGTTGTGTTTGTGCGCAAGGTTTTTCCGGCCCGGATTGTCGTATAAATGTCAATGAATGTTCACCCCAGCCTTGTCAGGGTGGGGCAACTTGTATTGATGGTATTGGTGGTTATACTTGTATATGTCCACCGGAAAGACATGGCCTGAGATGTGAAATACGTAAGTAATTTTCATTTAAAAACAGTTTATGTACGCCAAAATAACTTCTAAAAAGAATTAACAGCAAAAACACAATTTACATGAAATGTACACTCTGTAACAAAAGTCTACATATGGTAATAGTCAGTGATCCACTATAACTCAGGCATTCGATCAAATTCCATCGGCCACAATTCGATTCGTAATTTCGTTGCCTTCCAAAACAGTTTTTCGAAAATAAAGATTAACCCCCGTAATCATAAACGATTATTAAATGTAACAAAGGCTTAATTGAAAAAATTGTTTTAAACCTTGATTTTGCAGGGTGTCCACAGTAATCCTGGCTGTTTGCGATGTGGCACCGTCTTGTTGATACCACATGTTAATCAAGCCCAAAGCATGCAGTTGTGGCGTTAAAAAGTTTTCAGTCATATCACGATATCGCTCCCCATTCACAGTTACTGTTACGCCGTTTTCATTTTCAGAGAAGTTAGGTCCAATGACTCCTCCATACCACATTGCACACCAGACTGTCACTTTTAATGGATGCAAAGATGACTGATGAATAATTTGAGGGTTTTCCAATGCCCAGAACCGACTTTTCTGTTTTATCACATATCCATTCCAATGAAAATGTGCCTCGTCACTCATTATGATTTTTTCATGAAAATCGGGGTTGTCATGATGCAAGCTGTAACATCCTATTGGCATATGTACGGCGGCGTAAATGATCTTTGGAAAGAAGCTCTTGTGTCAACTGAATCTTAAATGGAAGCAAATGCAAATCCTTGTGCAAAATTGTGGCCAAAGTTGTTCTTTGAAGACCAAGCTTCTTAGCACGGCATCGTATTGAGGTTGATGGATTGTTTTGAAAACTTTCTTGAGCAGCAGTAATGTTTTCAGCCGATCTTGCAGTATGGTGTGGTCCATGCTTGGGCGTATCACCCACCTACAGACCCTCTTTCTTCGAAATAAGTCACTACACAATAAATTTGTTGGCAGGTGTTTCTCCCAAAAATGTTCCGTAACTTTCTCATCGTCACAGTAATCGATTATTGATTTTGATAAAATGTTTTGACGATTAAAACACGTTGGTGTATCGAATATTTTTCCAAAATAAATTTGCCACGTGTCCGGTTCGGTAGATTTGTGGAGTAAATCATTAAAAAAATAACGTTTCTCTATTTGTGTTCGAAGGTACAAAAATAATACTGTATTTATCCAACTCAATAAAAAGATGACAACATTTAATTGCGTTCTGTTTTTTTTTATGGTTTTTTAAACCACAAACTTTGTTGTGTTTGGTTCGGTACACTTACGTTCGTTCGTTTCAGTTGTGCTTAGCACCCTTTTGGCTGGTAAAAAATACCAAACATTTTTTAAAAAACAAAATACATACACGAAAACCGAACAAAAAGAGAACAAAAAAATGTTAGACAAACAAAACATGTGCAAAATACACACACAAGACATTCGTACTATATAAAAACATGAAAATATAAAAAATGTCTGCAGATCCACTTCAAATAATGTTCATTACTTTCTTGAAAAAATAATTACGAACGCTATTAAGGGTTGTGTTCGTATACACAAACCCTTAAAAAATAGATATCGTTTCTAGGTGTGTGAGCCGTACGTTATATAATATTCTGTTTATTTTCAAACACTGCTTTCAAACAAGATATAATTCGTGTTCATAGAACCAGCCTCGAAATGGTAACTGATAAAAGAGAGAAAAACACAACTATACCGTTATCTGATAAATGTAACGTAACGGGTGAAAACTGAGCTCATATTCGGTTTATATGAAATTATTTAAAAACTTTGAATAAACCTCTAAAATTGGTTTCGTTTGAAGATTTTTGTTACATGGTGTATATTATTAATTTTTTTTTACTAAAGTCGCAAAAAAACATTTACAAAATTAAAAAATCTATTTAGAAATTAAAAACAAAAAATGTTGGGCCATAATTAAAAAAATTTTCTAAAATATGTATTTCGCACAGGGTGGCCGACAAATACTTTTTAATTTTTATCAAACACTTTAATTCCATTTCATTAATTTATTTATATTTTTGCCAGTACTGTCCGATCCAAAGTCTGCCTGCCTCAATCTCACCAGCTCCAATTCTCCCTATTCGCCGTTAAACAAAACCCAAGACGTATTGGCTCAACTTCTAACGGGACAAACGAATGAATATTGTAATGCTTGTGTTTGTGAAAATGGCACGTCTCGTTGCACGAATTTATGGTGTGGTCTTGGAAATTGTTTTAAAACTGATACGAATTCAAAATCTTCGAATTTCTCCGGTGTTTGTAAGCAACATGAAGTATGTGTGCCCACTTTAGGTGAAAATTGCCTAAATGGACCATGTCCCTTAAGAGGCGATTGCCGCTCGTTGGAACCTTCTCACAGAGTTGCACCACCTCGTCTACCCGCAAAGCCTGATTGCTGGCCCAATCAGGCTAATTTAAATGATAACTGTGCCAGACTTACCATATTATTGGATCGTCAAAGAGTTGGTACTGGCTCATCGGTGGAGGGTTTGTGTTCGGTTTTAAGATTTTTGCTGGCATCGCGAATGATTAAATTACCTAAGGGAGACAATGAAGGCATGTTGATAATAGTATGTGATTTGAAATCGGGCACCAATGATACCATTGAAGTGACAGTGGTAAGTTAAAATGGGTTTTAAAAGATTCCTTTAAAGTTAGTAAATTGATTTTTAATTCTTCGTTTCATTTCAGTCCTCTACCCAACAAAATGACTCCCAACTACCCACCGCCATACGTTTGCTGGGCGAACTATTATCTTCAAGACAATTGAATTCGTTGCAGCCTAAAAATGACCTAAAAACTGCCAAATTGGCTGCTTTAGTTTCGATATTGGAAGTCAAAGTGGAGACAGCTTTGATGGCTGAGGGGAATAGCAACAGCCTTTTGATAGGCATTTTGTGTGGCATTTTTATAGTACTCATTGGTTTGGCTATATTCCTAAGTGTCTTCTGGCGCCAACGTATTGTTATGACTTCTACATCCGGCATTAATTTGGCACCCTCTATGGATGCCTTGAGACATGATGAGGAGAAATCCAATAATTTACAAAACGAAGAAAACTTAAGGCGCTATACCAACCCTTTGAAAGGTAGTACCTCTTCTTTGGGACGTGTTAATGGTATGGAATTGAGTTTAAATCCTGCTCCTGAATTGGCTACCGTTAGCACTTTGGCTAATGCCTCTGCTTCCAGTTCTGGTGTTCACCGATCACAACCTTTGTACCCCGAATCAAATTTTGATTGTGATTTAGAAACGACAACAAGAAATAAAGAATTCCATACAAAACGTAGTTCACAAATTCTTTTGCATAAGACCCAAAATTCCGATATGAAAAAGAATACTGTAGGCTCCATAGATAGTCCTCGAAAAGATTTTGGCAAAAGATCGATAAATTGTAAATCAATACCGCCACCACTATCCTCAACGTCTGGTGTGACGACTGCAGTTGCAGAATGTAACGATTCAGAAATTTTAACAGTTTTAGTGTAGTGTACGTTAAAAGAAGGTGTCATAACTAAAAATGCTTTTTTTTAATTTTGTTTCAAATGTTGCCCTGATATGCACCACTGAGGAAAAAGGTAAAACCTAAACAACATAATTTTAAAAATATGCTAACCTCAAAAATTGCAACAATTTTGTTTAAATTAAAAAAGAGTGCGCTTTAAAATATGGGAAGAGTTGTAAATATTACGCTCACTCAAAGTGTTTGTGCCTAGAAAAGAGTTTATACATAAATAAAAATAAATAATAAATTAAATGTGATGCTACTAGAACTGTTAAATATTTAAGGAAAAAAATTTTAAACTGTTTTACTGCTTTCTAGATTAAAAACGAACATACAAACTAATTATAAACATATTAGTTAGTATTGATCTCAATAATAAAAAAAGGCCAATTTCTTTTCAAGAGAGTACAAAATTTAAAAAGCGTTAAAAAAAATTTGCTTAAAAAGACATTAAAGAAGTAAGACAAAAAAGCTTCCTCGCAATATTTAAATGCATTTATATACAGAAAGCAAAAATTTTGCTACAGAAAACTTTTAAGAAGCCATGTTTTAAAATACTACTCTTGAATTTGTTTAAATTTTACTTAAAAGATATTAGTTTAAAAATAATATTAGAATAAAATTGAAATAAAAATACTTACCTTTAAATATAATTGAAAAGTAAGTAAGTTTAATTTACAAAAGGCGTATTTTACATATGTATATGGGGGATTCACAAGGTAGTCATAAAGTTGTATAGTCATATGTCCTTAAATAATTACAAGAAATATATAGGGCTGCCGCTAATTAATTAATATTTCTACTGTACAGCTATGACGAATCAATAAACACAGCATTAACATTTTTATTTTGTTTAAAATACAACAACATTTACTATTTTAAACAATTGTTAAATATTATTTAGGACATTATGACGATATGACTTGATGGCACACCTTGTGAATCCCCCAATAGAGAATCACTAAGTGTTCCTTTGTGTCCTATTGGCTGTATATGTTGTAAAAGTACTAAAGTGACATTAATAAAAAATATAGCAAATACAACCAATATGACATTATAGGACACTTTGTGAATTGCCTAATATAACATTTTTGAAGTTTGAAACACACAAATTGATAAAAAAAAAAAAAATGTTTATGTTTAATTTTAGAACCATAAGAAATGTAGAAAAGGATCCAGCCTACATATTTTACAGTTTTGTTTTGTTGTTCTTTTTATATTTTTGTGTTTTATTTTTTTAAATATTTTTCTAAATGTTGGATACGACTTTTGTGAATTGAGGTAACGATATGTAGCATTAAACATTTTTAACAAATTTAAGTAGTATTAATAGTTTTAAAAAACAATTTATTATTTAAAACTAGCATAAAATTATAATCTAATATTTTAAAAAATCCTACACAGTGTGATATTAAAGTAATTTAAACAAGAAACTAAAGTAAATTTAACAAAATAAAGTAAACTAGTAAAAGAAATAAATCACAGTTGCAAAAATACTGTGTAAAAGTTTGTGTATGTACTGTTTTTGTAAAAAATTATTGTAAATATTTAATTTCCATTGAATTATAAAATTATATTGTAAAAAATTTTGTATAAAATAAATTTAGTTTCATAATAGTTATTTATAAAGAGGTTTATTTTTAATATTATTAGTTTTTATACGAATAAATATTTACGCTTTAAGCGTAACTTTTTTAATAATTCGAATTAAATAGCTTAATTACATTTTGTTTTAACAGTTAGTATAATAATTATATTTTTTAGTTTTAGCTTTTTTTTTGTAATTTTTATAATTCTTTTTATAAAGACATTTTTTAACATTCTGAAATGTGCTAATATATAAGCTGCAATTATTTTTTTTTTTTTATAAAAATAAGATTTTTATATGTATGTAATAATATTTTTATTAGCCAACTATTTATTTTTCAGTTAATAAAAATGTGTTTTTTTTTGTATGAAAAAAAAATATTAAATAAAATAAATGTTTTGAAATTAAAATAAATGAAAATAACTTTCTGATTTATTTAATAAAAAAAAAGAAAAACTTTTTAGTATTAGATGGTACTTACTAACCATCAAATAAGGTTTTTTTCGCAGACTTAACACAAATAAAACAATTTAAGCTATTAATTAAAGTAATATAAACATAGTACGTATACATATTCGATTCCAAAACAATGTTTAACTCTTGGTTGGTATATAAAAATACCTCATATTTCTGATTAACCCTTCGTTACTAACATGTCACAGATAAAACACATACCTAAAGCTTTCTGAAATTCAAAGTTGAGCTGCTAGAGCATTCGGAGCTTTATATGTCAAAGTTTATGTTTCTAGATTTTGACAAGAAAGTACCAACTTTTATCAACAAGACGCTGCATTTAACGTTTCTAAGTTCAATATTATAGAAAATTCAAAGAGTATCATATATAGAACAAAACGTATTTCCCCTTTTTGATACTTTTTTCCCCCATTGTAGTATTCAAGGCCCATCATACCACATATACAAAGCAAAAGGAAAAAACGTGTATGTGTGGCACACCATAAACGTATACATGCACATGTAAGCAAAATGTAAACAACTTTTGACAACTAAAAAGAACATAAGCAATGATCATCAGGAGGCTTATTCTGAATTGCGATGCGAAAATCAATGCGATGCGAAAATACATAAATGCGAACAATTGCTATTCTGTTTTGCGATTTTCGCAAAGTTTTTTTTTAATCGCATTTCAAATGCGAAAAAGTGGCAAGTCGGTATTCTACATTGCGAAAACAAATGTCAAAAACATGTCAAATTCGCAAAATTTATTCGACAACAATATAGCATTCGCAAAGTACAAACATGTAAGTGAAAGATAATATTTTATTTATTTATTCATCATATATATATTATTTAATTTAGGGAAGCTAGCAATTAGACCACCAAACCGCGTCAATTTGAAATAATGATAGAATTTATGAATAAGCACAGCCAATTGGCAAGAGGCCATTTGAAAACACCAAATGTACGTCAGTCGGCAAATTCTTTGTGACAAACCACCACCGTGAACCACAGTGCCACAGAATCCATTTTTATTATTTTTTTCTTACAGAATGTCCTAAATAAATTTTATAAACAATTTTCACAGCCAAACACAAAAAATTTATTTATTTTTAATTTGACGTTTGTTGTCCCTGACGTTTATTTGAGCAGCGTTGCCACGATTTTAAATAAATTGCGAATGCGATTGCGAAAGTCTAACAGAATACCAATTTTCTTTCGCATCGCATTTCATTTGCGCATCGCATTGATTTTCGCATCGCAATTCAGAATAAGCCTCCAGGCTTCTTGCGCAGACATTTTCAATGGGCCTTGGTAGTAATGAAAATTTTAATTAATGTACATATGTATGTATATCAATGAATAGAAAAAATATTTTTTTTGAAAAAATGCCAAAAAAAAAAAAGTACGATTTTTCAAACACGTACCAGAACTTTTGTTTTTTAGATAAGTTATGAATGTGATACAATTTTTACTACTGCATACATATTTTACCCGTTTACTCGCAAACGGGCCGAATTTCAAAAAAGTACCAGACACCTGTCCACTTTTTGTTTTTTAAATGAACAACGAAAAGCATTAAATTTTTTGCTGATTTAGAGAAGGAGATATGCGATTAGCGAATTTACACGTTTTTACACTTTTTGCTCCCTAAATATTAAAATTTTTAAAAATCCAGTCTTAGTATACCGATTCGGCAAAAACCAACCTCCGATCGAAAGTTAAACCTTTTAGCTTCAGACGTATATGGGCACTTCCAAGATTGTAAACGGGACATTCGCACACGTTTATATTGACAAAACTGTAAACAACAACCTGATTTTCATTTTTTAAATGAATGATTCTTTCAACTCTCAATTAGCTCTTTAATTTCCGCAAATGAAATTTTTCGCTTACTGTCGTGGTTTCCGAGATAATTGCAAAAAACCAGTGATTGTAAACGGGACAAAAAATGGAAGTGGGTTTTAAGGGGTAACCGTTTAAACAGTGATTTCTGCGAAACCTGACACAATATTTTATTGGGATTAATTTTAAAATGTTGCGTACTAATGTGCCCTAAAAATGGTTTCGATTTCAAAATAAAATATGAATTACATATTTTTAAATAAATTGTAAACGGGACATTGTAAATGGGACAATTTTTCCACCATGATTTAAAATTTTTTTATATTGCTATTTATAATCCTTTATATCTTATTGTCGAGTTCTAGCTGTCACGTAAGGAAATTACTCGCCAATTTACAGAAAAAGTGTGTCTGTAACATTTTTGTGAGAAAAGTTCCCGCTTTGAACTGTCAAACAAACTCGCGTATGAAAATGGGGCGAGAAAAAATTTTAATACTAAAAAATAATTAAAAATGCAAAACACAAAGAATAATAATAATAATATTTTGTTCTTGGCACATTTTTTATTGTTCAACTCTTTTACTTTTAACATTTTTATAAAATATACGAATATTTTCAAAGCTCGTTTGCAAACAACAAACATTAAAGTTGCACTTTACATTATTTGGAAAATCTTTTTGCTTTAGTAAATTTTAGTCGCCGTTAACGATATGTGTTATTGGCGTTCTCACCGTCTGCAATGTCACATCGGCTTCGAGTGCAATGCTATGACATTTATAACGTAACGACGTAATCTCTTTTGATAGTTTTCGACATGAATTACAGAAACACTTGTTTCTCACTTTTCGAGAAACGATGGAATATTTTGTTTCACTTCTTTTCGATGCGGGAAGTTCTCACTATAGTTACAGAACATTGGTACCCACTTTTATGCTGGGGATTTTTGGGGAAAATATATTATTATGTATGCGATTTGTGCAATGGCAAGACCGGTTTGGTAAAGACGTGGGTACAACGTTTTTGGTTCAAAGTTTTTTGTCATACCAAGAGGCCTAGTGGTTCAAAACCATTTCAAGAGCTTGCTGAAATATTTTTTAATAAGCTTTCTGTACTAATATTCAATGCTAGTATTGAACGCACTGTTGCCACCTCTTGTGTAATTATTTTATTCATGTGTAGCCCATGTGTAATTAACTCCATGTGTTAATATACCTGAACTAAAAATAATTGGATCATTAACTACAAACCATTTGTCTTTAACATTATTCTTTTTTTTTTTTATTTTAAAAGAATAGGTCATTGACTGCAAAAGAAATGTTTGAGCTTCTCAAAAGCACAATTATAGGAAAAGGGATTCCTTTTGAAAATCTAGTGGGATTTGCACCAGATACAGCTAATGTTACGGTTGAGCAATATTATTCAAATGTTAAGTTGTTAAAAGACGAAAAGCCAGGCATTGCTTTGATAAAATGTTCGTGATACCTATGTAATACATTCCGTAGGGTATATTTTGAAAATCTACTTCGTAATATTAGATCTTGGTTTATTAAATATAATGCTCGGCACACTTAAGGAGTTTCAAGAATATTTTCGCGACAATATACACACTTACATTTTTAAAAATTTAAGCTTTAAAGTAAATTAGGGCCAGAATATTATTGGAAAAAGGTTTTTGAAAAAAAGATTCCTTAGAAGACAGATTATTTAAATTTTTAATTTTGTTTAAGTCTTTTCAAAAGCTGCTGCGGTAAGAAACAATTGAACGATAGATTTAAAAGATTTAAAAGAAGACATGATGGGCCAAACTTTGAACCTATTCCAATCTTTATAAACAACAAGTAAGGGTGTTATATTCGGCTGTGCCGAATCTTATATACCCTTCACCATGGTGCAATAAGAACAAAAAATTATGTGAACACCATTCTTAAGATATAAATAATTATAATTTGTGCCACGCCTACTTATCCAAACCGTCCACATTATGTCGGATGTTGTTTTAATAACCAATTTTTTGGAAAATATGTTCTACTAAAAATTGCCGATATTTTGATATATGTATAAGTCATATCCATAGGACATATGGCAGCCCTAAAATTTAGGTTTTTATACAATTTTTAATTTTTTTTGTACGGGAGGTACCACGCCCACTTCTCCAATTCCGCCCACATTTTGTAGGATGGTGTGTATTGGCAACCTATGTAAATGTGTGAACCTAATTTGGAAACTTTGGCTCTTGCCGTTCTCAAGATATACAGAAATAAAAAAAATACAACAACAACAAGGGATTTTTGGAAAAATTTAGAGGTAGTCGTGGTTTTGTGCTCATATCTCCGTCATTTTTGGACCGATCTGGCTGAATTTCAATAGCAAACTTAAACGGAGTATATGTGACATAAATATACATCAACCTAGTCCACATCATTTCTGGGGTTTTCGAAAAACCCATTTCAACATACACACGGACAGACGGACAACCGGATTTGAACTTCGCTTTTCATAAGGACCCAGAATATATATACTTTAGGATCAATATTGTGGAACATACAGAAGGAATGACAAAGTTATATATTCTTCTTACCTTCGGTGAAGGGTATAAAAAGTGGAAACTTTAAATATCTAGAAAAATCAGAACAATTGTTCTCAATGTAAATGTTATGTTGTTTCCCTTGTTTATTTTTGTAGTTAGTAACTACTATAAAAAATAGTATGAATTTTTTGTTTTGCATCGTTATTTTTATGAAATGAAAAACGATGGCTAGTTAATTTTTTTAAAAAAACACGCAATCGCTATTTTTTTTTTTTTATCTAAATAAAAAGTTTAAACAAATAATGAAATTCAAAACAAAACGCGTGAGTTTGCAAATAAAAGATAGCATGTGTAATTTTTATTTTCATGTGTAATTTTGGCATATCCATGTGTAATTTATTATTTCGGTGGTGGCAACACTGGTTGAAGGAGTCTTTTTTTATACTTAAAATATAGAATCAAGAACACAATTCGCAACAAAATGTATTTTGAGTTTTTAGAAGCTCTTCTTAGAATAAAAATAATTCAGTTTGCTGTAACAAACTTATTCCATCTTCTCAAATGCTAACACTTATTAATACAAATAATATGAAAAACAGAAGATTTTTTCTGAAGTTTTTAAATGATAATTGATGCATAATTATTTTTCTTGTGAGTTTTTTAGTTACTCTTTTTAAAATTAGTTTTAATAATACTGCTCAAATTAATTTAATCAAATAAATAAATGTATGCACATTTTCCTTTGATATATTATTATTTTATTTTTTAGGATCTGTGGGGATAAGAAAATTCTGGCAGTCGTGATCGAGTACTTTCTCGATTCGAAAGCAATTTTATTTCTAATTCTTTCAGTCGAAATTGAACGAATCGAATTTATTTTTTTAGTGTGTATTGTGAAACTCAAGTTAATGCTTTACGAAACTGAACAAATAATTCCGATTCGTTCAGTATTGACTAAAATAATTAAATATTAAATTGCTTTCTAATCGAGAAAGTACTCAATTGCGACTGCGTGAATCAGACCCCAGTTTTTTTTGGATATTTTTGTGGATGAAAAATCGTAAATTGGGGAGACGGCTTCTAGTACAATTTTGTAAATTAAGCTGGAGGTCCATATCACGCGTTTTCGCCTCCACGCAGTGCATCTTTCCTAACCTTACTTGCGTTCTACGTTTCAAGTTACATGCAACGCTTTTTATGCAGCAGCAGCACAACTAAAAATAAAATTTAATTTGTCAAAATCATGCTGCTTGTGACGCTTACAAAAGTTGAAAGCAAACCTACTTTTCGCCTCAAGGCATTTACGCTTTTGTGCATGAAACTTATTACGTATAACTACACAGATTCTACTTCTTTTTTGACAGCTGCCTTTGTTAGCGGAAAAGCGAGTAACGCGTGGTGTGGACCTCCAGTTTTAACTGCAGTTTTTTTTTTAATAATCCTATACGACAGAATACCCAGACATGCCTCTCTGTTCTGAAAATCACTTTAACTCAAATCACATGTACCTTTTAAAATCACAGCGTGTGATATTTTGGTGTTTCGTTTTTGTGTGTTTCGGTGTGGTTTTCAATTGACGAAAGCACACCGAGAAACAAAAAACGGTATGATTTTCAGAACACCACCCAATCACACGTGTTATTTTAAAACCACGTGATTTTCAGAACTGACCCGATAAATCACAATACGATGTTTTTTGATCATTAAGTTAATTAGGTTAATTCATATTTCACTAACATACGTTTATAGCGAACTCTTCTAAGCATAAATGTTTTTCAATATAAGGAGAAAATCCTTGCAAAATACTTATTTTGGACAAATTATAAAAAAATCTTCGAGTTTTTTCCTTACGCTAGGTCTCCACGTAGCAATTTTTTTTGCTAAGCAAAAGCAATAACGTCGGCAGAACCATGGCGCAATAATTGCTGACTATATTGCTGGAGAACACGTGAAATTGCTATGCCATAAAAAAACGTACAGAGAAATTAAATGTCAGATAAATAACAGCTGATTTTACAGCAGATTGCTAAGCAATAATTGCTCAAGCAATAAGAAGAGCAATCATTGCGCAATGGATTGCCACTCATGGGAATATGCGGTCTATACGTCGCAAATTTTATGGAGCAATCAAATTTGACGTTTGCCGCAATAAATATTGCTACGTGGAGACCCGGGGTTACGTATATGTATAGCAAAGTATATTTTATAACCAAATAAAAGTATGTTTATAAACATAGTATATTTCATAACTAACTACAACTGAGTTAGTAATAACAGTTTGAAGAATATTCAATTATTAATACTGTGGAATAGTGTTTGAAATACATTTTGATTTTTATTTACTTTTAGTTCGAATTATAACCGTTTTAAGTCATTTAAACAAAATTCTTTTATTTTAAATATTAAAATCTGGCAACATCTTCATAAACAAAAACGTGAGTTAAACATTAAGTTGGCAACACATTTAAACATATGTTTCACCATCTTTCCCCACACTTCAGTGCAATTTTTTCGTAATAAATTGACAAAGTGAAAAATAGTAAAATAAATTAATTTTTAAGTTGATTATATTAAATATCAAATTGATAAGAATTAAAATTACAATAAACAACCAATTTAGTGAGTAAACAAAAATGTTAGAATATATAAAAAAATCATTGATGAGCCTCTACATGCAATATGAATTAGTGACATGCATTTACATGTTTGAGCCGTGGGAAAAGAAACTAATTAGTATAATCAGCAACTTTTAATTATCAACAAAAAAAATAATCATTATTAACTTTTAATAATTTTAGATGGTTTTGTGGTCTTAATCTTAGGTCTGGTGTTATTCTCCAGTTATGTTTATTTGCCCTCTTACATACAGACATTTTTGCAGTTTGTAACGCCTCTACCCCTACAACAGCAAAAAGCCACAGCTTCATCATATGCAAAGCCCATGTTAGAACCCGATAAGATAAGTATAAGTTAAGTTTTTTTCTAGAATTTTAAACATTATACTTATACATATACCTACTATATTACTAATAACAAGAAGAATTTGTAATTTTAAGATTTTAATAAAAACTTTTAAGTGCAATGTCGTATTCATACATATAATATATGTAGGTATGTATGTATATAATATGTGCATATTTATAATAGTTTAAACACGGAATTTGTAATTTAAAATTTCCTATGAATTTGATTTTTATTTCTTTTTTTATACCTTTTATCCTAGTTGAAATTAAAATTAAATAACTTTTCTCAAATTTTTGTCAACGCTCTTAATAGTTATTAATTAAATAAAGAATAAAGCGCACAAAGAGGTGTCTGTTAAATATTTTATAATTAAATAATTTGTTTCTTATTTCTTTAAAAAAAGATATTTATTTTAAATAATGAAAATTTACTTCATTTAGCCTTTAATTTATTGAATATTATTTTCTTAACAATTTCAATTATTAAAAATGTAAATTCTACAATACGTATTAAAGATGCATTGAAAAACAATCCGGCCAAACCACCAATAGAGACTGTAAAAAATAGAATTACGTATATAGGTATTTCATTTATTTTTTTACTTACTACCTACCAAGAAAAAATTTCAATAAATAAAAGTGTGTCACAAATTTTCACCAAAGTCGTGAACAAATGAATCTGACCCCTAATCTTTATGTAAAATTGTCCGCTGAATCCAAATGGGAAGTTAGAATAGTCAAAAGTAGAAGTTTTCGAGATATTCCAAAATAACCGTTACTGACAGTTTTTGAAAAGATGATGCCACTTTAATAAAAGTATCTTCGAAAATATTTAACGGATTTTTTATTCCTTTATTTATATTCAAAGACAATTAAATTACTAATACAACCACAGGTCGTTCGACTAAGTTACATTCGACCAAATTTCATAAACATTTGATTGATTTTTTGCTCTTTTCAACTTATTTTTTTAAAACCAAACAACAAAAGTTTTATTTGTTACGACGTTAACTTATATCAATACGCACATTTTGTGCCCATTTGGATCGGTAAAGAAATAACAAAGTAACAGATGATTATTTGAAATGTCACACTTCACTTTTTACCGAATCACAAAAAACACACCAAGTTAATACACAAAGCGAAATGTTTAGTAACAAAAAATATTAAAAAAAAGCCTAAAACTGTTAAATTACTACGAGGGTTAATTTACTAATCTTCTGTAGCTTTATTATTTTGCACCAATCTAGGTCTTGTTGGGCGCAAAATATTCGTATTGACGTTAAAAATGTATATCGTTTGGTATAAAAAAATAACTTGAAAAGAGCAATATTGCAAAAAATCATAAAATTTTCAATGAAGTTTGACAAAAGTTCAAACTCTCCCTGTAACTCTGTCATTTCTTGACCAATCTTCACTAGCAATCCATTGTTATTTTAGTAATTTTATTATCTTTAATTAAATAAATTATCCGTTTAATATTTTTGAAGATATTAGCATTTAAGTAACATCACCTTTTTAAAAAACACAAATAACGGTTATTTTGGAATATCTCGAAAACTGTTCTACTTTTTAGAATTCTGACTCCATATTCGGATTTAGCGATTAATTTTATATAAAGATCAGTTGTCAAAAAAATTTGATCAAAAAACTGTCACATAGTGTAATTGAATCAAAGGTAATTACAAAAAAGTAATAAAATGCCATCATTAATTGAATTATAACATTTACGCGCTAATCATCTAGCATACAGTTTTACTATGTGCAAAACTAAAGACACTAGACTTTATAAAAGTAAAAATTGTATCTATTATTTTAGCAGCTAAATTAACATTATTTTGTTTTATTAAAAATCCTTTAAAACGTTAATTTTTTCAAACTGTAGACACATACATTTCAAAATGTAGTTATCAAGAAAGCACTTTTTACATGGAAAAATATCTTAGTGGCATTTGAGAATGTTTTTTTTTTAACAATAGTGTTTTTAATGAAGTGTATTTTTTAAATTTTAATAAACTCTTTTTATAAGTTATTTCCTTATGTACCGATATTTTTAAAAATTTTGTTTCAAAAGGAGTTATTAGAAAAAACTTGTTTAAATGTAGGGAGCTTGCAACGCAAATATTTAAATTTAAATACAATTTCTATTTCATTTATTATAATTAAATTAACGTGTTAAAGCCTAATATGAGTGTACAATTTTCGGTAATTCACACAAATATTAGAAAAATTGTACTTTCATGGCTTTGCAAGTTTTCAAAATCCCCAAAGGTGACTCAATCTAAATCTTATTATTACTTTCATGCAAAAATATTTTTAAAATATCCATAAACATCAAAAAGCCCTAATTAACTTATTAAAAACATTTTGCAATAATGCTTAATACTAATTTCTTTACGAATAATTTTACTTACTCATCAAATCCAAATTGGTTTTATTAACTCTTCTTACATAACGCGTTGTTGGCAGTTCAGCCAGAGACACTTTAATTGTACTTATATCTGTATTCTTTTTGATTCTGTCAGAAGTTTAAATAGTTATATAAACTCATTTTTTTGCAAACAAATAAATTCTTACTCATCTGCTGAATTGTAAATAATATTATATTCAGGTTCATCACAGGGACTCATACAATTGCATTGTCTCCGTTCCTCGACAATGTCATAATAGTAATCTGACAAACATAACAAACCATCATAATCACAAATTTTAAAAGGAGAATCTTAAAAAAATAAATAGAATCATTCTTAAAGCATAAATACATCCATAACCTTTTACAAACCTTGTTTAACCAAAAAATGAGAGCTACAATTACACAGCCTTAAATGTATGGCAAATACACACTCTACTATACATGTTGAAAAGCTGTAGAATTTATATAATTCTAATTCTTTTCCCAAATCCGTAAGTTCATACAGAAAACGGCATCTTCTTTCATCATTATTGATTTTGTATAGACTTGGATGATTAAACACTTCCAAGGCATTAATAACTATCTCTTTGTTGGAGCCGAGCAAAACGACTTCTTTAATCATGTCATCTGAATTATGATAAGGTATTTCAACTGGTGAATGAACATGTAATTGTATGTCGGCAGTTACTTTAAAATTTAAGTAGCCCACTCCTACTTCTCGATTATTAAAATATTCGACGTCATATTTTTTTCTGCAAATTAAAAATAGGGAACCTGTATTAATAATAAAGGATCTCACGTCAAAAATTGCATTCTTGCGAAAATGCACAGATGCAAAAACATAACAGCAACCACATAGAAGATTATTTCGCACAAATAATTGTCTGTTTAGTTGTTGTTATGTTTTTGCAATATTGCATTTTCGCAATAGTCCAACTTTTGACGTGAATACCTTTTATATACACTAAAAGTTTTTTCTACTAATTAACTAACCTTGCTTGGTTAGAGTTAAAAGCAAAACAAATACCATATTCCGTATGTATGGGAAGAAATTCATCACAGCAATTGAACAAATTACTTTTATATTTACAATTTATTATCAAATCACTACAGTTGGTGCGAAACTAAGAAAAAAATAATAAAAACAAATTTTAGTTTTACCCTTATTTACATATTTTACTTTACCGTCTTCATTAGTTGCATAAGATTTTGTGGACAGGTTAAATTTTGATTTTCACATTCTTCACATGACGTACAACTACCACGAAAATAAACAATCTCACCAACTACATCATCCAAACGCATATCATGTTCCACTCCAAAAAATTGTTCACTTAAATCCCATATTTTCTGGCCATTATAAAGTTCGCATACTGTCACAGCCGGAAATGAAGTATTCCAATTAAGACTTAATTATTAAATTTTAAAAATAAAAGCTAAGCAACATTTATAAAAAACTTACTAAACATTATCCACATTAAAAGCAATGTTTGTTACAAAGAAATTATTGTATAAACCTTTAGATAGTTCTATATAATAAGGCACAGATACTCCAACAAATACTACGTAGAATATTCTAGAATTTTGATTAATAATTAGTCCTGTATTTTGTTGATAATTTATTATTATTCAAGACTTACACCTTGGGGATTTGTTTAATTCGTTCTTTCCACTGCATTACTTTTTGTTTAATAATTTAGCTTAACTTACATATGATGTTTTTTGAATAAATAATCAATAATTTATCGGTATTTCAAATTAAAATAACAAAACTGTATTGATGACAGTTTAGTCCTTTTGTTTGTTGTATAAAATGTAATTTAGTTGTGTGATAAAATCTCTTCTATTATTCTTTTTACATAATAAGCATGTAAAAAGGGGAGTTATGTTACGAGTATAATCCTATTAATAATAATGGTTTTTCTGTGTTAATTTTATATGTATCTACATCTATTGTTTATAAATCGACTAAGGCAAAACAGTTTAGAACTCTTTTCTGCTCTGTTTGCCCAGCGACTAGAATAAAAAATACACCATTTGAAAGGTATTTACTGGCAGAAGTGCAAAATATATATTTTATTAAAATCTGTTTAATATTTTCAGAGTCATAAACGTTCAAATTTGATACTAACCCATATGCAAAACCAATAAATAAAAATTTTGTTTTTTCAAACTATCAAATAATAAAAGAACAAGTAAGAGTGCTATATTCGGCTCTGCCGAATCTTATATACCCTTCACCATTGTGCGAGCAGAATACATAGCAATTAGACAAAAACTAAATAAAACTGGTAATTTTTTTTTTTTTAAATAAGAGACAATCGGGTTTGAACTTCGCTTTTCATAAGGACCCAGAATATATATACTTTATAGGGTGTAGGATCAATATTGTAGAAATTACAGTAATATATACCTTTTTTACCTTCCGTGAAGGGTATAACAAGAGTAATTTTCGGGAATTCATGGGTCTAATCACCGCATTCGATACTATCGTATCGAATAAACTACTGAATTTTGTTGCCTAAGATAGACACTGGCGTATCGAATGAAAACTCGATAAATGTAATGTCGAGTTACTCGATGTCGAATGCTTTTATTTCAAATTCAATACATTTCATTCGATATCGAGTTTCAAGATACCAAAATAAATAATTTCGATGAATTTTGCTCGATATCGTATGCGGTGATTAGACCCCAGAATTTCGGTTATAACTCATACAAATTTCCGACATTTTGGTATATTAGTCATATACATAGGACATATGGCAGCCCTAAAATTTAGGTTTTTATAAAAATTTTGATGTTTTTTAGCCCATTTTTGGAGTATTTTGCTCATAAATTACCCATTGTCCAACCGATTTGATATTTTTATATACCGACGTGTTAAGGAAGAATTTAACCATTTACTTAAGCAAACCAGTTAAGAATGATATATTTCTTTGTTTTTCCACCCTCACGTGGAACACAAAATAAGAACTAGAGGTTGGTCCGTCGCCAATTCGATCCACTAAGACGGAAAAAATTAATGCTCGAAACATGTAAATTCTTATACATATATGTACTTTGATATACTATAAATGATATACTATAATTAAGCACGAATAACAAAATCTTTTGAAATTTAAATTTTGTTTTCCCAAAAATTGAAATTACTTTTTGATAATAAGCAGGCAGGTGCACGGCCTAAAAAAACACTTAATTGACAACATCTTTTGTAAGTTGTTGTTGTTTTTATTTTGTTTTTCTTAACCTACTTACAACTACAATTAATGTTGAGAGAATTTCAACTAATTGTAGTGGGGAATGTAAGATGAGATAAACCCACTGTTTATTGTTGATGTGTTTTGTTTAAACTTTGATATTATAACAAGTAGAACTGTTGCTATAATTCTTATACGTTTAACAGTTTTATTTGGTTTAATATCTTTAGTTTTTCTAAAATCTTTATGGATGAAGTTTCCTGATGATCTGGCCTAAGCAACCAGTGAAATGCGCATAGGAATAGCTTATCCCATCAACAATAAATTTCAAGTGTTTTTATCAATAATAAAACTGGGAATTAAGCACGAATAATAAAATCTTTTGAAATATAAATTATTCATATTAAATAAAATTTATGGCAGAATTTCGACCATTAGGCAAAAACTTGTATACATAAAAGAAAGTGACGTTAGCTACTACGCTTATAATTCAAGAACGCCTGGACCGATTTCAATATGATTCGCACCAATTCGGACTGGTCTCAACAAGCAGACTAAATAAATAATCATTTCCTTTAACTTCAATATATATTTTGATTATAATCATTATAATTATAATACCACATCTTACAAAAACCAGTTTTTTGCTATGCCTAGTAGTATAATTAGTTTTATTTTGTGATCTTAAGATAACATGGTCACTCTAATCTATCAGATTCGTAAATCAATTGTTATTCCAGCAAAGTGGTATGATGTAGCAGGTCCTAGGATAATAGGATTGTCATCTGTCGTTGCCTAGAAACAACGACCCTCGTATATTTGGGTGTTGTGGTGGGGAACCTTACTAAACTTTGATTCCTACCTTTTTTTCCAGGGGTTGGTGGCTGCCTGACCTTTGCCATGATGTTATCCCCTTTTTCAGAGGGAGGGGAGTTCGGAGGGCTTCTTAGGATAAATGGCTTGATTGGTGTATCGAGGCCACTTAATTTTTAAAACTCGAAAACCATGATGAACATTTTTGTCCTCTGCCAGGCCAGGTATCGAACCTGCGTAGCTTGGTTTTGTAGGCAATCATTTAAACTACAGCACCACGCTGGCATTTTGTTAAGCAACTTGCCTCACTTAATATTTTTCTATAATTTTTTTTAAAATTCCAAAAAATTTAAATGAGATACTTCTGAACACAAGTTGAAGTTTTTTACATAAAAACTCTCTAAAGTGAATAGATACATATTTTTTTTTGCTGTCCCGATATCAGAAAGCCATTTTTTATAAAAATCATTTATTACTTATTTATATTTCTTATTCTATTTAAAATTTTTAAATCATTTATCTCTTTCTATAACTACAAAAAACTTAAATTACAATTAATTAAGAATATTGTTAGTAATCCAAGGTAAATATGTCAAAACGTTTGTATATATGCCAGGAAAACCTTGCTCAAGATTGCAGGCAACACCACCAGATGCAACAATTCCATATTGTATGAAACGTTTGACGGTTGTATATGTATTGAATGAAACTAGAGGTCCACCACTATCGCCCCTACACGAATCTCGGCCCGTAGTTAGATCTCCAGCACAAATATGTTTTAAACTTAATTCGAGCATAGCTGAAGAAAAGACATTTTGACAAACTGAACGTGATTGTCCGAATACTTCTGCTTTTAAAAGTACCAACGATTTAGTGCCTAAATATTTTTAAATAAAGTTTAATTTGAGTAAAAGTAAGTCAAATAATAACCACTTACTGTTTTCTGTGGCTCCCCAACCAGCTATAGTAAAAGAATTGGAATTGACATCAAAAGCTGCTTTTGTAATGGGCAAGCATACGGGCTTAATATGTCCTGCAATAAAAAAATATGTCTAATTAAACATTTCGAACTGTTTTATTGTATACTTTTTACTTTTAAATTCCACATCGCGATCCAACTTTACTAAAGCAATATCATTAATACGTCTTCTTTCATTGTATCTTGGATGCGTTATTACTTTTTCTACGCCAAAATCTTCTACAACCGGACTGCAGACATTTTTTTTGCCCCTTTTTCTACAATCGGGATTTGTGGAGAGATCATGTTCACCTAAACGTACTCCAACTCTGTAACATTTATTAATTAAATAGCTGAATAAAGTTTTTATTTACATTTTTAAAACTTACACTGGATAAACCACTTTGTTAACGCAATGTGTCGCGGTCAAAACGTACCGATTTGTAATTAGAGATCCACCACATTTGTACTCATCACCTGGGGTATCATAGCGCAGTAAAGCCATCCATGGATATTCAGCTAAATTAGTTTCATTGCCCCCAGCTACACGATCTCCTCCAGAACTACCACAACTTGATTGGGATAGAATATTGAAACCTTTGTAATAAAAATATTAAATAATAATAAACTTTCGCTTTTAATATAAATTTTAATATAAAATTAAATGCATATTTTTTATAAAAGCTTAATTTGAAAACGATTCTACATGCAAACATACCTTGTGGATGAAATTGTGAATTAAAGTCTCTGTTATAATCCAGATCTTCAGTTAACCTAGGATCAGTTTGGCCGGATGTAACTACGGCTGGTGTTGGTGTCGTTTGTGCCGACGGTAGAACGTTATTTGGAAAACTGCAACATAAACGTATCTAAAAAAAATTTATACAATTATGTACAGTCAAATCCCGATAATTCGTACCCCGATAAATCGTAATTTCCGATAATTTGTAATAAACTGTCGGTCCCTTGAAAAAATCTCGTTAATTCGTAAAATTTCCAAACAATTTGGCCCCCTCGCTAATTCGTAGTTTTTTTCAAATAAAATAATCTTTTACTCTTATAAATCGTAACTGTTTGCTAACTACCACTTATAATTCATAATAAAAACAACATAAACATCGAAAGAATGATATTTTGTTTACCACTATTTTTTTTTTTGCGTGAATTTTTGCTTGTGTGTGTGTGTTTATTTTCTTATGATCAGTTTGTGACATGAATTATAAAGAAAAATGTCAAAGCGCACGCATCGTTTTAGTAAATAAATTGAAAACCCCCGTTAATTCGTATTTCTTTTATTTAAACCCCGTTAAATCGAAACCCCGCTAAATCGAAAAACCCAATAATTCGTAAGAAATGGCCGGTCCCTTGCGATTACGAATTATCGGGATTTGACTGTACTTATTTATTAAATAACAAAAGCCAACCAAGCCTTAGTTGCTGGTGCCTTAGCTTTAAGATTTATTGTAATTTAAATTATAATTAATTTAAATAAATAATTTACGGTCAATTATTTCACCACGTTCAGTTGAAACTAACTACATATCGATGGCTTAATATAAAAAAGGCGTAAGTCAATTTCTTTCAAAAAAAGAGTTTTCGTTTATTCCGGTAGATAAATACCAAACGCAGCTTGCTTTAAGGTTTCGGGGGCTATAGTATAAAAAATTTGTTGCATCTTTTTATTATTTATTGCTTTAAAACTTTTTATTAATCAAAAATTGTATGGGTTTTGAATTAGTTTTTTTCTTCCCTTGTGAACATAAAAAAATCGAGTTACGCCTTTTTTATATTTAGCCATCGATATACTTTAATTTCCAGTTTTTGGCAGTTAAAGCTGAATGCTAATTATAACTGAACTTGGTGAAATCGGCCGTAAATAAACCTAAAATTATCTGTAAGATATATTTTTTTTACTGATTTCCGCATAATTTGCATTTTACGGCATATTTCGATTCGAAAGAAATAATTTAAAGAGTTTGAACAATTTGTTCCGTGTATAACTAGTTTTGTACTCGTTCGAAATGATAGTAGTAGTATTTTAACTTTTAACAGATAAATGTTACTGCCTGTTGTTCAAACTAAAATAAAAATGTTCGTTTAGAAATATTTATTGAAACCACAATAAAAAAAACTAAAATTTGGTTTTCTAAATGGAAATTTTCATTTCCCAGCTCTGTAGTTATACCAACTATGCATAATAAAAGATCTTAAAAACCGAACCAAAATTAAAAGTTCAAGGCGAATTGACTACAGGTGGTGTCAAGGCGATTTCAACTACAGGTGGTGTCGGAACTACAACAATCCAACAGTAACAGAAACAACATAGGGTTTTTTGCATTGCATTGTGAGTGTTTACGACTCGAAATGTCAACAATTCTAAGCAAAACACTAATAAATCAAAACAAATAAGATCGAACTGTCAGAATCAGAAGCCGTTTCGACACCACCTGTAAGTTATTCGCCTTGGGTGGTGTCAATTCGAGCTTATTTGTTTTGATTTGTTAGTGTTTTGCTAAGAATGGTTGACATTTCGAGCTAAAAGCACTAACAATGCAATGCAAAATACCCTATGCCGTTCCTGTTGTTTTTACAAGGTTGAAGTTCCGACACCACCTGCAGTTGAATTCGCCTTGTAAAGGTTTAATTAAGTTCGATCATTTGAACGTTATGTAAAATAAACAAATGTTTAATAAAATAAGTTGTGTGAAGCGTTTTATTTCTACTTAATTGATTTCACGTTTAAAAAAAAATTGTTTTGTAGAGCGTTTTATTTCTACTTAATTGATTTCACGTGCATAACACAAATAATATGGGCTTGTTTTTAATTTGTTATATTCACCAAAAGATAGAAACTTCAAGCACTTACCGGTTCATTGCCTCTGGAACACTTTGATTTAAATATGTAATTCAAATAATACTTGGGAATCGCTTCCGTACTACCATAAGTTTGTACCAACTGAATAATAAATGGACAATCTTTATACGCAACACAATATCCATTTTCCAATGCTGGTGTAGTGCATGATTCCTCTGTAAAAAATTTTAAAACAATTAAAAACTTTTAACTTTTTATTAATACGAAGGAATAGTTAACGTACGTCCATTAATTATAGTTGAATAAATTAAAATGTTTATTAGTTTGAATGCATTTTTATAAAAAAAATTCATCTTTTTTGTTGTTATCTGATACTGCTCTTTGCAAGTTTTCAAGTTCAAGTTTTTAGTATAAACACTTCGAACACGTCGCCAGAGAGATGGTTTTTCGAACAAGTATTCTTCTCAACTGTTTATTAACACAAGCATTGCATACAGTTTTTATTAAGCAAATTTTATATAAAACAAATCTACATGTAAATGATCTTTTAATTTGTATACAAATAAATAAACCGGCTTTTCTTTCTCTAGAATTAAAAGCGTGCATAAACTTGATTCTGTATACATACTTTGTTGTTTAGTTATGTATGTATTTAAGCTGTTCTCCAATTCCCCAATTGCGTTTAACGCGTTTATGAATGAGTGTAAAAATTAATGTGTACCTACATACATACATATATACATACATATGTATTGTTTCCTTAATATAAAATGGCCTAAGTTTACAGGAGAAGGAAAAAAAACTTAATAAAAATTAATGTTTTGTAGTTACGAATTTTTTTTAAACGCAGTTTTTTTTAATTCAATTCTCTAAGCAATTTCATGCTGTAAAAATTTTTTTTATATACATATGTACATACATATGTACATACATTATATTACTTATAAAATTCTGTTAGATAGGGCTTTTTGTGAGTTAATATTGCGAAAGTTAGGGCTTTTTATTATAACAAAAAAAAATCAATATTAATGAAGTCTTTTACTTTAAAACTTTAAGCACTTTAACTGATAAAAATAAGGATAGATAATGTAGATATTGTAAGTAAATAAAGCAAGTGCTCCCATTTTTTTATTAATTGCACTGGAGTTGAATTTAACAGCTTAGGCCCAGAACAGACGTTGAAACGCAACTGGAACAAAACTGCAACTTCTAGTTATGTTCGAGTAACATTGAAACCGGCGTGCAGGAAACATCTGTTTGCGTTTTATCTGTTCTCAAATAAAATCGAAATGATTGTGATAATTTCATTACATTTTGGTACACTATAGGTTGCAGGGTGTGTGGAAAACGATTGAAACTAGTTTCAAAACAATGATTTCTAAAGGCCTCGTTACTCTTACGTAAACGTATATGTTGCTAATCAGCTGTTCCGTTTTCCTTTCCAAGCTACTGTGCAAATAGGTACTCTTACGTAAACGTAACGTTGCGTTGCAGATGAACCTGTAAAGTCTTTCCTTGCAGTTGCGTTTTACCGTCTGTGTGGGCACTGTGGCCAATTTAGAGATTTTCCCGCTAAATCTAGCGTTTTTGAAAAGACAACCGTGGGAAAAAATACGTTTTAGCTGTTAGCGTAAAATCTAGCGATTTTTAAACCTCACTCAGCGGCTCATTTCCGCTACAAAAATATTTCTCAATATTTAATTTACAGATTTTATACTTTTTCTTATTAAGATTTTTGTTTTTTTTTTCGTTTAAATCGACTTGTTTATGTTTATTTGAAATAGAAGATCTAAATTGTCTAGATAGATCCTTAGAAATATAGTTCACTTACTTTCATCTAACTACTTTTATCTTGCTGCTTAAAACGGCAAATAATTGCCAATAATAGCGTAAAAAACTTAACAAATCACGCCCACTTTCAAACGACTCAAAAGTAATGATTGGTATCAAATTATTTCTAGTTCTCCTAAGCAGTTTGGGATTGAAATCCAGCAAAATCGGTTCCGTAGGAAAAAGAGTTATGAATCAAAATGTGGAACAACCACCCTAACAAATTTATCATTTTGTTTCAAAAACCAGCATAATAGTGGCTGAATGTACATACATACATATGTATTATTATATGATTTTGCACAAATTCGTTGTTCCATATGACTAAAAATCATACTGTTAAATTTCGTGAAGATCAGTCCACAATTAAAAGCTAGAGTTATATAAAACTTTTGAAAATGTTTTAATTAAAGTAATATTTTTAAAAAATGGCCACTGAATTAAATATTTAGCGGTTTCTAGCGGGTTTAAAGTCCGATTTGGTGGAAAATCTTCAAGGCAACAGTGGTTCTGGGCCTTAAATGTCCATACAAAATGCTGCACGTAATCAGGATTCGCATATTTATAACATTACGCTTTTCTCCTCTCATTTTCTCTATTTGTTCCTGTGCTGTTTATAGTCTTCGTGAGATATCTACATAAATCTGGCTTGGACAATGCAAAAAATTATTTTTACTTAAAATAATGCTAAAATGTTTGTAAGATGTTGGTTAAAAATTTATTAACAGTATTTTTTTTCTTAGCATGGCAGTCCTCGGTGGACCAGTGCTTCCTCAACTTCCATCTTGAACTTTCTTTAGCTATAAGACGTAGAACTGCGTCAAGCTATATTTTTCTTGGAGGCCCTCTACATCTTGCGCCTACTGATGTTCTAGTAGAAGCTTGTTTTGGGGCTCTTTCTTTAGTCATTCTTTCTATAAGTCCAAGCCATCTTATACTTTAAGCCTTTATTGGTAGGTACATATATCTTTTTTTCTATGTCGCGTGATTCAATTTAAAATTGCACAAAACAAGCTGCGCAATGTAATGCTGGATTCACACAATGCAATGCATTTACGCAATCTAGCCAATTAAATTAATTTTCATTCATTCCAGATTGCATCAACATCAAAATGCTTGATATTTTAAGGTGGCATTGAAACAAATTGCATGTTTATTGTACTGTCTGTACACAGCATATTTTTTAAAGTTCAATAAATCAACGGCAGTTAAGTATCAGTATACATATGTAACATCATGCTAGCAAGTAGCTGTGACATGCAGGTCTCTTATAAATATACTAAATATATTTTTATTAATAACTAGCATTTAACCCGCTACGTCGTTAGCGTATCCTTTTCCTTCGTGGACAAATTTTAATGCCAAAGTTAAAAAGAAAATACCAGTTGTAGAACCAAAAAGCTTAAGAAAAATATCAAATTTCCCGTATTTCCTTTTTTTGGGTACTATTTTTTTCAAAAATTTCATTATTGTAGTGCCAGCCCATAATTTAGTACGAATATGTCAATGAATGGAGAAAATTGTTTTGTAAAAAAAGTACCAAAATAGTTACAATTTTCACCCCTTAAATGTTCGTATTCGTATTTTTTTGATAGGTTTCGAATGTGGTATTAACTTTGTTTCTATGTTTATTGGTTCAAAAGATAGATGGGGTGTCAAAAAATTACCAAAATTCAGGTTTTACCCGTTTACTCCCTAATAGGGCCGACTTTCAAGAAAGTACCAGACACCTTCCGTATATTTTTCTAAAGAACAACGATAAGCATTTTCCCGTCTTAGTGGATCGATTTGGGGAGTAACGATACAATTTTATATACATAGATAAAGGTAAGGGCTTTATTGAAAAAAAAAAAAAAAAAAATACAATAACATAGGATTTTTTTCAACTGCTAATATTTTTATCAAAATTTTTCTTGGGAGTAAACATTCATTTTTTCATTTTAATGTGCTTAAATCCTAATTTGTACTATTGAGAAATATACTGAAATTTATCGTTGATGAGATAAAGCTAGTTCCTATGCACGTTTCACTGGTTGCTTAGGCCAACTCATCAGGAAACCTTTTTCCAAAACTGTTTGAAAAAGCTAAAGATATTATACAAATAAAATTGTAAAGCGAATGAGAATTACAATCTCTCAAGTTTTACCTGCAACGATATCAAGCTTAAACAAAACAGCAATAATAAACAGGGAGTTGGGTCGCATTAATTGTTTTTACTAGTGGTGCATTAGAAATATGCAGAAAACTCGAATAAAAAAACGATTGAGGGCCTGTCTATATTACGTTAACGATATGTTTTTACATTTTAACGGAATGTCGAAAGAATATATTGATTATAAAGATTGAAATTTGACAGTCTTTAATTACTAAATTTACACAAAATTTAAAATTTTCTAAATCAAAATAAGCTAAAGTCCGCATACAAAAATATTTGTATTTTCGAACCCACCTAAAAACTCTTTGATATTTAAAATTTAATAATATTTATTAAATTCGAATGAAGAAAGAAATCCGGCCATTTACCAGGAAAAATATTTTAGGAAACGTATTAGTCTACTTTTCGGTGTTAAATAATTTGTCAAAGCAATTTTTTTAATTGTAAAATCCCAAACAATTTTTATAACAAAGAAATAAAATTTTAATTACCTGAACATTGTAAAACAAGTTAATAATGACGAACGACAATTGCTTAATTTATGTTTTCAGTTTAATTTTATTTATGAGTCACTTCAGACAAAAGTGTATTAAATTTATTTAGAACCAATGTAAACAAAAACAAAAGCGAAAAGCTCAGCCATGTGGAATCTTTTATACCCACTACCATCAGAACATGACCGTTCCATCTTTAAACGAACATCTATTTTCAATATTTACAGATTTTAACTTATATACCGTTATATCGTTAAATATGATGTATTGCATCAACAGAAACTTTTATAATGGAATCTTTCGACAAACATTAGCGATTTTTTTGACAATAACCAAATGGCCCTTTCTGAAAAACGCTAAAAGACCTTACTAACAGTTTGTATAATAAAAATAAAACGGGAATGTGAAGAAAGTAAAATAATGTTGTACGATCGCTGTGCTTTGCCGTCATGACAATCCTTAAAACAACAAGTAAGAGTGCTATATTCGGCTATGCCGAATCTTATATACCCTTCACCATGGTGCAATATGAACAAAAAGTTATATAAACACCATTCTTAATAAATAAATATATTTTGTGCCACGCCCACTTATGCAAACTGCCCACATTATGTCGGATGTTGTGTTTTAATAACCAAGATGCTCGTACCTAATTTGGAAACTTTTTCTCATTCCATACATACAGAAAAATAGACGGACATCGTTAAATTAACTTCGCTGTACATGTATGTATTTGTTATGTGTTACAAAACGCAAAAGCCATATAAATCGTTACTTTTTGTAACTTTGTTTATGAAACTTGAACTCGGAAAGATCTATGGTTCCAGAAAATGGATATTTTTCAAAAAAAAAATATATAAATTTTTTGTCTCTAAACTGATTTTTCCGAGTTTTTCAAAAGGTATTTTCCACTAAAAATTTCCGATCTTTTGATATATAAGACGTAACCATAGGTCATATGACCGTTCAAAAATGCAGGGTTTTATACAATTTTTGATATTTTTTGTACGGGAGGTACCACGCGCACTTCTCCAATCCCGCCCACATTTTGTGTGATGTTGTGTATTGGTAACTTTAATGCTTATACGTTATTTGGAAACTTTGGCTCTTGCCGTTCTCTAGATATACAGAAAAATAAAATAAACAACAACAACAAGGGATTTCTGGGTAAAATTAGAGGCAGTCGTGGTTTTTTGCTCATCTCTCCGTCATTTTTGGACCGATCTGGCTGAATTTCAACAGCACACTTAAAAGGAGTATATGTGACATTAAAATATGCCAACCAAGTCCCCATCATTTCTGGGGTCTTTGGAAAACCCATTTCAACATACGCACGGACAGACGGACAACCGGATTTGAACTTCGCTTCTCATAACAACCCAGAATATATATACTATAGTTCGCAACTATTTTCAAGAAAGAGCCGAACATTATATATTGTTCTGTTCTTCGTTAAAAATCAGAACAGTTGTAGTGATGCTGAAGACAAACATTATATTTTAATGTTCTATAGTGTTTTTTTTATATTGATAAAGAAATGAACTAGCAAATGTTAAGATATACAGATTGTATGAACATTTCAATACTAGATGTTTATATTCTGAACAATATAGCTGAGCTAGCCCCCGCTTTAGATTAGTCCGTTAAGTGGTTTAAGATTTTATTAGAACAAAATGGTCAAAATATTAATGATATGTATGGGGGCATTGTCAAACATATTATTTATGGATAATTATTTCAGCTTATTTACTTATTAAGTTATAATTTTATTCCGCTTTCCTATTCTCCTTTTATATATCAAGTTATATAATTTCATTTCGTTTTTTTTATTCCTTACATGTTATGATCTATTTTTATAAGATATCCTTAAAATAACTTTGCAGCCCGCGATAACCTTCATCAGCATTCTTTCAATTTGACTGATTTATACTACTACGTCAATTTATGTATTTAAATCAATAACTAAAGGAAAAAGAATGTGAGAATTTTAAGCAAACCAAGCAAGTTATTGAAAAGTATTCAACTACTGTAGAGAGCAAAACAGACCTAACTTTGTTTCTTTTAAACATATTTTTTTAAGATTTTAAGATAAAACAAACAATCTTTTAAGATATCATAATATCAAACATATTATTGTTATTCTTAACCATAACATGTTTGAAGACAACCATAATACGTTTGTTGCTTTTGGATGCAGAAATTTAACCATAATATGGTTTTCAGTGACAGTAATATATATAAAGAACATAACAATATTCTGTTTAGGTGTATACATTAGGGAGATCGATTATTCGACTTTTTTCAAAAGCCGGGTTTCGAATACACATTCCGAATAGCTGCTATTTTAAAAAACCCGGTTTTCGGCTAAGAATTTTCAAAATAACCGGTTTTAAGTCGAATACATAAAAATACTCAAAACAAATTAGTTTTTATAATAAAAAGTTAATTTGAATTAAAACAAATCACGATAGTAAGGAACCAACAAAATACATAGATGTGCCTTAAGGCATGTTCAGACCTTACAAATATTTGACGAAAAATCCAAAAAAAGCGTGACCATTCAATTGATCAAACTTAAGCTTTATTTTTTATAACTTCTATTTATTTACTAAACTTTATTCCTAAGATCATAATTGTATAATGCAATTTACAAACTGTAAAATAATGTTTGCTCTAGCCACACGTTTTGCAAAAGCAAACAATTCTTAAAGAAAACTAGTGGTTGCGTGTAGGACGTCAAATATATAAAAGGTGTGAACGAAGTTTTTGAATTTTTGAAAAACTTTGGATTTAAAAAATTAGAGGAATTTAATCAATTTATTATTCGAGATATTTTCAAAAAATTTTTTTAAATGACTTAATTTAAAATCATATCTATATAAATCAGTAGACTTCAAACATATTTTTGAAATGTTACAAACGAAACCTCTTCACCAGGATTATGTATTTCAAATGATTTTGTTTTAGCGTTATAGAAACGAATAGTAATATGAACATTAGGGACATAACTCTTTAACAATTTTTTAAAATATCAAAATTGGCATAGGCACAGTCCGATAAAGCATAAACCACTATAAGGGAACGTATATTTATTTTTTCGCTAAGGTCAAAAAAGTTCACGCACCAACCGCGATGAAGTTTTGAAAATTTTTAATTTTCTTTTTGGTTTAGACAAACTAATAATATGATTATTTAAAACAAAAAATAGCTCAAGTATGAAATTTCTTTAATATTTAGAGATGGTAAGAGATTTTTCCGCAAATCAAAACCTTTTTTAACGAAAAAAAAACAAAAATGAATAAAAAAACACCGTATAAAATTATGAATATTCAATATTGCATTAAGAAGGCTGCCTCAAAATAATTTTAAATTATGTAAAATAATATTTTTGTTAGTTCAATTCCGTGCTTTAATTTAAAAAATAATAAATTTTTAAATAATTTTTTATACACCTGTTTAGAAAAACCAATTGGTGCGTGGACTTTTTTGAGAAAAATTACAAAAGATTATGATTTTCGTGGTTACTAGGACATGGTTGACCTCATGGTACTATGCCAAAAAAATGGTTATACCCCTAATGAACGTGCTTCTTGTATGAAATATCTGTCAACACAACTTTAAACCTTCCATAAAATTTGATTCCTTCAGTTTTGTTTTAAGTTGTTGGTGTTTTAATAAATTAAACTGATGAATTTTCCCATAACGTTGATGCCACTGGTATGTTGTAGTTTTAAGCATGAAGATATGCTAGAACTACTTAAGAGTTTTTCCTTCATTTTTGGCAGCATATTATAGTTAAGAATTATTTTCAGTCTCTTAAGAACTTCTTGAAACAGCTTCATGTTTTACTTGGCGTACATTTATGTCAAGCTTGTGGACTAATTAAAGGTGATTAATAAGTCGTGACATTGAATAACCTTTGCAACTTATCATTTTAGGGCCCTTTCAGTACCATTGTCTTTTAAATCAGTTCGAAATATCACCAGAGAAGGCATCTTTATAAATTAAGAATGCTGTCCAATTTTTAATAACTTTTTAAGCTGAACATTTTTTTTTTGTAGTATTTTGAATTGTTTTTCGTTTTTGTTGCAAGAACACACGCTTATATAAGCGATTTGTATTTACATTGCTCATAATATTCTTTAAAACATATTTGGGGGATTCACAAGGTAGTCATACAGTTGTAAAGTCATATGTCCTAAAATAATTACAAGAAATATATAGGACTGCTGTGGGCTCCCGCTTATAATTAAGATTTCTACTGTACAGTTATGACGAATCAATAAACACAGCATTAACATTTTTTTTTTTTTGTTGTTTAAAATACAACAACATTTATTTTAAACAATTGTAAAATGACTGGATGGCGCACCTTGTGAATCCCCAATTGTTTTAATATTTTTCATAAAAAGTTTAAGTTTGACAAATATTCAATTAGAAAAATACTTAAACTACGGGTACATTTATAACAAAAGTAAGGAAGACGTATATAAATTAAACATTACTTAAATAACCCGTTTATTTTGCCAAAATAACCGGTTTATTCGATATTCGAAAAATGGACATTTTAATATATTCGACTTGGGCAAAACGAAAATCCGATCTCCAACTATAAATTATATTTTTAAATTCAACTAGGTATAGGGTGGCCCAAAATTAACGAGTGGGTTTGAATTCGTTTTTATTTAAGAAATAATTATGAATATTTTTTTCATACAGTATATAGTAAATGGGGAATATTTTTAGTTTAGCTATGAAAAATTATATCTCGCAAGTGGTGGCAATTTTCTGCTTCGCAAATTCGTACTCTTTCCAACACATTTTCCAAAACCTTCCGCAAAACTTCAGGTGTTATGTTTTTTATTTCGTCGCGTATATTGCTTTTTAATTGATTGGATGGTTGTAGGCTTATTAATGTAGACTTTTCCTTTCAAATAACCCCAAAGAAAACAGTCTGGGGCGTTTAAATCCGGAGAACACGGTGGCCAACTAAAATCACTTGTACGCGAAATAATTCGTTCACTAAAGATGTCCCGTAAAAGAGCCATTGCGACCCTTGCAGTGTGCGCTGTGGCTCCATCTTGTTGGAACCATACTTGCAAATGGTTTTCCACGGCTGGCCTTAAAAATGTTCCAACATTGTCTGATATCTGACATCATTGACGGAAAAGGCGACCCCGTAATCATTTTCAAAAAAATAAGGAGCAATTATCTTTTCTGATTAAATACCGCGCCAAACCGTACACTTAGGTGGGTGGTGTTCTTGTTGAACTACTCTCCGATTTTCCGTAGCCCATATCCTGCAGTTTTGCTTATTAACGAACCTACTTAATTGGAAATGGGCTTCGTCGCTCATAATTAAATTATAAACAAAATTTTAATTTTCTTCTGCTCAACAATTTGGGTACGTTGTTCAATTTAGTACTGCTCCATTTTAAATTCCCAAGTCTTCTTTACAAACTACTGAAAATAAAAGAAAGAAAATTATAATAAAAAAGTTATAAGCAATTTAAACCCCTTCGGTAATTTTGGCCCACCCTGTATATGTACATATGTATATGGGCATTTCCATTTTGACGTGTCGTGATATTTGTAGCACAAAATGTAAAAAAATTAAATGACGAAGTCAAATTTGTAAAAAGGGTTTTTATATATACAAAGTAATGAAGTAGCTCTATATTCAGAAAAAAAATTACAGTAATCGACGCTAAGGATTTGCTGATATAAGCAAAAATCTGCCCTGGCGTGACGTTAAAAAAACGGAAGTGGGGTTTGATTGCATTACAAAACTGAAAAATACTGCGAATTGAGCAAGAAGTTTTGTACAAAACCTTTTTTAGTAAACTTAGAACTTATATAGATTTATTTTTCAAGCTATCAAATTTAAAAATCTTTGCTCGTTTTAAGGTAAATATGGGAATTTTCAGCGAAAAGACTACTTTTTTTATTGTAACGCCAGATTGCAAATAAGATTGTATTTTCGGACCATGTTGTTCAATCGTTATCCCTTTTGTTACTTAATGTAGAGCTTGTTGCGCTTTACACCAAAATATAAAAAAGTAAACGATACATATAAAATTTTTTGAGAAACAATTTAAAATACTTCTGGCGTTACGTGACAAAAAGTAGACTTTTCGCTGGAAATGCCCATATACAATTTTAATGTAGGTAAATATTTTATTGTCAAAGAGAAACCAAATTGTATGTATCGTGAAAAAAAGGAATGTTAAAAACAACAACAGTTTGTTTGCTGTCATTGTGGGCACCATAATACGTTTATTTTTAGCCTTACTTCAACATTGGTTTTCTCTGCGTGTAGAATGTGTCAAACTAACTATGTATTTATAAAATATTAATATTTATAAACGTGTTGTGATTACAAATGATAAATACTACGGTGTATTCGAGTTTCTAAAAAACAACTTGAAAAACAACAATTCTAAGGCAAAATTTAAAAAAAAGACCCGACTGTTTCTAAATAAATTATTTTAGTTGGAATGTCCGACCGAACGTTCGGATTCGGCTACGGAGTACTACAAAAATTATGTTCGGCCAAAGTTTGGTGTTCGCCGAAAATGCTACCGAACTTTTTTATGAAATTTCTGGTTTAAAGCAGTTATTTAGTGCTGCAGGAGAACTTCCTTCAGACTGAAGAAATAATCGGCATAGCTTAAATGCAGAAAAATTGCTTTTTAGCCATTATATTAATGAAATATTAAATTTTGAGTACTAATTTACATATCGCACCCTAAATACTAAAGGGTCACAACTCAAAATTTTTAAATTTTCACTTTTTGTAAAAAATCAATTCACAGTGGTCATATCTACGCACTGTAAAAATCTTAGATCAATTTCTCTAGTATTTTGCGAAAAAAAATACAATTGAATCCTTCTTTGTTGTATAAGAGAACATATAAAAAGGAAACAGTTTTTTGTCTCTTCTGAAAATTTAAGAATTTTGAGTTGTGACCCTTTAGTATTTAGGGTGCGATATGTATATTCTATTTATCTTTTAATTTATCTTTTCAATTTATCTTTTCATTTTGCATACAAAAAGTTCGGGTTGCCAAAGTTCGGGATCGGGTTCCGTCTGAAAAAGTGAGTTCGGTCGGACTCTACTAGTTTGTTTAAAACCACAATTCTTGTTATGGGGATGTACATATCGCTCATTTGCCGCACAGTCGTCATAACTCAAAAATATAAGTTGTACAGAAAACGACTTTAAATTAAAGTCTTAAATTTACAGACAACTTAAGGAAAAAAGAAAAATTTATTAGCGGGTTTCACTATTTGTTTTGAGCGCACAACTCTGTTTTATTTTTTACAAGTTGATACTACAAAGTGTGAGTGTATTTTTCGTATGTATTGTAAATTAATGAATCTGCTGAGAAAGAGAGAGATAGAGTATCGCCTTTTTCAGTTGTTTAGGTAAATTAAATACACGTGTTTACTACAGCTTTTTGTGTGATTTTTCAACAACAGCGTAGTAACTAAACGTTTAAAACATTTTGCTGTTGCGATGTTGTAAATGGTTGTTCATAAACTACATTAATAAGATTAACACTGTCTACAAGGGAACTTTAATTACCACTAAATAGAACACCTGATTTACTATGCATTAGTGATATCAAGTCGAAATTTGCGATTTTTGACTTATGATGTTGTTGCAGCAAATGAGCAATTTGTCGAGTCATTATCGAAAAAAAAAACATAAGCGACATCATTTTTAACTTTCGTTTTTTTAATAAATGCCTTAATTGGCAACACTTGCATCATCTTCTAAAATGTCATGGTCACATTATTTACCGTTACGATATTAAAGCAATTTTATCTTAAGCGACAACCTTCATACAACATTTTTATGAAATAAAATACAAAAAACCTTCTCCTGTAAAATGTTGTTTTTGTCGCTTAAGCTTTTTTTGCGGTATTGACTCGATGTGCAGTAATTTTTAAAAATAAGTTATTATTTCAAAAGAACTTTTTATCCATAATTTATTTATTAACATTTTTAAAATATATATTTTGTTCATTTGGCAATATTCATTCACTAGTTTTTTTACAATGCCTTAACTTATTTCGTATGCGCCCCATACACGTTTCAATTCAATTGTCATATGAATTGATGCTTGGCCACACACTTCATAAACTGAATTGAAAGATTTTAAATAAATTTTGAAATTTAGTGTAATAAAAGTCAATTTTTAAAATACTTAACTTTTTTTTTGCAAAAGAAAACTACAAAAATTAATTTTGACAGCCCAAATTTACAGTCATTAGTTAGCTTATAACAACAGTTTAAAAAATAAAATTAGGTATGTGATGACAAACGATTTTGAAAACAATACGATTTGATAACGATAATATTGTTTTTGGTATCGTTAAAAATGTAATTATAATACATTTTTTTCTGTTTCCTGTATATATTCTTTTAAATTTCTTATTACTTACGTTAATTGAACTGTATTTGGAACAAAAAGTTAAGACTTTACTCCAGAAATGGATTTTCAATCGGTCGAAATTCATCACACCTGTTAAAAACGATAATTTTGAAAACGATCGTTTTGCATCACATACCTGAATATTATATTCAGCCTTTCCTTAACCGTTAGTTAAACGTTCAAATGTTGATGTTGGTTAACTACATTTATTTTTTTATTATTTTAATAGAGTTACCAATTTTTGGTCTGATTATAATTTTTACATAACCAAAATTGTAAATATGATACTTTAGTTAAGCAATAGTTATCATTTTAGTGTACTTATAATTAACTAATGACTGAAAATTTGAGCCTTAGTAGTCAACTTGGAAATATCAAAATCTTTTGATTTTTCTTCAACCAACTCGACAACTGTCAAACTAATCAATTGACAAAGCCATACGCACTTTGATTTGGACTACCGACTCAGTTGACAATTGAATTGAAACGTATATGGGCAGCTTTACTTAATTAAATCTACATGTATAAATAATTTAGAATTATTTAAATTTACTTTTACTTCTGGTGGTTGGTATCAGTCAATAATATTATCCGTGATCCATGGCAAAAATGCTAAAACATTTGTATAAATGGTGGGCAAAAGTTGTGTTGTATTGCAAGATACACCACCTGATGCAACAATACCGTACTGTATAAAACGTGTTTCATCGTTATAGAGGTTTAGGGAAATAAGAGGACCACCACTATCTCCCCTACATGAGTCCTTGCCGTTTTCAAGATCTCCTGCACATATGTGTCTATCATTTAATTCGGAGATACTGGATTTAAAATAATCGTAGCAAGTTGAGCGAGGTAGCCCCACTACGCTTGCTTTCATCAGTACATCGGATCTAGTGCCTATAATGTGGTTAACAGGTTAACAAAAATTATTTACAAAATTTAAAAAAAATATATTACCACCAGTATGTTCAGTGGCTCCCCAACCAGCTATCAAAAATGCATTTGAATTATCCGTTAGAGATGCTTTTGTTATGGGCAGACACAAGGGCTTAATATGGGCTGTAAAAAATAATTTAATTGAATTTTTTTATAAAATTAAATAATAAATAATAAACAATACTTACTTTTAAATTCAACGTCGCGTTCCAACTTTATTAATGCAATATCATAATGATGACTTTTATCGACGTATTTTGGATGTATGATTACTTTTTCTATTCCAAAATCTTCTACAACTGGATTGCATTTTTGCTTCTTTCCAACTGGTTTGCAATCGGGATTTGAAGTGAGGTCATATTCACCCAATCGTACTCCATTTCTGTTAGATTTATAATTTAATAGTTGCTATAATATTCTATTGCAAGTAGTTAAATATCTGTATCTTACAATTTATATATTCCCAGATGTATACAATGGGCCGCGGTCAATACGTAACGGCTCGTAATTAAAGATCCACCACAATGATACCCATCGTCTAAATCGCAACGCAACAACGCCATCCAAGGAAGCTCTCTTAAACCAGCTTTTTCACCTCCAGCCACACGATCTTTATCAGCATTGCCACATTCTAAATCGTTAAGAATACTTAAACCTAAAAACAAGATAATACGTATAGCAATTAGGGCGTAATATTGTTGTTGTTGCAACAGCATAAGCAATATAATATCATATTTAATCGGGGGTTCTGCCCGATCAAGTCCAAGAAATTGAGCTACTTCTTTTCGGTGGGTCCCTACCGAAGCTGTAAATGAATCAATCTTTTTTATATTAATTCGTTACGAATTAGCTTAATTTTGAATTAATTTTTTTCGCAGCAAAAAAGAATTGAATAAACTTTCAATCAATTAAAACGAATTAGGCAGAAATGAATTTTCCAATACAAATAGAATGTAGAATGCGTTGCAATTCGTTTCCCATTCAAATGAATTTGTTAAAGTAAATTGCAATTCATTTTACAGATTCACTTGAATTGAATTGATTTTGAATTCAAAATAATGAATTAGAACAATGAATTGCAATTCAAATTTATGAAATCAACAATGAGTTGCAATCAATCAAATTCAAGAGCAGATCTAGGGGGAATTAGTCAAATTTACTATTTTTATTGCAGTTGAAAGTTTTCAATACAAAAAGTAAACAAATTTTCCAAATGTAGTAAATGTAGTACACTGATAGAAAAATGCATCTTCATATTGATGATGCCCTAACATCACTATTGTGTCATCAATGTTACTACAAATGGCATCAATGATGCAAAAATTAACATCAATCCAATGACATCAATTCGATGCCACATTTTGTATATTATTAACATTATTTGCATTATTACAATGCATTATAAGAAGCAAAAATTAATTAAATACATTAAATTTTCAAAGTATAATGATTACGAAAACCATATGGGGCATGGTGCTAGTGTCTTATTATTGAGGGTTCTGCTGTAAACAAACGTGGAACAAACATATGGTAAGTAAATAATAATATTCTCTCACTTTGACTTAAGTATATTCCAATTACTTTGACTTAATGGCAAACTGTCATTAAAATGATGCTAATGTGTTCTTTATCCGATGTTACTTCCTCATCGCACTGAGGACATGTTCGTCATTTCTATGATGCCCATGTATCATCCCATTGATGACATAATTTCATTTTGACCCTGATGACACTTTGGCCAAGTGATGTTAAGGTTGACATCACAATGATGAAAGGTTCATAGGGTCAAAAACGAAGACACTTGTCATAGTACTGATGTCAAAATACATGAGCGTTATGACGCCTTTTCTTTCAGTGTAAGAAGTTCGAGAAAACGAACACAGCTTTAACAGCAAAAAATGGTGTTGAGATTCAAAGTTGCTAAAATCTTTAAAATTGGACTGAAAAATTGTAAAAAAAATAAATTTTCCACAATATGCAAATATTTAAATATTTATTTAAAGAAAAAATTATTGTTAAACACACTTTTAATAATATTTTCGCACTGTTTTTCCTTAATATTTTTTTTGTCACAAACACAAACCAAAAGTACTGTAATAGTAACTGTTTTCCTGTTCGGACGCCAAAATGTTTTTCCTTAATATTTTTTAAGGATATTTAATAAAAATTTTAATTTTTTGGGTTGTTTTAAACATGATACAAATACAGAAGGTAGTTCCATCCTCTCTTTTTAAAAAAACTAAAAACATATATTTTAATAAGATAAAAAAAATATCAACCACCAATAAATTTATTCAAAGATATTGCGAAGCTCGAAATTTCGCAAGTGCAGCTACATACCTATTTACATATGTGTGCACAAACAAAAGTGTGTCCGTTTTAATGCGAAAAAGTTTATGCTAATGTCTGTAATACATAAAAATATTGGCTGTAGGGTCTAGAGTCCAGACCAGTTTTGTCCATGGTAATGGTAATGACAAACAATTTGAACATGAGTATTTTTGTAAAAGCTACAATCCCATGGTGGAAGGTTAAGAATTAACCATAAGCTGTAAAAAACAAACCCGCTTCATAAAACCACTTTTAGGCGAAAAAATCTCATTACCCTTATAATTGTTGGCGAATTTAAAATACGCCTGCGACTGTTTGGTAATAAAAATAAGTTTAATTTCTCTTAAATTTATTACCAAATATATATGAATCGTACATAATGTTGTTTCGTTAGGTCCATGGTTGCCCAATATGATATACTCTGGGACCTCTGTTGTCATATGGTATCACACAAGACGCATTAATACATTACTATAAAACTATAAAACTTTGTAAAACCAAAACATATTGGCTCGAACTGTCAAAGTCAGCAGGCTTTTTTCCGCCATGTGTAGAGAATTGGCCTTGGTATTATATGGCCATGTTTACATTCTTACTTGTCTAAAATTTATTAGATAATAATTTAACACAATTTAACCAAACTCTAAATAAAATATGGATAATTTGTAATACATTTTTTGTATTTTTTTATACGTGGCAACGCCTTTTTAATATTTACAAAAAAACTAATTTCAAATAATTCCGATAAACTTCAAAAAAAAATATTGTGAGAGAGAAGTGGAACTATCTTGTGTATTTGTATCATGGTTTTAAACTTCTTTTACAAATAAAAAGTCGCTCTCAAAAAAATTTATGTACACTATCAGTGGCTTTCAATAACAATTCAGAATTAAACTTTATTTCAAAAATGGTTCTTAACAATTTGACAATATAACAGTTGGGAAATAATTTCCCAAGCTGTTTGACGTTAGATATAAGATAGCAGTTATATAAACGAATTAATTCATTAAAAAATTAAATTTTCAATTAAAAAAAATAATAAAATAAAAACAAAATTTAAAATGTTGATCTGGCGAAACAAACATTATTTGATAAAAAAAAATAAAAATGTAAGTTTCTTTTAGCAAATAAACAACATTTTTCCATTTTAATAGGTTCGTTCGCCTATACTTATTAATATAATACCTATTCTGCCGCTAACTGAAAATTCCATTCCAATGCAAAATCAATTCAAATTTCAATCAATTCAAATGAGTTGGAAATTAATTACTTATTCTTTTTTTCTAATTCAATTCAAATGAATCTGTTAAATGAAGTTCAATTCACTTTTACAAATTCATTTGAATAGGAAACGAATTGCAACTCATTTAAATTAAAAATTAATTGCAATTAATTTTTACCAAATTCATTTGAATTGACTCAAATTTCATTAAATTCATTTTTTGTGTGAAAAGAATTAATTCAAAATTTGCTAATTCAATGCACAAATGATTCGCGAATTAATTTAAAAATAAATGATTCATTTACAGCTCTGGTCCATACATTTCTTGGACATAGCGAAGTAGTTTTGGCTAGACAATTAAATATGTGGGGAGTGTCATTCAGACCCTGACCACATGATGTGCAAAAGTTTTGTAAATCACTTTACCTTGCGTTGAAAAATTTTGTATAAAATTTTTTTTAATTTTCATAAATTTTATAAAAATATGTTTTAAGCGAGGTGAAGTGTTTTACAGAATAACTCCCTTTATATTTTTTCTCTCAATACATAATTGTTTTTTCTTAGTCCTCATACTAACCTTTTGAATTAAGTTGCGATTTTATATCCATATAGTCCAAATCTCCACTTATTGTAGAATCGCTTTTACCAGATCTATCATCAGCAGATGGTGAGTTTTCTTCAACGAAATCTTTTGGAAATTCACAACAAAGACGTATCTCCTAAAAAAGTTATTGGTTTAGAAAGTTTAGTTACTGAACAATTTATGTTTGTTATAATGGTTTTATTTTGTATATATCGTTAGCTAAAATGCAAAAAGGCGTAACTAACAAAAAATTCTAAATCGAGTTTTTGACTTATTATTATGAATGCATTTAAACTTTATGTCTTGACCAAATTTCACAACTTCTGCGATAAAAAATTACAACAAAACAAAGGGACGTTACGACAAGTGTGTTAATTCGATAATTGCAAAACGACGTTATTACAAATTTGAAAATGAAAAGGTTGTCTATAAAACTAGTTTGAATAACTCCCTGGACGACTTATCAATGCAAGTTTTTACTTTTCATTTTACAAAGTATTTTGCTTAAAAATTATATTTTTTTTAGTTACGCCTTTTTGCATTTTAGCTTACGACCTTCATATAAATGCATATACATAAATACATATATTTCATTTTTTTTCTATTTTGTTAGTCAAAATTCAATAATTCAAAGCCAAAAAAAAATTTCCAATTGTTCGCTATGTTTTTTCTATTCTGTAAAAAATCCATCTTTTTATCTTTTATTCATTCCATGTTTGAAGAGAATGTGATGTTATTTTTTCTTAGTGGTAAGAGCAAATCAAAAACCTTAAATACGTTTATTATTGAGTTATGCCACTATTGAAATAAACGAGCGATATAAACACGAAAACTTTGCCACCACCTGTTGCGAAGTGTATAAAAACAAACACTACAAAGATTAAATACACTTGATATGGTACAATGAGTATTTTCAAATCATGTAAAAAGACAGTTATGTTTTTACTGAACCGTGAACATTGTATTTATGTCTTTGAACATTAAATATTGTCCTCATGTGTTTGAAATTTTGAAGATAAATACAATGTTCAGTTGTTGTACAAATCGCACAGCTTGTTCACAACTGACTTAACAAAATAAACTTAATTTTTCAGAAATCGATAAAAAAAAACTCTTTATACCTACACCACAATGGTGGAAAGGGTATTATGCATTTGGTTTGATGTGTGTAACACCTTAAAATATTTGTTCCAGATCTTAAAGTATACTAATCGACTCAGAATCACTTTCTGAGCCGATCTAACGATGTCCGTCCAGGTGGCTGGCTGGCTGTCCTTGTTACCTTGTGCGCAAAGTTCAGGTCGAAATTTTGAAGATAAATTTGGTACGTAGGTTATAATAGCCATTAGGACCAAGCCTATTGGAAATGGAGCGAATCGGTCCATAATTTCATACAGCCCCCATACAAGCTGCTTTCCGGAATAGGGTCTTTGCTTCCACTATCAAACCAATTTTTATGAAATTTAAAATATAGACAGATCCATATTTATATTGACACGATAGCTATGCACTTTTTAAAAAATAGGACCATAGGACCATAGGACCAAAGGTAAAGGGACAATTTCTGTCTCTCATAAGCTTTTAGATCGATTTAATGAAATTTAAAACATAGATTGATCCCTATTCATATAGCCTTACACTCTTGTGTGTAAGGTATTAAATGGTCGGGCTTGACTGAGTATACTTTCTTACTTGTTTCGACCTAAAAAAAATTAAATTTAAAAACAAATCTTTGGGCCATTTAGTAGAAAATCCATACAGATTATGATCTAAAAAGTTATTTTTATTTTAATATTTATACACTTTAGCACTATGGGCCCACGATTTGGCGTAAAAGCAACAAATAATAATAAAAAAGATTATGAACAATTTAAAGTTGTGTCATTTTTGATGATGTATTATTTATACAAGTTACCGAGTTATTTTAAGTTATGTCACTTTACCTGAATTCTCATTAAGTCTTAACCCTTTTGTTAATTTATAAACAAGGCTTATTAATATAAACTCCAACAAAGATTTATTTTATCAAAAGTGTCACAAATCGAATTAAGACTATTTAGCACTTATCAGTAGGGATCTACTACCATTATATTTTCTGACGCAACAACAAATAAACAACTTTGTACCAATTGAAACATAAAGAAAGACACCTGTTTTTTGCCAACAGTTAACAACAACATAATACACTGATATATTTTCTTAAAGATAAACAAGTGTATTGTGCATAGTTTAAGCATAGAAATCCGAAAAATTAAAATTTTGAGTTGAGTCACTTTTGAACTAGTTGTGCGATATGAAGTTTTTTGCTCGTACTTAATAAGAATGCGGGCGAGAACCTAAATCCAAAATTCATTCGAGAATTGAATAATAAACTGCACGAAAAATGGGAATAATACAACATGTTTTGTTTGCAAAATTTGTTGTTCTCAAAAATTTATTCTTCTCGTTGTTTTGATACAAACTTTCTATTTCAGTAAGCTTTCTTTCGCACAACTTCATTTAAACCAAAGACAAATTGTAAAAATTTTGTTTGTTGTTTCAAAAAGTGTTCATGCCTTGCCACTACACGTGTACTTCTCGAATACAAATTTATTTGTGCAGAACTCTTGTAAGAAGCGTTTTTTTCCTACATCTTTTTATACTTAAATGGTACGCCAAACTTGGAATTCTCTCTTATTTTAATTTAATTTTTTTTTCTAATTTCTTATTATAAAGGATATTTGCCTTTTTATGAAATATTTTAATTTTTAACCAATAGAATCTGGGAACTTATTTCTCATGGTGAGTAACATTTATTATATAAATTTTAATATTATTCGAAAATTTTTAATAGTGCATAGAAAATATTCCTGGAAAATATTGAAGGAATAAGACTATTACGCCTGTATTTATAAAAATTTTTTAAATTTAATAAAGGTTTACAAAACAAATTTTGTATGAAAATTTGCCTTAATAAACGTTTGTTAAATATAATAATCGGTTATTAATACGGGGGTTAATGTATAAAAGCTTTTGAGGATTATTATTTGACTTAGAATACACATTCGAATAATATTAAAATGTATATTTTAATTTTTTCAATACCCCCAATTTCGTATTCAAATTAGTCAATATTCAATTGAATACGTTTTAAAAAAAAAAAAAATTAAACTACTTACCGGGTCGTTGTTTTTAGAACACTTTGATTGAAGTATAAAATTTTTATGGAAACTGGGAATCATTGCAGAGCTACCATAATATTGTAATAATTGCGAAACAATTGGGCACTTCTTATACGGAACACAAAATCCACTTTTCGACTGTGGTGTAGTGCATGAATCCACTGCAAATTTCAATACAAAACAATTAAAGACTTGAAGCTTTCTTATAACTGGTATAATAAGGAAACATAAACTTACATCCATTAACTATAAATGCAGAAAGCAATATATTTATTAACTTGAATGCTTTTCCATATAAATTTTTCATTTTTTACTTAATTTTAGGAATTACACTCCAAACGATCTGTTTGAAAAATTGATGATTATTTGAGCAACTATATTTCTCGACTGTTTATTGACACAAACACTGCATGCGGGTTTTATTGCACTAAATATGTATGTGTGTGTGTTTATATAAATATTTAAATTGTTTAACAATAAACCGGCTGCTTATTCTCTAGAAAAGTTATAGACTAGATTTTACTCGTAACTACTATGATTATTTATTAGTTATAAAATTAGTTAGTTCTTAAAATGGGGCTCCGTAATGGCATTCCAGTGAGATCCACTTTAGGTAATAAAAGGTGCTCTTGTTCAAATTCTTAAGCTTTTTTTTATGTAGAATTGAATTTTAAAAAAATACATCCTCAAAATAATGTTTTTAAAAAAAAGAAAAAATTTTCTTTGTATCGGAACCACTGATCTAAAATGAATTCATGAATGAAAACGCTAAAATTGATTTGCAAAAAAAATGTGTTTATTTTTATCAGAATATCGAAAGAGTGAATTTGTTTTGTGGTTTCATTATAACTTATAGATTCGGAATTTGAGTCTATAATTAGTTTTATGCTTTTGAAACGACCACACAATATATTTTAAATTAAATAAGTTTTTGTTATTTTTAATTAATAAGATTTTGTTTGTCGCGCTTAATTCCCAATTTTTATTCTTGATTAAAACACTGAAATTTATTGTTGGAAAATAAGCTAGTTTCACTGGTTGCTTAGGCCAGGTCATCAGGAAACATTCTCCCAAAACATTTTTAGAAAAGCCAAAGGGTGTATTTAAAGGCTTAAGGCCCAACTATAATATGCATTAACAAAAATCAAATGTATTTAAAAAAAAAAAAAACATTTGATTCCGTACGGAATGTGCGATAAGATTCGCACTTTGCTTAAGCAAATGATAGGTTATTAAAAACAAAACGTATTTAAAAAAAAACTCCGGGGGAAAAAACAGTTTTATTAAAAAAATAAAATAAACAAAAATTAAAGAAACATTTCGTCTATAAAACAAAATTTTAAAAACGTAAACAATTAACAAAATTTTTATTCAAGGTGAATTACAGGTGGTCTTAAAAGTCCTGCTCATGAATTCTTTAAGCTTTATAATTATTGAATGTCTTAATTTTGTTTACTATCTTTGTTTCTGTTTTTGGCAATGTAAAATGATATTACAAAAACAAATTGCTTGTGGTTTTTATATTAATTGTATTTGCCGTAGTGCCGAGATTATCTGTAATGATTTCGCCATGAATATAATGAAAAACAAATCAGTAGTGCGAATCTGTAATTAATTTTAACAATAGTTGTCACTGTTAAAAATTTAGCAAGCAAATTAACGATTTTGCTATTCTGTATCATTTTAAACAACACTTGTTACAGTTTAGTCAGCTGTTTGTGTTAATTAAACGACAACTTTAATGTTTGGCTTATCTTCTTTAAAAAAAAACTAAAAAAATGCACTCACGGAACTTAGAAATAAAAATATTGACATTAAATACATAATCAAATATGTAGACGATATATTAGCCATAATTAACATCAAGGACAAGAATATTATTCTGAACACTTTTAATAGTCACCACCCCAAAATTAAATTTACAGTGATACCAGGCTACATAAAGAACAAGATTTTATTGCATTTGACTGGTACGCTAAGGAAACTTCATCTGGCAGAATAATGAATTACAACGCGACACAACCCAAAAACCAGATAATTAATACAGCAAAATATTTTATATCAAGAGTATTAAATATAAGCGACCTGCAATATCATAACAAAAATATCGACAAAATCGCAGAAATATTAATTAGAAATAGTTTTCCTAAAAAATTAATAAATACACTTATCAACGATACACAAAAATATTTACAATACAAAAACATCAATAATGATAGCAACCCTGAAAAAGACAAACAGACAAAAGACACAGTGTAGAATACATACATACCTGGCCTGACGGATAATAGACACATAAGGACAACAATAAAATCAGAACAAATAAACTTTGCATACAAACCAAACTCAACTTTAAGTGCAATATTTTCAAGAGTCAAGGCGCCAATAGAAAAACTACAAAATAGTAATGTTGTTTACGAAGTAAAGTGTAATGGAAAGGACGATCAGAATTGTAACTTAATTTATATAGGAACAGTGTTACCGTCGGATATTTTCAATAAGTACCAAAAAAAGGGGATATCTAAAAAAAAAGTGGCACCGAAAAGGGGATTTTTATAAAAAAAGTGGCACAACTTTTCAAATTAAAATAAGTACACCACATTATGTATTTTATACGTTTTTTTTCTATTTATTATAATTTTAAATAACATTTTATAAATGGTATAAAAACATAACAAAAAAACATATATGTAGTAATTATATGCACTAAAAAACAATTGATCGTATTACAATAGACATACATACTTATGGCTCATTTGTTGCAAAAATTAAAATAAATATTTCTCTCGAGAAGTTATTTTTATAAAATATTTTCTTTAATAAATAAACTAGGAATTATTTCCTTCCGAAGGTTACTTTATATTATATTCAATATTTTTTATTTTTCGAATTATGAGACACCAGCAGAATGTAATGCATTTTCTGGCCCGCTACGGCCTTCGTCAGCATTCTTTGTGAATATAATATAAAGTAACCTTCGGAAGGAAATAATTCCTAGTTTCTATTTGTTAAAATTGTTGAGTTAAATACATTCAATTTATAAAGTATCACTATCCAGTGTGACACAAAGAATGGTGACGAAGGCCGTAGCGGGCCAGAAAATGCATTACATTCTGCTGGTGTCTAATAATTGTAAATTTTTCTTTACATACAATATACATCATTGCTTTCCAAAGGAAAGCTAAGGTAAAATGTAACAAGAAAATACAATTGTTGGTAGTGTATAAAGTCATTTCTGAAAAATTGAAGGAATATGACTATTACAAAAAAGTTTTATAAAAATACATAACTGAAATTTAGCTCATAGAATAAATTCGAAAAATAAAAAATATTGAATATTTTCTTTAATGTTTTGGTAATTTAAAAATGTTAAACTCGTTTTCTCCCAAACATGTTTTTTGAATTCTGACATTGTTGCAGCAATTAGAAGATATTTATGTAATTTGTTTTATATATACATTAAGTAATATATTTCTTGTACTTTTCTTTCTGAATAAATTTTCTTTGATTTGTTTAAGACTGTATTGCACAGGTTTTAAAATTTTTTTTTGAAGTTTATTTGCCTATTCCACCAGATTCTTATGTTTTTTAGAATGCTATGGCCAAATATGAGTACAGTTTTCTCCCATCACGTCACATTTATCAGAAATCCTAAACAAAAAAACGAAAATATCAATTTTTAAAATTCGTTATATTTAATCAGTTTCGCACTTCAATACAAATAAATACACGGCATTCATACATGCTACTAAATTTAAGTGCAAGTGTTTTAATTTCTTTAGTATAGGATATTTAGTTTTTATCCAAATTCGTCTATTATTGCTTCAAATTATTGTAATCAGCTTTACAAATAGAACAAAACTATACCACTCGATTTTGTTATTAATTGTGGTACAAAACATCTTCCGAAATTACAATAATTGGTGTATCTGATAAATGTGACGTGATGGGAGAAAACTGTGCTCATTTTGTCTTAAGCATTCCAAAAAATATAAGAATCAGTTAGAATGGTTAAACAAACTTTCTCAATGTGTTATTTATTAATGGTCAGTTACATACATATTTTTTACAATTAGTTGTTCTTAAAACGACTTCTATACTTTCGTAGAATGTCTTTACTTGGAACCCAATTTTCAAGGCTAGTATGGGAGTTATGACAAAACTGAATGAAAAAAAGTATCTTTTCCTAACGTAAAAAGTATCAAAAAAGTGGCAAGAATTACAAAAAGTATCACATTTGGGTGCATTTTGTAAAAGTGGCCAAATAGTATCCAAGCAGTCGAAAAAGTGGCAAATTGCTACTTTAGTGGCACCAACGGTAACGCTGTATAGGAACAACAAAACGCTCACTTGAAAAGAGAATGGGAGAACATCAAAATGGCATATTGAAGAGGAGAGAAATAAGTGCATTATCACAACACATGATTTCAAAATCTCACTCCTTCGAAACAGATCAAGTGAGAGTGTTGGATTTTGAACGAGGGGAAAGGAAGAGATACACAATAGAAAGCTTAAGAAAACAACAAAACATAATGAAAACAGTGAACCACAATGAAGCTAAGTATTAACAACATTAGCGCTAGTTATAGAACCGCAATATAACAAAATCTGTGATAATAATTTTAAGTTGTGCTTTACTGGTTTTTGTTAAATGTTTTTGTGCAATTTAATTTTATTAAAAATCTGATGTTTTTAATGTAAAGTAATATAAAATTTTTGTAAGTTGTGAAAAATGTTTTGTATTAATATTGTCCTTTTATTATTTTTATTTAAAAAGACGACCCTTGAAAAAGTAACAAAAAAGTGACGAAACGTCGGGTGAAATGTAATAAATTTGTTTTTATTTACATCAACTTCATTAGGTTTTATTAGCTTAAAAAGAAAAATAACTGAAAAAAATACTGTTTAAGGCTAGATTGCACTATCTCACAAACCCTACGTATTCCATAATACTTTGTGAGATAGAAATCTAAAGAGTTTTGTTGCGACTGTTAAAAAATCTAATTTAACATGACAGTTTGTAATAACACCATCACACAATGTATAAACACTCACAAATGAAATAAAATGCAACCCTGATCCAATGAAAAGTATTATAGTTTTGAAATTTTTCAAAATACGATGAAGTCGTTTGGGATGTCAAAATTGTTTCTTTAATACTTGTCATTTTCATCACACATGCATTCATACTATCAGACTTTTACATAATACTTGAGTTTTTGACATGTATTAATACAAAGTATAATAGTGTAAACTAGCCTTTAGTTTTAATAATTTTATTTGTTTTTTTTTATTCCTCTTTGTTTTTTTTCGTTATTTTGCAATTTTTTTGACAGTGATGCCACTTGTCGTTAATTTTTATCTATGTTGTTATAAAACACGAAAGGAAACGATAAATCGTTATTCCCGATAATTCGTAATAAACTGTCGGTCCCTTGAAAAAATCGCGTTAATTCGTAAAATTTCCATACATTTTGGTCCGTAATTTTTTTTTCAAATAAAATCTTTGCCTCTTATAAATCGTAATTGTTTGCTAACTACCACTTATAATTCGTAATAAAAACAAAAAAACCATGGAAAGAATTGTTTTATGTTTACCGCTATTTTTTTTGCGTGGGTTTTTTTCCTTGTGTGTTTCTTTATTTTCTTAAGATCTGTTTGTAACATGAACAATTTTTATATATTTTTTCTTTTTAATCATTTTTTTATGTTTTTTTTATCGTTTAAGTAAATAAATTGAAAAACCCCGTTAATTCGAATTTATTTTATTTTAGCCCTGTTAAATCGAAACCCCGCTAAATCGAAACCCCCTATAATTCGTAAGAAATGGCCGGTCCCTTGCGATTACGAGTTATCGGGATTCTACTGTATTAAAAAAATTTATAAAAGACGATTGCCGTAGATTTCAGTGCTTTATATTGTGATTTTATCAAGAATTAAAATTGGGAATTAAGAACGACAATCGAAATCTTATTAATTGAAAAAATTTATTGTAATTTTGATTATAATGAATTAATAAATGACTAAAAAAATTTTAATTCTTTCAAGCTAATTCTTTCTTAGTTTACCTGTACGTATGAGTGATATTTGCAAATTTCATCAATAGCCCGTTTACACTTTAATGCAATTTATTACATACTTACCAGATTTCGAGCAAAATCAAGTTTGTTTCCAATAAAAACAAAATCTACATTTTGACTAGAATTTAACGAAATTTACTCAAAATCTTGTAGTTTTTAGTGTAGTTAGAGTAGTACAAAAAAATAGAGATAAATCATATTAACAAAATAAATGCAGTTGATTATAAATAAGAGGAAATGCAAAGTTTTAAATGCGCAATTCATGATACGTTTGTATATTAGATCGACTCATCTTCTATGGGCAAAAAATAGTAAAAGTTTTACCACCCTGAAAATTTAACTTTGACATGTTTAATGAAGATTCCCAAAAATTTCCCGCGAGCTAAACCGCGTCAAAAAAGGGTCAAAAAATGGGCATGATTAAAAAGTTTGGTCATTTTTTTTCAACATACACATCGAGCTATCTCGAAGTCTGTGGTTATATCTTAAAAAATATTTTAATGCAGATTCGAAGAATTCCTAAATATCTATTATATTTAGCCACTCATTGGATAAAAAAAAAATTTACCAAACTTTTTATCCTTGAAAAATACCATTTTAAGACCATTTTTTACACGGTTTAGCTCACGGTTTAGACCACCCTGTATAAGGGCTATGTAAGAAGACCAACTTTTAAAATCAATCGAATCTGTCATTTAAACATATTTTCACCAAGTCCTCCATTGCGAGCTTTTCTTTCGTGCTTTCAACAGACTGACAGGCATGACCGCAACTTAGAATTTCATTTAGTGTTTGAATTTAAAAAGGACCCAGATTATATATTTAAAAATTTTACAGGAAGGGCCTTTTGAAGAGTAATAAGAGTTGATGTTGATGAAACTCTTTATATTTTCCGCTTTAAAGTTTACACCTCGTCTTATCTAATTTCTCTTTTTCGACGATTCAGAAAAACAACGTTCCATTTATTGGAATTTTACTTGACCCTTAGAAAGTTCTGAATTCAAAAAATAATTTGATGTATTTATTATTTATTACTTATTTGAGAAAATTTGCAACTTGTAAAATCTAAAACTTTTCAGATAATTTTCAAAGAAAAGATATCACGTTTTAAAAGCCTGATTGTTTTTACTGATGTAATTAATAACGTACTAGTGAACATTTTATTGTAATTATTATAATTTTTGCATTAACTTTTCTATGAGAAAAATATTTATTAGTCACAATAATTTTGATACAAATACAAATAAACAAAACACAACGAGATTTAAAGTAAATTTTTGTATCTAATTTGATTTGGAGTAAAACAAGCTTTCTAAGAAAACAATATTTTGATTAATGATTATTTTTTACATAGTAAAACACTTGTTTTTTTCAATAATGCTTAAATTAATATAAAATTATACAAAATAAAATTTAAAAAAGGTTGTTCTTTTCGAAAATAAATATTAGTAATGTTTTATAATATTAAGTGCTCCTACTTCCTTAGATCCCTTTTACATATCTAGAATTGAAAGGCAGACAGACCAAGTCTTTTGGTAAGAAAGACACGTTGTATGCGTAGCCCACTTTACTTTTTTCCTCTATCGGCAACCAACTTTGTCTGTTTGCCTTTCAGTTTACAATATGGAAAAGGTGCCTTATGAATTAATTGAAATTAAAAAGCTGGCATCCATATTAAGCAATTAAAACAAAAACATTCACAATAGCTTTGCAAACTAAAGAGGGGTCTATACATGCCCAGCAGACCAAGTAACAAGTATTTATTTAGAAATATATTCTGGTTGGTTTTTACTTTAAACTTGTTGCCCTTTTGATTTTTTTTCATATATAGAAAGAACCGATTTGGTTTTCGACAACAAGTATATTTGATGTATTCAACTAAATAATTAAAAAAAGAACTTGGGAATTTAAATTCTTTTTTTTCATATGTGAAAATACTTTGTCAACTCTAAAACCAACAAAAAATGTACGTTTTTCTTTTTGTAGTGTTGTTTTTGTAACAACGAACAAGTAGTTAATCGTTTTTAACCAACTCTTGTTGTGTACAAATTTGTGAATTCTGTAACTCGCCATTTTTAATGCGCTAAAACTTTTAAACGCACGATACTCGTCGACGAATTAACGAATTTACTTCTTCTACCTTAACCCTTTCGGGACGGCTTTCGAATTTGAATGTTATAATGAAGTTTGTTAATAGCCTACCGTAGAAACATTCTGGTAAGAAAATTTAGAGCTCCAATATCGGAGAGGTCTTGAGAGGCCGGCACACCGTTGTACCATTCGTCTTTATAGGTGGTACAAATACGTACCAACCGTCTTAAAAAATAGAAATTTAGTATATGTGACCTTCTCTGAAAAAAGCGACCTAGTGTGTCAAAAAACGGGTTTGGACTTAAGAGTGGATTCTCAAAACTTCATTTTCACACACTTAGTCCCTTTACACGGAGAAGGTCACATATACAAAATAAAAACAATATCAGTAAAATCAAAAAAAAGTAATTATTTTTAATTTGTATGAGATCTTTACTTCTTTTATCTTATACAATCTTAAAAAAAAACATCAATTCAAAATGATAAAACTGAAATAAAAAAATTCAGGTATTTGCAGCTAAACGTATAAATCTATAAACGAAAAAGTGCAAAACAGTTTTGCATAGCACGCAGTACAAGTGCATATCGTGTATGTTTGTTTTTTTTTAATGCAACGGACACAATGATACCTTGTGTTTCCCTGAATGGGAAGATGTAGTGATTGTTTGGGCTGGTTGAATGAATTGTAAAAAAACAAGTAAGAGTGCCCAATCTATGATACCCTCCACCGACAGTTCGAATATTTTAGCAGTGGGCTCAATATGGGATCAATAAATTATAATTATTAATTCATTTTTATAAAAACGGACGTCAGCATTAAAATAGGTCGCGACAATGAGAAAGTTGTATGCTTCTCTTTTTAGAAACTTAAACTAACTTGAGTAAATATTATGTTTCGTAACAGTACTAAATGAACTAAAATGATTTTTAGGAGGGGAATTTATACTGGACCCATGGTAAATTTTGGACCAATTATTCCAAAATTTTGTAGACTGTATAAAAAACTTAAATTCGAATAATTTTCAATACAGCAGTGAAATAAGGATGGTTATAAATGTTTTAGGGAGGTGGTTCTACATTTTGACTCATAGCTCTGATTCTACTGAACCGATTTTGCTGAATTTCAATCCAAGCCTGGTTAGGATAACTGCAAGCAATTGGAAAATTTTTTTCTTTCGAGTTTCCCGAAAGTGGGTGGGTTTTCAACAGACGGACAGAGAGGCGGACAAGGCTAAGTCGACTTAGAAGTAGTCAATGAGCCAGAATATGTATACTTTATTGGGTCTTACGCCCATAGTACACGGAATGTAAAAAGCTCCATGCGCATGAGGCTATGAGGTGGTAGGGTATATAAATTGCTAAAAAAACGATTTTATACAACTTACACGCAGAGAAAAAATATGGTTGGGCATGGTTAGGGAAACAACACTATGTTTAATACAACAACATATTGTTGTCGTACACAAATAACTGTTACTTTTCTTTAATGTCAACAATATTATAGTTACTGTAAACATATCAACGTTTATCGCAATTATAAATTTGAGTATTGTTGAACGAAAAATAATTATTTGTCTAACAACTAAATTATGATAACTTTCAAAACATATTATATTACTCACAACCATATAATGATATTTAATAGCCATAACATGATAACTTTCTATACTTTTATCATATTATGTTTAAGATGCAATCAAACCATTTTTACTCTAATAATATTATGTTAGCGCCATTTGTAAAATAATTTTGTATCAGTTGTGTCGTTAATTTTATATGTGAGCGGTTAAACAATTTAAAGATAAATTCCCATAAAAAAATAAGCTTAAAGAATTTAAAAGCGGAGTTCATTCAGTTTAGTGATTTAAGAGTGCAAACGGAAATTATCGTAGTTTTTTTGGAAACTCCAACAACAAAACACATAGAGATTTCGTTATATTTTATAAAAGTGTGTTGATATTTCTGTGGTTTTCTTGGGCAACTGCTTATGTCTTAAAACAAAATTTTCAGGAGAGCCGAAAAACCATTCTACATTAAACTATGGGATAGGTATTGTGCACCACGTTAAAAAATCGGAATTAATACATCTTTTTTCAAAAGATTTTAGAAACATGTAAAGAGCAATTAAAATTAGGCAATATGGCATCAACATCTCAAAATCGGAAAAGAAAAATAAGAAAAAATGGGCAAACGCGGTTGCCCATGAAAACTACAGATTTTGGATTTTCTCTTTTGCAAGCCTTTTATTGAACTCCGCTATTTGATTTACATTAAGAAAAATTGTAAAAAGCCGCAAAATAAAAATCGATGCAAGAAAATTTTAATTTATTTTATATTTTTATGACAGTTATGAAAGGTGCTGCATCATAATATGATTACTTCTTAATTTATTATGATTAACATGATAATAATATGATTACTTCTTAACTTATTATGATTAACATGACAATAATATGATTGCTTCTTAACTTATTATGATTAACATGACAATAACTTAATTACTTCTTGACTTAGTATGATTAACAGAATAATAATATGATTAAGGGAAAAATATTATGATGTAATATTACGAGTATATTTAGTCATAATAGGTTTCAATAATAATCATAATATGGTGACTACAATCATTAATCTTATCATAATATGTTGCTCTTAGAATATGTTTATCACAACCATGTTTTTTCTCTGCGCGTATTTTTATTATACTCATTATTAAAATAACTTATAATTAAATAATATGTTTATCATTAGAACACTGCAAATAATTTTGGACCACCTGACCCATTTTGATTAAATGGACTACTCCATGGACTGGTCCGATGTAATGCAAGCATGGACCATGTCATTGTTAAAAAGTGTTTGTAGTGAGACGACATGTCTCTGTTTTAAACGACATGTTTTCGTTTTTAAACGAAGTTAAAACTAATCCTCTTGTGTATACAATGGAGTAGTTTAAGGACTACTTCTTTGTAATCTAAAGCTGGGTTACATGGTCCTGCCCTAGGACATCGTAATGTTAAATAGTCCATGTTTTTTCCATAAGTTTGGGTTACTTTTGGATTAGTCCTAGTCCCATGTGGGCTACATTTTACACGCGTGTTTGGACTAGTCCTATTATTTGCAGGGAAATAAATGTTATTTTTTATGACGCTTAAGAGTTTAAAGTAAGTAGGCGGCATTTGCTTAATTTTCTAATACGCGAGTACGCCAGGGATGTGTACGTACGGTCCTCCTTTTAACACTATTCAAAATTATAAAGTTGTAGCAATGTTTAAAACAAATTATGAATGTTTAATACAAAATATTGTAGAATATGTTTTTTTTTTCCTAAATATTAGCCCTATTCACAAACTTTTACACTTGAGATAGCAAATTTATGCAATTTTGAATATTTTCTATTAATTATGAATTATCAATTTGGTTTAACTTGTTGAAAAAAAAAGAAATTCACAGCCAATTGATTATAATCGATTATAATTGATTATAAAACGAATAATAATAATTATTATTAATTGTCGGCAAGCGAGGTGAAGGGAATGTTTTTTCTTTGGCGTAACGTTTCAACCGGCTTAAACCCAGCACAAACAGCACAAAACCAATACATGCAAAGTTTAAAAAAACAAATGATGACAAAAACTCCAATGCATACACACAACTTTGTATAAATATTTTGCCGGATAATTGTTTGTTCGCTTGTTGGCAAAGTTAGGTAGAGTATGGTTATTTGTTAGCGTAAAATTTTAACCATCTACAACCACGCACTAACAGCACAAAACCAATACATGTACATATAAAAATAAAAAAAACTGGTTTGAAGTTTTTTAACAGAGCGTATTTCGTCATTAGGCGACGGTCGTGGTGTAATTATGAATTCAAAAGAGGAAGGGGCTTGATCCTGAACACACTAGATTAGTTTCTAAGCGAAAAAGTGTTGTTCTATCAATCACACACGTCAGTAAAATTATCTGGCAAAAAATGTATACGTGTACACAGCTTTTTATGTATTAGTGTTTTTTGCATTCATTACCCTGCAGCTTAAATCGTAACTAGTAAGGTTTTGGACTAGTTTATTACTAGTTGTAAGGAGTGAAAATGATGGAATTTCCGCTGCGCTGGTTTATACGTGACGCCGTTTGTTGTTGAAACAACAACAGCACTACAAAAGTTAATGCTTGTTCGTTGTAGGAACAACAACCAATTTGTACAACAACAACACTAAAAGCAAAGACTATAAATATATAAAGATGTCCCACTTAGTACAATTGAAATTGACAAAAATTGTGTGATTCTTTATGATGAGGGGGCGCAGTAACAAGGAAAGCAAAAACTTCGTTCTCAAATTCAGAGAACTAAGGAGAGCAAAAAACCCCTGCAAATAATATTTTATCACCGGATCCATTTTGATTAAATAGACTACTCGCATAAATTACATGTAAAACAAAAACAAACTTTGAGAATTTGTTTTTGTTTTACATGTAATTTGTGTGAACGAAAGCGTTCGAGTGACATCGTGAAATAGGCAGTTCATTTTTGTTCAATCAAAAAAATAATTTATTCAATTAACACATTAATTAAATTATAATTATTTAAAAAAAATGTATTTAAATGATGTAAAACTAATGAAAATATTTAAAAATTACTAAAAAAAATTTAACATTAATTTTTTTCATGTACAGTTTAAAATTTAGTTCAGAAAAATCTAAATTGCAAATGAAGAAATACACTCTTGAATTTCCGAAAGCGGCCAAAACATTCAAATTGAAGAGGAAATTGCATGAGAACAAAGCGAAACTGAAGACGATAAAGAAAATGTGGTGTTAGGTCCAATACCTTCAAAAATAAGATGTCTGCATGCAATAAAAAGCATCAACCAATTCCCGTATTCTTTTTGTAGAAATTGTTTAGTTAATCATATCAAATTCTTCAATGTAGAATTATGACGAAAACCATATCGAAGCATTCTGCAAGTTTCTTATAATTCTGTAAATAAAGGGGGATTCAATAAAATTAACGAATGGTGCAACAGGAAAAGAAATAATACAATTTTCTCTCTCTGGTATCAGGTTAGGTACTTAGAATTATTCTAAAATAAATACATACACTATAAAACAACAATTAAGTATGAAAAAAATATTGAGGGGAATTGTCGAATTAAATTTGCTTTTATTAGTCCTTATACTGTATATAAAGCAACTAGTTTTAAATTATTATAAAAATGAACTAGTTGGGCCCCTATCATAGCCCAACGTTAAATGCGAAAGTTCAACTAGTTTAAAGTAAATACCAACCAGTATATTTCTAGCCAAATGCTAGTTACTTTGTCTGCAGGGTAGTTACTGAAAATGTACAAGTATTAATTTTGTGCTGTTTTGGTGGGTTTGAAGCCGCTTAAGACTTTACCCCAACGTTAAACCATTCTCTTTACATCGCTTGCCAACAAACTGCAATTTACGCCATCATAATTGTTTTAGTGATTGCCCTCACACTGAGTGTCAGCTGTCGGTTTGTAGTTAAGTGTTGAATACATCTAGTAAATAATAGGTGCGTTTAAGAACCCAAAACTTTTTACTATTTTTTTACTGAACTTTATTGCATTGGGCTTTATGCTATCCGCCTATCAAATTTCATCCAAATCCATTAAGCGGTTTTCACTTGATTATATTAAATAATTTGTTTGTATTTTCCTAAAATGATTGTGTTATAAAAAGTATTTAATCGATTAAGTATTCAAAAGGAAAAAAAAATTTCAACACTACATTTTTTTGCCATTAGCTGTTACTTAAATTTCACGAGTTTACTGAGTAATTACTCATTAACTGCATTACACTGTAAAAGTACTCGAACGCACATAATGTAAACTATTGGTTTTAAGTGGTGCATATTAACAAAAGAGTAGCAAGTGAATTGCTGCATATTTTATTGGTGTAGAGTAAAAATATACTTTACCATTTTGCAAATATAGCAATAATATTTTTCCCACTTATTATAACTAAAATGATTGTCTATTAACTATTGATATGCTGCTGTTGGAAAAGAGGGAAATGTTATTGTAAATTAAGATGGATACTAAGTTTGACAATGGCCATAAATTAACAATTCAATCCCGCTCACGTCTTCACTAGTAACTTTAAATACCAAAATAAATATAGCCGTAACAATATTTATAACAAGATATTAAAAGAAACTTTATAAAAAAAACATATGCAACCACAAATTTACTTAAATGAGGTTTGTAGAATCACGTGGAATTTATTAGAAATAATGAATACGCAAATAATGACGATTCTTGTAAAGAAATTGATTACCATAAAATAAATTTATCGCTATTTAAATAACCTTTTCAATAATTGCGCAATCCATATGCTTGTCACTCTTTAATAAATAATTAACAAATTAATTAATTACAAATAACTTAAACAAAAATGTACATCAAGCATTTAAATTTAAAAAAACAATACATATAACAATATATTAAATAATGATAATTACAATAATAATAATAATAATAATAATACTAATAACAATAAGTTAGGGTGCTACATTTGCCTGTACCGAACCTGTGATACCTTCCACCGACATGTCGCGACATTTAGACTATTTCAGAAGTGGTCTTTATATGGGACCTGTGGTAAAGGGGCTAGTATAAATTTTGACATTAGCGTAGAAATTTTTGACAGTTTTAATTCACCATAGAACTTTGCTACCGTTTCACACACACACCCTTAGCGTGTTAATATTTAATGCAAAGTTTGTACTAACAAGCGATATTCACCACGGTTGTTCAGAAAAGAAAACACCATTAAATTAGAAATCTGAAAGAGAATAGATTTCAATTATAGATATTAGGGTATTCAGCCGTTGTTCGATTAATCGATTAATTTTTGGGCTATTAACTATTCGAATAATTAAAACTTGCTTATTTTCGTAACGAATAATTCGAATAATTTTTGTCGTTTAGACGATTAATCGAAAATTTGTTTTTTCTCAGTATTAGTTTTTTTATGTAAAAAAACAAGCCGGTAGGTTTTAAATACCTTTTATTGTTTCTTAACTCAGGAACATTTCCTTCGAGTAGCCATTTTTTAAAATATAGCATAGTAACTACAAAGACTGAAGCTAAAGAGTTTGGAAATAAATTAATTTTAAGAATGTTTAGTACAGAATTTTAAGTGATTTAGATAAAGAAGAGTATTTTTCTGAGACGAATGAAAACAACCTTCTACCAGACCCCAACAAGCCTATTAAAAGTATTAAAATTGTTAAAAAAAAAATCAACAAGAGATTCAAATAAAGATTCAAGAAAAAGAACAAAGAAATTGTATATGATTTATGATGAAAAAATTAGTGAAAGCATCTTTTCTAATTCAAGTTTCATTAAAACTAAAGAAAGAAATTGTTTGAAAGATTATTTTGTTGTTACTTTTTTAATAATATTTTTATGTTAATAAATATAGTTTTAGGTTTAATTTTTAAACTTCTAATCGTGACAAAATTAAAATTATTCGATTAAACGAATAATATTAAATTGTTTGATTATTATTCGATTATATTTATACCTCGAATAACTATTCACGCGATTAATCGATTAATACAAAACATCGATTAATTGAATACCCTAATTGATTTTAAAGGTAAAGGATGCAAACTTATTTTCTACGAATATCAATTATTAGCTTTCTAAAAAGATTTATTTATAATTTTTATATGCAAACTTTAAGGCTGTATGTACTAGTTGCATACATATCGCACCGGTTTCTTTAGCAAAACCAAATTTTTAAGAACCCTATCGCTAAGAGGGCTTTTATTTAATAATTGAATATTCAACAAAATAACGATTTTTTTTTTAAGAAACTATTGTCGACTTGCATTTTATAATGGGGAGGGATTTTTGGAGACTTTCAAAATTTGAAGTGGAGCCATGAGTCAAGAGTTTTCTGGCAACCCTGGCTTAACTACACAGGATGGCTTAAGGCCATGTCAGATAAAACTTTTGCTTCGCGTTGCGTTAGAGAATCGCTTTGACATCCAAGATGAAATATTTATACTTATACGAAACATGTCACATAAAGAACTTTTAACGCAGAGCGAAGCGAAAAGTTATGCAACTCTCATCATTTTGTGCGCTTTGATAGTCTGCTAGCATAATGTTTTTTATTTGTTTATTTTTAACAAACAATTCGTGTGTGTTGTCAAAGTGTTTATTGTGACATACACCTTTTGCGTTACGCTTTTCTGTCAAAGTTAGAAACTTCACGCAAAGCGAAGAAGTTTTATCTGGCATGGCCTTTATGAAGGCCGCTTCCAAAAGAAAAGTTGATCTGAACGACAACGTAAACAACCCAAATTGTCGCATATGTAGTGGTTCCAACCCAGAAATACTTCATAAGAGGAATTGTGCAGTTTCTTTACGCAAAAAATTTCTTAACAGGCTCATTTCAAGAAACTCAACCTTCCATTGGGCCTGACCTAATTGCGGGTCTTTAAGACTAATTAAACTATTTTTGATAAAATTTAATGGGTTTTCAAATGAAAAAGATTGAATAAATTCCATGCATTACAAAAAAAGTTATTCCAGTTTCTTTATGTAGCAAAATTCATCAGTCACCCTGTACATATTGTCTTCAAGAATTGTAGAAATAAACATTACGACATGCGCATAATTTCCCGTTAGATTACGTAGCCTGTGAATGGCAAGGATTGTCAAGTTTAAAAGAAATTTTGATTTCCCACAATTAAAAATAACGTTCTTAGCAGTGTTCGAAAATAATCAATACATTATTTAGCGTTCGGCTCGCACACCAAAGAACGATATCTATGTGTTGACGAACACAACCTTTAATACCGTACGTAACTATTTTCAAGAAAGAGCCGAACATTATATATTGTTCTGTTCTTCGTTAAAAAACAGAACAATTGTAGTGATACTGTAGACAAACATTTTATTTTAATGTTCTATAATGTTTCTTTTATACATTGATAAAGAAATGAACAATGAGCAACGACCGCACCACGAACACCTTTTGTGTGTATTGTGCATATGTTTTGTTTGTGTAAAATTCTTTTGCAGGCTTTTTGTTTTTTTTTCGTGTGTGTATTTTGTTTTTGTACAAAATATTTGGTTTTTTTGACAGCCAAAAGGGACGAACATTAATGAGCCGAACCACAAAATGAAGTGTAAAAAAAAACCGGACGGAATTAAATGTTTTCATCCTTTGTTAAGTTTGATAAAAACCGAACACTAAGGAGTGATATTTAGTGTTTATTTTCGAACACTGATTCTTAGTAACAAAATTTTAAAAGGGATAATGAATAGCAAACACAAAAAAAAAAAGTTTTATATTTTTGTTTATCAACATTTAGTATTCCCTTGTTGCGTTTTATTAAGTACACCAATAGCCCAGTTTGCGTCGCTAATTGGTACCGGAAAACTCGACGCAAACCGAAACGACGCAAGCCGAAGCATAATTTTTCCATACTTTTGTATTGATTTTCATTTAATTGGTTTTTGGCTTTCTTTTGAATAACTATTTGTTGTAAGGGCATTCATCGCTGATTTTGATCTTCAGTCCAAATAGTAAGAAATGGCTCCATTTTTTATTAAGAGACTTCTCATTTTTGTATCCTGTTTATGTTCTTGTTTCAACAAATTTCTTAATTTTATTAGCGTGACTGAAACAGCAAATGTATTTTATTGTAGAATGGGCTAGTTCAAGGTTTCTTACAATATCAACAGCCCTTTCCCCTGAATTAGACGCGTTCAAACGCCCAGTTTTTGTTCTAAGCTTTTTTGCTTTTTTTGACTCCTTGCTGCAAAATATTTAAATTTAACTTTAGCAAATGTAATTTGAAACCAGTTTTTATCAGCCTTATACAAAAATTTGTATATGTATTAACGACGCAAATCGAATCACTAGTGACGCAACTTCGAAGCCATGCGACGCCAAGTGAAACAAAAACGACGCAACTTCGAAATCACAGACATTTTCAAAAGACTCAACTTCAAAAACGACGCAAACCGAAGTGACGGAAAGCGGGGTATTGGTGTATCATATTTTTTGTTTTTTTTTTTCTAAACAAATTTTTAATTTTTCATTTTTTTAATGTGTTCAATGAATCAAATTTCAAGTTTTCGTGCAAAAGTCCTATTCCCTCAATATTTAACATACTTTTTTGCCAACCTTTCGTTTACATTGAAACTATAGTTATAATTAGGAATAAACTTACACTCATAAAATAATTACAACTACTGATTGTGGGTTATTTAATTCGTTTAACAGACTGTTAAAATTGAATAAAAATATCGTTATTTTACGAACAGCTTTATTCAAAAAACAAACTACCAAAAAACAGTGTTTTTCCCTACTTATTTTGTTATGTAGTTTGATTTTTTGTTGGTTAAAATAAATTTTTTAAAGTTACAACTCTTAAATTTTAATTTAATATATAAAAAATTTACAAAATTAATGTAAAATTTTTTTATTTTGAATGAAATGTAAATGATTCGTTTTTGAATTGAATTTCAAATTTTCGGTTGACTTTAACGATATAATAATTGAGTATAGGAGTGATTCTATACACTACCAGACTATATTGTATCTTCTTCATGTTACATGTTTTAACTTTAGCTATCCTTTGGTTAGTCTGGGTTCACACTGTGAAAGTTTTCTTTCAGAAAGAGTTTATTGATGAAAGCGGAGAAAATCATAGCATGTTCTCTTCCCCTCTTACCAATTAACTCAGATTATCTGAAAGAAAACTTTCATGGCGTGAACCCAGACTTAACAATGATGTACAAACAGAATGTGCCAGAAAAATGTAATGCATTTTCTAACCAGCTACGACCTTCGTCAGCAATAATTGTGCCACACTGTATAGTGATACTTTATAAATTGTATGTATTTAACCCAACAATTTTAAAAAATAGAATGTGAGAATTGTTTCTTTTTATAAGTTATTTATATTATTTTTATTTTTGTGTGATCAACGAATCATTAAATTAAATTTGGGCGCGTGTGAAACGGTAGCAAAGTACTATTGCAAGTAAATTTTTACACTTCTGAGGTGAATGCAATTTCATTAGACCTAGCAACTAGTAGAAATTTTAACACAACCTATTAAATTTCTGACAAGCAGAAAATTAAATGTTCAAACTGAAAACGTAAATTAAAAGCGTTTAAAAAAAATTATGAATTCAAAATAAAAAAAAAATATAAACTGCAAAAAAATTGTCTTTTATAAATATTGATACCCACACCACAATAAGGCGGGTCCATAATTGCCCATGGCTCCCAAATAGGGTACACTATCAAAATTTATATGTATACTGTGGAGCAGGGTATTATTAGGTCGGGCATGACCGACGATACTTTCATACTTGTTTTAAATTATTTTTAACAAACGTCAAAATTTTACATCGTCTAAAATTATATAATTTCACACAGCAGAAACATGAATTCCCCACAGAAAAAAATATTTTAACCATAATACTTTGCTACCGTTTCAGACTTTTTATAGCTCTCTTGCAATAGTCCTGTTCCCTCAATATTTCGAAAACGAAATGTTGTTAAACTGTGAACATCAAAATTAATTTATTAAATTTTCTAGTTTTATCTTTTTATTATCTGCCAGTGCGAATTAATAAACAAATAAATAATAAACAAAAAAAAGTAATTAAAATCGAGAAAAATTATTATATACGTCAGCAAATATGTAAATACGAACAAACGGTAAGTCATTGAATGTAATTTAAATAAAGATGTGTTTAGATGCAGTGTTGCCAAGCAAGTGGCTAAATTTTGACATTTTACATCTTGTTTAGCCATGAAAAAATTAACTTAGCCATTAGCAATTTTTGTTCAGTAAAATTTCCTTTAAGTTTTCAGAAATGTTGGGCCACAAAATGTGATAACTGCTGCTATAAAAATTATTTAATGTAAAATTTTTCTAAATTTACATGTATGCACACGATTAATATGATAATAAAAATTGAATATTTTCGACGATTTAAAGTTTTTGTGATTCAAAATGTTTACTATTGTATATTTTATTGCTACAAAAAATTGTTAGATTAAGTAAAAAATCATTTCTTATTTGGAATTTTATTGTAAAAAAGTACACTGTTACTTTTTGGCTTAATATAAGTAAGTTTTTAAATAAAATCTTAGCAATTTTTTAGACACTATTTTGTTCAAAACTTATTTATTGTTGGTCACTGAACTATATCGACATCGAATTTATCGACGGTCTCTTTTCTTTTAATATCTAAATATTTTTTCCTGTATATTTTTTGTAACAAATTGATTTTTTGTTTACAATTTTATTGTAAATAATTATTATTGCTTTCACAGAAAAAATTATTAGTAGTTTTTTATCAATTAAAAAAATTATATAAAAAGTATTAAAATTAAATTAATGTGATAATTGAAACAATTATTTATTTTGTTGAAAGAATTTGAATTAAAATATTTATTAAAAAATAAAAAATTATTTCGTTTAAAATTAAATAATTTAAACTTGAGAAATTGTCAAAATCAATCAGCACATTCTTTGAAACGGCAAAGTTTTTTGATCATTTTTTTAATTAAAATTAAAAATATCATTTATTAAATTTTTGGCTGGCAGCCCGCTTTATATTTTGTTTGCGAAAACAGTAAAGCGAGTTGTTTTTATTTTGTTTTTTCTTAACCTACTTACAACTGCAATTAATGTTGGGGAATGTAAGGAGAGATGAACTCACTGTTTATTGTTGAAGATTTTGTTTAAACTATGATATTGTTACAAATAGAACTGTTGCGGTAATTCTTATACGCTTAACAGTTTTATTTGGTTTTATATCTTTAGTTTTTCTAAAATCTTTATGGATGAAGTTTTGCAACCAGTGAAATGCGCATAGGAATAGCTTATCCCATCAACAATAAATTTCAGTGTTTTAATCAAAAATAAAAATTGGGAAATTAAGAACGAATAAATAAATCATTTAAAATTTAATTTTGTATTCCCACGAAAATTATTTTGATAATGAAAAAAAAAAATATTCAAAATATTAAATTTTTACAATTTTTAGTAATCAATATAATCTTTTTGGTAATAGATGCAAAATTAACAAATAGGTTGATTGATTCTATGAATTTGGTGATTAGAGACAATTTACAATTTTTTTTAAATTTAGCCCTTTTTAGTCATCAAGTCTTGGCAACACTGTTTAGATGAACCTGAAGTGAATTGTTTTATACTATTAAAATTACTCAAAATAAAAATGCAAATAAATGCATATTACGAAATTATTTTTAATTTGCGTTGCAAACGCCACTTTTTAAAAGCTTTCGATATTAAAAAGAAGACACCAAAGCAAATGCTTGGATCTCCGTTAATTTGTTAAAAAAAAAACATTATTATTATTTTGTTGCAGCCGTGTGAAAACTGGACTATCCCAGATTATCTAGAGATTAAAAATTCAACTATTCATACAAAGTAAAACTTACCAAATAGACGTTAGCAATACATTTCAACTAGTTCAAAATCTGATAGAAGACATTTTTCATAGACAGTTTCTAAGTAACTAACAAAATTCTGATAAGTTGTTATCAAATCAGAACAGTATGTTGTGGAAATGACAACAACCTTTGACAAATTGACAAGTTAATGTTTTCCTGCTTACGTAACTTCTAAACATGTTGATAAGAACCATACATTTTTATTTATTCCTTAAGTCTAGAAATGATAGTTGATTTAAAGGGTGTTTTGTTTAGAGTGTCATAACTTTAAGTTGGCATCACTGCTTTATTTGAGCACCCATTTAAGCTGGAGGTTCATATCACGCGTTTTCGCCTCCACGCAGAGCATGCTTTTCGCACCTTACTTCCGTTCTACGTTTCAAGTAACATGCAACGCTTTTTATGTAGCAGCAGCACAAGTAAAAATAATTTTTTTTGTTAAAATCAGCTGATTGTGACGCTTAAACCCACTTTTCGCCTGAAGGCATCTACGCTTTTGTGCATGAAACATACTACGTATAACTACACAGATCCTACTTTTTTGACAGCTGCGTATGCAGCGAAAAAGCGAGTAACGCGTGGTGTGGACCTCCAACTAGAACAGGTGATAGTTGCTTTTTGTTTAGTTTGCTTTAAAATTTCATTATGAATCGACTTACAATTATTGAAATTTTTAACCCAAATAACTCGGCGATTGTGCTGAAGCACAAATTGATGTTAATTTCCATTCAAAATTTTATTTTCCGATGAAGCCCATTTCTAGTTGAACGTAAATATGCAGAATTGCCGCATTTGGAGTGAGGAGAATCCACAAGCTTTTGTCGAAACCCCATAACATCCACAGAAAATTACTGTTTGGTGCACTGGCGGAGTCATTGGCCCATATGTCTTCAAAAACGATCATGGTCAGTCAGAATGCGAAAAAATTTTAAAAATTTGTGATCCAGATTGCGCTTTAAAATTTTATTTCAAAGCCCGTTTCATTGACATTCAAAATATGTATATTTCCTTGTTTTATTATGATTTAAACTTGTGTCACTCCATAAAAAAAACACCCTTTATAAATAAAACACAACAGACAAATCTTTATTTCTTTATTGATAAAAAAAATACTTCAATTAAGCTATCAGATTATTATTAATGATGAAATTGTGAAAATTGGATTGTGGATTATTTAAGGACAAAATAAAAACATTATTAAAAATCGTGGCCGGTACGTTCATTGTGGCTGATGCTACATCATACTCAGTTTGAGGTATGTTCAGAGGATTATATGTGATTAATGAAGAGATTTAGTTTTAATCATATAAATTTGAAGTGATTAACAATAATTTGAAAATCATAATATTTAATTCTAAATAATAAAGATTCAATCATTGATTTACGATATTTATTTAGTGTGTATTAAATTGATTTACTTGTTGATAGTGATTTCTGACTACCTATCGGTAATCTATCAGTCTATCGGTAATCATCTCGATTTTAATGTATTGAGAGCTTAATAACGTTCGAGTTGCATAAACGCGCTTAAAACCCGAAGTGTGAACAAAGCATAAAATTCATATCGTGTAAAACCACTTTTAGAGACTATGATTTTTTTACCCTTCACCGAAGGTAAAAGGGCATATATAAGTTTGACATTCCGTTTTAAAAATAAATATATTCTTGATCCTTTGGAAAAGCGGATTTAATTTAACGATGTCCATCTGTCCATGTGTATGTTGAAATCAATTTTGAATTTATGTCAGCTGTTAGCCTTTAAAGTTTGCTATTGGAATTCATCTAGATCGATATATGATCGGCAAATGGCTGCGATAAAGCCACGGCTTCATCATATTTTACCCATAAATCCCTTGTTGTTGTTGTTTTTTTTTTATTCCTTTAATCAGTATATCTGCACAGAAAGAAAAAGACTCGGGATAAATCAAGTTTTTTATGATTACTTTAAGTACGAGTCGTACTCAAAAATTCAAGTACGAATAATACTAAAACGTACTCAAAACAATCCTAAATGGGATAACTTTCGAAAATCAATCCCGAAATTTCTTGAAATGAGTATAAAATTTTTTTGTTGTGTTTAGCCCTCCGGCTTACGCATGTTTTCTTTTCTATACACATTGAAAAAAGGTATGGCCAGACTCATGTGTACTACGAAGGGCTAAAAATTAAATTTGATCTCTTGCTTCTCATTTAGTTTATATTTTTGGTGAAATATGTACATAAGATTTGTAAAGTAAAAGCCATATCGGGCATGATGTTGGTGTTTTATCATTCTGTAAGGCGTAATACGAGTAAGTTAAACAATCATAATAATTTTTTCTTTCTAATGTACGATAAAAGTCAACTTTATAGTACTTGAATCAAGCGCATTTTGAGATTGATTTTACTTAAATCAAGTTATTTTCGGATTATTTTAAGAACGAATTCGTATTAAAACAATTTTATAATTCTTGAATCAAGCGCATTTTGAGATTGATTCAACCTTAGTTTTACTTAAATCAATCTCATTTTCGGATTATTATTTATTTAGTATAGATAATTTAAGTATTTTGACATTGAAAATCCGTACATGAATCAATCTTTCTGTACTTGATTCAAGAAAATCCGTACTCACCGTACTATTAATACCGGTTCGGATTGATTTGAGTACGGATGAATTGATTTTTCTTTTGAGTGTGGAGAACGTCAAGAACCAAAGTTTCCAAATTAGGTACAAGTGAGCGTGGCACAATATAAATTTATTTATGTCTAAAGAATGGTATTTAAACAACTTTCTGTTCTTATCGCACCATGTTGAAGGGTATATAAGATTAGGCATAGCCGAATAAAGCACTCTTGCTTGTTTTACATTGTAGTATACGTAATTGATCTATTTGGGAAAAACAGTAATGCGAAAGGGGAATACTACACCAAAGAAACCTACTTTTCTCTTCTTTATATTTAAAAAAATTCCTCTTTATTTGTGTTTTCAAGCAGCATTTATAGGCTATGCGTTATACAAATAAATCTTAGGTTGTCAGAAATCACTATCAACAAGTAAATCAACTTAATACACACTAAATAAATATCGCAAATCAATGATTGAATCTTTATTATTTAGAATTAAATACTATGATTTTCAAATTATTGAATATGTTAAACGTTTTTCATCCAATCGAGCGTTAGTATATTTGATAGAAGAAATAAAATTAATTAAATGCACTTAAAGAGAAAAACAAAAAAAAATACAAAAAAAATTAAATTCTAAAATTTATTTACATAGATTAAACCTAGTAATTTTAGCAGTCAAAAATAGTCTTGAAATATACCAAAATATTAAAAAATTTTTCTTACATATATTAACTGTTTGCTTAAATTTCAACTATTACTCAACATTACCTTGTAGTAATCTTTATGCAATAATACCCTGATTCTGAGAGTTTTATTTAAGATTATCTGTTATCCACTGTATATAATGCGAAACATTTGTGTAAACACCAGGCACATTGAGAGCACCACAACTGCTCAGTCCGTAGGAAACAATTCCAAACTGAATAAAACGTAGTCGTTCATTGTAATAATCTTGATAGCCTAAGGGTCCTCCAGAATCTCCACGACATGAATCGAATAAGTTTTCACTACCAGCACATAAATGCCCTTCATTTATTTGATGACGTAAACCGTAGTCTTGTAATTGAGTCTGACAATCCGTACGATTTACATTATGTAAAAATGCTGCCAATAAAATGTCAGATGATGTGCCTAAAAATCACATACATAATTCGGATTAAATATAAAGAAACGAAGGAACACTTAAGAAATACAAACCATTTTCGGTTTTACCCCATCCTGAAACAACAAAGTTTTCGTACACTTTTGTTCTTAAGTTATCATAAATCGGAAGACAGATCGGCTTAATATTACCTAAATATAAATGGAATAAATATGTTAAGTCATATTTATATTTAAAGGTCTATGGACTATCGGGCATGTTCTAGAAATCGAAATGAAGTCAAATTGAAAACGAACGAGATTTCAAGTTCAATTATTTACAAAATGACTGTGGTTTTTCCTCGCTTGAAAAGTTGTTCTTGTCAAGCTAATTGGTACTCAAAAAAATTAAATTGATAAAATGGAATATTTTTATGAACTTTTAGTACAGAGTCGTTTTTTAAATTTGCTCGATTTCAAATCCACTTCATTTCAATTTCTAGAACAGGCCCGTATATTACAAAATATAAAACTTATAATTATTTTCATATGCACTGGTAAATTTCAGTTTTTAAAAGAAAACGATCTACAATTGTGATAAATAGCCACTGTTCAAATCTACATCATTTTCTCAACTCTTTCGCCAAAAATCGTCATAAAATTATTTTTGAAATATTATTTTCTTTAAATGGAGCCACAAGGCTTCTCACCATTTACAAAGGCTTCGTTATAACATATTCAAAAATTTGTTTCAAGCTTAAAAATATTTTAACGGTTTGTATGGGGGAAATCAGTTCCCCTTTATAAAACTCCACGATTTGGAGGAACATGAAGTTTGTTCTAAGAGTTGCCCACATTAAATTTAGTAAGCCTTACTATTGTGGCTTTCGGCGCCACAGTGCGTCGCACAGTGAGACAACGCCGGCATTAAATACAAGGAGTCATTGTAGAGCTCTGAAATTTTGCACAGGTTAATTTTGAGACAATTCCAGTTTTTAAAAAAAAAAATAAAAAAAACCGACCACTTTTACGCCTACCTCCCATACAATCGAAATTTGTAAAATGCCGTATTGTCCGTAATACTTTAAGTATAACTTTAAATTTTGGTATACTTGAATGTTATATTGTTACATATATTATCGGAAAAAATTTTGAACTTTGGCCCACTTTTACCCCCACCACCCATACAACCTCAACATAAAAAAAGCCATATTTTCTAAAATACTTTAGGTACAACCTTCAAATTTAATATTACTGTAATTTATATCATTTAAAATATTCCATGCAAAAATTACAATAACACGCCCACTATTACGCCCACCTCCCATTGAAATGCAATAAAAAAGAACAATTTTTTTTTTCATTCTATCAATAATTTTTTAACATCATCATGGTATTCTAATTTTTTCAATTTCATTCTCATTCTAAATGAATTAATATAAGGATCTGATGATATTTGCAAATAGCGCATTACATCTTCATTCGTAGAAATAAGTGAATTTTTACGAGAATGGAATAGCCTACAGTTTCTATACTCCTTATTCATTGCTTCTAGCGCTTCTTCGGATAACATTCCTGTAGCAAAAAAAAAGTTAATTTTAAATAAAATTTAAAAAAATACTTTAAAAAAAATTGCAAACAAACCTATTGGCAATACAGCCTCAGATACCATTTTGCTGCCGTGAATGAGAACTTTATGGACAGTGATAGGCATGTAATACCAGCCATAAAGATCTACATACAATTTTGCAGTGTCCATGCAATACGTATGGAATTTACCAACATCTATATTTTTACTTGTATTTATAGTATTTAATATAATTTGTAATCGGTGAATTAAGTCTACATTTACACCAGTTATGTCAGCGGTTATTTCTGGATTTTCAAAAAATCTTCTAGAGACATTACCATCATTGGTTGTTCCCATGCATTGTTTCACCACATCGACTTTAAAACCCAGAACTAATTTGAAATTTTTTTTATTTCTGTTTTAACCGCTTCTTTCTGTTCTTTTGTGTCTTTATTTGTCCTCAATGAGCCTTCACACATTAGACTAATTTTTAAGCGAAGAATTTTTGTTCCATCAATCACACACTGTAGTAAAATTATCTGGCATAAAATGTGTACGTGTACAAAACTTTGTATGTATTAGTGTTTTTTCCATTCATTTGTTTTTAAAAATGTGCATGTATTAGTTTTGTGCTGCTTGTGCGGGGTTGAAGCCGGTTGAAACTTTACGCCAACGAAAAACCATTTCCTTCACCTCGCTTGCCTACAAACTGCCATTTTACGCCAGCATAAGTAGTCTAGTCTGTGATGGGCCAATAATATTAAAAACAACAACAATTTAATATTATTTTACAGTTATTACGTATAGCGACTGAATGTGCGCGTTGCGTCTTTTTGTAGTTTTTTGTATTTTTAAAGTTCTTTTGCAAACTTTTGCTATATGTTCTTAACTTCAAATAAAAGCTGAGACTTCAATCTTTCATTTGATATAAGTCTGCACCTAGGGCGAGGGGCTGCTCTATATTTCCTAGTCCATTGAAAATGCAAAATGTTCAATTTTTACACCACAATTCTGTTTTTAAGAAATTTTTTTTGTATTTTTTTTTTAAATTTATTTTTTCATCTACTCATTCACAACAACTAAATTAATTAAAAACATTAAAAAAAAATTATGTATTTTTTTATTCTTTTGAATATTGCATATTGAACTAACATATTTCAAGCGCGTTGGCATCCCTCTATTTTGACTTGCTCTAGACCAAAAAATAATGAAGTTATGAGGCTGAAATTTCATGGAATTGTTACTCATATATCTGTTAATATTTCATCCAAATTGGACGACACGCCAAAAACCATTTTTTGCCGCGGTTACTAAAGGGCTGTCTCACTGTGCGTCGTTGGCATACATGAAAATTGTACATTATTTGAAGTCTTCTTTCATAATAAACGATAAAAAGTCAAATAACCATAACCAGGTGACTTCTTTGGGGGACATCAGAACTAACTAATTTTGTGCATACTAAAGGCTCAGTTAGCTGGGAGAAACAGTAACGTTGCAAATCAGCTGCTTCATTTTGTTGTATGTGAAGCAATTAGAACGATTATAGTTAGCAGTAAGATGTTACGTCTTAATCTTTAAGAAATAGATTGGTCTTACTCTTTTACTGTTACTCCCGGCTAACTGAGCCTTAAGACATACTCTGATCATTTACTTTTATAGAAATAATACGCTACATGTAAATGTAATTTTTTGTTTATCTTACGTTTAAATTCCACTTTGCGCTTTAATTTTATGAGAGCAATGTCATTGTAAAATGTACGATAATCTTCGTGTATAATAAATTCTTCGACTTCTACATCTTCCACGGGAGGAGCACATTCTTTTTTTATCGCAAATTCTGTACAATCGTGATCAGTACTTATCCGGTACTCTCCCAAACGCACTTCCTTGCTTAAATAGATAAATAACAAATATAAAGTTAAATCAAAATTAGGTTTGCGGTAAAGTCCGGTTTCGCATTTGCGAACTTTTCGCTTATTTTCGGCTACTTACATTCGCTAAAATGTATTCGAATATATAAAGCGAATGTCTGAAAATGGCAATATGGATAACATTTGGAAACTTTTTAAGAAAATAAATTTTAACACGCTGCCTTATGCACAACATAATTGAGCCTTAAATATTGTAGACTTTATGCAAAATAATTTTGTTTAGCTTATAAAATATGTCCATACACATAACTGGAATCGAAATTCTATGGCTTTTCTTCTATTGATATTTTTATAGAACCTATTTATACCCACACCACAATAGTGGAAAGGGTATTATGCATTTGTGCTGATGTGTGTAACGCCTTAAAATAGTGCTCCTAGGCCCACCTTAAAGTATACCGATCTACTCAGAATCACTTTCTGAGTCGAACTAACGATGTCCGTCCGGCTGTCTGGCTGTCCATGTAACCTTGTGCGCAAAGTATAGGTCGCAATTTTGGAGATAATTTGATAAAATGTGGGTCATAGGTTCTTATTGGCACAAGGACCAAGCCAATTGAAAATGGGCCGAATTGTAGGACCACGAGGGAAGATAGGGAAATTTCTTCCTCTCAGAGACTATCAAACCGAGTTTAATGAAATTTAAAACATAGATAGGATAGATCCATATCTATATTGACACATTAGCTATACAGTTTTTCAAAAATAGGACCACAAGGGCAGTTAGGGGCCAATTTCTGCCTCTCACAAACCTTAAAACCGATTTTCAGGAAGTTTATAAACATAGACAAATCCATATTTATATGGACACATAAGCATGATGTGTTTTTAAATACTGTGGTGTAGGGTATCATATGGTCGCTGTACCTCTAGTTTAAATTATCGGCCCTGGTATAGAAACCAAATTGAAGTAAGACTAAAGTCAAACTAATGGTGTTTTCTTTTCTACAAAAAAATGTGCCTTTTTTTTAAAAATTAAATTTTTAAGAAACAGACACCAAATTGCATTTTTTTAAAAAAAAGGCACATTTTTTTGTAGAAAAGAAAACACCATAAGTTTGTAAAGTTTAAAATACTTTATCAGTTTTTAACAAAAAACCCTTTTATACATTTTTGCCTGTTCTGAAAATCACTTTAATTCAAATCACACGTGCCTTTTAAAATCACACGTGTAATATTTTAGTGTGTTTCGGTGTGAATTTCAATTGCCGGAAACACACCGAGAAACACAAAAACGGTATGATTTTCAAAACACCACAGCACGTGGTTTTTAGATCAGGCCTGATTAATCGTTAAATAAACTTAAACAATTTAATTTACTTTCAGTTTTTCTCAAATTCGATTTCCAAAAACTGACGTATACTATTAAAAATTATTATACTTACGGCACTAAGTCACTTCCTGTAACACAATGAGCCGCCGTCAAGACATGCTCTAAAAAAAAACTGTTAATGTCTTTCACGGTTTACTGATTAAAAAACTTACGATCACTGATTAAGGTACCTCCACATAGAAAGGGATTATTTTCTCTATCGTATTTCAATAAAACCATCCAAGGAAATTGAAATGGTTGTTCAGTATGACCATTTGCTATACGATTGAAGCTGTATAAGCCACATGTATTATTTTTTAGAATATTTAAGCCTTCAGGATTTAGTTGAATGTCATCTTTCGAACAACAAACATGTGGAACATTTTTGAATGTTCCACATGATTGTTTGGCTAATTCTAATTTATCATTCTCTGTAATTGTTGTGCCACCATTTTGGCTCATTTTAACAAAAATGTCATAAATGGGTTTACATGATTTTACCGGCATACAAAGTCCTGGTTGTTGGTTCATGGTAACGCACGGCGAAGCATATTCTTAGGAAATGTTCAGTATAAATAAATTAAATTTGAATTTGTTATAAAATAATACTTACTGGAATTTATATAAGTCACCTTTATAGTTAAAATCAATAACATCATCCGAAACATGGTGAATTCTGAAATTATGCAGTTTTTAATAATAATCATTATATTCTTCGATTTTTTTTTTATTTAAATATTAAAATTTTGTAAGAAATATTTAAGGTTTTTTTAGATTTTATTAGACTTTTGATTGGTTTAAGAATGCAATAATATTTTATGGATTTATTATTTCTTAAAAACTTACCGCTTATAAAAGTTTTTCCGCTTGTTGTATCTTCAAGTTACATTTATAAAATAAGTCCTATAATCTCTTTTGTATCCAACTTCATTAAACGGCAGCTGTTTATCCAATACCCCAAGTTCATAAATCGATTAACTTATTGTAATTCTACATCAGTTATTTTTATTAAAAAATTGAAATTTGTTAGACCACTTTAAAAGCTTGTTTGAATTAAAATGTGAATTTACTTGTTTTATTTAAAATATATATTCTAGAAAAAAAAATTGTTTTTTATATGTTTTTTTTTTAGTTAGTATGCGAAATATTCAACAACATATAGCAAATACTATAGTGTTCTGCCTGCCAATTAGTGTGGGACATTCCCCAAAACAATGCTTAGCTTCCTACAATAAACTTGTTTTTTTTTTAACTTATCAATTGAATTTGTAGAAAATAATAAATAAATAATTTAGATGGAGAAGTTGAAATAAAAAAGTATTAGTTACTATTTCTTGGAATTCTTAAAAATCTTAAAGCAAATTTCATTAAATAACAACAATTAAATTATTAATTTTGCGACATTTATTACCTAACAATTTCAAAGAAAAAGTATAATCTTAAAAGTTTATAAATTTTATATGGGCAACCTTCTCCGCTGCTTTCTATTGTGTCTATCAAACATTAATAAAATCAGGGACCGTAACGGTTGTAAGTTTTAGTTTAAAAATTACTTTTTAATCATTATTTCTTGAAAAGCATTTTTCGCTTGGAAAATAAAAGTTATTTTTTAAGTTTTATTTATTCCTCAGAAAATAAAAATTATTTTTGAATTCTATTTTTTAAAAAAGTAAATTTCTGACGCTAAAATTAATATTAACCGATTTAATGGCAAATTTATCTTCAGAGTCCGTGCAAAAACTCTTATTTGTTAAATTAAGTTATTTTTTATATTTTATTTTATTTAAAAATGACTTTTCTAAGCAAAAATATAGAATTCAAAAAATAACTTTTATTTCTGAGAAATAAATAAAACTCAAAAAACAATATCAATTTTCTAAAACAACCCAACCCACACACGAGATTGAACATTTTCAATTATTTATGATTTGTGCACGCACAGCCCCATTAACAAGTAACAATCTACGTCTTGCACGAACAAATTACTCGTGCTTAAGCAAAAACATTTTCTAAAGGAATTAATAAAACTCAGAAATTAACTTTAAATATCCAAGCAAAAAATAAAATTCAAAAATAATTTTTTAATTCAAACCTATAAAATAATAAAAATTAATGCATCTAAAGTTATTCCATGTTACGAGGATTATCTTGGTGTATTCATTATGCACGTTGCACTTCTCTTTAAGTTTGATTTTTTTAATTTAAATTTAAAAAATAATCGTTATTTGCAGTCCCTGGTAAAATTGAATATATAAAAATATATACATATGTATGTAAATAAAGAAAAAATCTATGTACATATACATACAAGTGTTTTTTAAAGAATTAAAAATTTTACAATCATTTAAAAAGCACTCACTCCTGAATAAAGAAGATTTTAGTTATTTTATTTGCAAAAGCAATGCATACAAATAGTTGAATGAAATACATGAATGCAAAAAAAAAACCCAACTGCGGAAAAGAAGATTAATTTAAATGTAATTGAGATTATAAGGTTTGCTTGGTGTGACAAAATCTTAATAATTTAAATAGTAAAGACTAATCAGTATTTTCTTTTAATCTAAGAATATGGAATTTCCAAGAAAGTTGCGAGCAATAAAATAGTGCCAAATGATTATTACCGGCCATTAACTTTGAAATATCAGAGAAAGCCTTCGTTTTAAAATAGCAATTTTAATTATATGTATGCAAGTAAAGTAACAACCGATCGTGAAGAGGGTATACTAAGTTTGTCAATCCGTGTGAAATTTTTTTAATATTCATCTAAGACTCCATAAAGTATATTAATACATATATAATGAGTCCATGACTAATTCTAAGTCGATTTAGGCAGGTCTGTATTTTGAAATCACGCTCACTTTTGAACTCAATTAGGGCTAAAAGATAGATAAATTTGTAATACTGTGTTTAGACGGCTAATGTCTTCTTGACATGATTGTTTCTTTGTTGGCGAGGAGATGAGGGGAAAGAAAACTAGTACACACCCTGCAAATAATATGACTAGTCTAAACACGCGTGTAAAATGAAGCCCACAAGGGACTAGGACTACTCCAAAAGTAACCCAAACGTATGGAAAAACATGGAGTAGTCTTAAAACTACTCCATTGTATACACAAGAGAATTTGTTTTAACTTCGTTTAAAAACGAAAACATGTCGTTAAAAACGAAGATATGTCGTCTCACTACAAACACTTTTTAACAATGACATGGTCAATGCTTGCATTACATCGGACCAGCCCATGGAGTAGTCCATTTGATCAAATTGGATCAGGTGGTCCAATATTAGTTGCAGGGCAGTTGAATGTACTGTCAGCATGATACATACATACAAAAAACGCAGCTTTTAAAAATACAATGTTTCTGCACATCTTTGTCACATCAGTAGCCCGTTTCTGTATTTTTCGCATCATAAAATTTTCCGCATGAAACCAGTGAATCGGGACAGAAACAGTGCAAAATGAAACAAAAAATGGTTTTTCTCACACAAGTGTTTCTGTATCTTTCCGTTGCGAGAATTATCTGTCATTTTAATAATTTTCCAGCAATTATTGGAAGGATGTGAGAAAAAGTGTTTCTGTAACAATATTTTGCGAAAAGTTTCTTACAAGAACTGTCAAAATAAGTCGCATTTGAAATTGGTGCGAGAAAAACAAAATATAGATACACTCACAATATTCTGTACGTAAAATTAACTGAAATTGTAATATAAAATAAATGAAAGTTCAATTAAAAACCGGTCTACCTATTTTTCATTTATTTTTAACAAAAAGTTCATTTAATTTTTACTGTCAAAAATTCAACACCATATTCCGTGAAATCAAATAAATATTCAGTTATTTTGTAAAATTTTACTGTCAAAAATTCAACACCATATTCAGTAAAAACGATTAAATATTCAGTTATTTATTAAAATTTTACTGTCAAAAATTCAACACCATATTCCGTAAAATCAAATAAATATTCAGTTATTTTGTAAAATTTTACTGTCAAAAATTCAACACCATATTCAGTAAAAACAATTAAATATTCAGTTATTTTATTAAATTTTCGTTTACTCCACAAAAGAGCTGAATTTCTAAAAAATACCAGACAGACACCTGTCCGCTTGTTTTTCTTATAAGGGAGAGAGGGAGAATATTTTTGTTTACTTACCCAGTTACACACGTTTACTTTTGTTGTACAGACCACGTTGTTTACAGAAGAACTCTCAATTATAAGACACCAGCAGCATGACCGATATGGCTTCGCAATTATTTTACTTTTAAAATTTGATGTATTTAACTAAATTATTTTAACAAATAGAAAATGGGTATTGCTTACACAAAACAAGCAATTCATTTTTTATAGATAAGTAAAAATTAATTTTTGGTAGTAAAATTATATAAAATAACTGAATATTTAATTGTTTTTACTGTATATGGGGTCAATTTGACAGTAAAAAATTGACAGTAAAATTTTAATAAATAACTGAATATTTAATCGTTTTTACTGAATATGGTGTTGAATTTTTGACAGTAAAATTTTACAAAATAACTGAATATTTATTTGATTTTAAGGAATATGGTGTTGAATTTTCGACACTAAAAATTAAATGAACTTTTCGTTGCTTTAATTTACATTTTTATTTACTTTAACATAAAGAAGAATTTAACTCAATCAACGGACAATATTAACTGCAACTGAAAATCCGTATTAATATGCACTTAGTTTTTTGAATAACTGTTAGAATCAGTTAAAAATAAATTTACTTGGAATTTTAAATGTTTATTTATTTAAAAATGACTGAACGGAATATTTCTTAAATAAACTACAGTCCGTTACTGTAATAATATTGTGAGTGTATTTTAAATTTAAAATATGTTTATATACTATTTTTGTAATATAAATAAAAAATAAAAAACATTTTAATTATGAATGCGTAATTTAAATGATGAAAATAAATAAAACACCATTGTTATATTTTGTTAATTAAATTTTTTTAAGCCTTTCCTTGTTTTGGTTTTATTCAGGGCTGCCAGATAAATTTGCGTGAAAATCGTCAATTTTTTGAGAAAAATAAAAAGATCGTCTTTTTGTTTTAAAAAATCGGACAATTTAAAATTAATTATAAACAGATTTTGTTCGATTTTTTATTACAACAAAATCAAACAAAGACGTAGTCAAAGTTCATGGGTATTTTATACATACATGTGTACATATAAATTGTCTTTTGCTCGAACTTAATTTTATTTAATTTATATATATTTTATTAAGCTTGAGGTCTATTTTTTATAAAATTATTTATTTTCTTTGATCCGATAGCAATTTAAAATTGTTTTTTTTCCCTGAAGAAGTCTCACAAAGGCGTGACAAAATATCATATTAAAAATAAATTTTAACAAAAAATAAAATAAATATTTTTATAAAAACAAAAAGAAGTCAAGCTTAATAGAATAAACATACAAACTTATTTAAAATAGATATATACAAATACCAAGAAATTAAAAATTTTTAAATTAATTCCGCTTAGATAACAGTAAAATAAATATTTAGGGTTTTTATTTTTGCGAAAAACCAAGGATTCATAGTGACGACGTTGTTTTAAATTTGTATCGTATGTGTCCAAATAGGATATAATTGAAATTTAAAAATATCGGTTCACAAATGGCTGAGATATGAGTGCAAAACACGCCTCCAATTTTTACCCATAAATCTATAATTTACCTATTCTTATAACTATTAACTTTACTTTTTCTTTTTCACCTGAAATATACGTAGTAGAATACCTGGTAGTTGAAATCGAAATTGCCGAAATATGGGTTTGGCATAAAAGTGTCAATATACATAAGCTAAGAATATCAAATATGTATATAAATTTGTTGTTGCTTTCTACAGAAATTCATATTGTCTTTTTATATTTTCAATGCCACAAAATATGAAGTGTTTGAAATTTAAAAATTCGATATGAATTTTTATAGAAAGCTACAATAAAGTTATAAAATATTGTTGATTTTGTTTTTGCTTTCGTCACTTTTTAGAAAAAATCAGTAAATCGGCACGTTTTCGGAGCAAAAATCGTTGAAATGAATATAAATCGTCAAATCTGGCAGCCCTGTTCTTATTATATTTATTTCTTTTGTTGACGTTTCGCTTTCATTTGACATTTAATTCTGGAAATATTCCAGTTAAAACTGAATCTGTTTTGTCTGTTTTCGCATTTAAATACAGAAACACTTTTTTCTCGCAAATCGAGAAACGATGGAATTTTTCGTTTCACACTTCATGTAAAAAATTTTACGATGCGAGAAATACAGAAACAAGCTACAGAATATAAGTACAGTTAAAATATAGACATATAAGCAAACAAACATGTGTATAATATGCTGATGTGACGTCATATTAAACAGCTGATTTTTCTAAACATGCGCAATTCGTAATCTTGTTTATAAATATTATTATTGTACTGTCAGTATGCTTTGCCTTCTCAGCTGATTCAAAACAAATATAAAAAATAAATATTTACCAAAAATAAAAATATATTTTAATTCTTATCCATGAATTAATAAATTAAATTAGATCTTTCCTGACTATTTTCCATGTTTCAGACGCAAACCATAAATAAATTTTGTTTTGTTTGTTTACCAAACTTCAGAGTGCTAAGCCGAAAGTGTTTTGTTGCGAAAATTGCTAGCCGCAGGTTAAATTCGGATATTAGCCGGATAAAACTATACAATCAACGGCGACGGCTACAAAAACTAAAGCGGTTCGGCTCCGCCGCTCAGCGCAGGTCTCTTCTGATTAGTTACGACAGCACAATAAACATATCAAGCAAAGTTCTATTAATTTAAGACATTTTTTGTTTATAAAGCAACAACAATTTGTTTAAACCATTGTAAAATGTTAGAACATTATGACTAAATAACATGATAGCACACGTTGTGAATACCCCACCTATGTTTTTGATATCTTACTAGTATTTAAAAACTATAAAAAAAACAAGTTAGAGTGCTATATTCGGCTGTGCCGAATCTTTGATACCCTCCACCGACAGCTCAGTGGGCTTTATATGGGGCCTATAATAAATTATGAACCGAGCATCACGAAATTTATTAGTGTGAGTAGTGAAGTATTAAATTTTATTTTGATAGCATTATTTTTTAAGGATTTAGGCGTACTAAACTGTTTTCCGGGAGTAGTGTTTATATGGGTGGGGCCTAGGGTAAATTATGGACGGATCTTCACGAAATTTTGCAGCGTGATTTCCAGTCGAATAAAACAAATTTTTGCAAAATCTTATCTCATGCCGTGCCTTGTTCCACCATTTATGTTATTTTTTGTAACAAAATTATCATTTTTTTTAGGTGGTGGTTCCAAATTTTGATTCATAGCTCTGGTCCTACTGCACCGATATTGCTGAAATTCAATCCCAAACTGCTTAGGATAACTACAAGCAATTTGGCACCAAGTTTGTTCATTTCTTTCGAGTTGTTCGAAAGTGAGCGTGTTTTCAACAGACAGACAGACAGACGGACTTGGCTAAATCGACTTAGCATCACTCAAGGACCCAGAATATATACACTTTATGGGGTCTGAGATGAATAATAGAAAACTGACAAACTTAATATACCACAACTAATTGTGGTGGAGGGTATAAAAAGAAAATCGTCAGCATGACATGAATTGTTTGAACGTCAGTAAAAGTTCAAAGAAGAAAAAGTAAGAATCAGGGCTGCCAGGTATTTTTTTCCTTGTCCACAAAAAATTTAAAAAAATCTCCTAATTAAAAAACAAAACCTAAAAAAGATAATATATTTTTTTTTTGGGTTTTTTCTGACCAAATTTAAAATTTTTTTTTTTAAAATAGTAAGAAAAATTTTAATAAGAAACCCCCAAAAATCCAAACTCAAACAAGTCAGAGTGCTTTATTCGGCTGTGGCGAATCTTTGATACCCTCCACCGACAGCTCGAATATTTCAGGAGTGATATATATATGATGTTTAGACCTGTATTAAAGAATTGACCGACAGTTTAAGCCGAACTTAAATGATTTTCAGGAGGGGTATTTTGGAGCCATGGTAAGTTATGAACCAATCATCCCAAAATTCCGCAGAGTGGTGAAATTAGTTTAAGCGTTTACAGTGAATTTCAGAACGCTGCTAAATATGGGATCTAAGGTAAAGAAAAATGAAAATATGTCATCAATGGGGTGACACATCGGCATCACAGAAATGAGGAACATGTCCTCAGTGCGATGGCGCAGTAACATCGGAGGAAGGATAAATGACAGTTTGTCATTAAGTCAAAGTCAATTCCAATGACTTAAGTCAAAGTGTGAGAATATTATTATTTACTTACGCGTTACAGATGTTTGTTTCACGTTTGTTGAATTACGACCTTTTTTTACAGCAGAACCCTCAATAACAAGACACCAGCACCATGCCCCATATGGTTTTCGTAATCATTATACTTTGAAAATTTAATGTATTTAACTAAATAATTTAAAAGAATATAGGAATGTTTGCTTCTTATAATACATTGTAATCATGAAAATAATGTTAATAATATACAAAATGTGGCAGCGAATTGATGTCACTATAGTCATAAAATAGATGACACGTAAAAAAGTGCTTAAGTTAACTTAAGCAAATGTACGAAATCATATAAATCATATGAAGCAAACCATATTGTTTAATTTTATTAAATTTTATTAAACTGTCATTTGCTTAAGCAAAGTACGAAAATGATCGCACATTCCGTACGGAATCAAATGTTTGTTGATTTTATTTTTGTGTTTTTAAATTCATTTGAGAGACAAGGTTATGCATATTATGGTTGGGCCTTTAGAAAAACTAACATTGCACTGTGCAAACAAAACAAATGTGTGCAAAAATACACACATTTGCACAACACAACTACAAAATGTACGTATCGTTTGCACTAAAAAAACCATTAGCAAAAATAGAAGTGCATGTTTGCTCAGTTGCAAACAAATGTAAACAATAACATTTGACATATTAATGTCCATTTTCTCATTACGCGATTATCTTTTCCCAACGAAAAACTTCACATTAAAGAAATCAATAGCTCGTTTGCTTCTAATCGGTAGCAAAGCAAAACAGCACTCATCTGCCAATTATTTATTTTCCTTTTATTTGCCGAACAGATAAATTCAATCAGCTGACTCCCAACTTGAAAATGTATATTGAGAGGTGTAGCCAACTGAAAAAAATTTGTATTGTCAGTATATTGAGAAAACCTAAATCGTTTATCGGCGTAATAAATTTATGTTGACATTAAGTAACAGACAGTTTGTCAATACATTGAGAAAATCGCCATTAGCTTCATATTGTTTGCTCAGAAAAATTATAAATTGAAAATTGTCGTGGGTTTTAGTATAAATAAGAGAATTTAATTAAAATAACTTTAAAAGAAAAAATTATTTTAATATGCTTGTTTATAAATGTAAGCAAATACCGATTGTTGACAGTGTTGCAGAGACTTTTTGTGTTGCCAGACTTTATTTAATACATTTGCACGAAAATAAAGCTGGTATGCTCAAGATTAATCATAAAATGCACTGCAAATTTAAAAGTTGCAAATTCGCACAAGGACCATCGTGATTACCCTTATTAATTTGTGGAATGCACCGATCGTTATTAAAGTTTGCACAAACTCATTTTATATGACAAAAAAATCACTACTAAATTCTGTGATGATGGGTCCATTTTTTACCACACTCCCCATATAAAAGCCACTATTTGAAAACACTTTTAAAGTAAAACACTATTAGAGTAATATCTGTTTAAAAAAAAGGTCTGTCTTACTTTCATAAGACTCTCTTAGAATCACTCCAACAAATTTCTCGAAGATTGGTCCATTTTTAACCCAAAGGTCCCATATAAAGCCCACTCTGGGTAATAATTTTAGTAAATACACCTAAAACCATAGCAAATATAGATATTGCGGGAAAACTTGGTCAAATTTAGCATTATATCGAAATTATTATTATTATATATTAATAGAAATTGTCATGTTTAGAAAATTGTTCCATAATTTACAAAAGCGTTATTCGGAATACACTTTAAAACGCTAAACAAAAATTGCACTTCTGTATTGAAATTTGGTTTAATTAAGGTTGTTTAATACCAGGAATCAGTGTACCCTATTTTGTGGTGATCGATCCATGATTAACCATATGTCCAATATAAAATACCCTCCCGCAAATCACTTTAAAGCGGCTACAACTGGATCAAATCATGATAATAAATCGAATTAGGTCAAATTATGTTTGATTTAGCAAGAAATAAATACATAATATTTTCTGATGATCGGCCCATAATTTACAATGGGTCATATTAAGCGTACTTTTGGAATAATTAATTCATAGATCCCATAAAATGACAACTCCTAAAATATTTGAACTCTCGGTGGAGGGTATCAAAGATTAGGCACAGCCGAATACAGCACTCTTACTTGTTGTAACAGAACAGAAAAAAAGATTTAAGCCTTTTACAATAAAAGACAAGATTAATTAAACAACAATTATAATAATTTTCTTATTACGTAGCTGTTTATTTGATAAAGCTTGTATTGATTTATGTTACAACAATATTTTTTTTTTAATTCACCACATGTGATCAGTTATCCATTGCAAATAATGTGAAATATTTGTATAAGTATTAGGGGGACTTTCTAAGCCGCAATTATCTAAACCAATGCTAACGAGTCCAAATTGTATGAAGCGTGGATGACCATCATAAAAATCCTTGTAGCCTAAAGGTCCTCCAGAATCACCACGACAAGCATCAACTGTATTTAAACCACCAGCACATATTTGGCCCTCCGTTAGAGGCAAACGTAAATAATGTTTTCTTAGTTCTATTTGGCATTGAGGACGTTCAACGTTTTTGACAATCGCCACCATAAGTACATCCGAAGAACTGTCTAATAAGCAAAATGATTATCTGTATAAAATCCAGTAACTTTAATAAGAATAACTTTTTTCAATTGTACATACGATTTTCCGTAGCTCCCCATCCCGATATAACATATTGATTGTAGTTTTTTGTTCTTAAACTATCAAAAATTGGCAAACATGTGGGTTTGATGTGTCCTTTTAAAAAAATTTTTTTGTTAATTTATCATAGAATTTAATTTAAGTAGCATTTAGAAGATGTGTATTTAAATATTAGGTTTTACCTACTTTGAAACTCCACTGTTCGATTAAGGCGTAGAAGGGCAATATCGTGGTATATATTTCTTTGATAGCTTTCATGTATTAAAATTTCTTCAATTCCAACATCTTCCACAGGAGGAGCACAAATAGTTTTGCGTGATAAATTCATACAATCTCGTTCAGTGCTAATCTGATGTTCTCCTAAACGTACAGCTTCCCTGTAAGAACGAACAACAATTTTAAGACTCTTGACAAATCTAAATTTCATGCAGAATTTTTATTTTAGAAATTTAGCCAAATTTTTTATTCATAAAAATTTACTTATACCTGTATAAAGTAAAGTTGTAATAATGTGACACTTTTAATACGGCCGTTAAAATCCTACCTTTAACTATGGGTGAGTCTTGAAAACGGGCCTTAGACTTGTTTTAACTGTGTTCTAAGACTGTCTACAAAATCGCAAGTATTTGATATACATAAAAGCACAGATGGATATTTCGGCCAAAACCTCAAAAACTATTTTTTTTGAATTTTGAATATTAGACCAACACTTTAAATTTTTAGTTAATGAAATAGTACCAGTTATTATTTAAAACATCGGGCCTCAAAAAATATTAGAAAAATTGTAAATTTTCTGTGTTTATACTTATTTTCTACGAACTATGAGCTGTTTTCACAACACAAGTGCTTTCATACGAGCTATGAAAACAGCACGTTAATAAAAATTGAAATAAGTCTGGGTTAACACTATGAAAGTTTCCTTTCAGAAAGTCTGAGTTAATTGGAGAGAGGGAAGAAAAGAATAAAATGTTCGCTTCCCCTCTCACCAGTAAACACAAACTTTCTGAAAGAAATCTTTCATAGTGAAAGCCCAGACTAAGACCCGTTTCAGACACGGCAAGTTCTTTCGCAACTCTTGGCTCGAAAATGTCAGAGGTAAAGTCGGGTAATTGGAAGAAATTTGAGTACAGACTTGGTTGTACTCGGCAAGTTTTTTTTGTGGTCCGCAAAAGGATTTTTTTCCAAGTTTCATTGTTTACACTAAATTTTACAATTTGATTCACTTTTCACAATTAATAAAATAGAAATAAAAAAGAAACGTAAAAAAAATAAGAAAATTTTAGTAAACAAAACACTGAAAATTGCGCAAATGAATAACTCACTTGCGCATCTAACTAGCCGAGTCTGAAAGGGGTCTAAACAAAAACTTATAATTTTGTTACCTGTAAAAATTTGTTTATTATATAATTAAACAAAGGAGATATTGCGGCAGGTCTTATAATCACTATGCTGAAAAATATAGCTGTCCTAACACCATTTACAATGATATATAAGGCTTAAATATTAGACAATAAATGGTGGTGTAATGGGCACCACAGCATAAGGGCCGTTATTTATGTGCGTGGCACAAATTTTAAACTTTGGTACAACGGCCTTCAGCTTCTTCATCCACGTTTCAAGTTTCATTGTTGTACGAACGGAAAAAATAAAGTTATATGGTTTTGGCCCTAATCTCCCACTGTGGTTTTGTTGTAAAAACCCTCGTTTTTAATTAGTAATCAAAAGAACTCTCGTTTTGTTCGAGGAAAATAACGCGTTTTAAAGTAAACGATAAACGTTATCACAAGATTTCATATGAGGTAAATGATGTGAGTATACTCACAGTAATTTATTTGAACCATATATACAGTGGGCTGCAGTTAACACATATCCTAAAACCAAATGCAATATATATGATTTCAGATGACTCAACATTATTGCAACTAAACTTACGATTACTTATTAAAGATCCGCCACATTGAAAGGGATTAAGTTCGTCATTAAATTTCAATAAAGCCATCCATGGAAATCCAAATAATGCAGCTACAAACCCGTTTGCTACTTTATCTGAACTGTACTGTCCGCAGGTGGTATTCCTTAATATATTTAAGCCATCGATATTTAATTGTAACTCCGATTCTAAGCAGCATACTAGAGGCTTAGGAAATTTGAAATTTTTAATTAAAACGCATTTATTTAATAAACATAAATTTGAATATTTTATAAACCAACCGTATTTTTCATTTTACCACACTGCAATTCCAACAACATTTCTCGATCATCCGATGAAATACTGGATCCAGTCTTCTGCACATTAAGTAATAATTCATAGGTTGACTTACAAGATTTAACTGGTACACATGTACCGTTCTGCTGATTTGGCATTACACATTTCGATCCATACTCTAAGCAATGAACAAACAAAAATGTTTCAAAATTAAAAACGTTTTAACTTTCTCTCGAAAACGCACAAAATTTGTTGTTTTTTATTCATAAAAGCAAAATAAAAACGGTACGAATTGAAAAATGTGTTAATTTTAACTTTCGTATATATTCAGTGACATACCTGATTATTAACATTCGAACTAAAATAATAATAATATTAACTACTTACGACTTTTAACTCGTATAAGAGCAAATAAAAATAAAAGTGCAATAATTTTTAATATACACTGCATAACATACATCTGTATGAGGGTAACGTATAAATGCGACTGATACTGAATAATTTAAACAATAAAAATATTTAATTATATATGATTTTATAAAGATTATATTGAATACATTATTGTTAGAGATAATTAAAAACAAGAATTAATTAAAAAATAAAGTTGGTAGTCAATACTCTCCCCAACTAATTTGGAAGAGGGTATACATACTTAGTTTGTCATTCCGTGTGAAACTTTTATTCAACCAAGACCGAATGGCGGCATGCAATAACTCCCCACGAAATAAGTCCCCTAAACGGAAATGAAATAACTTCCCAAAAAAATATATGAGAGGCAACAACAACGTTTTTTGGGGAATTATTTCATTTTTTTTTTTTGGGACTTATTTCATTTTTATATGGGGGAGTTATTTCATATGAAAGAGGCCCCCAAAAATCTAAAAAGAAATAAGTCCCTAAAAATATTTTGAAGACTTATTTCATTTGCAAATTTATTCCAAAATCGTCAAAAATTCAAATTATGTCCCGTTTTAATATGTAAACAAAACCTGAATAATGGAGTTTTAGGTCTGTTCGCAAAAAAAAATGGTCACTTTTTCAAATTTGTAAAATTTATTCACAACGAAGAATTTTTGAACAAAAGCTACGGTCACACTTATTAAATTTTTGACCAAATAAGCGTAACCCATTCTTTTGTTAATAGTTATTGAGATTTAAAATGGTCTTAATATCACAAATAAAGCTAATTATACTACTAGGCATAGCAAAAAATTGTTTTTTGTTAGATGTGGTATTATAATCTAAATAAAAATTTGAATTGAAGGAAATAATTATTTAGTTTGCTTGTTGGTCCCGTTTTTTTTCGTCAAATATTTGGTAAGTGTGACCGTAGCTAAAGACTTCGTTCGCTTGAATTACATTTAAAACAAAAACAAGTTATAAAATATTGTATTTGTTTTACATGTAAGTTAAGCGAACGAAGTCTTCATTCGTTATCGACGAACAGGCAATTAGTTAGCGAAGCCGCCAAAAACTTTTTCGGTTTAAATTCAAAAACAAAACAAACCCCCAAAAAATATATTGGGGCTTAATTTAATTAGAAAAAATGCCACAATTAAAAAATTAAACAACACCCCAAATAAAATGAAAAAACCCCACAAAAATAGTTCATTAATTTTTAGGGTGTTATTTTCATGCCGCCGATTTAGCCATGTCCTTTTGTTAAAAACTCACCCACTTCCGAAAGAATTACAAAAAATGTGATGTCAAATGGTCCCATTAGTAGATCTGCGCAAAACTACAACAATGCAACATAGAAAAAACAATACGCAATTTGTTTGTGTAGAACAAGATAAAATATCCAAAACAACCGCTTTTGTTTGTGCAAAAATTGATAAAGCTGTCAAAAACACTCACATGAAAAAACATAACTCTGCAAAAAATGAGCAGGCGTTTCGCGCAGACCTACTAAATAGATCGTGGTTCCTACCCTACAAGAAATTAATGAGCGAGTAGTCACATTTTTCATTTTGGTGTTAAGAAAATGATAGAAAGAAATGACCGAAATCAAGTTTTCGGTCACATTCAGTCATTTCTTTCCATAATTTTCTTAACACCAAAATGAAAAATCCCTACTTTTTTCTATCATTTTCTTAACACCAAAATGAAAAATTTTAAATTCTTCCGCTGTGAATATATAATAATTTTCTATTTGATTTTAATGTAAAACACATTTTAATGCTACAGAATTATTTTATTTTACACGTTAATCTAGGAATTTTTAAGCTCATACAATTAATTTATAGGAATGAAAATGATTTCCATTGATAATCAAATTGTATAGTTGATTTATTCCGTTTTCTTTATAGTTCTCAGAACTAAACAGAGTATGGGATTGAATAGTTGGCAGCGCATATTTACGCCCGATGGAAAATCACTTTTACCCCCGTTTCCACATTTAAGTGCAAGCTTGAAAAACTCAATACACTCACACTTTTTCACTAACATTCACACAATCGGCTGTTTCCTCGATTTTTCGTTGATAATAGTCTGGGTTCACATTATGAAAGTTTTCTTTCAGAAAGTTTGAGTTTATTGGTGAGAGGGGAAGAGAATATGCTCTTTCACAATCTTATGCATTTGTGATTGCATGTTTATGCAATTGTTTTCTATAAATTGTGAAGGACCTATTGTGTTTAGTTTTCAATTATTGTTGCAAAACACGAAATTTACAGCTGATTGGTAATTGGATCACTGAGAGTCGGCTGTCGGTATGCAGTTAAGTGTTGCATACGTCGAATAAATATGTATAAGCTATTGGATATAAATGTTGCATTTTAAAAACAGACTAATCAATTAAATATTTGTCAATTAATAATATATTTGTGTAATCGCAACCAAGGCCCATTGAAAATGTCTGCGCAAGAAGCCTGATGATCATTGTTTATGTTCTTTTTATTTATCAAAAGTTGTTTACATTTTGCTTACATTTGCATGTATACGTTTGTTTACGTTTATGGTATGCCACACATACACGTTTTTTCCTTTTGCTTTGTATATGTGGTAGTACATTTTTGACAACTAAAAAGAATCGTTTTTTGTTTTTGTACAAGTAAGCAGACCTGATAGATGGGCCTTGATCACAACTTTAAAAAATGTACAATTTGTTGATTTATGTCACTTTATTTAATAACATTGTGCTAGTTAAAAAAAACTGACAAGCGGGGCAACCCAATTCTATTACGGTGGATCCAGTGGTACTATCCTTTTTTTGAGATATACCGATATTTTGGAAATGATAGAGGTTGCACAACACATAATCGCGTAACTCAAAACCAAAATTCCGCAATAAGATTACCTTAAGGTAACGCAAAACCTTTTTCTAATCTGCGCAGTCGTTTTAGAAACATATTTTATAATTTATTAGCAAAATTTGTTTTAAAACGGCACTTAAAATAGAAAATGAAGTCTAAAAAAAAGGTTCTCAAAGGTAGAAGAGATAAAAGCTAAGCATGTTTTGCGACAATGCTTACAACGAAAGACTATTGGAGGTCGGTCATACATTTATTCCCTTAGAGTCTAGGTGTCGCAGTTATGGGACGTTTTCTTTAATATCCCTGCGCGAAATTTGTGTGAATTAGTCCACCAGACTAGTGCTGGAATTTGTGAAAATAGAACAAGTACAATAAGAAAGGACTCATGGCCAGTGAAAGAAGAACCAATCACTTAACTGATTTATGAAGAACCAAAATGAAGAAAAAGTAATGAATTACAGTACAGTCTTCAACGGTTCTGTAGCACATTTTTTGGTACTTTTAAAATTTGGTTTTTGAATTTAATTCTAGGACTTGTTTTATTGAAATAATACTACATTGTACTGAAAAAATTATACAATTAAGTAACTGACACTAAGCACGTTCATTGGGAATAGATCTGTAACGGGTCAAACGGTGTCAATTGACCTCCTCCAATGACAACCCCATGTAAAAGTGATAGGTCTTATTCATATAAAGTGTTAGAACTAAAACCGGTCTCTACCACCAAAGACCTATCACGGGACAAGTTTGGTGTCAGTTCGCTTCCCTCTAGGGATATATGGGCATTTCCATTTTGACGTGTCGTGATATTTGTAGCACAAAATGTAAAAAAATTAAACGACGAAGTCAAATTTGTAAAAAGGGGTTTTATATATACAAAGTAATGAAGTAGCTCTACATTCAGAAAAAAAATTATAGTAATCGACGCTAAGGATTTGCAGATATAAGCAAAAATCTGCCCTGGCGTGACGTTAAAAAAACGGAAGTGGGTTTTGATTGCATTACAAAACTGAAAAATACTGCGAATTGAGCAAGAAGTTTTGTACAAAACCTTTTTTAGTAAACTTAGAGCATATAGAGATTTATTTTTCAAGCTATCAAATTTAAAAATCTTTGCTGGTTTTAAGGAAAATATGGGAATTTTCAGCTAAAAGTCTACTTTTTTTAATGTAACGCCAGATTGCAAATAAGGTTGTATTTTCGGACCATGTTGTTCAATCGTTATCCCTTTTGTTACTTAATGTAGAGCTTGTTGCGCTTTACACCAAAATATTAAAAAGTAAACGATACATATACAATTTTTTGAGAAACAATTTAAAATACTTCTGGCGTTACGTGACAAAAAGTAGACTTTTCGCTGGAAATGCCCATATTTAGTCCGTTTTGAAAATTTTGTATGGAAGCCCCCTTAAGAAATTGAAATAGAGAAACAAACGATAAGGATGACAAATAAAGTGGGGCTGGTAATACGTTTGACCCGTCTAGGGCATCCTAGGCGTTGCACGTGCCAAATTTAACAATTTCTTCAAACCGCCTATTTGTATGAAAGCCTGCCTAATGGTTGGTGCTAAGGCGCAATTATATTTAAAAAAATTTAAAGGACAAAAAACTAATTGAGGTCGGCCATACATTGTATCCTTTTAATGGCGTAGCCTTGGCAGTTATGGGACTTTTTCTTCAATGTATACATATGAAGAATATAATTCATATATGTGACCTTCTCCGAGAAAAGGGAACTAGTGTGTCAAAAAACGGGTTTGGACTTAAGAGTGGGTTCTGGTTCCTAAAACGGTGTAGAATAAGATAAGATTCGTTTTTCTTAAAACTTTATTTTCACACACTAGGTGCAGATTTTTTGGCAAGCCTGTCCGACTTGCCATGTTTATAAAATTTTCATAAAATGAAAGATATTACATATTTTATTTATCGCAAGTCTCATGAACAACTCTTGGTTTGCAGATGTAAGCGGTAATGTTGGGTTAAGGAAAAAAATTGGGTACAGCTTTTGTTATACTCGGCAAGTGACTTGCTCAATTCAATCAGTAGGGTGCCCAGCTTACGACTGGCACAATGCTACTGGCAGAGTATAGTTACCATCCATTTTAAAAATAAAATTAAGAATACTTATTGTGCTCAAGAAATAAAATAAAAATGTATTTATAATAATTATGCTCAATTTTTATCGAATAACGGTTATAACTATTATGTCCATGATTTTAAAAACTAATTAAAATGGTTCATTAAAAAATGTCTGTGTAAGTAAAATACCCGAAGTCAATAACATAAAGTATTTTTAATTATATCTTAATTATATTGAATTAATGGATATGATCTGTTATCCATTGCAAATAATAGGAAATATTTGTATAACTGGTTGGTACATTTTTAACACCGCACGCTTGTAGGCCAAGACTTACGATACCAAATTGTATAAAACGTGGTGTGTCATTGTAGAAATCTCGATATCCTAATGGTCCACCCGAATCGCCACGACATGTATCAACCAAATCTTTACCTCCGGCACAAATTTGACCATCTGTTAGGGGCAAACGAAGACGGTGCATTCTTAGGATTTTTTCACACTCAAGCCGATCCACTTTTGGAACAATTGCAACTAATAAAACATCTGATCCAGCACCTTTAAAAAAATATATATATACAGATAAATGTAAAGCGAATTATCAAGTAAAATTTAAAATTTGTTTTATCCAAGAAACAAACCATTTTCTGTTGTGCCCCAACCGGAAATGACATAATGACTGTATTCTTTATTCCTTAAGTTATCAAATATCGGCAAGCAAATGGGTTTTATATGACCTTAGAAATTATTGAAATTTTATTATGAATTGAATTTTATTAAAAATATTTTTAAATATGTTTTTAAAAATTTTTTAATTTTTAATATGTACAAACTTACGCTGAAAATTAAGTTTTCTATCGAGTCGTATCAACGCTATATCATGATATAAATTTTGTACATATTTTTCATGCAATATTATTTCTTCGATGCCAACATCCTCTGCTGGGGGAGAACAAATATCTTTTCTAGGAGTTTTTATACAATCCTTTTCTGTGCTTATTTGATATTCGCCTAAACGAACTGCAACACTATTTTAAAATAGAAGAGAAAAGTTTTATTGACTTTGACGAAATTTGTGCAAGTACAGTTGTTTACGTATATAAGAAAATAAAAAAATTACACGAAAATATTTCTTATAAGCGTTGTTTTAAGCAATTAATTTTATAAGAAATAAATTTTTTAAAAAGCATTTACTCTTATTAGAAAGTTATCTCTTATAAAAGTTTATCCTATACTGTAAGAAGGCAAAAACTCGTAGTTTAAAACGTGCATTCAAATCTTTTAACTTACGAGATTTGTTTTCGAAAATTTTAGAAAAATTAGTACTTGAGCAAATAAACATTATTTTTAAATAAAACACGTCAATCTAACTACAAATTGTTTCTTTACTTTCGGGAATTTAGATTTAAAAAGGGGCTATATAACTTTTAATTTTTAAAATTTCTGCAAAGTATTTCCTTTAGAGAATCGATCGAAGTATCTTGTTTAAAATATTTATTCATTGGACCACTTGTACTTCTTCAGGTACTGTGGTATAGTCACTGTGCAAGTGGTAAATTAGTGAAGTTGTTGGAAGTAGATTATCAACATTTTTGAACACCTGAAACATTTTAAAAACGACCCTGTTATGAAAATTTATAAAAATATTCCATTTAATCTACTTTATTCCAGGGACCGTAACAGTTATTCCTTTTTTCATAAAAGTCAGATGAAAACAGTTATTTTTTGACTTATATTTTTTTGAACAGTTAATTTTTTATTTTAATTTTTTTGAACAAAAATAACAGTTAATTTTTGATTTTTATTTTTTTGAACAAAAAAAACAGTTATTTTTTGATTTTTATTTTTTCGAGCAAAAATATAAGTTATTCTCTAAAGAAATGTAGGTGTAATAATAATTTAGTTGACTTTAATTGATTATTTTAATGCGCACACGAAATCCCAATGATGATTACACATTAAAAAAAAAACATTTACATTTGTTCAAAAAAATTAAAATCAAAAAAATAACTGTTATTTTTGTACAAAAAATTTAAAATCAAAAAATAACTGTAAATTTTTATCGAAAAAATAAAAATAAAAATTTTGAAAATATGCTTTTTTTGTTTTGAAATTCCAATATAACTGTTATTTTCGGTCCCTGCTTTATTCTTTAAGAATCTATAATTTTTGCAAAAACAACACTTATGCTGGGTACACACTATGCAACACATTTACGCAATCTAGTGAATTAAATTCATTTTCATTCATTCCAGATTGCATCAACATCAAAACGCTTTGATATTTTGAGGTTGCATTGAAACAGATTGCATGTGTTGAACAAAATATAAGTTAAATTACTTACTAAACATGACTGTTTTCTTTTAATTCCAACGGACGCATACATTTGGGTTTTTTATTCGACTTAAAACTTTTAAAAAATTATACATTTAACAGAAATACTATATAAAAATTATTATTATTCGATTAATTGGTATAAATTCTTCGATTAATCCTTTAATCGAAATTAGCAATTTTTAATTATTCGAACAATTAACCGTCTAAAATTGTTCGATTATTCGAACAAGAATTTAGCGATTGAACACTCTTATGCATAGCAAAATGTCTTTTGTATCAGTTTTTTTTCTTATAAAAAGTTTTCTTAGTCTGGGTTTTCTGATTATATTAAATGTTCTTATACCAGTTATCTACTGTATTAAATTCATGTATCTACAATTAGAAAACAGTTTTGTTGCGACAACCAAATTAGTTTGGTGTGATGTAACTCGTTCAATTTCAAAACGATCGTTCTAAAAGGTATGATGAATTTCGAATAATTTCGAGCCCTTTTTGCAATTATATCGTAAACGACATCAATAAAACTATCGTAAGGGGCAGGTACAATATAATACGCCATTATAAGTTTAAAAATAAATAAACGCATAACATGAAGCCAAATAAGGCATGCATGGAAATAGCAATGAGCAATGACCACCAAAATTATTAATAACCGACAAAACAAAAATACGTTGGTGTCATGAAATCCATTTTTTGGTTCGAACTGAAATTAGTGTCGGTTTTAGGTGTCACAGAAACTAATGTTATCGGTTTTTTGTTGAAAATTAACCAAGCAGCTTACAGCTCTTATTTTTTGAGTTGGAAATAAATAAAGTTGTTAAAAGCTTAAATTTGTTATTTTATTTTTTTTACAGATAAAAGAAAATAAAATTGATAAATTGGTAAAATAGTATTTTTTGCAGGTCTCAGGCAGCGGGCAAACAGCAAATATGCAACAACAGCAGTGGTCATTATATTTATTTATAAAGTAAATCAACAAATTTGTTTATATTTTCAATAAATACGCTTTATACCTACATATCGATGCCTTACTTTCTCAACCTTGCATCTTAAAAAAAATACAATTTTTCAGGAGAGAAAAAAAAAAGTTTCATCTTTGTATACTTCGGTGTTTGGGTAAAAGTTAAAATGGAATTATTAAAGAATTTATGACATCTACGTATATTGTATTGAAATAATAAGTTGTTGCAGTATTAGAACGCAAAAATAGAAGTCGTTTGATATGAAAAAGTCAAAACCGTATTTTTTAAGTTACGAGGATGAGGAAGTAAGGCATCGATATGTATTTTTACAAAACAATAAAATTACACAAATGTAAACAACAAATACAATGCAAGTAATACAACGATGGCATTTATTTCATATGTTTACTGTATTACCACTTCTTATTTTCTTTTCTAAAGCTGTAAACACATGAGCCAAAACATTAAGCAGCTGATTCGAATATCGGTTTGATTTGTATTCGAAAATAACAAATCTGACTTGTTTTCATGATACAAAATGAAACCAATACTGGTTTTCAAAACCGATAATGAGCAAAAAACGACTTGGATTCTATGGCACCAGTAAACAAGAAATAGTATTAATTAAATATTTGTTGATATTAACAACATTTTCTGCAGTAATGTTGTTGATATAAGTAAAAGTTTGATTCACTTGATTAAATTTTTAATTAAAACTGATTTTATTTTTGCTTAATATTTTAACTGAAAAAAAACTTGTCGAGAACTTTTTCTGTGTATAACATATAATTTCACACAAAAAAATTTATTACTATAATTTTTCACTAGAAAAAAATTTTTCCAAAATTATTTTTGGCCGATTTCTAACTAGCCATGAAAATTTCATAAAGATATTAAAACATTTATGTAGCCTGGTAAAAAATGGGTTAAAAAATTGAGATATGTATCTTGTTATTAGGAATCTTTTTTATTTTTTTTTCAATAGGGACTTTTTCTGGGAACTTTTTCATTTTAGAGGTTTTTAATAGTACAAAATGTATCCTTTAAAAATTATATAACCAGGAAAAATATTAAAGGTTTTCATGATATCGCTTCAAAGTATCGCAATCTGTGCATTTTTACGTCCTCGCAATTGAACTGTCAAGAATTGTATGAGAATTCATTTACACAAACTTCGTAAATTTGCCCAACAATTTTGACTCGTAAACTTGCGCTGTTCAATTGTGCATTTATACACACAGATTTTTTAGTGCTTTTAACCTCATTTTCAATTAAACAATAAATTCTAGAAATAATTTGAGCAACTTTGTCTTTTGGCTTTCTTTCATTTTTAAAAACAAATTTCACATATTAATCACAAATTTCAGCTTTTAATTTTATATTTTTGAATTTTCTTTTTTAAATTATTTTTGTATAGACGTTTCTTACAAATGACATGAATTGTTTAAAACTACACAAAAATTAAAAAGGTATAAGAAAATTTTTAATTTTGCATATACTTACAGTGATTTCTGCAAATTGTGGACACAATGGGCTGCCGTCAAAACATATCCTTATAAAATTAAACAATAATTACACATATGTTTTTTTTGTCTAAGACAGGCAACTCACGTACAGTTCAGTTAAAACTGTACGTATGTGGGTAATAACTGACAGTTCAACTCAATGGTTCAGTGTAACTTCGAAATATAAGATTTTTATATTTTTAACAGTTTTAACTGAACAGTTGGTCTTAAGCATTTAATTTTTCCAAAAACTTACGATCACTGATTATACTTCCTCCACACTTGAATTGATTTCGTTCGTCATTGTACTTTAACAAAGCCATCCATGGAAAACCAAATAAAGCTGCTCTATGTCCATTTGATACTTTATCAACATTATAAATTCCACATGTGTTATTCTTTAATATATTCAAACCCTCAATATTTAGTTGGATTTCTGATTCCGCACAGCAAACTAAAGGCTTAATAAGTTGGTAGTATTAGCATATCAAATAAAATTTAAAGTTAATCATTCACCACTGTTGGAAAGGGTATCTGTATATAAGTTAGTTTTTTGTATAATTTTATCATTTCTTTTGGACCTTCTGGAATATGTTCGCACGACAGCGTTTCTTCGTGAATCGCTCTTTTTTATTCGTAATTTAAAGACCAATTATGATTCAAAAGTTACATAATTTTGAGAGTGATTTATCTGATTCGTGTATAGAAAGAAAAAACGCGTACTAAATTTAAGTTTTTTTTCTTACTTTAGTACGAGTCGTACTCAAAAATTTAAGTACGTTTAACACTTAACATTTCCTAAAACAATCCAAAATGTGATAACTTTCAAAAACCAATATGTGTGCCAATATGTATTTGTTTGCCTTTTTTGCGCTCGAAATACATCACGCAAAAATGTTTGAAAAAAAAAATAAATGATCATATGTATTTTGAGGGTCGGCTCTTTTTCGTTGAAAAATAATTAAAAATAACGGCATGGTACGACAAGTAGCTTATTGTACTACATCAGTATCAACTAGTATCTGCTTTTGCGTAATAGATATAAACAGATATGATACTCTAATTCGCTTTTTTATCAACTTACATCCACTCTTTTACAAATCATATCAATATCAACTTATATCAGAATCACTAGACCAGGGCTACCGTTGAGGATTTTAAAAAAGTCGCACAAAAAGTAGTTTTGAAAACCAAAAGTCGTACCAAAAAGTCGTTTTTTTTAAATTAAAGTCTCACACTTTTTTTAACATTTTTATTACTTTAGCCCTACCAATACCCACCTGGGTTTTATTTCTTTAATAACTCTCTCAAACATGCTTTACAGTTGGTTTTAAAAATGCTTAAACTATTAATCATCCTTGATTGGCATGGAAATTTCGGTAGCTGAAATTGTTTGGATATTAAATAGTCACCTGGGGCCTAATTCTGGCAGTCGTGATTCCGATTCGTTCAGTATTAACTGAAATAATTAGATATTAAATTGCTTTCGAATCGAGAAAGTACTCGACCACGACTGCCAGAATCAGGCCCCTGCTTAATCGAATAAGGTTACATATCCCAGGGAATGTTTAAAACAAAATTGATATTTTTAAGGGAAAATATGTGAACCCATGCAGTGTATTTCTATGAAAAGAAAAAAAGTATTTCACTTACAAAAAAGGGGCAAAAAGACGCAAAAAGTTGGAAAAAGTTGCAATTTTAGACGAGTTTAAAAAAGTCGCACAAAAAGTGTCAGAGCGTCAAAAAGGTAGCAAATTGCAACTAAAGTCGCACAACGGTCGCTGCACTAGACCACTAATCCATACGCATCCACTTTAGTAAGCACACAGAAACTTGTACAAACAGATAAGTATACCTTTGCAGGTCTTTAGTGTGCATACGAGTGTGTTTATAAAAGTTTGTTGTAGACGCTTGTTGTTCAAGAAGAAAAATATGGATTTGTTTCAAGTTTAAAAAGTAAAATAAATAAATATAATAAATACATCAAATTTTTAGAGTAGATGATTACGGAAACCATATTGGGCATACTGCTGGTGTGTTATAATTGAGAAGCCTTCAGTAAACAAGGGGCGGAATAAAAAAAAAGTGAAATAAACATGAGTAACGGTTAAGTAAAATAATAATATTCTCTCTGATTCTGTTGGGTAATAGTGTTAAGGTTAGAATCAATTAAATCTCACTATCGGATTATTTCAAGTACTAATTCGGGATTAAATATGGAAAAGTTAAAAATTTCGCACTTGAATTATCCGTACTTGAATCAAGCGTTCTGTACTTAAGTTAAGGAAATCCGTACTTACCGTACTATTGACACCTATTCGGCTTTCTTGAAGTACGGTTGGATTCATTTTTTTCAGTGTACGTAATTAATTTTGAATTACTATGCCAACTGCAAACGAATCATGGTCGCTCCCAAGAATTATAGAAATTAAGTTTACGCCATTCCCAAAATCAAAATGTAAATCTTCTGCGCTGGTTCACAAATGACGTCACGCAAACTGCATTCCAATTGACTAATAATTTTAAACTCAAGATAGTGCATATATGTCTAAAAGATATCCAAAATCTAAGGGAATTTTTAACTTGGCAACTGTTGCTAAATCATGTGCATTTTTTAACCTTTATTTCTATTATTCTTGGGCTAAAACCACACCAACAAGCAAACTGAGCAAAATGTGAATACCATGTTGAATAAGCTTATTAAATATGATTGCAAATGAATTATTCTCGCTATAGTTTTGTAAGTCCTTTTGAGAATGATGTCCCGTTATTTAAAGCGTGTCCGAATTTTTTATTTAATGTTTTCAGTCTCTGTGTTTTGTTCGAAGAGTGAAGGGTTTTAAACAGTGCATAATTTAAAAAAAATAATTAAATATTATATAAGTAAATCACTTTTTGTAAATATGCGATATTGTTCGTTAATAATGTAATCTTATTATAGATTAAAAAAGTATTTTTCTGTAAGCTTATTACATAATTAGACTTCTTAGCTTACATCATATTATATACAAGTAAATTTATCACAAGGAATCAGTTTTCATTATTAAACAATTTTTAATAAGCCTTATATAAAAGTAATCACAACACTTTTCTAAGCTTAAAGCTTATGTTAGTAAGCTTGCTACAAGTAATTTCTTAATTCAACATTTTTTATTATTCGAATTTATTCTATGAGCTAAATTTCAGTTATGTATTTTATAAAGCTTTTTTGTAATAGTCCTTTTCCTTCAATTTTTCAGAATCGACTTTATACACTACCAGACTATTATATTGTATTTTCTTGTTACATTTTACCTTAGGTTTCCTTTGGAAACCAATGAGGTATATTGTATGTACAGACAAATTTACAATTATTAGGTAAAATGTAACAAGAAAATACAATATAATAGTCTTGTAGTGTATAAAGTCGATTCTGAAAAATTGAAGGAAAAGGACTATTACAAAAAAGCTTTATAAAATACATAACTGAAATTTAGCTCATAGAATAAATTCGAATAATAAAAAATGTTGAATATAATATAAAGTAACCTTCGGAAGGAAATAATTCCCAGTTTCTATTTGTTATTTCTTAATCGTATTTTGTTTGTTGGGAAAAGACAAAATCGTGTATTTTAACTAATACGACAACAGACCATTAGTTCTTAGGAGCCAAACCACACCAAAAAAAAACAACCGCAAAACTGTTGTTTTGACTTTCTGTTACAAAACATTGGTTACAAAAAAATACATGTGGACAAAAAACTTGATGACATTTTTATACCCTTCAATACGTGTGTAATTTCTAAAATGCTGATCATACACCCTATAAAATGTATATATTCAGGGTCCTTATGAGGGAAGTTGATTTAATGATGTCCGTCTGTCCGTTGAAATAGATTTTCCGAAAGCTCCAGAAATGATGGGGACTTGATAGTTATATATTAATGTGACATATAGTCCGGAATTGTTTGATATTGAAATTAAGACTGATCGGTCCACAAATGGTTGATATATGATCAGAAAACCATGAGAACATATAAGAATGGCAGAAGACAAAGTTTATATGTTAACTCTAAGTTCCAAATTAGGTACAACCATCTTGGTTATCAATACACAACATCCGACATCAGGATCGGACGAGTGGGCGTGATTTGATTTATTCATATCAAAAGACCGGTATTTATATAACTTTATGTTACTCTCGCACCCTGGTGAAGGAAATATAAGATTCGGAAAGCCGTTTTGTCTTTTGTTGGGTGCGGTTTCATCCTTATTTTTGTGGAATGATGCTGAAGAAAAAAGCTTAAAATTTTAAAATAAGTTAACAAAATAGAAATTGAAAAAATAATGAGACATTGGAAATTGTTGCTTTTTTTGTTTGTTTTAATGTTCCACGTCAAAAAAATTTCTTACTTGTAAGAAGAAGATTTGTTGAATTATAAATTTGCCGTATGAGCAGCGTAATTCGCATTCGTAATTCAAAGAGGGGCCAACGTAATTCAAAATTCCGTGCGAATATAGCATTACTCCTATAAGGTCCTTCAGTTGGTCTGTCCGTTTGTATGTTGAAATATTTTTTCCGAAGACCCCTAGAAATTATGGAGTCTATGTTATTATATATTTCTATGACATATATTCCGGAATAGTAGGCTATTGTAAATTATCCAGATCGGTTCACAAGTGGCTGAAATATGAACAAAAACCACGATTGTCTCTAATTTTTCTATAGGCTAAAATTTACTTGTTTAAGTCTTCTTACAATTTATAACTTTATTTTTTTACAATAGTCCTATTCCTTTAATTTTTAGGAATGACATTATACACTACCAGACTATTATATTGTATCTTCTTATATAATAGTCTGGTAGTGTATAATGTGATTCCTAAAAATTAAAGGAATAGGACTATTACAAAAAAGCTTTTGAAAATACATAACTGAAATTTAGCTCATAGAATAAATTCGAAAAAATGAAAAATGTTGAATAAAATAAAGTAACCTATGAAAGAAAATAATTCCCAGTTTCTATTTAATTTTTTACTTTCATCGGAATACTAAAGGGTGTTTTTTAGACGCATAGATCTTCCGATAGCGATAACTGTAAAACTAACTGTCATGCTAATAAATGGTGTTTGACTTTTTTTCGTTCTTGGCCATATCACCTTGAAAATACTTACACTAGAACAACCGTAGAAATTTATTTCCAAAATTAAGCTCTGTTTGTAAAACTTTTAGAGCACTGCGTAAAGTTTACGATGCGCTTGACGTGTATGTAAAAAAGCAGAGTCATGGTTTTTGGAGAGAGCACAAACCTCATTAGATTCTTGAGATTCCTCCCTTACATTGCGAAAAAACCACTGTTTGGTACGGTTCAATTTCCAAATTGGTACCAAGATTACCGTGAATGGCAAACGCTACAGCAAACAACCCTCAGTAGTAAAAATACAAAGTTTCTTCCGAATTTAAGGTTTTGGTACGATTTTTAATACTATACTAAAGGGTAGATACGATTCGGCACAGCCTACTACATATTAGCACTTTTACTTGTTTTATTTTAAAGTTATTTTACTCTATTATTTATATTTTTTAAACAGTATTTTATTAAAATATTGAGTAATATTGTGTCTTAAGCCTAGAGTACACGGAATGTGAAAATTAACATGTACATATGAAGTCATTACAAGGCCACAATAGCTGCTGTGTGTTTTTTGATGACGTCAAAATTAAGTTAGAACCACATGCGCATGTGGATGTTCACATTACGTGTACTGTAATCTTTAGCCCGCTTGCAAAACATTTCGTTTATATATATATATATATAGAGAGAGAGAGAGAGAGAGAGAGAGAGAGAGAAACGTAATTAAAAAATACATCTGCATTTTAATTTTTACGTTTAATGAATTATTCATAAGAAATAACGTTTGAAATAAATTAATCTTTATGCATTCAAAACAAAACACAACAATGAGAACAATTGAGTTTTTTTCAATAAAGTTACACAAATTCTAATACTGAATTAATTGAATAAGTAAAAGTGGTATATCCGTACGGTGACCATACGAAAAAAAGGACATTTCGAAATGTGGTAAAAATGATAAATAGAATCAATGTTATTGGATAGGTAATAAGTTAATTCAAAGAACAAAATATTAGCAAGTAGAACTACTATTAACATATTTATATGTTTACTTATTTTATTGTCTATGAAAAAATCAATAAAATTACCTAGAAATTCATATAAAGAAAAAAATTATGTAAAAGTCTTTAAAACAAAAAAATGTAATTAATAAAAAATAATTGATATATTTCTGAACAAGTAATTTTTTTTTAATATGACTGTTTTCACACATAAAACTAATATAAATTCCGCACAGTCCATTTGAAATTTGCACTTCGTTATTAAAAGTGATTCTTAAGTAGCCACAATCCAGCACATGGATCACCAAAATAATTTTCCAACATCATAAGGCTCCTTTGTTAGAAAGAGAAAATATTCTTTCAATAGAACGAACAATTCAAGAATTCGATATAACGCTGGCGTAAGTGCTAACCATTGTGTTTTGCTGTATTCATGTTGAAATATTCGGGTTTTGCGAAAATAAAACTTATACTGCCCAATTATAAATAAAAATTCCCCGGGAGTTTTCTCCCTTCTCCCATTTTTCCTATGTAAATTCAATTGTTAAAATGGGAAAAGGGAAAAAACTTCCGGGGAATTTTTATTCATAATTGGGCTGATAGTTTTTGAGTTAAAAGAGATGTCATATTTTAAGAAAAGAACAATTCACTAAAAAAAAAGGCAATCTACTACCCTTTATTTTGGAAAAAATCTTAAAGGACATCGTATCAAAAAAATAGGACTGTCCTCTTAAAAATATCCGGTTATGCCAAAGTTTTGATACACTTCACCGAAAGTAAGACTATTTTAGATGAACGGTTTATATGGAATCTATAAGTTATGAACCAATTTACAAAAAAACTGTCATCATAGTATTAAAATTGGTTTTAGGCGTATTCCAAAAGGACGGATAATTTGCGAATTATTAACCGATCTTCACGAAATTTGGTGGTGTGCTTTCATGTCTAATAAAACTATGGCATACTTAATTAAAGCACAATAGCATATTCGTCAGGGTTTACGATGTACTGAAGTTTTTTTTTTCTGACAGAAGACTTTATATGGACCCTATGGCAAATTATGGAACGATCTTCCCAAAATTTTTCAGTATGATTTCTAGTCCTATAAAACAGTGACTTGCTTGAGTTTATTGCAGTAGCATTATTTATAACGGTTTTAGGCGTACTAAACTGTTTGCCCCGAGTTGCCTTAATATGGGGCATATGGTAAATTTTGGACCGATCTTCACAAAATTTAACAGTATAATTCTAGTCATATAAAACGAATTTGTACAATACAGTAGTTTTTACTTAACTGCCTTTTGTTTAAGTGCACTTTTGACTTATCTGCATAAAATTAAACTTTTTTTTTGTCATTAAATCATAAAATCCCATTCGAATTCCTTTTTTAAGTGCACTTTCTATATCTGCACATTGAAGATAAATGCAAACAATTATTTTCATAAAAAAAAATCAAGTCAACTTAACTGCCCAAAATACAAATTCTCTGTAATTATTCTTCAAAATCCTTTCTTACGTGCATTTTGTATATATGGAGGGCTCAGAGCTGAACCGAACCAAGTCATAAAATATATCACGTATATGTATTTATAATCTGGTGCGAAAAACTCCGCAAAATTTAATTCAATCCAGTTCTGTAATGGGGTAAATCAAAAACAGTTTCGTTCCTAAGGTAACAGTAATAAGCCCAAGTCAGTGGCTGCAGTAATTAATGGAAATTTACTTAGTCAAACTCAATATATTTTCGAATTTTCTTTTTTGACTTGGTTCGCTTCAGCTCTGAGCCCTCCATATATTATATTTGTTGCTTTTACGCCAAATCGTGGGCGCATAGTGAATTTTGTATACCTGCATATTTATTATATTTTTGGGCAGCTTTAAAATATTTTCATAAAATACATCAAAGTTAGCTGCACACATAAAAAATGTGGTCTCCACTTTTTCATATATGTACATAAATACCACATTTTATAAAATATCAATTTATTAATAAAAACGTTTTTATTCTTCTTTCAAACACTTTACTTTAGCTGCACTTTTATGCAATTAACCACAATTGTGTACCAGTACATTAAAGCCGATACTTGGCTTTAAGATAAGAGCATTTTTGATTTATCTACACAAAAATCGTGCAAAGGAGATTGTGCAGCAAAGTCAAAATTAATGCATCTTATATTAATCCGTGCATTATGCCATCATTTATGTTAGTTTTGGTAACAAAATTGTAAATTTTTTTGTTTGTGTGTTTTAACCAGACGGGCAGACAAGAATTACTCAAGGATCCAGAATAAAAGGGTTTCACACGAAATGACAGAGTAAGCAGGGTTACCATTGGAAATTTTCAAAAAGGGTCACAAAAAGTGGATTTTCCAGAAAATTTGATTGGGTATTTCAATAAAAAAAAGGGTCAAGTTTTTTTAAAGCAGTATTTCCCATTTTAATAAATATAATAAGACCAAATTTTTTATAAAGGAATAAGAACATTAAAGTATAAAAGCTTTTAAAAATTGTAATTTGACTTAGAATACACATTCGGAAAATAAGAAAATTTATACAAACAAAAAATATTTATTTCTGGTAGGCAGTGGTAAAAAAACTTGATTTTTTTATAGAATGTCCTTTCCTGTTTTTAACACCTGACAAAAGGTTTGTTCTTCGTCATTATAACTCATTTTTTTATACTTTTTGTGTTATGTTCCGACATTTTCTTTTTTTTTACCGATTTTTTTCCAATTTTGCAATCATTTTGCCATCGCAATTGAAGCGATTTTTTCCTGTAAGTTTTCTGATTCTTTACAACTTTTACGGTTTTTAATAAATACAAGTCTTTGCTATCATACCGCTGTTACCACATATTTGGGAATTTGAGCAATTTTTACAGAATTTTTTCATTCCTGGGAGCCTTGACCATTCATGGGAGCGGCAAAAAATGTTATGAGATAAAGATTCTTATATGTATCAGAGTTGTTTGTGCCGAATATTATCTAAATATGAAAATCTATATAAATTTTGTTCTTTTTAAGGCAATTTTGAAGAGGGGGTTTACATTAGACCTAAAGACAATTCTGGACCTACCAGTACATAATTGTATTATGACATTGTAGTCATTACAAAAGTTATTGTTGCCAAATTGTGTATCAATGCCAACATTCGTGAGGAAGTTATGGCATTTTAAGCTATTTTCGGGCTATTCCAGAGGCACTGACGGAAATCGAACCCGCAACCCCCGCTCTGATGGACTAGTACACTACCAACTAGACTACTGGGACACTTCGGAAAAAAGTTGGGATGGGTGCCATGATTCTCACCTTCGTCCTTATGACAATTAAGACGTATGTATGTACCAAATTTAATCCAGGATTTAAGAAACTGCAGTCGAAAACAAAAACTGTATAAAAACCCAAAATTTGTGTACAACTTTTCGCTGTTTGAGTTGGTTTGAAAGCGGCACTTAATGAAGCAACAGTTTTCTTTTTTGGCTTATGACAAACAAAGAAGTGGAAAATATGGCAGTTTTTCTACTTTGACTGCATTTTTTTAAACTCTGATTTAATCAAATTATTTTAATAATTGCGATTGTTCTTTGCGCACAAGGTTACATGGACAGACAACCAGCCGGACGTATTTATAATAAAAGGTGGGTTCAGGAACCAATATTTTTTAGTGTTACAAACATCAGCACAAATCCATAATACCCTCTCCATTATTGAGGTCTGGGTATAAAAATGAATAACTACTTACGGTGTTTTTCATGTTAACACATTGCAATGCCTGCAATTCATCCCGCTCTGCAGTTGTCGGTTTACCGCCACCGCTTGTAAGAATTTTATTTAAAAATTCATAAGTTGTTTTGCATGATTTAATGGGAACACAACGGCCACTTTGTTGATTTGGCATTAGACAATTGTTATCATATTCTAGACAAAACAAAATAAACAAACAATTCACCTGAATTGAAAGGGAATTCACAAAATTACTCACGCCCATGGGAATTTGCAAATATTATTAAAATAGAAAAAATATTTATCCAAAACATTGTATACAAAATATATTTTTTGAGCAAGCGTATGAATCGTCTTTGAACGCGCAACTACAAATAAAGTGCTGATTTTTAATATTCAGCCGCCTATAAAATTTATTTATTTTTAATTTTTAACATACCAACCAACCAACGTATAACAAACACAGTTAAAATTTAAAAATAAAATTATTGAAAACATTCAAGACTCATTAGCGGACAGACATACATAAATACCAATTGTCAAATTCGAATGTATGAGCCAAAATATGTATGTATGTATGTACATGTGTTCGTTAAATTGTTTTTGTTTTATATGGAGACAAATCTGACAAATCGGGGATTTTTGTAATGCTCTTCCAGATGAGTCTACCTTGTGTAAATGTACCTTGGTCACTATTTGATTGAGTTGTTTTTTAATTGCATTTTATGTCCCTAATGGAGATTCCTACCTAACTTGGATAAACTTAGAGCGGTGGATAAACGATAAGTGAATACAAATATAGTTTAAAATTAAAGTTTGTCATCATTAAAATGTTCTTTAGTTCATACTCAGTTTAATTAGTGGTGATAGAAATTACCGGTTAAATAATCTTAATAATCTATGACGTGCTTGATTGTTAAGCAAACGGGTATTAGTTCTCAGTTTTAAAGAGAATGAATTATCAATATTAGAAGCGTTTGAGTACTTTTATACAGGGCTGCCAGGTACTTTTTTGCCTTGTCCCCAAAACTTTAAAAAAATCCCCAAACTAAAAATCAGAACCTTAAAAAGTTAATATTTTCTTTTGTTTTTTTCTGAACAAATTTTTAATCTTGCTAATTAAAAATTTTAGATTTTTTTAAAAACAGTAAGATATATTTTAATAGGAAATCCCCAAAAATCCCCAAATAAAAATTTTTAGTAAAAAAATTATTTATTTTGTTTGTAGTGACTGCTTTCGGCATGTTTTTTTTAAATCATTTTTATGTGATTCCAGTGAGGAATTACAAGCAGAGCAATATGCTGTTTTTGAAGACATACGAGCCAAATTATAAGAATTTGGAGCTTGTTCAGTCGGTTTTAGCCATCCATAAAAAAAACATAAATCCGTCGATTATTTCATACTTCGAAGCATAATAAGTACTAACCAATAGCCTGCATTCTTTTGCCCAAACTTTATTATATTGTCTTTTATTTTTCGCCACCTAATACGCAAAAGGCCTTTTCTAACATTTTGAAAATTTCACAGCAGAAGTAAAAACTATTCAAAATGATAAATAAATAACTGTTTATACTTATGTGCTGTTTTCACAACGCAAGTGTGTAAACGTTTAGTAAATTTTATATGGAAAACACTCAAAAAACTGAGTGCTTTTCATATACATTTTACTACACGTTCAGTCACTTGTGTTGTGAAAACTGCAGATTAAATTTCTTTTATTTTTGTTGTAAAACATTCCAGTTGTTTTGACAATTGACAATGTAGCATATTATGCAAACTGTCAGTTGGGCCTTTTAGCGTTTATCATAGTATCTTTTGTAGATATGGCCTTTTGTTTTTTGATAATAAAATCGCAAATTTTAGTCGAAAGATTTTTTTGTGGACATTTGTGTTGATGCAATAGATCAGAATCAATGAAAACGTTGATTTTTAATTTTTCGTTAATAAGTTCCTTTTGCGTTTCAGGTAACGATTTACTTGTTTTTTTGAAAGACATGTTTGCTTGAAAATTATCTTTAAAAAATCAAAAATTGTATGAGTTGTCAACGGTTTAAGATTCTTTTTTTTAATTCTTTCTTTTTAAAACACTCACTCAAAATTTTTAAGCTTTTAAACACCTTTTACACACTTAAGAAAAATGGTAATCTTAATTAAGACGTTCTAGTTGTTGAAAAGAGTAAGGTAAAAGTTTTGCTAATTTTTTCATATTTTATGTACGAAACAAAGATAAATAAGCGTGAATAATAAAAGAAGGGAAAATTATATTTAAAATTTATAAAATCCCCGATTTTATCTCTCACAAAGAACGCAAAATTTGTAAAAATTCGTAAAATAAAGGCAACAGCTGATGACAAATAATTGAAGTGTTATAAAATGTTACGTTAGTCAGGATAGCGTCTTATTATTAATACGATTTCCGTATGACGGCCTAAATTCCCAGTTTTTCATATTTGATAAATACACTGAAATTTATTGTTGAGGGAAAGCTAGCTTCAATGCGCATTTCACTGGTTGCTTAGGCCAGCTCATCAGGAAACCTTTTCCAAAGATTTTAGAAAAGCCAAACATATTATACAAATAAAACCCTAAAGCGAATAAGAATTATAAACACTCAAAGTCTTACTTGTAACAATATCAAAGCCAAAACAAAACACCAACAATAAACAGTGAGTTTATCTTTTCTTACATTCCCCTACAATTGGTTGGGTTCTTTCCGACTCGAATTGTAGTTGCAAGTGGGTAAAAAGAAAAAACAAAATTAAAAAACAAACTGCTTCATTCCACTGTCTTCGTAAGAAAACAACAAAAAAAAACCAATTTGCAAATTCAGTTTTTTGCACGGGCACATGCAAGTATGTATATTATCAAAGTT